>JALMQS010000117.1:6011719-6750839 GCA_024734495.1 Forficula auricularia
GCTGTTTGAGGCTATTGGAGTCTGCTGAATCTTAAGTCTGGACCAAGAGAGAATGAAAAAGATGTGATCCATCTAGCTATGATCCAGCATCATTTCGCGATTAGCCCGCATGACGGCTTTATACCAAACACTGATATGGATCACCAAATGTATTTGTAATCTGAGATGTTATATAATCAATCCAGTCCAGCGCGCTCGATCTGTTAACACGTGTGTTAGGTGTTTGCTATTAATTAATCATGTTTCCTATATTTGATTCAATCGCGAATCGAATGCAGGTGATTTTTGACAGATATTAAGTGAAAATAATATTTAAATTTATATATTTCTGTGTTTAAATAATGAATTTAAATAATTTTCTAATTAATATATTAAAGAATAATTAACATATTAAAGAGAATTGTTTTTTGATCGCGCTTTTGTGTATTTAAAAAAATTTACAAATGAAGATTTAAATCTTAGCGAAATATTTAGGGCGTTTACATATTTCAGAGAGGTTCACCTCCCAGGGTAGCCAATTTGCCCGGGGTTTCAATTTTGCCACTCAGCTTGAATTCCTGAGAGAGTAAAACAACCCTTCTGACATAATTAAATATAGTCTATTCCACATCGGATCTAAAGATGACAACCTCTTGTGATTTTCTTGGAAATATAAAATATATTTCTATCGCCAGCCCTTGTTTCAAAATAGTTTAAAATTTATTTTTCGATGAATATGTTATACGAGGTTATTTTTCTCTTCGAACCCCCTGCTTTTAATGAAATAAACAAAACAAGAATGCACCTCCCCATTCATATCAAAATAAAGGGAACTAATGAACAAAATGAAATGAAATTTCAACTGAATTCACATCAACTTCACTTTTATTAAAATATAAATGAGATGATACTAATTGTATTTGGTCAGGATAAAATATAGTCTTATCTTCTTCCTATTTAGTGAATAATTATCACTTGTTGAAACATGGTACACTTGCCGATATTAGAGAAATAAATAAAAAACAACTGGATAATTAAATTATTCATCACAATTTTTTGTCGAGATTATAATCAGTATTAGACATTTAATATTAGTATATTAATCCATTCGCGATTATATAATACAATAAATTTGAATGATAACAACATTGGTAAATTGAAAACAGTAATTTCCGAATGATCCTAGAAGATTTTAAAAATTTTATTATCGTAAAAAACATTCAATTAAGGATAACTTTTAGCAAGCAAACTAACGAATCATATATATTGATATATCTTATTAATCTTCAAGCGCCATGCTCGATTCGGAGCGTCGGCGATTACTATGGTGTCACTCTCCATTGTAATTTTCTTGGGGAAATTTTTTCACAGGATGTGGTTTTCAATTGCCTTCCCCTGAAGGAATTAGATTATAGCCGGTAAAATATTTTCAGCGAGTCGGGCATGAACCCGCGATGGCTTGATTAGAAGGCATGCTCTTTAACCACTCAGCCAAACTGACTCAGACTCATTGGTATCAGACATGCCAAATTATGGCTCACTTACTTAAACAATAAAGAGCTTTTTTTTAATAAAATCGTGTAAAAGCTGTAAATCGACAATCGCTATTTTTAGAGTTCCGTTCAAACGGGATTCTATTAGGGTCGATACAATGTATGTATGTCTGTTCATCCAACTGTTTGTCAGTGATCATAAGCTTCGTAAGAGATAAACTTGAACTTTACACATTATAAGTATCAGTACAAATTAATATAAAAATTATAATGAAATTTTTTGAAGAGGATCGAATTTTAATGAAAATAAATATATAATATAAAAAGACGGGTGTTACGTTGAGTTATCTATTCTAGACAAAAAACAAGAGAATACATGGAGAGTAGATGATATATTATCGGGAATAAAGTAAAAAAAATGTAAATATATTGGAATAAAGGGAATAATTAATCTGTAAATACTGTAAATATAAACTTTTATAATGAAAAAGAATGTATCTACATAAACCCAAATGGGGCTTGTACCAAAGGAATCAATAAATAAATAAGAAAATAAAAATAAAAACAGAATCTCCTTTTAATTATACATTCAAAACGGATGACAAAAACTTTGCTTGCCTATCTTACGGGGTTCCGAGAAAGTCACTCTGTGCACACCTCTAGTGATGTTAGTTCAAGTTGTTTTGTCATACGTGTACTTTCTTCAAAATGTTCTTTCTAATATCGAATCTTTAATGTTAATGTTAAGTAGAATGGAAATTTCGCTATAAATTTTTTGCGAATAGTCCAATCGTATAAGCCAAGGAAAAGTATATTCCCATATAAAGATTGCTGATGGAAAAAATTTCCCGCACCCCAACGTATGAGATACCATTAAATAGGTCTCTTAAAAAACTATTATAAATAAGTATTTTATCATTTTTATTTTTTATTCTAGAAGAGTGCTACTATGAGCCCCCAAGTTCCACTCTCCAAAAGAGTTCTTTCTCTAGCTTTGCAACCCTTTTATTTAAAAATGTGTAACCTTCAGGAAATTAGCTTCGAGTGAGTATTTGCATTGAAAGTTTTTACCTTCCTAATAATTAGATTGAATGACAGCTGGAAAAATTTTTATAATTTGAAAATATTAGCCTTTCAAACGTTTACAAATTTGTTAATATTTTGCAAGTTTTTTATGAATAATTGAAAAACATTTCTAACCTTAGAAAACTTGTACGTTTTTCAAGATCACTAATATCAAGCTCCACAACGTTATATTTGGCTCTCGGGTTTTGACTTCTGAAGAGGTGAACTCTTCAAACATAAATACAAATACATATATGAACTTTGATCCAAGATTACGTTGGTCTTTAATAGATTTTATAATCAATCATGTGGTCGAGCTGAGCCTCCGTGAGTTGTTGAAACTTTTCATAACGTTCAAAAAACTCTAAACCACTCTCCGAGGGGGAAGAGGGTTAAAAACATTATGGCCTGTTCTCAATCTTGACACTACCAGGAAGTGGAGCTACCTAGGCGAGGGTTCGGTAATTATAAATTATTTTATTACGGGGGAGGGGGGGGGGGGGGGGGTCATTGGAAAAATTTTTTAGCCTGTTCTCAATCTTGACAATACCAGAGGCGTGCCGTATAAAAAATCAAAGATCTTATTACATACTATGTGTTTGGTTTAGTGAGATCTTTCATTTTCTCGAAATTTGAATCCAAGCCCAATATCACTAATCAGGCTATTAAAACAACTTGCAGTGCCGGCTCTAGATATTTTTTAAGTTGAAGCGAACAATATTTTGGCGCCCCCACCTCAAAGATAATAAACGAGTAGTATATCCTAAATTGTTTTTAAGGAATTTGGTGTTGGTACTTGGTGAAACATTTTTTAAAATTATTGAATAAAATACTTGGTAGGTTTCGCATTAAGATAAAAAATAAAACGAATAAAACGAGTTAAGACTCTCCAAAAAAATAAATTCGTTTTATGTGAAACCTACCATGTATTTTTATCCAATAATATCTAAATTGAACTAATTGACAAAGTTTGACGGCTCACTTCAGTTGGCGCCTTCTGCGGCTGCGTAGTTCGCAGGATTCAAAGGTCCGGTTCTGCTGACTTGTTAGACCAGCTGTAAATTTTACGTGACCTGCATACATCGGCAAATTTCGCTAGAAATTAAATCAAATATCCGGGGTGAAGCTCAATTTCACAAAGATATAGAAATAAGAGTGTTTTGGGGAAAAGATTGCAGAAGGGCTCGGAGTTTGCATTCGAAATATCGTCGGTAAGCCGAAATTATCGGTACTTCCTCAACGAATTAAGTTGGAAAAATTGGAAAGAATACCACTAGTTCACGGAGGCGTTTGTCCAGGTTTGGACCGGCATATACGCAACAGGAAAATCTCTACTCGTGTTAGAGTCGAGAAATAAATCGCCGCTTAGTTACCAGCGTATTGTTTTTCGAGACGATCGAACACGCGGGCGATGAAAGTATATCGTATCGGTAGGCGGATCTACAATTCAGCGATACTGGGCCCCTCATTTGTCCAGATCATCTGTTGCAACCTGCGAAAGAAAAGCTTGATGGGTTCCAAACTAGCCGTATTTGAAACTGCGGATTACTTAACATTTAAATGGCACTTTTATATTGTTTAGTACTTGAAAAAATGCTGAGAACTTTTTAGGCACTCCCTATTTTATAGTGAAAAACTCAAATCACGGCATGAGACTCTCGGTCTGGACGATTTTTTTTTTTTTTTTTACGCGAATATATCTAAATTTTAATAATAATATAGGAAAGAACCCAGCGAGTCGAATTGATTCCTTTTTATACATGGAAGAAATTGTTTTCAGTGGGGATGAGATCGGGGGAGGTTCTTTGAATATATTTTCAGCACAATCGATAAAATAGAATTTTACTGACTTAGAAGCAATTTGAGGGTAAAAAAAGCAACAAAACCCTACATATTGGTTGTTACTTGCCTAAAGTAAAGAAATAAAGAAAGACTAGAGTAAATCGTTTAAGCTTTTAATAACGAGAGACAACCTCCTCACTCTTTTCCTCTCTTTCTTTGGCCTTGTTCGTTTATTACGACGACACGACGGAAGAAAAAGAACCCAAAAAAGCGAGGACAGAGGAGGAAATCTCTTCTTATCTTGACCAAAAAACGGGAAGGAAATAGGAAAGAGCTCCGTCGACTCGCCCTCTGGACAATTCAAAAGCCTAAAGAACAGACAACCCCCTTTCTCTTGAAAATATTATTAATTCTGCGTAAACGAGTTGATTCCATGACAAGAGCAGCAACAACGGCGACGGCATCTGGCATTTAATAGCTCATTTTCTTAGATAGTTAATTAAGAAGAAGAAAAACGAAATGAAAGAAAATGCTATACACAAGTGTTTTAATTAACTCTCCTGTTGCATCGAGGCGTTTCTCCGTTGGCTTTCTCATTCTTTTGCCCAGAGAGAGCAATTCCGCTGTAAATATAAATTATTTGTTTCAAGGAAATTTCACTTAATTGCTAAAGATCTGCCTTCTAAGGAAAGGTTGTTTGTGATTTTGAGTTGTGGTCTCTTCACTAAAGAGACAAGACCGTAGATTGTTCGGGCCGCAGGCCGCAGCCTTCAAGTGGGTATTCTTACCTTGATGACGCCAGTCGTTCTTTTAGAAATGAACCCAAATTAAACTGTTTGCTCAAAAATAGTTTGGCGAGATCGTATGTGCTGCCATTCTCACTACTTTTAGTGTTTTCGCATGATTCGTATCACTTCTTTTTGAAAGCCGGTAATGGCCATTTGCTTTTTTTTGTGGGGGGGGGGGGGGGGGGGGGGGGGGGGTTAGGATGAAATGTAATCCCAATGATGTGAATATAGAATTATTGGTATTTTTACCATGATTTAAAAAACTTTGTTCCTTTTATTTTAAGAGTTGAATTTGATTTAAAAACTCTACATAATAACAAATTTAGCATTCAATGATCATTGCTTATTTACTAGGTATTATTATTTTTTTTTGTTTGGAGCGGGGTTCCTACGGCCTTTGCCGCATCCTGCGTTTCGCGCGCCATACGTCTCTATCTTGGATGTCGTCCGGGGTTATATTATTTTTGATCATAGCATGCGTGATGCCATCCTTCCATGTTTTCCTAGGTCTTCCTCTCCTTCTTCTATTTGGTGGCTTGTAGTTAAGAACTTTCTTGGCCATCGTTCCTCATTCATCCTCATCACACCATACCAGATCAACTGTCGCCTTTCGATTCGGTCAATCACTGTACTTTCCATTCTTGTCAATTCTCATATATCATCATTTCGTACGTAGCCGAGTCGCGAAATTCTAGCATGACCGTCGTAGATAGTCCATCTCAACCGTCTTAACTTTCCACTTTATTTCTAGTGGTGAGTTGCCAGCATTCAGCTCCATAAGTTAATATTGGTTCTACTATCGTTCGATAGAATCGTTAAATTTGGTATCAAGTTTCATATTGATAGACCACAGTGAGAGTTAAGAATTTGAATGGCCCTCCGTTCTTGAACCACTCTGTTCTGAATGTCAAGTTATTAAATATATTAATTTATCCTAGAAAGTTCCCCCTTCTGAATTGAATAGAATGTTACGGGACATTTATAGGACAGACAAAACAGTATTTAATTAAAATTTATGAACATAAATATTCGATTAGAACAGAAGATTCCGTATGTACTATGCTATGCTAGCCATTCAACTAGCCTGGAACACAATTTTGACTTTTCCAATTCCAAAATTTTATAGTAGATAAAGAACGGAATTTTTAAAAAAAGAGTAAATTTTTAAAAATGATCGAAATTTTAAAGAACAAAAATTTGAATTATCAAACGGTATGACTGTTTTTCTAATATTTATCAAAAAATTTCTGAAAGAAATTATTTTTAATGAATATTTGTATTTTTATTTTTATTCAAGGTAACTTCATATCCACAACAATCAGTATCATTGTCTATTTTCAAAATATTTATTTTTTTATAGTATAAATTTGTTACTTTTTTAAGAATCTGGATGAATATTTTAATTAACATTATGAAGATACATTAATGAGTAATTAAATATAATCGAAAAAAATTAAAATGCTCTCCTTCTATTTCATCTAAAAGTCAATATTGAATAAATGGAAAATTAAATAGAACTGACTCATACAGAATACTCTATTTAGCTTGAAGTGGATGATAATGAAAATAAACAAAAACTGTCAGGATAAAAAAGTTGTTTCTCTTTCAATTATATACAATATGTGAATAAGGTTCTAACCAATTTGAAAATATTATTTAACTAGTAGCTCCAGGTGAATTCTGAGAAAAAAAATTTTTTGATTAAATTGTAATTTTATTTGTAATTTGTAATCTAATGCCCTCTCTACACCGCTGGCCCAACGTAAGGCAATTCAAGCCAAACGCCAATGTGTAGAAGGGGTTGGCTTGTATTGACCGGTATTGGTTGACGCTGTCGATTGTTGGTCTTGGGAGGATTTTTTGGACACACCAAAGAGGGCCAATATTGCGCGAAGAAAGTTTGCACTGGCTAGGGGGCGTTTCCACATTGGTCTATCTATTGGACCATTGTGTGGAGGCACCGTTAAGCTAAATCGTTTGACCATACTAGTGACCAGCGTTGAAACGTATCAGTGGCCCAAGTTGGCCCATAGTGTAGAGAATGCATAAGATATGTAAAATGTTTAAGCAGATTATTACTAAAAAAAATGTGAAAATATAAAACTATCAATTTTATAATTATGCTTATGGTATTAATTGTTAACCTATATAAAATTATATAATAGTCATGTATTTAACGAATTGCTAACCAAATATCCTAACGGAGTAGGCGGATTTTAATAAAAAATAAAAAAGCATCACATTGTGAACATATCGGATATAAAAATAACACTTAATATTCGAGAAGCAAGCCCTAAGTTTGAACAAGTTTGTTTTTATTTTAATGCAATCGAATGTACCTGGAAGATGCACTTCCTATAGACCTCCGAAAGACCTTTGCATAAGAGAAGGAGAAATTGATCGAAAGGGTGGAGGCATAGGGTTTGAAGATTTGAGGGTTATAAGTATAGGGTGTCCATTCATCCTGGTTTTCCGGGATTTGTCGCGGTTTTAACTTTCTGTTCTCGGTGTCCCGATAAATTCTTTTGGGACAGCTAATTGTCCCGGTTTAAGTTTACTGAAAGAAAAAATTGACTTTCCCATATGGATTGAACCATTGAACCTATTTTTGATTTCTACAATGTATGTTGTTAGAAGAAGTGCCGGAATGTGATGAGGTATCGACATGTTTGGAATCATTAAGATTGTAATTTCCCCTCACTGAAGATGTATTCACAACCAATTCTGTCATATTAAAGATATCATAAAGAGTGAAATCAACAGCTAACCAAGTTGCATGTAAATCTCCGATCTGGTTAGAAAAATGGATGGGTATATTTGAAAAAGTTAAATATTTGGAGCAAAAAAAACGAATTTGTTCGCTTGTGCGGTTATGTGTATTTTCTATTCGATCGTCACAATGCAGGCGGTATTGCTGTGAACGTACGTTTTCCCTGATAAATAGCCAATGGTCATATGAGAGGAAATAGCTATAGTGGTGTAGCTCTAGTAAATTCTATGATAAGTTGTGTGTATTTAATCACAAAAAGTGGACTGAGTTTTAAAAGAAATAGAAAGTAATAAGAAACCGTTATTAATTTTCTTTTTCTTTGTTTTTTTTTTTGGTACGTATGTTCCGGTTGGGTCCTTGGAAAGATATGGACAGATCGACACCTAGTTATAAGGGAAGGGAAAGTCGGAGGTCGGGAGATAGTTCCAGTTTCTGCGAAGTCATCGTAGACACAACGTATTGGCGAATTAAGTAGTCTTGCCCTTTTCTATTTAATAAGTATTTTGCAGAGAACTACGTAGTGTCAATGTTATTAAGTTCTATTTGTAATCCGATACCGTATTCTAAGACAATTTATTCATTCATATTTGTAATCGCCATTGCTGATTTTTGTCTATTCACAACTAGGAACCTTAAACAAGTATTATTTTGTTGCATTAACATTACTACGAAAAAAGTGTCAACTTTGTTATAATTTATCATTTTTTATAGATAATTTGATCTTTTTGTCATTTCATATTATTTATGTCAAATTCCATCTGTATTTTTTATTTTATTTTTATTTCGTTATTATGTATTTTGGACCAATTAGCTTCAATTGAGCATGTTTGATCACGTTGCTCTCGTACTTATCTTTTATTTTTTTCATTTTTTGTAAGCAATTATTCGCACAAATCGAGAGATTAGGTACCTACTGTATTTTTTTCTATATTTTTCTTTATCAATTCGAAAAAGACACTCACTACATTTAATTTGAGATTTTTTAAAAGTCGAAATTCTTTTATTATACCATTACCTCCCTTCCTCTGAGACTAATGTCATCGTTCATATTTATTATTATTAAAAAATTCCCCAATAAACAAAAAATAAAAATGGCAATCATTATTTTTGACATTGCTTTTCTTTTCTCTTTCTCTATATTTCTGCGCTAATCCAACATGAACACAAGTAGTATTTGTGAAAAAAAGAAAAAAGAAATTGAGCCAACTGCTGAGTCAAGTCATCAGAGAGTGATTGATTAAAGGGCAGTATATCATCTTGTTGGTTCAATAACATCACCGGCAACAACAAGGCCCAGAGGCTTCTTTTATGTCGTATTGCATTAATCAAAGTCAGTCGGATCATTTCAAAAATGTATAACAAAAAACGACAAACAAATAAATAAAAATGCCGACTTGGAAGAAGTTGTATAGTTCAATTGAATTTCCTCTTCAGTCCATTTATTTACTACTTGTTGATTGTTTACATATACACGTGCATACTTATTACACATACACCTATTAGGGTGGGCTTCAGGTGTGTTCCAGCAGAAGATTCAACTGTGCGAAAGAAACAAACATCCGGAGTGGAATCGCAATACATTAACTTTCATTCAAGTGAAAGCAATAATTTTCATCAAAGGAAAACCCGGCTTTCGCTCACCACCCTTTATTAAAAATATTATGCTAACGAATATTTACATATTTTTCAATATTCGTAAGCGTAAATCCATGTCATATTGTTAATATTATAGATCAAAAAATCACAAGAAAGTCGATTCAAATGTTGAATCGAACATGATTATAATTTTTAAACACTTCAACATCAATATCTGATATTAAAAATAATTCTTTTGGTATCAAAGTCATAACATCAAATATGCATTAATGAGCCAAGCCAAGTTCGTTTCGTTAACTATCTATCAATATTTACACCAACTTCACACTATTGCGATTGTTTTCTTGTCAAACCGTCACAAAAACCGTGAAAACAACAAAAGCATAAGTAAATGAGGAATAAAGCTACAAATGGAAAAAAGGAAATTTTCAAACTTAAAAAAAGATGAAACTGGCAAAATAACAACAAACAGAGAAAAACTACTACATATTGTGGAAAGATTTTATGAAATGTTATTTCAATAAATTGATCATTCAACGTGTTGCATAAGAAGGTCAAAATCAAGGCTCGAATGTTGAAATTTCACTAGACGAAATCCGAAATGCTCGAGGAGTATGAGAAATATAATAGCATTGAGAGGATGGCCACAGAAGCTTTAAAAATGGGTGGGCCACTCGGTACGATCCAAAGCTTTCAATCTGTCTTAGCAACCAAGAAATCAATAAAATGGAACAGCTATTGATTCTTCATAAGAAGGGTGACGCTAGCAGACTAGCAAGGTATAGGCAATTAGTCTTCTTAACCACCTCTGAAGCTCTACACCGAATAATAACAACTAGGTTAGAGACTAAGTTGGATTTTTACCAGCCTCGAGAACAAGCCGGTTTCCATCGGTATGGTACCGATCATCTGCAAAGCGAAAACATTAATAGAAAAACTATAGAAATACAATCGTCCCTTGGCAATTGTGTTTGTAGATTTTAAAAAGGCATTTGATACTGTAGAATTCCCATCTATTCTAACAGCACTACAAGAATGTAGAATCGATAATCGTTATTCCCTAACATTATCAAGAACATCTACGAAAATGCCACAACAAACCGTAAATCTGCATTCAACAACAAATAAGATAAACATCAAAAGAGGAGGAGTTATGCAGGGTGACACTATGTCACCAAACTGTTCTACTGTACTTTGGTATGGGTTCAAAATGTTGTCATAGCGAAAGAATAGCTATCGATGGAGAAGAGCAGTCATAGCCATGATGATATTGTCATCAGATAATTGGGGGACACTTGGTCAAGGCTCGAGAATGTGTCTCGAAAAATAGGAGTGATAATAAACTATCAAAAACAAAGATGATCGATTTGAACAGTTCGCTGCTCAAAACGATCAGAATGTCAAAGTAAAGTAAAAAGACAGCATAAGGTCATTTTTCTCCATGACAATGCTCCATCATATACATATGCATATACAGCTGAGAAGTTCTACCACATGCGGCTTACTCCTGCCAGACTTTGCTCCTTCCGATTACCACTTGTTTGCATGCGATGGGTGCACGCACTTGCTGAGCAGCGCTTTGTTGGTTTGTACGAGGATGTGAACAAATGGCTCGATGAATGGTTCGTTCAGCAAAAGGGGAAGTTTTTTTGTCGTGAGGTATTCACAAATTTCCCGAAAGGCGGGAAAAAATGTATAACAAGCGATGGAGCATACTGTGAATAAAGCACTTTTTATCATTCTTCCGAATTTAGCATGTTTTTTCAGAAACACGTCCGCATTCCATATTTGTACACCTGGTAAACTACTTTGTTTCAAGTTCCAATTTTTTTAGCTAAAGCCGACCCGAAAAAAAATTGCCAATTCATAAAATTTTGCGAAGAGCATATCAAATATTTAAAAAGTTTTCACTTTTTCCAGTTTATTTTTTATATATTTGCTATACTATTTGTAGCCGTTTGATGAAATATTTCAGTTCAGTTTAATTTTTCATTATTATTTATTTATTTACTTTTTTCGTTTGATCACAAAACAGAATATTATCAATTTGTTTACTGAGAACATATCGACTTCTTACAAGTGAGAGACAGCGAGAAAGATGGGCTTTCAAGACCAAAGATATGTTCCGGGTTGCTGTATCGATCTATCGCATTTTGGACGGACAAAGGCAACGGCGCACACCCCGTGAGCTCCGAAGGATGTGCTTTTGTCACCTCTAGAGTGAAAATGTACCGGTAGGCCGTGAATTAAGCGTCCATCCCTATTTGAACTACCCTGCAAGCCACTCGGAGCTCAGGTGGGAACAAGAGTGCGAAGTAACGTGTCATTTAGGTCAAAGTTGAATCATTTTTCAAGTTAAAACGTAAAACCTGAACAAATGCTTATTCATTTAAGAAATTTACTTACGTTAAATAATAATGTAATCATTTCAGGATATTAAAAATATAACTTTGCAGTTGTTTTATTTATAAATAAATATTCCTACCATTCTAGGGGAGACTGGGTATTTGGCAATCTGGGTAAACGCTCTAAGGGTAAGTGCTAAATAGCCCTTGATGTCCATCGAAATTTTATGAAATTTATTTATTGATCGAATTTAAAACTTTAATCGAATTCTCTACCGTACAGTAGTTACCAGTGGACGGTACTCCAGAATAAGATGCAAGAGGATATTTCATGGGACAATTTTGCACTCAAAGAACTGGACGATTTATCGTCTTGATTTTAGCACAATATCTGGTTGTATGTTCTAAATCCGGTTTCAAACTATTAAGGGCATCGATTCCTTCCCTACCTAGAAATCATAAAGTGAAATTAATCTTTTTCACCTTGGAGATAGAAGGTCTCAAAGTGTCCGGACTCCGGCAGCGATCGCAATACTTGACATTAAATCATATATCATTACATGATATAAAAAATATATGTGTGAAAGTAAAAATAATGGCTAGATGAATGGTAATTTTCATGGGAAATTGGTTAAAAGAAGTCAAAACATTGCATATGAAGAATCCATTTTAATATGTATATTTTCAAATGAATAAGAATAGTATTTATTTAATTAATAAGCTGATGTGTTCTGATAGTGGCCATACACTGTGACTTTACCATACGCCCTGGCCTAAAATTATTTATAATCATGTAGGGGGGGTTATTTTTGAATTTTTATACTTCTGGTGTCCCACTGATTATGTATACAAAATTTGGATGAGTTTGCAAGTGTGCCAAGATTTTTCATTTTTGGCCACTACTACCCCCACCTCCCATTTTTGGGCGGTTGGTTTTTGCATTTTTAGACTTCTAAGGGGTCCCTACTGACTACATATTCAAAAAATTTGGTTGAGTTTGCTCAAACGGCCTCGATTTTTAATTTTTAACTCCCCCTCCACCCCCCCCCTTAATTTTTGGGTATGATGCACCAAAATCTAATCTAGCCTCATTCAATGGACCAAGGCTACGTGTGAAATTTGGTTTTTATATGCAGCACTAGTTTTTGAGCTAGCTCGTCCACAAAAATTTGAACTGCACAGACATAATTATTATCACACATTAACACAGATAATTATTATCCGAAAAATATAATTTTTCGATGTTCACTTATTAGAGCTTTTTTGTAGAGCGAAATGCCATGGTTTCAGCTCAACTTTTTAATCAAAATAGCTTCAGCCATTTTTGAGATATTTTAGAAAAAAGAAGGAAACAAACCACTTTTTTCATGCACGATTACCCTGTATGGTAAAGTAAAAAGCTAATACATCTAACTAATATGAAAATTAGTATAAAATTATTTAGAATTTATTTACCTTTATTTGACTGTTTGTAAAATCGTTGACGTTGGGCTTGATAACTTTACGACATCGACTAAAGAAAACACAATTAACTGATTATTAGGCAGGCGAAATTTTTCGAACGGGTTTCGTTAAGAAATCAGCCATTCTAGAAAGTCCCATCTTCCAATTGAAAATTTCCATACCATTTTCAATATATTTTTAAATAAAATAATTTGTTAACAATTAGATTTTTGAATTTCAACATGATTCTATGATACTTTAATTAATCTATTTAGAATCACCATGTTGAATCCTACTAAACTAAATTTAATTGTTGTTGTTGAGATTTTGGTGATTAGAATGTTAATCTTTAAGGTGAATTGTTCGGTTGGCCAATCATTCTGAAAAACATTATAAAATTTTTTATTCTCTAATTCCCAATATATTTATAATTTTATCTTTTACATATTTTGAAAATATATACCTTTATAATTATTATGGTATTGGGTAAAAATTTGAGTAAATATTTAAATAGATAGATGATTAGTTCGAAATATAATCAATTTCTTCATTTAGAAAATTTGAATATTTTGGTGCAAGAACTACTTTCTACAAAAAATATTTTTTTCCTCGTTTCAGACAATTTTAAACATCTTAGCCCAAGTATATAATAAGTGGCGTGCGGTCCATGGATGCTGTGGAAAGCAGCGCATCCCTAAAATTTCAAACATTTAGAGTATTTTCCAATATATATATATATATAAGGTCGACTTCAAAATTTCAGAATGACTATTTTCAAATTATTATCCGTTATTTCAAATATTAAAAAAAAACATCTTTTGTTTTGAAAAGTAATTGGTACTGAAATGAAATAAAATTGTTGCTTAGTTTCAAGGGGCAATTAAATGAATGATTTTCCGAAAAGGGTGCAGATAGAAAGGTTTGAACTCCCTGCCTGGTATATCTTCCAGCTCAAGCATGTCGAAGACAACTCGAGACGAGTTTTAGTTGAATAAAAATTATTCTGGGTGAGAAACTATTAAAATAGTAATAATACAAAAAAGGAATAAATTAAGATGATTCGAGAATCTTTGGAGTAATCCAATTCTAAGAACTCTCAATATATAAGATCGGAAATAGCTAAGAATGCAATAGACAATAAATCATAGCTTGCTTATAGCAATAGAATTAGAGAAATTTAAGATTTTCTTATAGGGCATGCTGATTCATTGTGGAAGATGGTCGATTTCCATCTCAGGGACTGCGGAGTTTAATTCACAAGATTTAATTTCTGACTCTTACCCTCACTCTCACAAAGCAATATCCGTTTGGGGTGAATGTCTGTGTTTATTATTATAATATAATATTTGAGGGAGTTTGTCGGAATGTTTTATTTATATTTATATTTTGAGCTTATAAAGATTGTAATTGAATAAATAATAAGCCATGATTAGAATTAGTTGGAGGAAATCACGAATGACGCATACAAAATAGGCTGCTAAGCCTTGAGAGCATTTAAAACTGAATCGCAACCCTGGAATTAGCTGGTGAACCCCAAAAGGTCATATTCTACGCTTTTCAACACTATATGTCGTAGCGTACGCAACAGACATAAGCTTTAAAGATAGAAGAAAAGCATCGTCCAATCACATAGTATAATACCTATATAATGTCACAATTTCCCTCTGCTCTTAATTTTATTGAACCATTGTGTAAATGGAAGGGTGTTTATAGTTAAATTTAAAATTAAAATTATTCTATAAGAAAAACAACAAGAAAACTAAACAAACATAAATATCAACTAAAACGATCATTCTACTATATACTTTATGTTAAAAGTTATTCTTAAATATCTCCCAGGGGAACTTTTATTCATTCTTAAGAAAAAGTTCGCAGACACCTGGGGGATATTTTGTATGCGTTGCTGAATCCCTCCTGAGATATTAACATTTGGAAAAGATGTGTCATACTCGTATCTTCTTCTCCAAAGGATTCGAATTTGATCTGAATTTTTTTTTTTTGTTTTAAATTTTATTTTTTAATGTTTCTGATTTTTAACTTTTAAATATTTTTATTAAATTTATTATTACTTTCACTTAAGAAATCGACATTCAGTGGAGGCTCCAGGGGGGCATGACCCTCCTCATCATGCCCCCCCCCCCCCAAATAGTTAAAAAAAAGATTTAATTTTATTTTGTAAGATAGTTTATCAAACATATTCCAAATTACAAAGTGGTATTTGTTATGGTCAAAATATTTACTGTTAGCTATATGTAAAAACTAACCCCCCCCCTACATGATTATAAATAATTTTAGGCCAGGGTGTTTGCATTTTTAGACTTCTGGGGGTCCACTGATTATGTATACAAAATTTGGTTGAGTTTGGTAAATGGCCAAGATTTTCATTTTTCGACCCCAAAATTTAGTAACGCACAGACTAACAGACAGACTAACAGACATTTTGAGAAAACAATTATTATTTCGAAAAATATAATTTTTTTCGATGTTCACTTACTAGGGCTTTTTTGTAGACCGAAATGCCATGGTGTCGCTCAATTTTTTTAACTAAAATAGTTTAAGCCGTTTTTGATGTATTTCGAAAAAAAACTTGGCTTGTTTTTTCACAGAATGTTTTGGTTGAGATTATTTCTTACATATTCTTCATTACCTTAAATGTTATTTCTGCTCAGAGACATAACTAGTGAATTGGAGCCTAAGGCCAACTATAGCTTCGGCGCCTAACGCCTATAGACAGAGTATAATCTAGCTGAGAATATACATCAATATTATGATACATTTAAATATGTATAATGTTAAAAGATATATCAATACTGTTGACTTGTAGAATCAATAAAAATGTCTTGCGACACAGTCTGTTGATAAAACAGAACAAAGAATTATAAATAAAAAAGAAGGGGATTTATTTTATTAATTGCATGTATCTGGAGGTTCACAGTAACTTTCTAATATAATAAAATACCATTTAAATTAATAGTTTGAAATTTAATGAAAACATCTCGTTTCCTAGCTCCTTGCTACCAGTCGGCTAGAACTTCAAAAAATGATTTATTTTTTTCTCATCAGATATTCAATCTAATATATTAAAATGTCATATCTATGTGTTATTTTATGTTCTCTTTTATAGCAAATCATTTTTATTTGAATATTTGCATTTTAAAGGGTAGTTTATTTGAAGTATAATTTGAAAAAAACGCTATTACTCCTTTGAAATAATTTTTAAAAATTTGAAATTATTAAGTATTATAAAACAATTAATTATTAATAATTCTATTCTATTAGTAATGAAGCTGTTGAAGCTTTTATTTTTGTGATTAATTTGATTAAAATTGTAATTATTTGTTTCAATAAATAATTATAAAGTAATCATGTGTGATTTAAATAAAAATTTAAACTTTAATTCTATTCTATTTTGGACAAAATTGATTCTGAAATTTTTCAGAAAAATGGTCAAAAATACCGAAAACCATCAAAAAACGATATTTTTAAAGCCACGTGAAAAATTTCGTCCTTAAAAATAGTCTTTGAAAAAAAGTTTAAAAAGTCATATGAAACGAAACATTGACTTGTAACATGGAGGTGAATTTTAAAATATTTATAAAACACCAATTTTTTAGACGGTTTTCGATGTTTTTGACGATTTTCTCAAAAAGTTCGGAATCGATTTTGTTCAAAATAGAATTGAATTATTAATAATTAATTGTTTTATAAGATTAGGCTTTAAAATGCAAATATTCAAATAAAAATAATTTGCTATAAAAGATAACATAAAATAACATATAGATATGAATTTTTAATATATTTGATTGAATATCTGATGAGAAAAAAATAAAACATTTTTTCATTCCTAGCCGACTTGCTGCCGGAGCGAGGAAAAGAGATGTTTTCATAAAATTTCAATCAAACCACAAAATTTATTATAATATAAAGTTAACGTGAACCTCTACTTTCTACTACATAGATGAAATTGATCAAATAAGACAGCTTTCTTACTTATTTATAATTCTTTAGTCTGTTTTATCAATAGGCTGGGTCGCAACCTCCCGTCATACGCGAGGCATTTGTTATGGATTCAACAAGTCCAGAGTATTATATATATTTTAACATTATAATATAATATATTCAAATTTACAATTATATAATACAATATATAAATAAAAAAAATTTAAGAAAAAAGATATATTACTTATATATACAAATAGCTTCGCAACCATGACCCCAAGACTCAGATGACAGAGCAAAGCTATATTATCGTATTATTAGTTTTAAATAAATGATTTTAGCATTAAATAATTAAAAAAAGCTAATAAAAATTATTTAATATTTTATTATAAAAGCAAGGTATTCTCCCCTCCAGATAAACGAAATTGATCAAATAGATCTCATTCTTACTTATTTGTAATTCTAATTGAGAGAAGATTTTCGGGACAAGAGACACTCGGATATCATACATTATTTGTTATGAATTTTTTTTCTGATTATTATTATGAATTCATCAAATTGCTAGTACCGCCTACAGTTTTAAAATAAATTAATCATTTTAAATATTCTTAAATTCAGTATAATATATGTGTAATGTGTATATATTCTCAATATAAGTGATATGTTATTCTTGTTCATTAAATACAATTTAATAGGACGGGACAAAGAGACATGTGTTCCCGGTGCCAAATGTTATCTTATATTTATATAGATTTTTGTCTCGCAAAATCCGCTATTCAATGCACAACAAAGAGTAAAGTCTATTTTAAGACATTGGCGATCGCAAATAATTTTTGAAAATTTTTATTTAGGCAAAATAGAGCCTTGTTCAATTTAGGTTTTTAGCGGCCATAATTAATTCCGAATCTCAAATGACCATGTAGACGGCCGACATTAAGTTAAAACAATACATAAAGAAAACATATCATCAGGGCTAACTAACTCAAGGAATGTTTTCTCTTCGAGAAACCAACCCCACTTCTGAGTGAACCTTTGCTTGAGCCATGTCCCGAATTGAAGGCCTGGCCAATCGTATAAAGACCCATTCGTACATTTCTCGTATAATAATATTTTATACCCGATTAAAATAATAGCTTTTGTTTAAACAAAATTAAATTTTGTAATGCTTTATTATTCATCATATAATAACAAACATTTGGAACTCCAAATGTGTACTTTATAGAGAGTCAAGGATGAAAGGAGGCCAAGCTTGACTCATTTGACTTCTAGTACAGAACATTAGTCAATTTGAAAAAAAAATAATAACTTAAGGTCCAAGTCGAGGGGTGAAGAATTAGGTATACACGTCTTTGGAATTATGTGAAATTATTTTTGGAATTCATTAGATAATGCCTCTTCATCTATTGTCTTCTTCTTTGAAATGAAAGTGGATGTGGAATTAGGCGTACACAATATTAGGTCGTGGTTCACCCCTCGATCCAAGTCAAGAGAAATTCAACTAAGAAGGTAAAAAATATAAATTACTAGTTAGATTTCACAAATTTATTAATGTATATTTTTAAATTTTCTTTTTTACTTAATTAATATGTTTCACCTAGAACCTACACCATTCTCCCTTAACCAAAATAAGGAAGGTGATAATTTGATTAATGATTTTTTTTCTAACCTTAAAATCACCCCCCCCCCCCCCATCCGCACCCCATTTTGTGTCAATATCAATTAATTTCTCGTGTTTAAAGAACAATTATGCGAAATTTGGCAGAAAGAGTAGGTATAGGACTGGTAGCGATAATTTCAATTTTTCTAAACCCTCTCCCAATTTCGGTTTCTGAAATAATCATATCTCTTTTTAAATATAAGATCCTTTTATAGTCAAATTCAGCTTATTGGTTTGAAAATTTTATAATATTATTTATATAACGTCGGTTTGAAAGGATTGGAGGAAGAATTCCAATAAATTACACCTTATTTGATATGTGTTAATTTTTTCTTTCCTCACTACCACTGGGCTGCCTTCCATTACATTCAATTAAAATTTCTACCAGTCCGTATCTCTCCAGAAAAAATTTCTTTGCAAAAAAAAATTATTTATAAAAATTTATAATATTATTATAATAAAATTTAATTTAATTAATTTAAGCCCTTAATCCCAATATATAAAAAAACGAAATGTGAAATTTCGTTTTGAATTATAATTAAATTAAATCTGGTATATATTCTATTAAAAAAAAAAAATCCAGGAAAAAGTGGAATCTTTTTTAAGACTCGGTAATTTTTGTCAGTTAATATTTTGAACTAGAAAGCTGAAACTTGACATATATTAATTCAATTAATTAATATAAACTAAATTTTCCTTACCTAATTTGTCCTCATTTAGTTAAATTCAATCTATATTCATACAAACACGGTTCAAGAGCACGAGGCTCAGCTTCGTTCAAGCCCATCCGTATTTTCCCACATAACAATTGAATTTTAGAATCTTTTAATTTGAAAATACAAACATTTTAGTACCAGAACTTTTTAAGACATTCCATTCTGTAAGTTATCGTGAGTGTCGGAATTCACAAATCCAAATATACAGAAAAAATCATGATTGAAAATGATTAGGCATTACAATAAGTAAAAAAAATGAAAATTTTTCAAAAATTCTCAGTGAGTTTTGATTGCATAGCGGTTTTTTTTTAAATCAATGTGAAATTTCGTAGTTAGTTTCAAAATCAAATCGCTTTAAAATAAGAGTATTTTTTCAACCTCCCTTTCCTGGCTACAAATCAGAGAAGACATTGCAGAATTCTGCTTAAGGAGGTTCGGGATAGCTTATCTATCTGGTTGATATTCGAAAAAATCTTTTGTATTTCTGCAGAGTGACAACATCTGCATACTAAATTTTTTAATAAAAAAATTGTTATTAATGAGGTTAATTTCGAATAAAAATCTTTGTTTTGATAATATTAATAAAAAGAATATTGAGATAAATTTTTTCCCATTATAAAAACATTTATTTAACACAAAGACGATTTCAAGAAATAGAGTTAGAATTCTACATTAGTGCTTTTGTTATATTCTGTTGACTGCAAATAACTTTTTATTTTTACATTTATGAATAACTAATTAACTAGACTGTCAAATCTTTTGAAAAATATATCATCATTCGATTCATAAAAGTTGAATTATTGATCTGTATAAATTTATTGAAAATTGTATAATTAGTATAGAAGTTATAGCCCTTTTAAAAGCCCGCTCCATTTACTTTCATGTTAAAAGGATAATTTTCAATCATTTATTTTTCGGAATTGGGACAGGCAATCATCTTCAAATTTCGGGAATGAAAATATCTAATTCATCAATGATTCGATGATAAAAATTTGAGAATTTTCTTATAATAATGATAAACAGTCCCGAACCCCCTTAAATTCGCAAACCGTACAACTTAAAATAAAAGAGCTAAAAATGGCTGCAATTATTTATTTTATTTTTAAAGATAAACTGACCCCCAGCCTAGTGTGACCAGAGTTGGACAAATTGACACTTAATTTAAATGTCCCGACATCTAGGAGTTGGATTTATAGATTTCAGATACCGAAGTTCTTTAAAAATTATTTTTCTTAAATTGTATCTATCATTTTATTACATTAAGTATATGTTATATACTTTTAAAAAAATGTTAATTTTTTCGCAGTTAATTTATTTAAACTTAGTAAAATTATTTAGTCGTAGGGAGTGTGTTAATTAACATTTTAACCCCATTGGATAATCATAGAAGAAGAAGAAGAAGAAGAAGAGGAAGAAAAAACAGCCAGAAAACAAAATAAAATTAAATTTGCATTCCAAGTTAAAACTTGATTATCCTTTTCTCTCTCTTTTTAGTATTCTTATTTTTCTTTAAGAGAGTTTTCGTTTATAGAGAAGTGCATTTGCATACCCTCTCGTTACCCTCACACTTACCCCCCACCCCCACCCGCACTTCTTTACTTCTTTTCCTTTTTCTACTTTAAAAGGACATAATATATAAGGATTTTATTTAAATAAACTTGTTTCAAATTAGCTCGGTTGTTTTTTCTGCTCCCCTCTCTCTCATCTCTCTCTCTCACATACATTTTAGTTATATCTCTATTTAATAAATAACAATTTTCATTGGTCGATAGCAAATTCATTAATGGGAATTGATTCTTTTTAATGTATACAGTGTAAAACAAGAAAATGCTTCTCTATACATTTTCGAATATGTACTTCGTTTCAAAATAAACAAAAAAATATTAAATAAAAAAAAAAACGACTTCGAAAAAATTAAATGCACAAATATATATATACATTTTAACTCGCTTACCTATATAGTTTATTTAGCACCGACTTCAAAAAGTGATTTCATGTAAATATTTCGTCCTTTAGTTGTAACTAAATTAGATAATTATTTTATACCTTTTTTGGTGCATTTTATTTTATTTTTGAGTTCTTATTTTATTTGGTGCATTTAATTTTTTTGAAGCCGGTTTTTTTTCTAAAAATTATTTTAACCGCCTTCAAAAAAAGAGGAGGTTCTCAATTCGACTGATTTTTTTTTTGTGTGTCTATCTTATTTCATATCTTCGCCAATTGTGAACCGAGTTTGATGATTTTTTTTTGCATTCTGTTCAGTCTAGCATCCGATTGGTCCCGTTTTTTACTTTATCCAATGCAAAGCATGGGTAAAGTATTGTAATCGCTCTCGGGGCAAGCGTGGCTTCAAAGGGTCCTCAGGTAAAGACTACGGAACCCATGGACTCAATTAAAGTCACAAATTGTAGTATTCAATTAGGTTGAATTTTAGCACGTGACGGTTTTGCTAAAAATTACAAGGGGTCTCGTCGAGAGGCCAAAAAGTGCGATTTTTTCATTTAGTGCGTGCGGATGGATGTATGGATGTATGTAGGTATGTTATCGTTTTTTTGGCCCACGATTTTTTCCACATCGTTGCACCGATTGAAATGAAATTGAAAACCTAGCATTCTTTTAACAAAATGAAGCGCTGATTAGTTTTTGGTACATATCGGCTCACAAACATTAGTACTTTATTTCAGTACTTTTTTAGTTTTTTCTAAATATCTTGAAAATGACTTAACCAATTTTGATGAATTGAAGGAGACAATAAAAGAGTGTGTCTTCTGCTGGAATTATAAATTTTATTTATATAACGAGACTCTAGTTTCGAGGCTTTGCCCTCTTCATCAGTCTATTACAATGTATTCACAGGAATTAATTTATGAATATATTCATAAATTAATTCCTGTGAATACATTGTAATAGACTGATGAAGAGGGCAAAGCCCTCGAAACTATAGTCTCGTTATATAAATAAAATTTATAATTCCAGCAGAAGACACACTCTTTTATTGTCTCCTTCAATATATAAAAAGTCTGCTACTCTCGGCAAAAACTTTCAATTTAATTTTGATGAAATTTAATATCCTAATTAAGTACCTTGGGGACCACAAAAAAAGTTTAAATAAAGTTTTTAGTAAAATTATATTTTAAAGTACTTTTCTCTAGAGTAAGATAGTACTTTTTTAATTTTTAAA
The DNA here is from genome assembly GCA_024734495.1 of Forficula auricularia. Lineage (NCBI taxonomy): Eukaryota > Metazoa > Arthropoda > Insecta > Dermaptera > Forficulidae > Forficula > Forficula auricularia. Next base: position 6,034,474 of record JALMQS010000117.1, read on the forward strand.
TTCTTTAAAATTTATTCATTTGAACGTTTTAATATAGCTCATTTAGCCTTGCTTAAATAAGAATGGATAGGCTTCTCTCTGTGAAATGCTAAAAATTTTGGAGGAAATTTTTTAAGTAACCATAGCAACTGCGTTGTTTTCTTATCCCTTACCTTTGCTGAAGACATAGAGGAATCGACTTTAAACCAAAAATAGCGATTGATTCTCATCTAATACTTGAGGAATAACCATTCTATATTGGATTTTTGACGTTTCGGTTTTTATTGGTAACCATTGCTAAAGACATAGAGAAATCGACTTTAAAGCAAAAATAGCGATTGATTCTCATCTAATACTTGAGGAATAACCATTCTATATTGGATTTTTGACATTTCGGTTTTATTGGTAACCATTGCTGAAGACATGGAGGAATCGACTTAAAATCAAAAATAGCGATTGATTCTCATCTAATACTTGAGGAATATCCATTCTATATTGGATTTCTGACGTTTCGGTTTTTATTGGTAACCATTGCTGAAGACATAGAGAAATCGACTTTAAACCAAAAAATAGCGATTGATTCTCACCTAGTACTTGAGGAATAACCATTCTATATTGAATTTTTGACATTTCGGTTTTTATTGGTAACCATTGCTGAAGACATAGAGGAATCGACTTAAAATCAAAAATAGCGATTGATTCTCATCTAATAATTGAGGAATAACCATTGTATATTAGGTTTTTGACGTTTCGATTATTATTGGTAACCATTGCTGAAGACATGGAGGAATTGCATTCGATTGCATTAAAAAAAATAAAAAAATCGACTTAAAATCAAAAATAACGATCGATTCTTATCTAATAATAGAGGAATAACCTTATTGCATTCCATTTTTGATGTTTTGACTATTAATGGCAACTTCTACTGAAAACGTGGAAGAATCGATTTAAAATCAAAAAGACAAAATATTTTTGGTAAACAACTCAAGTTTGAGTTGTTTGCCATAAAAGAATAGTCTTTTTGATTTTAAGTCGATTCTTCCACGTTTTTCAGTAGAGGTTGCCATTAATAGTCAAAACATCAAAAATGGAATACAATAAGGTTATTCCTCTAGTATTAGACAAGAATCGATCGTTATTTTTGGTTTTAAGCCGATTCCTCCATGTCTTCAGCAATGGTTACCAATTAAAACCGAAATGTCAAAAATCCAATATCGAATGGTTATTCCTCAAGTACTAGATGAGAATCAATCGCTATTTTTGATTTTAAGTCGATTTCTCCATGTCTTCAGCAATGGTTACCAAATAAAACCGAAACGTCAAAAATCCAATATAGAATGGTTATTCCTCGACTATTAAATGAGAATTATTTTTGAATTAATGTCAATATGAACCACAAATTGCAACTGAGATCTGATTAATAATAAAGGAACAAACATATTAATATTTCAAATGAATTTGGATAAAGTTTAACAGTTTATTTTTCATTGGGATTGGACCTTTTTTGATATGTTTGTTCAGACATAACTTCTTTGTTTATTAACCGATTTTAATGATTCTTTTTTTATTGGAAAGAGGGTACCTTAGGGGTGGTATCATATTAATTTGGTCAAGTTCTGAAAATATGATCAATGACGAAATAACGTAAATCTCCAATTCTTATAACCAAATAATCGAAATTATAATAAATAAAATCTTTTATAAAAAAATCAATCTGAAAACATTCATTTAAAACACGCAAATGTTTCTAGAGAATTTCTATATTTATGAATTTAATTTTATTATCATTTTCTGAATCATAAATCCAATCGACTTGATTGGGGAATAATGGAATTGAAATAATTATCGGAAAAGAGGTTTTTTATCTAATTAGATTTTTCCTCTTATTAAAAACAAGGACTAAAGATGAATAAGGACACTCGATGGTGGAGAAGCAACCTCCGGAATCGAAGCTAAAATACAAGGTATACATTAATTAATGTAAAATAATTGGTTTAATAAAATTTATTATATCATTTTCTGATTCATTCGCCCGACCCTTTCTCTTACGAGATTCTAGCAAGGTATTATATTAAGTCACTATTAATAACATCACTAAAAAGAGAAAAATAAAAATAATTTTTGTAAAAAACTGACTTCAAAAATTAAATGCAACAAATGAAATAATAACTTAAAAAATAAAATAAAATCCACTAAAAAGGTATAAAATAATTATCTTATTTAATAGTTACAACTAAACGACGAAATATTAACATGAAATCACTTTTTGAAGTCGGTGCCAAACATATACTGTACATTTCTATGAATCTGCACTCGACGGATCTTACTTAGTACGTTTGGCGGGTATGCTCGCTTATAGGTATAGTTTGTTTGGCACCGACTTCAAAAAGTGATTTCATGTTAATATTTCGTCGTTTAGTTAGTAACAATAAATAAGATAATTATTTTATACCTTTTACTGCGTTTTATTTGATTTTTAAGTTATTATTATTTTATTTGTTTCATTTAATTTTTTTGAAGTCGGCTTTATTTTTTTTATAAAAATTATATACCTTTTAGTGCATTTTATTTTATTTTTGAGTTCTTATTTTATTTGATGCATTTAATTTTTTTGAATTCGGTTTTTTTTTCTAAAAATTATTTTTATTTTTCTCTTTTTAGTGATATTGACAATAATGAGACTTAAGATAATACCTTATGCCATGCATCTCATAAGAGAAAGATTGGTGCGGATGAATCAGAAAATGATAATAAAATTCAATTTATAAATAGAAGAATTCTCTCGAAACGTTAGCGGGTTTTAAATGAATGTTTTAAGATTGTTTTTTTTATAAAATATTTTTTAATTATTATAATATCGATTATTTGCTCATATAAATTGGAGATTTCCGCTATTTTGTAATTGATCATATCATCAGAACTTGACCAAATTAATATGGGACCCATCGGAAACTAAACTGAACCCAATGCGAAAAAAATCATCAAAATCTGTTCACAATTGGCGAAGAAATCGAGTAACATAGACACAAAAAAAAATTCAATTGAATTGATAACCTCCTCGTTTTTTGAAAAATTCGGATTTCACCTTCAAGCTTTTCTTCTGTCAGCTTTTAATTTTTTTATGATTTCTTATTTTTGAAAATCACTTAACAGAAAAAAAATGAACACTGAGTGAAAATAAAAATACCAACATATTCAGTAATTTTTAACCGACTTCAAAAAAGGAGGAGGTTTTCTATTCGACTGAATTTTTTTTTTTTTTTTTTGTGCCTATGTTACCTCATATCTCCGCCAATTGTCAACCGATTTTGAAAAAAAAATTTGCATTGGGTCCAGTCTAGCTTCCGATTGGTCCCATTTTTTTTCGTTTTTTTTTCCTAGGTATTAGACCTTTTTTATTAGGTTTGTTCCAGGGAGGTAGGGAGGGAAGGCTAGCTCGAGAAAGTGTCTCCACCTGACGTCACCAGCCGCCATCTTGCAATTGGAAAGAATAGAGAATGCCCATAAGAGCAATGCTAATATTTATATAGTTTAAACTATATATCTTTAAATAAAAAGGTTCTTAAATAGAACATATATATAAATAAATATTCAAAAATGTTATTTCTTAGATCTGCAATGAATTTAAATAGCTACTTTCAGTAAAAATTTGATAAAACAAAAGAGCGCACTCGTACCCATTATTAGGTAGATTTCGAAGAATATATGTGTATGTATGTATCCCAATTTTGTATGTGCGCTGCAGGCCGCAACATTCAACCGATTGCAATAAAATTTGGCTCTAAATTCAGTCTTGATGTAAACAAGAACGGAGTAGTTTTTGGTGACTTCAGCCCCAAAGGGTTGCAAATGGTGGGTGATTGAAATCTTAAAAAATTCATGACAACGTTAATATGCCTGATACCAATTTGGTTGCAGATACCTAATATTCTGATAATTAACCTCTACAACTTTTGTCTGAAATTTTTTTATAGGAACAGTCTAAAAGGGGGCAGAACAATAGGGTTCGAAATCTAATCTAAACTGAAGGGAGGGTTCCTTCGTAAAAGATTAAATATTTTTTTATTAAATACTAAATATAAGGGAGGAAATAGGTGTATGGTAAAGTTATATGGATGAGCAAATCAATTTTTATTTATTTATTAAACCAATGTTTTTTACACAATTCAAAGATTAAGAATTAATAAAGTTATAAAACAAATAAAAAATTTAAATATATATTATAAAAATACCAAAAATATAGTTTTTTAAATCAGGTACAATTGTAAGAAAAAGCGAAAAACAATTAAACACATGAATGGGTTATTCAACAATTTTTAAATACATATTATAAAAATAACTAAAATATAGTTTTTAAATCAGGTACAATTGTAAGAAAATTTTGACGAATTAATATTTGGAACACGAGAAATAGAATAAATACCCGTAAAGTGCGTCAATTAAACTAACTCTAGTGTCAAAAAACTTGAAACTAGTTTATTGTTTTAAAGGAAAATTAAAATATATACAGTCTAATCTAAAACATAAACAATTTTAATAAAAAACAAAAAATATATGAAGAAAATCAAACTTGTTTTTTATCACTGTTAATAATAAAAGAACACTGTCTTAAAGATGGATACTATTAACATACGTTCAGATGGGAAGAGAAGGTTTTGTACCAACTGTAAGATGGCGGCTGGAGGGGAAATGTCTGTCCTGACTGGAGACACCCCCACTCCTGCTTTTCTAGCCTAGCTGTTCCTCCTCCTAGCTCCTTGGTTTGTTTAGACCTAACCTCTTTGTTTATGAACCGATTTCGATGGTTCTTTTTTTATCCGAAAGGGGTGTCATATTAATTTGGTCAAGTTCTGATGATATGATCACTATTAATAACATCACTAAAAAAGAGAAAAATAAAAATAATTTTTAAGAAAAAATAAAAACCGACTTTAAAAAATTAAATGCAACAAATAGGATACACTAAAAGGTATAAAATAATTATTATCTTATTTTTCTTATTTAGTTACAACTAAACGACGAAATATTAACATGAAATTACTTTTTGAAGTTGGTGCCAAACATATACCTTTTATGAATCGCACTCGACGGATCTTACTTAGTACGTTTGGAGGGTACGCTCGCTTATAGGTATAGTTTGTTTGGTACCGACTTCAAAAAGTAATTTCATGTTAATATTTCGTCGTTTAGTTGTAACTAAATAATATAATAATTATTTTATACCTTTTAGTGTATTTTATTTGTTGCATTTAATTTTTTGATGTCGGTTTTTATTTTTCTCAAAAATTATTTTTTTTTAAATAAAGACAAAAGAAAATCACGAGAGCTTGTCAACCAGGCAATCCGAGGAATTATGTTAGAAATGTATTATATGCCCGAAGGGTTTTATTCACCCCCTCAGAAATTAATCCCAAAGACTAGAAAGCAATTCAGCAAATGGCTTCTTGTCTCACAAAATGACACACTTGTAAAAAGTATATATATATACATATATTTAAAGATAATTCTAAATCGTTAAAAAAATTCACAATACAGTAAAACCCTTAGACCATAAAGATATAGACACGCCCTGGTGTCGATTTGGTGAGGCCAACATCAACTCGAGAACGTGACGTCATCAGCAGGCAGAGAACAACGAGAATAGCATGGGCGCTATAGGAATTATTATACATTGAGATAAATTTATCGTAGTTTTAGATTATTTATTTTGGATTCCAATAATCGCAAATTAATATTAAATTAATATACCAAAATATTTATTTATTTTTTTTAACAAAATGTTTTATTTAAATTACATATTTTACAATAATTCGGGCATCGAGCAACACTCCATTCATTTTCTTTTAAAATGATATATACATTTACGATTTTATCTTCAAATCGTCTGGAGTTATAGCAATTTAAAAATTTCAGGTCCATTTATACATTTTGTTAGAAAAACCCCGCAATAGCCCAGTATATAGGGAAGTTTCAGCTTACATTAATTGCGGGAAAAGATTTTTTTTCTAGGATCGTTTGGTATGATGTGGGTATGCCAAATCTAAGTTTGGGACCTCCAAAGTGTGGGGACAACTTTTGATGGGCGAAGAACCTCGAAATTTTCGGACTTTAACCCAAAAACTCGCACTTTTTTCGATTTTTTCCCATTTCGACCATGATGGAGCACGTTTTCGACAAAGACCATTTCATACATTTTTAAACTAGATTAAATTTGCTACAATTTAAACAAAGTTTCATCTTAATTGGATAATGGTAACCCGTGCCGCAATTAGGTTGAAGTTTTGAAAAACTGCAATTTTTTGAAAAAAATCTCACTTTTTTCTTGATAAAATGAAAAGAACTCATCTTAGAAACTTGATTTCTATCTCATTCTCTAGGATATCTTATTTAACCTCTCTGACATATGTACATTCTCATCTCACAGGGTAGCCAAATGGCCCTGATTGCTGTTATTGGCACGCGGGTTCGATTCCCGAGGGGTAAAAACAACCCTTCTAACAAATAACGACCTGGATCCCCACTTGCTACGGTCCTTTCACCATTTAGAACCTCAGCAAATAATTGCTTTTTTTACATTTTCTCTGAATTTTAGTTAAGTCGTTTGAATATTCTCTCTATATAACTATAATAACGAGATTCGTTTTGGTCTAAGTGAAAAAGTCAAAAGGCCGTTCCTAGATTAATAGAAATTAAGAAATTAATCTCTGCTAGTCTGAAACAGGTCTTGACTTGTATTTCCCATGTCCTTGCACTGCCTTAGTTTTAAAGGAAGAGGCATCATTCCATCCGCCCCCTTTTTAATAATTTTCTTCGATTTTAATGAAAGCATTGCTCTCCCCCGAAAGTTAATCTAGGTCCCAAAATGTTTGTATTTCATGTGCGGAGTACTCATTAGATTTTCACTAACTTCAGCCCTGCAAAAATGAAAAAAATATCATTTTTTGATTAATTTTATTGAGATTTACAAGGGTTGTCATGATAAAGGCATAATCAAACAAACAAGTACTTTTCAATTTCGATTTAATAAATTTTATTTATTTTAAAACTCACTAATAGCTTATTACAAGTAACAATAATAATTAATTAAGAAATAGAATTTATGCAAAGGAGGATTGGGGAGGAGACGATAATGGAATTGGAATAATTATCGGAAAAGAGGTTTTTTTATTTAATTAGTTTTTTCCTCTTATTAAAAACAAGGACTAAAAAGATAATCAAGGACACTCGATGGTGGAGAAGTAATCTCCGGAGTCGAAGCTAAAATACAATGTATACATTAATTCATGTAAAATAATTGGTTTAACAAAATTAAAAAAAAAAAGAATTTATGCAAAATTAATTAATTCACTAAATAAATAATTAATCTTATCTTATCTTATTATATTAAACCACCAATTCTTGTATATATATATAATCGGTTTCTCGAAAACGGCTCTAACGATTTCGATGAAATTCACGGGTTAGGTGGTTGATGTGTTGACAATTCGATCTGTCACGGTCTCATCTTCGGCTAAGTTATTTTTGATGGGTTTTTTGTTAATTGAAATAATTATTCACAGGCGGTTGTTTGAATAAAAATTTATAATCAAATTTTTTTCAATTTTCTTTTAATAAAATTAATTGGTTTTTTTATTTTAAATTCCACTAATAGATCATTACAACTATTATTATATATTAGAATTTGCCAATTTAATTAATTAAAGGTATTTTTCTATAAAATAATTTATTTATCCTTTAACAATAAAAAATTTATATATCCAGTACACACCAAGCTAGCAAAATTCTTATGAATTTATTAGAATATCAATATCATTTTCTTAAAAAATCCGACAATTCGAAAGATCATACCTCCTTCTTCATGATTAAAAAGAGTCAACAAAAGAACCTCTGTGTAAATTAATATTATTTTTAATTGCAATATTATATTCAAAACTTTGTGGCCAGTGATACGTCTTGGTGATGGCCATAGCGGGTGTAAACGTTGGTAAAAATGTAAATTAAGTTTTATTTCAATTTTATTTTATTTTGTCTGAATTAAAAATTGACATTTTTAGCTGAATTTAAAATTAAAAATAATATTAATATATCGATTTTAACTGAATCAAAAAATTACCGAGCATCGCTCTCGGTGTTCCAGGTACTAGCTTATTATATTTAAATTGATTACTAGGGCGACTTCTCAAACTGCTTGAGAAATCCCCTTCCTAGAAAACACCTTGAATATGTAATAAATAACAAAAAGATTCAGTATAAAATTACTTTTTGATATGGTGAATTATCGTCTCGTTGCATGATAAGATCTGGAGGCTTGTTTTCGAACATTTTATACGTTTCTATTAGTGATGCAGCTTCAGAGGCATTCCATGCAAGCATTAAAGTTAAATTTGTCAAAATACAAACTCTTGTTAAATGTTTAAGGGAATGATGAGGATCTTTAGTGTCGACCTGAAAAAAAAATATTTTAATATACCATACTTAAATATAATATATACTTATGGACAAAATAATCGGAACAAAAAAAAATTGGCACGTTCTGATGTGGCCATCCACTTGACTTTACCATACACCCTGGCTCCTCTCTTATATTTAATATTTAATATTTAATAAAATTATTTATAATCATGTAGGAGAGGGGGTTAGTTTTTGCATTTTTAGACTACTGGGGGCCCACTGATTATCTCTACAAAATTTGGTTGAATTTGGTAGAAGAGCCTTGATGTACACTTATGAGGGCTTTTTTGTATATCGAAATGCCATGGTTTCGCCCAATTTTTTTAATCAAATTAGTTTCAGCCGTTTTTGAGATATTTCGAAAAAAATAGTTAAAAAACAACTTTTTTCATGCACGATCACAATACTTGACCATACCATGTATGGTAAAGTAAAAAAAAAGTCTAATTCAAATTTAAGAGATCTTTACAGGAATAGTCTATGCTTCACACAGAAATGATCAATTTTCATAGTAAAACCTCAGACCTCGAAGTGTGATTTAGAACTTAATATAATTTTAAACAAGAGGCACCTTTGAGGCCCTATGCAAGGGATAAAGTTTCCAATCTAAATAACATGGGGTTTTGGAATCAACTCTTCTGACATAATAAAAATAATCCATAACTTCTCAGATCAATTAGTAGACCACGTCTCTTGAACTTCTATAGGAATTTTTTAAAGTCAATAATATTTTCATTATTGTCATGATCTGCTTTAAACACGTTTAAATAATTAAAATGAATAAGCAAAAATGAAAATGAGGAGTATGACGTATGTATTATTCTAAGCTGCTCTCGAGGGGTATATAAGGCGGAGCGAGAAAGGGAAAGCAGGGAGGGGTGTGCGTGGGGGTAGATAGGGACAGTGGTGGGGGTAGATAGGGACAGTGGTGGGGGTAGATAGGGACGGTGGGGGGGGCTGGGAATAGTGTGAGGGCTATATAAGGGGGAAGGAGATATGGATAGTGGTCATTGTAACTCAGTCAGTGGCGTGTGAAACATCAACTGGGAATGTTACAATATGGCTTCTGGACCTTCATCCATCCTCTCAGGTGACTCCACCCCTTACTAATAAACAACACTTCATCACTTATATTACTTTTAATAGCTGGGGTAACGGGTAGGTGTGTACTTCATTGTTCTTATAGATAAAGATGTACAGACCTACTTCAGGGCCTGGCCTCCCTCCCTACTTGAGCTCATGATTCTTTTTCAAGAGAATCATGTCCTGTCCCTAATCCTAACCAACCTCAATCCATGTTTTTAGAAATCCTTATTCCTTCGAAATGTTTCGCGAGTATATTTTTACTTGAGTATAAGTGGGGTCCTGTACGGTCAAAGTATTCCAGGTCCAGACACGAGACGTTGGATGTTAAGGTAAGATATCTTTATAATACTCTATTCTTATAATTAAATAAGTAAGAAATATTCTAAATTTTTCAAGTACACTTTTGAGTTTTTCAAAAAAAAAAAAAATATGAAATAAAATAAATAATATGTTAAATATAATTTTATTACGACTATTTATATAGAAAAATACTTTAAATTCTCTAAATTATATTACTAATATTTTTCCTCTTTTTTCAGGTAGGTGCTCGCTCTTTTTAACCTGTTCCATTTTCCCGTAAATTCCTTAGCCTTTCCTTCTCGAATCGGATCGCGAGTATATTTTTTATTGTGCGCGGGTGTCAATGTGTTACTGTGGAATCAGCATCCCAGGTCTAAACGCGAGACGTTGGCTGTTAAGGTAATATATCTATTTAATACTCTAATATTACTTTAAATTCACTATATTATTTTACTAATATTTGTTTTCTTTTTTCAGGTAGGTGCTCGCTCGTCCTACTAAAACTAACATTTAGATTAAGTATTTGATTTTCTTATTTTCTGGAAAATCAAATTCTTTATCTTTTTAACCTTTTATCCATTTTCCCGTAAATTCCTTAGCGTTTTCCTTCTCGAATCGGATCGCGAGTATATTTTTTATTGTGCGCGCGGGTGTCAATGTGTTACTGTGGAATCACCATCCCAGGTCTAAACACGAGACGTTGGCTGTTGAGGTAATATATCTATTTAATACTCTAATATTACTTTAAATTCACTATATTATTTTACTAATATTTGTTTTCTTTTTTCAGGTAGGTGCTCGCTCGTCCTACTAAAACTAACATTTAGATTAAGTATTTGATTTTCTTATTTTCTGGAAAATCAAATTCTTTATCTTTTTATCCTTTTATCCATTTTCCCGTCATTTCCTTAGTGTTTCCTTCTCGAATCGGATCGCGAGATATATTTTTTATTGTGCTGCGGGTGTCGAACGTGTTTCTGTGGAATCACCATCCCAGGTCTAAACACGAGACGTTGGCTGTTAAGGTAATATATCTATTTAATACTCTAATATTACTTTAAATTCACTATATTATTTTACTAATATTTGTTTTCTTTTTTCAGGTAGGTGCTCGCTCGTCCTACTAAAACTAACATTTAGATTAAGTATTTGATTTTCTTATTTTCTGGAAAATCAAATTCTTTATCTTTTTAACCTTTTATCCATTTTCCCGTAAATTCCTTAGCCTTTCCTTCTCGAATCGGATCGCGAGTATATTTTTTATTGTGCGCGGGTGTCAATGTGTTACTGTGGAATCACCATCCCAGGTCTAAACACGAGACGTTGGCTGTTAAGGTAATATATCTATTTAATACTCTAATATTACTTTAAATTCACTATATTATTTTACTAATATTTGTTTTCTTTTTCAGGTAGGTGCTCGCTCGTCCTACTAAAACTAACATTTAGATTAAGTATTTGATTTTCTTATTTTCTGGAAAATCAAATTCTTTATCTTTTTAACCTTTTATCCATTTTCCCGTCATTTCCTTAGTGTTTCCTTCTCGAATCGGATCGCGAGTATATTTTTTATTGTGCGCGGGTGTCGAACGTGTTACTGTGGAATCACCATCCCAGGTCTAAACACGAGACGTTGGCTGTTAAGGTAATATATCTATTTAATACTCTAATATTACTTTAAATTCACTATATTATTTTACTAATATTTGTTTTCTTTTTTCAGGTAGGTGCTCGCTCGTCCTACTAAAACTAACATTTAGATTAAGTATTTGATTTTCTTATTTTCTGGAAAATCAAATTCTTTATCTTTTTAACCTTTTATCCATTTTCCCGTCATTTCCTTAGTGTTTCCTTCTCGAATCGGATCGCGAGTATATTTTTTATTGTGCGCGGGTGTCAATGTGTTACTGTGGAATCACCATCCCAGGTCTAAACGCGAGACGTTGGCTGTTAAGGTAATATATCTATTTAATACTCTAATATTACTTTAAATTCACTATATTATTTTACTAATATTTGTTTTCTTTTTCAGGTAGGTGCTCGCTCGTCCTACTAAAACTAACATTTAGATTAAGTATTTGATTTTCTTATTTTCTGGAAAATCAAATTCTTTATCTTTTTAACCTTTTATCCATTTTCCCGTCATTTCCTTAGTGTTTCCTTCTCGAATCGGATCGCGAGTATATTTTTTATTGTGCGCGGGTGTCAATGTGTTACTGTGGAATCAGCATCCCAGGTCTAAACGCGAGACGTTGGCTGTTAAGGTAATATATCTATTTAATACTCTAATATTACTTTAAATTCACTATATTATTTTACTAATATTTGTTTTCTTTTTTCAGGTAGGTGCTCGCTCGTCCTACTAAAACTAACATTTAGATTAAGTATTTGATTTTCTTATTTTCTGGAAAATCAAATTCTTTATCTTTTTAACCTTTTATCCATTTTCCCGTCATTTCCTTAGTGTTTCCTTCTCGAATCGGATCGCGAGTATATTTTTTATTGTGCGCGGGTGTCGAACGTGTTTCTGTGGAATCACCATCCCAGGTCTAAACACGAGACGTTGGCTGTTAAGGTAATATATCTATTTAATACTCTAATATTACTTTAAATTCACTATATTATTTTACTAATATTTGTTTTCTTTTTCAGGTAGGTGCTCGCTCGTCCTACTAAAACTAACATTTAGATTAAGTATTTGATTTTCTTATTTTCTGGAAAATCAAATTCTTTATCTTTTTAACATTTTATCCATTTTCCCGTCATTTCCTTAGTGTTTCCTTCTCGAATCGAATCGCGAGTATATTTTTTATTGTGCGCGGGTGTCGAACGTGTTTCTGTGGAATCACCATCCCAGGTCTAAACACGAGACGTTGGCTGTTAAGGTAATATATCTATTTAATACTCTAATATTACTTTAAATTCACTATATTATTTTACTAATATTTGTTTTCTTTTTTCAGGTAGGTGCTCGCTCGTCCTACTAAAACTAACATTTAGATTAAGTATTTGATTTTCTTATTTTCTGGAAAATCAAATTCTTTATCTTTTTAACCTTTTATCCATTTTCCCGTCATTTCCTTAGTGTTTCCTTCTCGAATCGGATCGCGAGTATATTTTTTATTGTGCGCGGGTGTCAATGTGTTACTGTGGAATCAGCATCCCAGGTCTAAACGCGAGACGTTGGCTGTTAAGGTAATATATCTATTTAATACTCTAATATTACTTTAAATTCACTATATTATTTTACTAATATTTGTTTCTTTTTCAGGTAGGTGCTCGCTCGTCCTACTAAAACTAACATTTAGATTAAGTATTTGATTTTCTTATTTTCTGGAAAATCAAATTCTTTATCTTTTTAACCTTTTATCCATTTTCCCGTCATTTCCTTAGTGTTTCCTTCTCGAATCGGATCGCGAGTATATTTTTTATTGTGCGCGGGTGTCAATGTGTTACTGTGGAATCAGCATCCCAGGTCTAAACGCGAGACGTTGGCTGTTAAGGTAATATATCTATTTAATACTCTAATATTACTTTAAATTCACTATATTATTTTACTAATATTTGTTTTCTTTTTCAGGTAGGTGCTCGCTCGTCCTACTAAAACTAACATTTAGATTAAGTATTTGATATTCTTATTTTCTGGAAAATCAAATTCTTTATCTTTTTAACCTTTTATCCATTTTCCCGTCATTTCCTTAGTGTTTCCTTCTCGAATCGGATCGCGAGTATATTTTTTATTGTGCGCGGGTGTCGAACGTGTTTCTGTGGAATCACCATCCCAGGTCTAAACACGAGACGTTGGCTGTTAAGGTAATATATCTATTTAATACTCTAATATTACTTTAAATTCACTATATTATTTTACTAATATTTGTTTTCTTTTTCAGGTAGGTGCTCGCTCGTCCTACTAAAACTAACATTTAGATTAAGTATTTGATTTTCTTATTTTCTGGAAAATCAAATTCTTTATCTTTTTAACATTTTATCCATTTTCCCGTCATTTCCTTAGTGTTTCCTTCTCGAATCGAATCGCGAGTATATTTTTTATTGTGCGCGGGTGTCGAACGTGTTTCTGTGGAATCACCATCCCAGGTCTAAACACGAGACGTTGGCTGTTAAGGTAATATATCTATTTAATACTCTAATATTACTTTAAATTCACTATATTATTTTACTAATATTTGTTTTCTTTTTCAGGTAGGTGCTCGCTCGTCCTACTAAAACTAACATTTAGATTAAGTATTTGATTTTCTTATTTTCTGGAAAATCAAATTCTTTATCTTTTTAACCTTTTATCCATTTTCCCGTCATTTCCTTAGTGTTTCCTTCTCGAATCGAATCGCGAGTATATTTTTTATTGTGCGCGGGTGTCAATGTGTTACTGTGGAATCAGCATCCCAGGTCTAAACGCGAGACGTTGGCTGTTAAGGTAATATATCTATTTAATACTCTAATATTACTTTAAATTCACTATATTATTTTACTAATATTTGTTTTCTTTTTCAGGTAGGTGCTCGCTCGTCCTACTAAAACTAACATTTAGATTAAGTATTTGATTTTCTTATTTTCTGGAAAATCAAATTCTTTATCTTTTTAACCTTTTATCCATTTTCCCGTCATTTCCTTAGTGTTTCCTTCTCGAATCGAATCGCGAGTATATTTTTTATTGTGCGCGGGTGTCAATGTGTTACTGTGGAATCAGCATCCCAGGTCTAAACGCGAGACGTTGGCTGTTAAGGTAATATATCTATTTAATACTCTAATATTACTTTAAATTCACTATATTATTTTACTAATATTTGTTTTTCTTTTTTCAGGTAGGTGCTCGCTCGTCCTACTAAAACTAACATTTAGATTAAGTATTTGATTTTCTTATTTTCTGGAAAATCAAATTCTTTATCTTTTTAACCTTTTATCCATTTTCCCGTCATTTCCTTAGTGTTTCCTTCTCGAATCGAATCGCGAGTATATTTTTTATTGTGCGCGGGTGTCGAACGTGTTTCTGTGGAATCACCATCCCAGGTCTAAACACGAGACGTTGGCTGTTAAGGTAATATATCTATTTAATACTCTAATATTACTTTAAATTCACTATATTATTTTACTAATATTTGTTTTCTTTTTCAGGTAGGTGCTCGCTCGTCCTACTAAAACTAACATTTAGATTAAGTATTTGATTTTCTTATTTTCTGGAAAATCAAATTCTTTATCTTTTTAACATTTTATCCATTTTCCCGTCATTTCCTTAGTGTTTCCTTCTCGAATCGAATCGCGAGTATATTTTTTATTGTGCGCGGGTGTCGAACGTGTTTCTGTGGAATCAGCATCCCAGGTCTAAACACGAGACGTTGGCTGTTAAGGTAATATATCTATTTAATACTCTAATATTACTTTAAATTCACTATATTATTTTACTAATATTTGTTTTCTTTTTCAGGTAGGTGCTCGCTCGTCCTACTAAAACTAACATTTAGATTAAGTATTTGATTTTCTTATTTTCTGGAAAATCAAATTCTTTATCTTTTTAACCTTTTATCCATTTTCCCGTCATTTCCTTAGTGTTTCCTTCTCGAATCGGATCGCGAGTATATTTTTTATTGTGCGCGGGTGTCAATGTGTTACTGTGGAATCAGCATCCCAGGTCTAAACGCGAGACGTTGGCTGTTAAGGTAATATATCTATTTAATACTCTAATATTACTTTAAATTCACTATATTATTTTACTAATACTTGTTTTTTTTTCAGGTAGGTGCTCGCTCGTCCTACTAAAACTAACATTTGAGATTAAAGTATTTGATATTCTTATTTTCTGGAAAATCAAATTCTTTATCTTTTTAACCTTTTATCCATTTTTCCCGTCATTTTTAGTGTTTCCTTTCTCGAATCGGATCAAGTATATGCTTTTTATTGTGCGCGTGTCACCGTGTTACTGTGGAATCAGCATCCCAGGTCTAAACGCGAGACGTTGGCTGTTAAGGTAATATATCTATTTAATACTCTAATATTACTTTAAATTCACTATATTATTTTACTAATATTTGTTTCTTTTTTCAGGTAGGTGCTCGCTCGTCCTACTAAAACTAACATTTAGATTAAGTATTTGATATTCTTATTTTCTGGAAAATCAAATTCTTTATCTTTTTAACCTTTTATCCATTTTCCCGTCATTTCCTTAGTGTTTCCTTCTCGAATCGGATCGCGAGTATATTTTTTATTGTGCGCGGGTGTCAATGTGTTACTGTGGAATCAGCATCCCAGGTCTAAACGCGAGACGTTGGCTGTTAAGGTAATATATCTATTTAATACTCTAATATTACTTTAAATTCACTATATTATTTTACTAATATTTGTTTTCTTTTTTCAGGTAGGTGCTCGCTCGTCCTACTAAAACTAACATTTAGATTAAGTATTTGATATTCTTATTTTCTGGAAAATCAAATTCTTTATCTTTTTAACCTTTTATCCATTTTCCCGTCATTTCCTTAGTGTTTCCTTCTCGAATCGGATCGCGAGTATATTTTTTATTGTGCGCGGGTGTCAATGTGTTACTGTGGAATCAGCATCCCAGGTCTAAACGCGAGACGTTGGCTGTTAAGGTAATATATCTATTTAATACTCTAATATTACTTTAAATTCACTATATTATTTTACTAATATTTGTTTTCTTTTTTCAGGTAGGTGCTCGCTCGTCCTACTAAAACTAACATTTATATTAAGTATTTGATTTTCTTATTTTCTGGAAAATCAAATTCTTTATCTTTTTAACATTTTATCCATTTTCCCGTCATTTCCTTAGCATTTCCTTCTCGAATCGAATCTCGAGTATATTTTTTATTGTGCGCGGGTGTCGAACGTGTTTCTGTGGAATCACCATCCCAGGTCTAAACACGAGACGTTGGCTGTTAAGGTAATATATCTATTTAATACTCTAATATTACTTTAAATTCACTATATTATTTTACTAATATTTTTTTCTTTTTCAGGTAGGTGCTCGTCCAACTAATCTTAACATTTATATTAAATGATTAAGTAGAAATAATTAAATTAATTAAAACTCAAAATTATCTATATGGAATTTTGTAATCTTTTCCTTTTTTCTAAATTTAATTTGAGATATTGGTTTGAAGCAAATTCGCTTTTATATTTTCAGTTTAATAAAATTATTTCACATGGATAGATAATATAATTTCAATTTTGTTTAAAAAAATAACATCTAAGAGTAATTAATAAATCATTTACTTTTAAAAATAGCCCCCTTATATTTCAATATTCGCCCCTGTAAACTTCAATCTAATTATTTTCTGTTTCTGATCTCATGCATAAGTCCTTTCTCTCATCATACTCATATCTACAAATTATTGATATTTGTTTCTTAAATACAAATATTTGACAAAATTTTTATATAAAAACTCGAATGTTTAAGACTTTTATACGAATCAAATTGCAGTATTGGAGACATTGTACTGGAATTTGTTTCGGAAAAGGTCTTTTAACAATTACTTATTTCAAGTGTAGACGTATTTTGCTACAAATACAATGTCTCCTATTTGTTTCAAAACACGCCTAGCCTTGAAATTTTCATTATTTTCGGCTTTCAGATTTCAAATTGTATTTCTGAGTGTTTTATACATTTGAATCTAAAGATAATATTTAAAATTTTAAAATTATCACTCTATGAGTATATTATGTATTTGCGTTCAAAATTATATTAATGATCTCCCTTTAATATTTTTTTATATTTATCTATCCATGTGGGGGGTGGTGACAGCTGCCTACTCGTGGTGCCCCCTGTTCTCGCTAAACAGCTGTCTATGTCTCTGTATAAATCAACTATAGAGACATAATCATATATAATAATTATATTTGCATAATTTTTCACACACACTACACATTCCCATTAATGATACTAATCAATTTCGAAAACTCAAATATAAAATTATAATTACTCTTTTTTTAGAAATAATTAAAAGGTGTTGATTTTACAAAAATATAATCAAAATTTCTTGTTTAATTTTATTAATTAAAATTCATTCAAAATTTATGCATATAATTATATATTATATATGTAATTTGAAATATTTATATTCGACTGAAAGTACAAGGGGGAAACTTTTCGACGTCATTGTCTCTAAGAATTAGTAGTATAGTATTTTAACAAGTAATAAATACAATATTTTTTTCTAAATTAAATGTTTTTTGGGATAAAAATTCACACAAATTATTATGAAAAATAATTTAGAGATTCCAAATATGATTCCATTCCAGTATTAGACGGATTCCAATAATATTAAAAGTAATTAAAAATTTAATAATCAATTCTGCCGCCGGTCCCGGCGACATTTGTCTATAGTATAATATGTATGTATAATGTATGTTTATATGCACTAAGTAGAGGACACCCTTTTGTTTCTCTTTATGTAAAGAGTTAAAGACATTCATTCACTGTCCTTGGAAAACACAGATAAGCCCTATAAATGGAAGCTAGTTTCAATTTAACAAGTCTAGATTTGAATTGAAGTAACTGATAGTTTAATACCATAAAACTATAATTTATTAACAGCATTGTTTTGTTTTTTGTTATTCGATTTCTACTTTCACCAAAAACGTATAATTTTGGCTGCCCAAAATCCAAATTACAAAATATTCACATTAATTTTTAGCAGTTTATTTAAAAGCTACAACATTCCAAAAGTTTAAGAAATGTCTCAATAAATTTTTTTAAACTTTATGTTATCGAAACCGGACTTTGTTTTCTTGCTACTTCCAAAAAATCGGAAATGCTTCCTTCTTGATGAAGTTAGGGAATTGTTCGTGAGCAAGTGAGCCTGTCTAGTCTCGCTTGGGAGAGTGCTATATTCTGAATCACTACAAAGTTTATTCACTTTTAGAAGTCAGAATCACAATATATTCAACGAGAGAAAATGACTTTTACCATTTTATTAACAAAGGTTCGTTAAAAAACGTTAATAAAATTAAAGGAATTTTTTGACAAAAGTAATATGTAGGAAATTGTACCTTTTGCTTAATAAATTTATTTAAATAAAAATGCTGATCGCTGGTTCTATTGAGTTGTCTTTTAAGGCTTTGCGTGATTATTGCTCTACAGATTTCATTTATGAAGATTTTCTAAAAATTAGACTTATCTACAAAAATACATCAAATACAACCAAAGCCGTAGGCAGAAAAAATCTCGGGGGAGGGGGGTGGGGGTGTAACCCACTAAAGGGTTAAGGCAGCGTTCCCCAAAGTGTGGGTCGTGACCCGGAACCGGGTCGTAGAAAAATTTTGCCTACCGCGAAAAAAAAATTGTAAAAACACAAAAAAAAATTTACTTCAGTTGGAGTCTAACTTTAAATTGCCTTTAAATTTAAACATAAATGGGTCAAGTTTGTAAACTAGATAAAATCTCGTCCATTAATAGACTTTTTACCGAATTATGCAAGGAAATGGGGAGTGATCATAAACACCTCCTTTTGTATTGTAATTCACGATGGCTTTCAAAAGGAAACGTTTTCAAACGTCTGTTTGAGCTAAAAGACGAAGCTTTGTTATTTCTGAATGAACCCCACCATCTAAAAAAAGTGCTATTTTTCCATTTAAGGATAAATTATTTTAAATTGTTCCATATGCTTTCTGCATTTCTTACAACTAATGAATGAACTATACAGCTTTATTCAATATACTTTTAAAATTAAAACTACTTGTATTAAAACAAAACTTCAAAAATAAAACTTTCAAAAATTTTAAATATTTTGAAAGCACTACATTTACACAATTTCCTTTAAACACTTCTGAAAAAATTTGTATTTGTTTTATTCGACTTCCTGAATTCTTGTTTTGAGCTGCTTGGATATTAAATGTCCATGGGTTAAGATGCTGCAAGTGAGGAAATGCGCCCGCGTGAGCTGTAGGCCTTGTTCGGCACCAAGTACCGGCCACATGCTGCCTGAGGGTTCTCGCACCGCATGTGCCCCCGCGCTGCCGCCTGTGGCTGGTGTCCCCGTGTCCTACACACCGTCTACCACACCTCTACCTGATGTCTGATGAAGGCCTTTACTAAGCACGTTTGCCCTGCAAACACCCACACAACCACACTTTTGACAACTGTCTATGCAAATACGCCTGCTACAAACAGCACTCTCTAACCGTCTACTTCAAACAGACAGAGTCTGACCTCAGAAGGAACTTCCGTTTGTTCGAATGCACTGGTTTCGAACTGCAATGCCCAACGTTCAACTGTGGAAGTTCACCTACTTCTAATATCTTTGCATTTTCCAATGTGGAATTTTCAAAATGGCATCTGTGAGTGATGTGGTTGAAATTTTACGAATGTTCTCACATTCTGACATGGTGAACCCATTTCTGTTGTTGAAAGACTGTTCAGCTGAGTTTATGTTTGGACTTAGTTTCACATAGTTTTTTGGCTACTACTGGCTAGTCTACTTTTCGACATGACTTCTATCATAGGACTGCACTCTCCAGTTCACATTGTTCAAAAGTGTCTCAAACCCCAAAGAAATCAACTGTGACTTTAGTTTAATTGCTAGTTTAATATAGTTTAACTTCACATATTGTATTTTGTATTGAACGGTTTCCAACCTGCTCTAAATGTAATGGTACCGTGTGACTTGAATGATCCTCTTCAGATAGGTTCACAGTAGACTAACTTGCCTAGTTTCCTTTGGATGTTTCTGTGATTTTCAAAGTCTCTAAGATTCTCATTTCATTCAATTACATTAGTATTTGCTTTTACTGTTTCTATGAATGTCAGATATCATTTCTTTGCTTTTATCCAGAATCCTTCATCCTTCCATGGACTCATCATGAACACCACTGTGTCCTTTCAAACAAACAAATTCTTCTGTCTTCCATCTGTTGACTGAGATTCTGTTAGTCAGACTGTCTGTTTCAGACTCAATCTGCTGAACTGTACCTTCTGTTCCATGAATGTTTATTTGTAACAACCTTCTTCTTCTGCTGTTGTAGATACCTCATTTCTCTTGGAACTTTTAAACCTTTTATTAAAGACACCAGAGAAACCTTCAGGTTTGGTACGATTGGTCCCACTTTTATGACTCCATTCTGTCTGTTTGTGCATTCCTATGCAACATTCTGTTATTTTACCATGTGTGCCAGCCTGCGTTCCCACTCTTCCTGTGTGTGTGTCTCCTCCCCGTGCCCCCACACTGCCTTCTTCCCCACTTGATCAGCCTCCCTTGTTCCTCACTGTGTGTCTTCTCCACCTTTTGGCCCCAGTGTTTGCTGTGTCTTGGCTCTTTGTTCATCCTTTGAGAAGGAGCCACCTGAGAACTGTTGAAATATTCTTCTGCATTTCGCCATTCCATGTTGCCCAGCCTTGATCTCTTCCTGACCTCAGGCTCAACCCTGCCACCTTAGCCGCCTAAACAGGCGTTCCCATGCTGCAACCTCTGTTTCGAAGTCTTTTGTCATTTTGGTAGCTCTGGTGTTGAACATTTTGTATTTTAGCTCAGCTCTAGTTCTGATGGTCTACTTGCCAGTCTTGCTGTGTCAAAGTATGTTGCTTTAAATTTATTTTGTACTTCAATTCTGTTATTCAGTTAGCATTTTAGTGGTTTCCATTTCTGCTTCCTTCTTTGTCTTTTGGCTGAGCTTCTTTTGTTTGTTTAGCTCAATTTAATATTGTTAGTGGAAGGACTTCCTTCTCTTGTTGCTGATGGCGTTTCAGGGACCCCAGTCTAAAAAACTGTTTGGATTCATTGGAATCAAGTGGCTACCTTGAAACCAGTGGAGGGCATATTTGATTTCAGTTTCAAATTTTAGACATTATATAAATTTCTGATCGTTTCAACAAAATTTCGGATATTCAGTCTTTTCACTTCAGGCTGAAAGCTATCATCATTCAAATTCCTTCAGCAGATAGTTTTATTTATTAACTTTCAATTCTTCTCTTCAAACACAGTGAATGTTCTGTGCCTTTTGAATGTCCATTTCTTCTTCTTGGTTTATTTAGCTGTGAAATTCTAGTGGTTTTATGGTGAGCCTGAGACTGGCTGAGCTTTTATCCACAAATACTGAGTTTTATGGATTCAATCTGACTTTGGGCATTTCTTTTTATAAACATATTTGCAGAACTTGTTTATTTCATTCATTGATATTCATTGCAAAAATGAGCAAACATTTTAATGAGCATTGGAAAGAATCAAAGACGTTTATGAATATGTCTTCCTGGACTATGAATCATTAAAGTGTGTGTGGTTCCATTTTGAAACAGAAAGATACAAATATTGCAGAGTTTATATATAGATACTTGCATTTACTATCTGTTCATCTTAGTTTCCATATCCCGTTTGACTTTTACTATTCTATGCAAAAACTGTCCACATCTGTGAATCAACAAACAACTAACATTCACCTTTTGAAATTGAATTGAGCCTGTTCTCTCCCATGTTAGATCTTAAGTGATTCTTAACTCTCTTTAGCGCTGAAAACGACCGTTCTGCTGAGCCGTTTGACGGTGGTATACACAACAGCATTCGGAACGTGAATTCCTACGTTTGGATAAATGTGCTTATGGAAATGGAGCAGCAATCTAACGTAAAAACTCTTAGTAATTTTAATGAGAAGGTTAAGCGATATTTGTTTACCTAGAGATTGTGATTGCATACTTGTATGATATTTGTAATGCCTGTTCTAGATCCCTTGTGATCTTTTTAGATTGAAAAAAAAAAAAAAAAAGATTCCGCAACCGGGGCCCCTTGGCCCGGGCCTTGCGCGCCCTAGGCGGAAATCCAGCACTGAGTCTATTGTCTACAATCAGATTTAAACGAAACAGAGCCACGGCCGCGAGAAAGCCATTCGGCCGCCCGTGTGCAAACTAAAATTGTCCTTAGGAGGGGGGGGGGGGGGGCAGCTTTAAAAAGGTTGAGAAGTCACTCAGACTCTAGAGAGAGTTATTCAAGTGTCAGTCTAGCTGTTTTGCCGCCCTTTGACTTGGCCGCCCGTGTGTTTTGCACACACTCGCCCTATAGTCGGCGCGGTCCTGAACAGGGCAGTAACTACCAACGGGTTATCTTGGCAATGACAGAAGACCCCCAAACATAAAGGGCTCCAAACAAGGAGGGTAAGTAAATATATTTTTTTATATTTTGGACGAAGGCAGATAGATCTGTTGCCCTGGGGAACCCAAAACTTATTTAAAAGACATTTTTAAATTATTTATTAATCACGACATAAAAATAGCAATCCCAGGTGATCGTTCCTAAATCATTGTATAACTCTTCCCACAGACACAAGACTATTATAAAATTTATATAAAACAAATCCACTGCGACATGTCCGGAGCAGATGATCCTGAAAAACCACCGTAGTTAAGCAATAAATGACGGGAATATTTCTTAGATGGCTCTTGAGAGACCGTATAGTGTATACTGTTAAAATAGCCTCACCAATACTGAATTATTACTTTCATATACCTAACTTAAGAATAGGCATCTTCTATTAAGAAAAATACCATACATTAATATCATAGATAATAAGTAAAAATATATTTTTCTAGGTGGGTTTCACAAATAAAACAAATATATGTTTTGAGTTTTTTATCTCGATATATATTTCGGGTTATGAGCCCATCATCAGGAGTTACAAAAGAAAACTAAATTTAAAATTGGAAACAAATGTATAAGTGAAGTTCAATTGGGAGGAACGTACATGGTGGGGGAAAGAATGCAGTATTGGTTATTGTATTAATAGACAAATGAATAGACAAATGAACAAAGGAGTTTAACTAAGGGCTTAAAATTATCCCTGGGCTTAGAAATAAAGGAAGAAGTAGAATAAGGTAAGGGAGGAGGGGTTAAGGACTTGAAAGAAACAATAGTAAAATATTAAAATAGAAATTTTGAGAATGGGAAATAATATTTTTCGGGTTATTTAAATTATAAAATATAATCTATAATGGTATTTTTATTAACTTCTAAATGGTTATTAAGGATGTTACTATTTTAGGTTAAAAATAAAATAAAATGAGAGAGTCTTCTGTTTTTTAAATAAAATAATTTTTAATTATTTCTAGAGACTATAGTTTCGAAGGCATAGCCTTCATCATCAGTCTATCACAAATATTTCAAATTAGTTACAAATTAAGATTTATACATAGAAAATTTGAAAAATATATAATGTCTTTTTCTTCATGTTTCTTCTTGGGAGATTAGAATATAACTGGCTCAATATCTGGGTTGCTCTTTTGTTTAGGCATTCTCTAATGAGTTTTACCTGAATGAATGGAATGTTTTTAAAAAAGGGTCATTGATAATTTCTAGTTTTTCATTTAAAGATTCAATTGGGCTTTTTTCCAAGGATTTTAATATTTCAATGGATTCTTTTAAAGAAAGAATTAAGGGGTCATTGACTTCTTTGATCAATTTAATTTTGGATTGATCTGGAAAACTATGATTGTTAGCATTTAAATGCCCTGCAAATGCATAATTTTCATATTTTAATTTGTAGGCTCTCTTGTGTTCATTGATCCTAATAGATAAATTTCTTTCCGTTTTTCCTATATAAGTTGCATTGCAATCTTGGCATGTCAATTTATATACACCGGATTTTTCATTTTCCGGAATTTTATCTTTAATTTGACTTAATTCACTTCCTAATGTATATGGTGATCTAAAGATTGTTGCGTACCCTAAAGATTTTAATTTATGCTTTATTCTTTTCGGACATCTTACCATAATATGGTAATATTAGTTTTGGCAGATCTTTAATTTGGGAATTTTGTGAATAGATTAAATTTAAATTTGATTTTTGAATTTTACCTTTTAATATTTGATCTATTAAATTGCTTTCATAACCATTATTTATAGCTATTTCTTTGATTATCTCTAGTTCTGTTAAAAAATGCTCTTTCTTTAATGGGATACTATTTAAACGGTGGATCATTGAATGGAATGCTGCTAATTTATGTGACATTGGTCGACAAGCCATGTTGTGAATTACGGTATCTGTAGATGTATCTTTCCTATAAATTTCGAATGTGTGTTTATTTTCTTCAATTTTAATTTTAAGGTCTAAATAATTTAATGTTTTTTCTTTTTCTTTTTCTACGGTAAATTTGATTTTTTCATGTAATGAATTTATATGTTTTATGAATTTATTGAGAATTCTTTCAGTCCCTGTCCATAAGACAATCACATCGTCAACATATCTATAATAATATTTGATATATTGAGAGAATTCGCACTTTATATTTAAAAATTGTTTTTCGAAATGTTTTAGGAAAATTTCGGCAAATAATGGTGACAGAGGGTTTCCGATTGCTAAACCATTTTTTTGTTCATAAAATTTATCGTTGTATTGGAAAAAATTGTGATTTAGACATAACTCCATTAAATCACTTAGGTCTGTTTTTTCTTTTATGTTCAAATTTGGACATGTATAAATTATCTGGTCAACTAGGTCTTTTGTTTCTGAAGGGGGACGTTTGTAAATAAACTTATGATATCTAAAGAGATTAATTTTGCGTTATTGGGGATATCTATGTTTTTAATTTTATTTATTAAGTCTAATGAATTTAAAATTGAGTGATCTGGTTGAAAATTAGTTTTTTCTTTGAAGATTTTATTTAGGCTTTTGGCTAATTTTGTTACACACGCTCCTGAGTAGCTTACTACAGGTCTAATTGGTATTTCGTCTAGTTTTTCCGATTTATGAATTTTCGGAAGGGAATACAATCTAGGACACTTTGGGTTCTTTTCTATTAACGACATTTTGGTTTTTCTATTGATGTTACTATTATTTGAAAGGGCTCTTTTAATTTCTGTGGACTCCAAAAGATCCAACCTAAGGCCTTTTCTTTCAAAATGAATAGGAATAGGATTATTAATAGAGGCCGAATGAGTAGAGGAATGTAAATGAATGGCGAAAGCAGAAGTTGAATCTAAATTGATGTTATCAGATCGGTCAAGGCGTTTAAGTGCACCAATATGTTCAGAGTAGCGTTTTCTGAAGGAGCGACCAGTCTGACCAATGTAAAATGCATCACAATCATCACAAGTCAATTTATATACTCCTGCTTTGTCTAATTTATCAATTTTGTCTATTTATTATTAATTAGTCGAGAGCCTAAATTATTGTTATTATACAAAGCAGGAGTAATTCCATATGATCTAAGGGAAGAACATAATGGAGTAGACAAATTATTAGAAATGAAGGGTATTCTTTTGAATATTTGTTCACTTATAGGTTGTAATGAGTGTATTTGAGAAATGTTGAATTTGCGTTTAATTTTATTATAAATTTTGTTAATAGTCGAAATATCATAACCATTATTCAGGGCTATGTTCTTGATAATATTTAATTCCTTATCAAAATGTGTTATACCATATTCATTGGTATACTAAGGAGTCTATGAAACATTGAATAAAAAGCGGCAAATTTAGTATTAGTATTTAGTATTAGTTATTTTTACTTATTATCTATTAAAATGTTTCACCTAGAACCGACACCGAATTCTTTAAAGATTATTAATATCATACATTAAAAAATCCACAAATTCCAAAATTTTGCAGTTATCGTTTTGTCTTAAAAAAGTTTATTCACTATTATTTTTATATGTTATATCGTCGGATTAGAGGGTAAACCTGCTAACTCAATTTTTAATTATATATGACATTAATACCGTTCGAAAGAAAAAGAAATGCAGCATCGTCCAAGTAAAACTGCTACTTAAAATTACGATCTTAAGTTGTAAAAAAAATGTGAAAAATAGTTTCTTTCCATAACAAAAATATTAAATTTTGTTTTGTTTTTTTCTCTCCCTTGTAAAATTCCCTTGTTGTAAGTTAGCAGGTTTACACTCTAAGGCGACGATATATGTTAGGGCATGCAGAATGAAATTTGACTAAAACCCATCTGTTTTTGAGAAAGTGGCGAAAATCCTAAGCAAATAATAAAGGAATAATAGAGGAGTATTAACGAAAGCCGATTTAAACCAAAACATTGATGTGACATCTTCACTCGATTCCTCTATGTTCACTTTCGAATTTCATTTGCTTGGGATTTGCTGTTTTTGAGATATCCTTACTTAAGTTAACTAACACACACAGAGAGCGGTTAATGGCTGAAAATGGTTTTATTGGACTCGCGGGTACTCAGTGAAAACTCGAAATCGAACTTTTAAAGCTATTCTATACTTCCTCTTACTATTAAGTAAGTGAAATTAGAACGAAATGGTCTTAATGGATTTAGGTCACAAAACAATTAATGATTTAAAGATAAAAAGTATTGTCATTATATATATATATTATATATATATATTCTCAAAAAGAAGAGAAATAAAAATAAAATAAAGTCTAGATAACTTTCTATTAGAAGCATTCTAACACCTATAGGTCGTGATCAACATCTTTTTACATGCACATGCAATACAACTTGGAAATAATGTCCCAATTGTAGTCATTATAGGTTAATATCTATTAAAATGAGATTTAAACGAAGATTTTTTAGGATCTAATAAAATACTGTGTCAAGAAGTGGACCAGCCTTCGCTTGCGTATTAAGTGCCAGACATCTAATTAAGTGATCAGATTGTCTTTCTGTTTAGAAAATGTAAATGACCTCAAGGGAGGAAATATATTATTAGAATATTAATCAGAAAAATACAAATAAATTATTTTCATTTACGATACAGATGTTTTCACTGATACGCTTTGAAAATAGAAATTGACAATTAAATAAGTATTTTATAGAAATTCTTGAGGATCAAAAGCCAGGTGATGGATTAGTGTCTTTAAGAAGAAATTGTAAGGAAATAGAGAAATAATAAATTCAAGATATATTTTCTAACTCCAGGCACCTCATTAAGAAAAACATATTGTCTTCCGTATTGAAAATAATGTTAAACAGATAAATGTGTAAATTAATTATTTTTAGTGTGGTACAGAGACTTTAACACATACTTCGAAAGAATTATAGTATAAAGGGAAGCTTTTGAAAAAGCTAAGACAGTCTCTCAGGGAACTCTGTTTTGGAAGCCATGCCCGGGAGATCTCACATGGAGTCCCATCCGAAAGTCGAACCTGACATCATCATACTGGTCAGTTCATTATATCACTCTTTGTAAAACTTACATTTTTACCACTATTTGTTTTTAAACTCTTCTGTACTCAACAATATAACTTGTGTTGCAATAAACTTTCATATTTATAAAGTAATCTTTACTTTTTATTTGAGGTTTATTATCACGGAACCCGAACCCAATTTTCTACCAGCAGACCACAGTGAAAGTTCTAGTACCGCCACCAACTTCGATCTTCGCCCTCATCTACATTATAAATAGTTGGGGATAGTTGTTTTACTATTGTAGTAAAAAAGCAACAGTTTATACACTGTTTATAATCTTAATTTAATTAGAAAGCTTTATTAGAAAAACATTTAATTAAATATGAATTCCTTGAAAATCATCATCATCGTAGAGTACACAATGGTCATAGAACTGGTGTGATACATGTATGTAGAGGTTTTTCACTTCAAATTGAATATTTTACAAATTAATTTTCAATTTGAAGTGAAAACCCTGTATTAGAAACTATCTCATTCCCATTCTTTCCCTACTAAATGTTCCTCATCCTATAACTAACAAAGTATTTTTTGAATTTATTTTCAGGACATTGAGGATATTTTTTCGAGAAAAACACGCATGCCTAGTTCAAATGTTTAAATAATTTATAATTTAATTTATTTGTATTTATTTATTTACTTCAATTTATTTATGTGATTCTTAAATATATCCTATGTGATCATTTATTTCAATCATCATCATTAGCCTGTCGATAGCGACAATCCACTCCTGAATATAGGCCTCTTCCATCAAATGGAAGGGTTGGCATTAAGTCACCACGCTTGCCAGACGGATTGGTGACTAGGAATCAGATTATAGCCGGTCAAATATCAATGCAGGGACTCGGACTCGAACCCGGGACTCCTGCTTAGAAGGCTAGTGTCTTAAGCTCTCGGCTAATCCGATTCCCTTTATTTCAATGGATAGTGAAAATATAAACCGATAAAAGATATCAAAAATTGCAGAAAAAGAAAAAAATTTTCAATTTGGAAATTTCCGTGTTTGAAAAATGAAACATGGACGAAAGATGTAGTTTATTAATAAAAACGTATGCGCTTTAGAATTAAGGTCATTAGCTAGTTTCGAAGCTAAATATCTAAAAACTTAATTAATAATTATTTAGTTTGAAAATATAAACATTTTGGCTCCAGGATAAACTTTCCATGACTTTCTGCTCTTGGATTATCGTGGGTAGTTGAATCCACACACACACTCAGTTAAAAAGATATTTTCCACTTTTCAGACATTTCTAAACGCGATAAGCAGCGATGTAGAAGGTTGAATTTGGCAAATTTGCCTCTTCATTTTCCTCTAATAACATTTAATAGAGTCGAAAAATGGGTTTTTTCCCATTTGGACCATGAAGGAGCACGTTTCTGACAAAGACCACTCTCATACATTTTTAAACTAGATTAAAGTTTCTATAATTTAAACAAAGTTTCATCTTAATCGGATTATAGTAACCCGTGCCGCAATGAGGTTAAAGTTTTGAAAAACTAACATTTTTTGAAAAAAAATTCGCAGTTTTTTCTTCATAAAATGAAAACCGCTCATCATTCTCTAGGAGATTTTGATAACTAGAACATTTACTTGAAACACATTATTGATAAGACTTCTAGATTTATAGATATTCGGCATTTTCCATGATACTTTTGAGGATTCGGATCAAATCTTGTCCGGAAAATGCTGGATATCTATAAATCTAAGAGTTTTATCAAAACATATCGGCTCCAATATTAAGGGGGGGTTAAAAATTAAATATCTAGCCCATTTGAGCAAACTCAACCAAATTTTGTATACATAATCAGTGGGACCCCAGAAGTCTAAAAATTCAAAAACTAACCGCCCAAATGGGGGGATGTAGGGTCAAAAAATGAAAATCTAGGCCCTTGTACCAAACTCAACCAAATTTAGTATACATAATCAATGGGACCCCAGAAGTCTAACAATTCAAAAAGTAACCGCCCAAAATGGTGGGTGTCTAAAAATGCCTTCCCTACATGATTATAAATAATTTTATTAAATATTAAACTTAAGTGATGGGCCAGGTTGTATGGTAAAGTCAAGTGGATGGCCACATCAGAACACGTCAGCTTATTTTTTTGTATCCCATGCAATATGTTTAACAAGAATTTCTTTAACACGAAGAAATATTTCGGTCCCCTCAGTTTCTTGTTAAACGATTTTCACTGTAAAAATATTAGCTGGAAAGATGGATGCGAGAAAGAAGTTCTAGTTTCTAGAAATCATATGGTTAAACCAATTGGTTAATTCGATCTCTCGATTTGTATATCTAATTAAATCATGAAAGAATGTTGATAATTTAAAATCATGCGTTTCGCACAAATATTAATAATGATCATTCGTTTTGCTATTAAATAAAGTAGCTGTCAATTTTTTAAAAATTACCTGTCTTATTGAAAAAAAATCCCGATTTTTAAAATGGCAAACCCTATGTATATATAGTCTGTGTAATTAATTGACATCCCAGGATAGATACAAAAAAATCCAGCTTCAATTATCTAGACGATTGAAGGATGTTTATTTTAACTAATTGACTTTAATCCTATCTTTAAAAAAATGTTTAACAAGAGATTTTATTTAAAAATTCCTTCGATAATTAACAAGATTTTCAATTTAATTAATAATCTTAAATTAGTAATAGTAATTTATATTAGTTTAATATGCTACTCCATCGAAATAGAGAGGGTGTGCATAATAGTGTCTGTTTATGGCAAAGATGCTCCTTTGATTACCGGTTTTGATACTCTGATGCACTAATAATGAACCTCTTTGATCTTATCATCTGACATTCGACTTGAAGGGAAGATTAATCAGAAAGGCCTGAAGAGAGGGTGAGTTATTAGAATATAATCCACCCTCGGAGCATTATTAAGCAATAGCAATCCTGAAGTGTAGGGAAAAAGAAATACTCAAACTGGAATTATAAATTAATTATAATTAGATTTTTCGATAGGATGATAAAAATCAATGAATTTAAGATTTCAATAGTCTTTCTAAATTTTAATATTTCAAAAGGAAATTCATTTATTTGTTTTTTGTTTTTGTTTTTTAAATAATTTTCTTGATTAGTGGAGCCTAAAGGGGATACTTGTGAGTTGAAAGACTCTAACTCTATGAAACTAACAAAAGTTTTGCCCCAAAAGGTTGGATGGGACTTCCGGAACAGACAGAAGTTAGCTAATAGCATATAAAGCTTTAAAGAATAGAGTATACTTGTTTCTGTCAATATAATGGGGCCAAATGGAACTGTCAGGTATATACGTATATAATTGAGGTTCCAATACTCTTCAAATTGAATTTTCTCCCTATTCTTTTGTTTTTTCTTAAATATCTTATAAAATGTCTTGGCTTGAATATTTTAAAGCCAATTTCCGTTGAGAGTGTTTTTTATTTTTTTTATTTCTCGATTCGATTCAATAAATAAATAAATAGAAATCCATCTCTAAATAGCGGCAACATCGATTATTTAATACTTTTTGAAAGTAGCATTCACAAAATTTAGATCAATCATTATTTTATATTTTCTAAATGTTGAATAATTATTACGTCCAAGAAAGAGACATCCGTTCCTGTAAAGTTTTTTTTACTTTATCCAATACGAAGCAGATAAAAAATTGGAATCGATCTCGCGGAAAGCGCATCTTCAAATGGTCTTCTGGTAAAGACTACGAAACCCATGGTCTCATTCAATGTCACAAATTTTACTACTCATTTAGTTTGAATTTTAACACGTAAAGGTTTCTCCAAAAATTACATGGGGTCTCGTTCAGAGACCAAAAAGTGCGATTTTTTCATTTAGTCTGTGCGGTGGATGGATGGATGGGATCCTTTTTTTCGTCGAAGATTTTTTCCATATCGTTCAACCGATTAAAATGAAATTTAAAACCTACCATTACTTTAACAAAATGAACCCCGCTAATTAGCTTTTGTTAAATATCGGCCCACAAGCATTAATACTTTATTCCAGTATTTTTTTTCGTTTTTTCTAAATATCTTGAAAATGACTTTTTGACCAATTTTGATGAAATTTAATATTCTAATTAAATATATTGACGACCACAAAAAGGTTATATAAAGTTTTTAGGAAAATTACATTTTAAAGTACTTTACTCCACAGCAAGATAGTACTTTGTTTTAAATTCTTTAAAATTCATTTATTTGGTCGGTTTATCTGATTAATAATAAAGGAATAAATATATTAATGTTTCAAATGACTATGGATAAAGTCTAGAAAAGATGCGTGGCAGTTTATTTTTTTTAATATGCCACCAAAAATTGATATAACGTAAAAACAAATATAACTGATAGAATGTATATTTAAATGTATATTTATCAATTTTGTTTACTTGAGAGGTATATATAAATCTAATACTTTATTCAATGTTTAGATAATTTTTGACATTTGAATGTTTTTCAAGGCATTTTTTTACTTTATTTTTCTTATTTTGGATTTCTTATCCAACTTAAGAAAACGAAAACACAAATTCTCTTGAAACAAATATATAAAGATGTTTGATTAGACCTTGAGTCTTTTTTATATTATGTATAACGATTAGAATCTGTAAGAGTTTAACATTTTCAAATCTCGACTATTTAGAACTAGAAAATTCAGAATCTTACACTCCTATTGAATAGTAATTAATTTATTAGTATAATAAATGCAGGCATATAACTTAATTTGATTAATTATTTTCGCAAGTAATTTGATAGATTGTAAAGAAACTATGCTACGAGTTAAAGGGAGTCAAACAAAACCAATCATTTAATGAAGGAAAGCTTTTTATAATAAAATTAATTAAAAGGAGTAGAGAGTCATACATATAGATATTCTGGGATGGGCCGTTCATTTATGTAATTTATAATACCTAAAATTTTCATTTAAAATGTAATCAAGTTATTTTTACTTTTAAGAAATAAATTTTATGCTTTCGCGCCCCCCCCCCCCCCTTATATATATCCAAAGAATGTATATTTATATATTTTCTTTTAAGCTTCTAATTTTCCATAGATTTTAAGTGCAAACACACTAAAACAAATATTAAATGTTGTTGGAAATTGTGGATGTAATTCCAGTGAAATTAAACTGTGGTATTTTTGTACCTATTTATTAAAATAATAATTTTTCAATAAAATATATTTATAATATGTAAAACAATTATAGATGTTAAATTCTCTTTATTCATTTGTTAACCCGCGATACCACTCTTCACGGCGCTCTCCTACACCCGAATAATAGAAGCCATGTTATTTCTTTAAGCATTTTCGAGCTGGACTCTAGAAAAATAGGCCTCTCCAATTTAAACAAGACTGAATGATGCTTAATTTCTAGGCGAGAGAATGAAAATTTCCCTGACATCCTATTTGGGTCAAACATCTTGTCCATATAGGTCGATTCAGTAGGATCCAGTAGGGGGGCGGTTGAAAAATAATTTAGAATAATAGAATTTCCAAACAAAAATCAAAGAAGGATGATATTTACATTAGAAGATTCTAATTTATAAGGAGATAAAACTTGTTAAGAGCCCAATATTCAAAAGGGAGTTCTTTTGTAAATGATTATAAATTATTTACCCTAACAAATGAAGAAAAAGATAGCGACAAGAATAGAGTTCCGGTTCACGTTTGCACGGAACCATAAACAAAATTCAAGCTTTTATAAATCGATTTTTTTTTAATTTGCCCTATCTAATTAAAAATAAAAATTATAAAAGAATCTCCTTTAATTCGAAGCAAAATACTTTTTACTCCGGACCGATTAGAACGATAGGGATTCGCCTGTGTGTTCTAGGTTATGCATTCAAATCGAACGCTCTAAATTGCGGGTTGCATCATTAGGCGTTAAATATTATAACTATGTATTTGAATAGCACTAAAATAAAAAATATAATATAATATATATATATAATTTAAATCTAGACAGACACACAGATCAGGATTAAATTTATTAATTATTTTGTCAACATGTCTGTTAGTACGTTACCAAATTTTCTGTACGCTCTTGCTAAAGTGAATATCAAAACAAAATTTCACATGTAGTTTTGGTGAATTGAGATTAAGAGCTGATTAAATTTTGGTTGAAATTTAACCAAAATTTAAGGTGGACGGGGGACAAAAAATTAAAATTATAACATTTTCAAACTGAAAAATGAAATTTATTGTAAAATGAACCTATAATAAAAAAGAGATTCTTATCGGAATGTAAGCTATACCTCCTTATGAAAATGGCTTACTATGGGAAATTGATAGTGACCAAAAAGAAGGGGGAGGGGGGTTCTTTTCTCTATAAAAATAATTAAGACTAAAAATTGGTTTTTTAGTTTTGTTAATTTGTTAATATATTGTATAAAAATGTATGTATATTGTAACTGGGATAACTCCCGTATATAAATAAAATAAAATAATCTCATACTACAAACTATAAAATCATTTCGATAGGAATTTAATCTCATTTCTATTGTTTTAGCAAAATAAAGTGTTTCTCGATGTTTTTTCAAACTAATTTAAGTCATATTTTATACATCCATTCGTATTGTAAATCCAATATTTTTCAAAGATGATTAATAACCAAGATTAATGGCGAATAAAACATTGAGTGTTATTTTGAATATATTTTGCAATTTTATTATATACGAACGAGGGGTAAAAAACGCGAGAGAGAAATAAGAGAATAGAGGTGGCTAAATGAAGAATGTCCATTTTGACACAAGAAGGCAGCCATAAACGAAGGCATATATATTTCTCAACAGCCTACACTTTTCATCTGGAGGAAAAATACATGAACTGTCAAGCCCTCTTAGCTCTCGTCATTACTCATGGCATCTCCCTTCCTTTCTTCTTCTCTCTCTTTCATTCATTCTCTAGCTTTCAATGTGCCTGCAAAAACAACAACTTTGATTTTAAAGATTAATATATTACATATATACAAATATACATATATTAGAAGGGGAACAAATTTAAGCAAGAGTTCAGAATCTCCGTTTTGGAAGCTACAATATTATAGTCATTATGGTTCATCCTTTAATTTATAATGGAATGAACATAATATGTTTTTTCATTGAACTAATATTAATTTCCTGGAAGTATCTTCTTTAAGCTTAGAAATGGCAGAAAGGGCATATGGAAAATGACCCCAGGCATGATATGTGTTTGACCGCCATTTAAAAGGGAAACGTAAGGAAGTTGGTCGTTCCTATCTTTGTCATTACATAGAGTACAATCTGTCATTTCCATAATGTTCTGGTTTGACTAATAAGCGCCACACCTATCAATGCTTGATTAAAGTTTCGTGAATGGAGAAATCTTTTATATTTAATTAAGAATTTCAATTAGTTTTCTAGTTTTTTACTTTTACCATACAGGGTATGGTCAAGTATTGTAATAATAAAAAAAGTGGGTTTTTTCCTTCTTTTTTTCGAAATATCTCAAAAACGGCTGAAACTACTTTGATTAAAAAAATTGAGGGAAACCATGTCATTTCGGTCTACAAAAAAGCCCTAATAATTGAATATCGAAAAAATTATATTTTTCGAGATAATAATTGTTTTGTCAAAATGTCTGTTAGTCTGTGCGTTGCAAATTTTGTGGACGAGCTAGCTCAAAAACGAGTGTGAATATCGAAACCAAATTTCACACGTAGTTTTGGTCCATTGAGATTAAGAGCTGATTAGATTTTGGTGCATATCGACCCAAAATTAAGGGAGGTATAGGGTCAAAAATGAAAATCTTGGCCATTTACCAAACTCAACCAAATTTTGTAAACATAACCAGTGGGACCCCAGAAGTCTAAAAATTCAAAAACTAACCGCCCAATGTGTGGGGGTCAAAAAATGAAAATCTTGGCCATTTACCAAACTCACCCAAATTTTGTATACATAATCAGTGGGACCCCAGAAGACTAAAAATGCAAAAACTAACCCCCCCACGCCTACATGATTATAAATAATTTTATTAAATATTAAATATAAGTGAGGGGCCAGGTTGTATGGTAAAGTCGAGTGGATGGCCACATCAGAACACGTCAGCTTATTTAAGTTTTTATGTGATTAACTTTATAATTTCATTCTTTTTAGATCACATAAAAGCCCTATATTCGAGGTCCCTCTAATAGTCCAAGAGCTGGTGACATTTTTGAGTACGGATTTGACCCAACTAGAAATAATGCGTAATAGTACCGTCTATGATAGTTGTACAAGGAATGGCCAGTCTGGATGCTCTAAGCAGGTGGACCAGGTGCGCATGGTGTGAGTGCGGTAAAAATACATATGTGTTAAAAATATTTTTGACCCACAAGGAAATTATAAAAATTATAATTTATAGTCAATTATAAACATAATATATTCACTTAGACCATTTGAGTGGTGGGACGTGGAAACCAGAGCCATCCAACATAGCATCATGCTATTTTTTTGCATGTTGTAAAAATACACTTTGGGTGGTCTGGTTCCACGTCCCACCACTCAAATGGTCTGGGGTGAATATATTATGTTTATGATTGACTATAAATTATAATTTTTATAATTTCCTTGTGGGTCAAAAATATTTTTTAACACATATGTATTTTTTACCGCACTCACACCATGCGCAGTACCTGGTCCACCTGCTTAGACCAGCCAGACTGGCCATTCCTTGTACAACTATCATAGACGGTACTATTACGCATTATTTCTAGTTGGGTCAAATCCGTACTCAAAAATGTGTCACCAGCTCTTGGACTATAACTTGGAAAAATTATTTACTAGAGTTATTTTTCATCTCTTCGCCCTCATTATCAGGATATAATAATCCTTTAATTTAGAAATAACCTCTATAAAATATCAAAATCTCCATTCTATCTCCGGTGTATTGCTTCCAATGGAACAATATTGACTCATAGATTTGTTATGGGCTACACCAGCGATTCTTAAACTTTTTTTTCGTTCGCGACCCCATTTTGACTGGTAAATTTTTCGGGACCCATTATTTAAATATACAGTATAAATATAAACCATGATTTTTGCTAGCAAATCATAAATAAATTTATTTTGAAACAAATCTTTTTGAAACTACATAATTACATTACAAAATCTAAATATTAATGAGATAGATCAAAATGCAAAATGATTGTTTCTTATCAAATAAATAATCAAACAGGACTTAGAGTATGTTAAACATTTTTTTTAATTTGATCTGTATTTTGATTTTATAATCGCAGATCTTGAGAACATCGCTTCGTTATCTAATCCAAAATGGCCATTTCATAAATTATTGGAAACTCAATGACATCTTGGCCATTTAACAAACTCAACCAAATTGTGTATACTATACATAATCAGTGGGACCCCAGAAGTCTAAAAATGCAAAAACTAACCGCCCGAAATGGGGGGGGTATAGGGTCAAAAAATAAAAATCTCGGCCATTTACCCAACTCAATAAAATTTGTATACATAATCATTGGGCCTCCAGGAGTCTAAAAATGCAAAAACTAACCCCTCCCCTTCATGATATATAAATAAATTTATTAAATATTAAATATAAGTGAGGGGCCAGGTTGTATGGTAAAGTCAAGTGGATGGCCATATCAGAACCCGTCAGCTTATTTTTTTCCTATATTTTACAAAGCTAATTTCCTGAAGTTTAAATATCAGATAAGGGTAACGCGTCCTGATTTTTTTTTTTTTTTTTTGTCAATATTATTAAGCTATATATACTATATATGACAGAAATATTTAAATATTAATATAGCTGAATAATATTGATAAACAAATTGTAAAAATAAATATACATCATATACCTATCCATAATATATAATGATATAATAATATAATATAATATATCCAAACTATTCCAGCCAACGTGTGGGTACTAATAGAATGAACGTCTGAACGCAAGTTGTTGGCTATAATATGTCGGTAGGGGCTACATGTCGGCTAGATGTGAAAATGATCCACTTTGGTGTCGACGTTGGCTACATGTCGCCTAGATGTCGTTTAAACGACAGCCGGGTAGGTGTGAAACAGGCCTAATAGTTTTCGTTTAATACGGCATCTTTCTGGAACATAACCACCGTGTGTATCTATACATTTATTTGGTAAATATCGTTTACTCTTTTTTCTTTTATAATAGGATTCGCCTCTTTTTTTATTCACTAAATCATTAGAATTTCATATTTATTTTATGGAAGCAATCAAAAGCAGTCAAGAGTAAAAAATAGAGGAATATGGATATATATATATAAATAGAGAGAGATAGAATGGGGGGTGAAGAGGGTTCATGTAATAATGCAAACATGGTATCGTGTGCATTGGCGACCTCTTTTAATTCCAAATAGGTCGTAAAGGGGATGGCTGTATGATGGACACTCCCTGTCTGTGCCTCCATCAGCTTAACCACCGATACTTTGATTCACATATGTTTCACGCCTAATTCATTCACCGCCTCGTTTGATTTTGAAATGGAGGTTTAGGAATTAATTCGCTACAGCCGATGTCATTCCACAGTTGAATTTCTCCCTCTATCATTTCTCTTTATAGACAATCCATACCTATGATATATCAAAGTAATTCCATTAAAAGTGTAAGTACCTACATGTAATATTTAAAAAATAAACTGCAACGGATCGTTGCTAAACTTTATCCAAATTCATTTGAAATATTAATATGTTTTGCTGGCTTGGTGTGTACTGGATATATTAATTATTTATCCTTTAACAATAAAAAATAATATGTTTATTCCTTTATTATTAATCAGATATCACTTGCAATTTGCAGTTCATGTTGACTTTAATTCAAAAATAATGATCGATTCTCATTTAATAGTCGAGGAATAACCATTCTACATTGGATTTTTGACGTTTCGGTTTTTATTGGTAACCATTGCTGAAGACATGAAGGAATCGACTTAAAATCAAAAATAGCCATCGATTCTCATCTAATACTCGAGGAATAACAATTCTACATTAGATTTTTGACACTTCGATTATTATTGGTAACCATTGCTGAAGACATGGAGGAAACGGCTTAAAATCAAAAATAACGATCGATTCTTATCTTTATCTAGAGGAAGAACCTTATTGCATTCCATTTTTGATGTTTTGACTATTAATGGCAACCTCTACTAAAACGTGGAAGAATCGACTTAAAATCAAAAAGACTA
Source organism: Forficula auricularia (assembly GCA_024734495.1). Lineage (NCBI taxonomy): Eukaryota > Metazoa > Arthropoda > Insecta > Dermaptera > Forficulidae > Forficula > Forficula auricularia. Next base: position 6,073,547 of record JALMQS010000117.1, read on the forward strand.
AATTCTTTTATGGCAAACAACTCAAACTTGTCGGCCCCAAGGTACTTAATTAGGATATTAAATTTCATCAAAATTGGTTAAGTCATTTTAAAGATATTTAGAAAAAACTAAAAAAGTACTGAAATAAATAATGTTGTATAATACTAATGTTTGTGAGGCCGATATGTATCAAAAACTAATCAGCGCTTCATTTTGTTAAACTAATAGTAGGTTTTCAATTTCAATTCAATCAGTGCAACGGTGTGGAAAAAATCGTGGACGAAAAAAACGATAACATCCATCCATCCATCCGGCACGCACTTCCAAAAAAATGGCACTTTTTGGCCTCTCGACGAGATTCCAGGTAATTTTTGGCAAAATCTTACTGCTAAAATTCAATCTCATTGAATACTTCAATTTGTGACCTTAATTGAGTCCATGGGTTCCGTAGTCTTTACCTGAGGACCCGTTGAAGTCGCGTTTTGCCGCGCGACCGATTACAATACTTTCTCCCATGCTTCGCATTGGATAAAGTGAAAAACCAAGTCATTATTTTTCTTATATTTTTTTAATAAATACAAGTTGCGCAAAGGAACCCTATATTTTTAACCGACATTAAAAAAGGAGGAGGTTCTCAATTCGACTGATTTTTTTTTTGTATCTATGTTACCTGATATCTTAACCAATTGTGAACCGACTTTGATGATTTTTTTGCATTGTTTTTTGCATATTTTCCGATCGGTCCCGTTTTTTGTTTCATTGCTATTAGACCTTTTTTGTTATGTTTGTTCAGGCATAACTTCGTTGTTTATCAAGCGATTTTAATGATTCTTTCTGCGTTTGGATCAGTATAGCTCCAAGATATCTAACTATTTATTTATTTTATGTATGTCCAGCGAGAATTTATTGCCACCTGGACCGATTTCGATGGTTCTTTTTTTATTGGAAAGGGGATACCTTAGGGGTGGTCCCATATTAATTTGGTCAAGTTCTGATGATATGATCAATGACGAAACAACGTAAATCTCCAATTCTTATGAGCAAATAATCGAAATTATAATAAATAAAATCTTTTATAAAAAAAATCTTAAAACATTCATTTAAAACCCTCAAACGTTTCGAGAGAATTTCTATATTTATGAATTGAATTTATTATCATTTTCTGATTCATTCGCCCAACGCTTTCTCTTACGAGATACATGCAAGGTATTATATTAAGTCACTATTAATAACATCACTAAATAGAGAAAAATAAAAATAATTTTTATAAAAAAAATAAAACCGACTTCAAAAAATTAAATTCAACAAATAAAATAATAAGAACTTAAAAATCAAATAAAATGCACTAAAAGGTATAAAATAATTATCTAATTTAGTTACAACTAAACGACCAAATATTAACATGAAATCACTTTTTCAAACTATATAAGCGAGCTTACCCGCCAAACGTACTAAGTAAGATCCGTCGAGTTCGATTCATAAAATGTATATTTTTGGCACCGACTTCAAAAAGTAATTTCATGTTAATATTTCGTCGTTTAGTTTTTAATCCGATTGAATTAAAGGAAGGGGTTGTAAATTAGGAGTGTAGTAAAATAAATATTTTAATCGTTCATATCTCGTCTTCGGAAAGTCGGAGAGCCTTGAAATTTGAAACCAGAGGCTACAAGAAGTATAACAAGATTAATAATAATATAGAACAACCGGAAGTTGATGTTTACGTACGTATGAATATACCCCTCCCCTTGCGTTTCGCAACCATAAGTCTCAGAGATACGAAATTCGAAACTTAAGCTTAATATAGGCTAGAAGGAGTACATCAAGCTTTTGGTTGAAATCGGAAGACTGAAAGTGGACATTTACATGAAAGATTTTTCGTTTTTATTTTTATTTCCTCAAAAACGGCTCTAACGATTTTTTTAAAAATAATTTTTAATAAAAAATTAAAACCGACTTCAGAAAAATTAAATGCAACAAATAAAATAATAAGAACTTAAAAATCAAATAAAATACACTAAAAGGTATAAAATAATTATTATCTTATTTAGTTACAACTAAACGACGAAATATTAACATGAAATTACTTTTTGAAGTCGGTGCTAAACATTAATACATTTTATGAATCGCACTCGACGGATCTTACTTAGTACGTTTGGCGGGTACGCTCGCTTATAGTTATTGTTTGTTTGGCACCGACTTCAAAAAGTAATTTCATGTTAATATTTCGTCGTTTAGTTGTAACTATAAATAAGATAATAATTATTTTATACCTTTGAGTGTATTTTATTTGTTGCATTTAATTTTTTTGAAGTCGGTTTTATTTTTTTCTTAAAAATTATTTTTTATTTTTCTTTTTTAGTGATGTTATTAATAGTGACTTAATATATATTTTTTATAAAAGATTTTATTTATTATAATTTCGATTATTTGGTCATAAGAATTGGAGATTTACGTTATTTCGTCGTTGATCATATCATCAGAACTTGACCAAATTATTATGGCACCATCCCTAAGATACCCCTTTCCAATAAAAAAAGAATAATCGAAATTGGTTCATAAACAAAGAAGTTAGGCCTTAACAAACCTAACAAAAAATGCCTAATATCAATGAAAAAACGGGACCAATCGGAAGCTAGACTGAACCCATTGAAAAAAAATTTCAAAAATGGATTCACAATTGGCGGAGATATGAGGTAACATAGACACACAAAAAAAATCAGTCGAATAGAGAACCTCCACCTTTTTTGAAGTCGGTTAATTAGTGTATTTATCAAGTCTCATGAGTTATTAGTTGTGTCAAATTTTTAATCCGATTGAAATAAAGGAAGGGGTTGTAAAATAGGAGTGTCGCGATGACTTAAAAATAAAAGAAAATGTAAAAGTCGTGTGATGAACACACCAGTTGATTTTGTTTGTCCTCCTTTTCTAGTTATTCCTACTAAAATAGAAGACTATGATTTTTAACGAAACATTATTAAAAATCTCGAATTCTATTTTCTTTAAAAATTTAATGACAAGGAAATGAAAAGCGCGACTATTAATTCTAAAGCTCTCCAGTCATCTGGTTCATTTACTTAACGTCTCCGTTCCCTTGCCTTTTTACACGGACCGCCTTCTTATGCGGCGTTTAGTTTAAGTCCAAGGAACGGGAAAGGGCTTAACAAATGAGCTTAAGGCCTGCAACCGTTGGTTTTATTTTAAGATAAGAGAATCCCACCACCACGCAAATTAACTTTCATAATAATCTTATAAGATTTTTCTTCCCCGGTTCCTCCTCCCTTACTTTTACCCTCAAACCTTTGTCTTGAAACATAGACAAAGTGTCCATTAAAATAATTTGCTCTTTCGTTCAGGATACATAATGATCTTATTCATTTTCTTCTAAATTGGATTTATTATTATCTGATCAAGTGTAATGAAATGGAAAGCCTTTGTCTTGATTTTATTGAACATACGATTATTTAATTGGTTTATTCGTTGTTAAAAAGTTTAGTAAATTATCTATTCGCGTGTATTAATTAACAATTAGGCGCCGTGAAAAATTTACTATTATATATTGTGAATTCTTGTTTTAAAGTAAATCAAAATCAGATAAATAGCGGAGACAAACAAAGAAAAGCCACAATAAAAAAAGGAGTAAGACAAGAATGTGTTCTGTCACACATGATTTTTAACTGATATCTACATAGATAGAAGAAAGTAGATACAAATTGTAATTAAGGACAAAATATTTATATGCTTAGATTTCATAAAAACACTCCTCTTTTAGGAAGCAATGAAAAATAATTGAGGCCGCTTTGAATGCAACCAACCAAATTTTAGTTGAACTGATCAAAATGAAAATAAATAAGAGCAAGGTTAAGATCTTAGTCTGAACGAAGAAAAAGCAACCTGGTCATAAACGTAACTAGGATTGATAACGTTGGTGGTATCAGGCTCGAGAGGTATGCGCTTTATAGCAATAAAAAGAGGGGAAAGGACTCATATCTTTGGTACGAAAATTCATATACCTATTATATATTATACAATTTTCATAAGTATATTATAGAATAAAAAAATAGTTGCATTCATTTTAGAATGTAATTGTTTCTTACATAGTTCCTTAAATGTTGTGCCTGCCAAGAGGCTTAACGTAATGAGAGAACTTGGCGCATAAAGCCAACTCTATAGCTACGGCGTCTAACGCCTATAGACAGAGTAAAATCTAGTTAAGAATATCACTATAATGACACATTTAAATATATTAAATTATAATAATGAAACAGTGAATTTATTTATTTAGAAACAAATCAAAGATTTTAGTAGAAACATATTTACATTGATATCGATTCACTGAATGACCCAAGCGCTAACTAAGCTTGCCGGGCGCTTAGCATGTTAGCCAAACTTAAGACAAATCTCTCTCCGATATGCAACATTATATAAGAAATAAAGTCTACAAATTTTCCACTCCCTTCAACTCGAATGGAATAGTAAAAAATTGTATTTGGCTGAAACTGAAACTTTATTTCTTATATATGTTGCATATCGGAGAGAGATTTGTCTTAAGGGTTTTTCTAACAGCCCGGCAAGCTTAGTTAGCGCTTGGGTTCGATTCCCAAAAGTACGACTTGATACACGATGCAAGAATTTTCGCTAAATCTTGATATGCCTAAATAAAAATAAATTCACTTTTCATTATTATATAATTTTGGTTGATTTTTGAAAATTTCATCTTTTTTTCAAAAAAAGAAACTCAAAAAAGATGCTTAAATATTTACATTAATCATTTAAATTATAATGTTAAAGATATTATCAATACAGTGGATTTGTTGAATCCATAACAAATGCCTCGCTCATGACGGGAGGCTTGCGGGCCAAGCCTCTTAATAAAACAGACTAAAGAATTATAAATAATAAATCATGAGTGACGAGTGGGGCATTTGTTATGGATTCAACAAGTCCCCAGTATTGATATATCTTTAACATTATAATTTAATAAGTATATTTAAACTAGCTGAGAAGCCCGCCTAGCTCCGCTAGCCAGGGGTCTATTCCCCCTGAACCCCCACCCCCGCACCCAAACCCATTCCACCTCCGCACCCACCCTGCACCCCACTAAGCACCCTTCCCCCCATTCCAGGCCACACGCACCCCGGGCCCCCTACACCCGGCCCCAGCATTCTAGTCCCACACCCCAACCCCATTCTACCTCCGCACCCCACTACACACCCTTCCCACCCATTCCACCCCACCCCACCACGGGCACCATAATTTTATTATTAAATAATAAAAAGCAATAAGTCAAGTTTATTTAAAAAGACGGCAGATAACTACGAATTTAAAAATGGCAATCCTCACACGAAAGTGAAAATTGCCATTTTTAAATTTCTTCGATGTCGCTCCTCTGAAAAGAAACATTGAGACCAAACCATGAAATATTCTTCTTACAACTGATCTTATACCTGCAAATCGAGGGGTGATCAGCGATTGGAAGTAGGTGTACACCTCTTTGGAAGTATTTTGAAAGTACTTGGAAATATTTGGAAGTACTTGGAAATATTTGTAAGTGCTTGGAAATATTTGTAAGTACTTGGAAATATTTGGAATTACTTGGAAATATTTAGAATTACTTGGAAATACTTGGAAGTACAAGTGGAAGTAGGTGTACAGCATATTAGGTCGCGGTTCGCTGCAAATATTCTAAATTTATTTTCTTTATCAGCCCAAGTTCTGTTCTCATTCCTGGTAGAACATCTATCGGCCCAAGCATTTAAGATATTCGAAGTAATCTTCCAATTTCCTACACCTAAATTTCACAGGCTTGTTTTTTTTTTACAGCGAGTAGTCATCAGGTCCAGATTTTATTTCACGCCTATACTTGCATAAGGCAAGGCTCAAATTCGCTCATTCTCGAATATGCCTCGAATCTTTGTCATTCACTTGCCAACCTGTAATTCAGGAGCGATCAATAAAAGTAGGAGTGGACCACCAGCCAGCCTTATCTAACTCTCTCGGTTCTCCGGCCATCATAAATTATTTATTATATGTTTATTAAATACTAAAACGGTGAAGATAAGTTAAGTCAATAATCCCTTCATAACTCAAGCTTGAGTTGTTTACCAAAAAGAATTTAGTCTTTTTGATTTTAAGTCTATTCTTCCACGTTTTCAGTAAAGGTTGCCATTAATAGTCAAAACATCAAAAATGAAATGCAATAAGGTTATTCCTCTAGTATTAGATAAGAATCGATCGTTATTTTTGATTTTAAGTCGATTCCTCTATGTCTTCAGCAATGGTTACCAATAATAATCGAAACGTCAAAAACCTAATGTAGAATTGTTATTCCTCAAGTAGGTATTAGATGAGAATCAATCGCTATTTTTGATTTTAAGTCGATTCCTCTATGTCTTCAGCAATGGTTACCAATAAAAACCGAAACGTCAAAAATCCAATATAGAATGGTTATTCATCAAGTATTAGATGAGAATCAATCGCTATTTTTGGTTTAAAGTCGATTCCTCTATGTCTTCATAAATGGTCACCAATAAAAACCGAAACGTCAAAAATCCAATATAGAATGGTTATTCCTCAAGTATTAGATGAGAATCAATCGCTATTTTTGGTTTAAAGTCGATTTCTCTATGTCTTCAGCAATGGTTACCAATAAAAACCGAAACGTCAAAAATCCAATATAGAATGGTTATTCTTCAAGTATTAGATGAGAATCAATCGCTATTTTTGGCTTAAAGTCGATTCCTCTATGTCTTCAGCAAAGGTAAGGGATAAGAAAACAACGCAGTTGCTATGGTTACTTATAAAATTTCCTCCCAAATTTTTAGCATTTCACAGAGAGAAGCCTATCCATTCTTATTTAAGCAAGGCTAAATGAGCTATATTAAAACGTTCAAATGAATAAATTTTAAAAAATTTAAAAAATAAAAAGGTACTATCTTACTCTAGAGTAAAGTACTTTAAAATATAATTTTACTAAAAACTTTATTTAACCTTTTTTGTGGTCCCCAAGGTACTTAATTAGGATATTAAATTTCATCAAAATTGGTTAAGTCATTTTCAAGATATTTAGAAAAAACTAAAAAAGTACTGAAATAAAGTACTAATGTTTGTGGGCCGATATGTACCAAAAACTAATCAGCGCTTCATTTTGTTAAACTAATGGTAGGTTTTCAATTTCATTTCAATCGGTGGAACGGTGTGGAAAAAATCGTGGGCCAAAAAAACGATAACATACATCCATCCATCACATACATCCATCCGCACGCACTAAATGAAAAAATCGCACTTTTTGGCCTCTCGACGAGACCCCTTGTAATTTTTGGCAAAACCGTCACGTGCTAAAATTCAACCTAATTGAATACTACAATTTGTGACTTTAATTGAGTCCATGGGTTCCGTAGTCTTTACCTGAGGACCCTTTGAAGCCACGCTTGGCCCGAGAGCGATTACAATACTTTACCCATGCTTTGCATTGGATAAAGTAAAAAGACATGAGATGTTAAGGATATTTTTCAGATGGTGGAAAAGGAAAAATCAAGGGAAAACTAAGTAGGTATAGGGAGGGTGGTTGCGGTAAGGCATTCTTAGTAGAGAATACTTATGATGATGATGATTCAAAATTTTTGTTTAAGGCCCCTACACACGTCCTGACACAACCAGTAGGCTTGTCGGGTCGTGAAAATTGTCAGGCCCGACGGTCGGGTCATGAAAATTGTCAGGCCCGACGGTCGGGTGGTCGGGTCTGGAGAACCATCCAACCGCCCTTACCCCCACCACTCTCTCTGTCGTGTCGGAAAGTATGTAGCGCTGTCGTCCAGACTTCACTATCCAACAGACCCTTCAATCTGAATTATCAATTTATTTAATATGGACGCAGAAAAAGAAGTTATCATCGAATTTCTTGAATGTTGGAAGGAGTGCCGCTGTATATGCGATGTGGAAGACAAAAATTATGAGACAGGAGGAATGAGTGGTATCGTCTATTAATGGAAATATATACAAAAACTAACCCCCGATGCTACAGTAGTAGTTATTAAAAGAAAATATAGTTGTTTAAGGTGTTGTAAATGGCTGTGAAAGTTTTAGGAATGATAGCTGACAGTAATTGAGGAGATATTGCAGCACTAAACTTCAGGTCTTCAGCAATCTACCCGTAGCTAAATAACAGAGCGTTACGACAAGCCTCTCCTCAGCAGATACAGATTCTCTCATGGATATATTTTTCTTTTCAATGATAGGTCTGACCATACCAAGGAGCTCCATAAAACAAACTTCATCCATCCTCATAAAATTTCTGTAATCATCTTGGGCTAACTCCTTCACAAGTTGCATATACGCGAAACACTTCCTCTTCTGCAACCACGTCTTAGACCACACTTTTCTCTTCTTTCTACGTTCATCTGAGACTATCACTGCGCACAAAGCTACACCTATTTTTTTTATTAACGGATAGATTCGGGGCCATTTTAATACAACTTCACACCACAAGCACTTGTTCTATACTGGCCTAGGGCAGTCGTGTCGGGACGTGTGAAGGAAAGGACACGACGGTCGGGACAAATTGGTCGGGTAGGGCAGTCGTGTCAGGTGTGTAGAGGCCTTTAATAATAAATAAATAATAATAATAATAATCTAAATAGTCAATCTAAAAATTGTGGTAAAAGAAGAATAAAAATATAATACAAGTTTTCATTTTTAAATAAACAATTTATTTATACAAAAAATATAACTTAAATAATAGAGATTACATATTCACTTATAGTTTCCTGGATAATTTAAATATATAAGTGCTTATTATAAAACAAATGACTAGATGAATTTTTATAAGATATTTAATCTTTAAATAAAATTTAAATCACACTTTTTTATTAAATTAAAATTAGAATTTGACTTAATATGGGATAAATAAGACTTTTTTGCATTCCAATTTTTTTCATTAAATTTGTATTCATTATTTTTGATCTAGTTATATTAATAATTATTTTACTCTATTTATAATGCTGTTACATTTAAAATTCATATTACACTATATTATTATTCATTTCTAGTTTGAAAATTAGATTCGCTTTAAAAGCAAATTGTGACAACATGTAGGTACTTCAGATATTAGTTTTTGATTTTCTTAATTATTATCATAGATACATAGATTCTATTTTATTAAAAATCTTATTTTATTGGTCTTTGAAAATTAGAATAGTTAGAAAATTGTTTTTCAAAAATTATACAATACGTTCATTTTATATTTAACCTCAAAAGGAAAATGTTTATTTTTTTTAGTTTGATTTTGATTTTTTATTAAATTATTAGTTACAAGTATTTTTCCATTAACTACATTTAGATTGAATCATCGAGAAAAACACTTGATGTAAAGGGGTAATTTCAGCAGACTTACGGGTTACTTCAGTATTTTTGAACTATCAAGTAAAATCCAAACAAAAGGATCAAATAAACTTGTTTGTTTGAATTTTATCGGATGCCTAAAAGATGCAAAAAAGACACCCGTAAGTCTGCTATAATTACTAGAGACGATACCTTAATAAAGTTTCAAATTTCATTTCTTACTTGAAATTCACCAATTTTGAGATATCACTACAAATGATTAACACACACATATTAGACACACAGACATATCAAGGGATCTCATAAACATGGAAAATCGAATTCGAATTTCTGAGATCATCGCAATAATTTCACTTATCCAATTGATAAGTGAAAGAGAAGGCAAGAATTTTAGGTAGTTTGAAGATTTTAGAAAATACATTTTCAAAAATTCTATAAAAGATCTAATAATGTTCGCTAAAAGTCTAATAGATTGGAATAAAAAATAGTTGGATTTATATTGTCTAAAATTTTAAGAAATACAACAAGATATACTAAAATAAATTGTCTGGCAAGGTGGAGAATTTTCCAAAAACATGAATTTGTTCTTTCTAAACAAAAAATAATAATTTTTGTTCGAATATTTATTTTATAAATTAAAAACTTTGTTTTAAGAATATATATATATGGATATATATATATTGGATTTTCTTTGGAATGTGAATTGATAATAAAGAACCAAGTGATGTTTGCCAGTTAAATTAAAGTGTAATAGAATTCAATCAGCATTTGTAAAAAGTGGATATGTGACATTTTCCGAAAAATGATTTTTTTGGAGGAAGACCCATACCAAGACCCATGAGCCAACGCACGAACACCCCCCAACAGAGCATAATTAGAATTCGAGGCTCACCCCGACGCTATTACAGTGTAAACCCCCAATCTTGTCACGGTTAAGAAAAACAACACTCCCCATTGAAAAGTAAAGACCCCAAAAGTTAGTGGAACTGTGCCATAGTATGAAAAAATAGGATTGCATGAAATAACCTAAATAGGAGAAATGGATGGTCCAATCTCCGAAACTTTGTAAAAATGTGACATATGCTGCACATGCCACCTTCCTCGCTGAGGAAACCAAACGTTCTTCTTCTTGGATTGTCAGACCAACCAGCATACATGACAGGAAAGGTCCCAATCAATGAAAAGAAGATCGCTGATTTTGAAAAATGCCTTCAGTTCATCCCGGAGCAACACATAAACTTTTACTCGTCTATAATGCAGTGGCCAACTAACTATCACTGCGGAATTCAGAGATGGGGAGGCTTTTATTTTTCCATATGTGACTCATTTTTAAATTAAACTAACAAAAAATAAATAATTTTGTTCATAATATTATGTTTTCTATTTTTTTCCCAGTAACTTCAGAGTAGAAGTAGAAAAAATGTGAAAAAAGGGATAAGTAGGTATTTTTGAGAATTTTGTAGGGGTTCTAGCAGTAACTTATGAATAACACTTGGATTATAAGTGGCTATATAATATCAATTATCTAAATGTTTTTCTTTAGTTTATGAACACTGCGATTAAAGGGATCTTTTGATCTCTCTTGTAAAATTTGAGTTTTCTAACATATCTCTTTTTTACAAATACGGATTCAATTAGTTTTTGCACTTTAAATTCAAAAGAACACACACACACACAAATAATGTGTATTACATATAAAAATAAAAGATATTCGTTAAAATGATTTTAATATTAAAGATTTTACAAGACAAATTTTTGTGAAAAAAATAATATTAGTTTTAAATGCAGTTAATTATTATTTTTAAAACGTCTAATCCTCGCGTGGTGTATTAAAATGTATTGGACTAATAATAAATTAAATTTAAAGAATGTAAAAATTGTTGGTTTTTAAGATATATATTTACTCATTTTATTTCTGGGGGGAAATAATAAAAAAAATTTAGGGTATTTTGGTTTTTCTAATTCTTTGTTCATTTAATTCTACAAAATATTAGTAAAAATAAATATTTATGACTAATTTGTATCTTTGGATTATAAAAATAATTGTAGTAATTAGAAATTCTTTTAAGTAATAAACAACCATATATTATTTTATATCTCTTACAATAATATTAAATTATTTTGATTATTTATGTCCATCGATTAAATTAATAAGTTGTTGTAGGGAAATAAAGACAATAGCTTATGCAAATATTTTTTATTTTATGCCAACGTTTCGTCAACTTTGTTGACTTCCTCAGGACTCTAACAAATTAACTTCTTTGCATATTTGTCATTTTATAAATATTCATTTTTAGCAAACACATATAGGCCAGTCATCGAACAGATTGAAAATAAGTTGACGAAACGTTGGCATAAAACAAAAAATATTTGCATAAGCCATTGTCCTTATTTCCCTAAAACAACTTATTAATAATATTAAAGTTATAATTTTAAAAAAAAAATATATAAAATAGTACTTTTTTACTAATCATAATTGTGTTTTGTAAATTTTTTCTAACTTGTACTAATGGATCATTAAAATTTTTAAATAATATATTTTTTGAAATCGTTAAGGAACTATTAATTATATACTGATTCTTTTATTAGGATTAGATCATATTATTAGGATAACCCCAAATTTAAAATACTCAGCCAATCTATATCGTTAAAAAAGGAATGTGCTTTCAGTTCTTCAATTCCAGCATATCCTAACCGTTCTTGAGGATTATATCGAAGTAACTGAAAAAAAAATTAACATAATTAAAAAAAATTTATATATATACATGCGTATAGATCACTAGACTAGATTTCTAGACACTAGACCATTCTTTTGATTATTATTCAAGCATAGACGTGGTTAAATCGTATTCTCTATTATTTGTTCTTAATAATAACACTGCTCGGCAAAAATTAAACAAAATTTGTAACCGTAAACCTAACAATGGATTCCAGTAGAGTTTTATACGCTGATTATCAGGCAATTTACCGATTTTTTACAACAGGTCAGAATTTCGAGATATTATTGGTCAAAATGACGAAAAAGGACATTTTGACCTATTTTGATTCCCATTAGATATTAAACAGCAATATTTGAAATCAAAATATTTTGTTGACGTAATAGAAAACAGCTTTCTCTTTGATTTTCAAATTACCACTTGTTTTTAACTCGAGTTATAACTAAAAAAACTAAGACCATATGTTTTTATCTATGTTTTTTATCCTTTATAATCACGTAGTTTTAGTTTTTTAAATTTAACTCGAGTTCCAAATGAGCTAAAAAAAGTGGTAATTTGAAAATAAAGAGGAAGCTGTTTTCTATTACGTCAACAAAATATTTTGATTTCAAATATTGGTGTTTAATATCTAATGGGATTCCAAAATAGGTCAAAATGGCCTTTTTCGTCGTTTGGGCTGATAATATCTCGAAACTCTGATCTGTTGTAAAAAATCTGGAAATTGCATGATAATCAGCGTATAAAACTAGTGGAATCCATTGTTAGGTTTAGGGTTACAAATTTTGTTTAATTTTTGCAGACAGTGTAATTAGAAATAAATAAATCACGAAATTTTGAAAAAGACATCTTATTTGATGGCATGACTTTCAAATTTCAAACTCAGGGCCTCTCCATAATAACCGTAATATTAAAGTTAAATAAAAAAATTAATGGAGGCTAAATTAAAGGTCTAATTAGATATCACTTGTTCCTGAGTATATTTATGATATAATGGTAAGGCTTTAAACCCATTTTAATTCATTCACATGTAGAATTTCTCAATATATTACTTTGAAGTAAAGTAACAAGTTAGTAAATACATAGTTGCTTTGTCCTTAAAGAAAAAAATTGACTGCAAGTCTAGAAGGTTGGGCCAAAAGCCCGGAATGTAAATCTAGCACTTAGTTTCGATTCCTTTTCAACAATTACCTATATCTAATTAAAACTGTTTTTTTTTAATTAGCTAAATATCATGGAACGACCATGTTTTTAATTTTGAAAGTCATATCATCGAAAAAATGGTTTATTTAGAATTTCGATACCTTTGTTTATTTCTGAATATTTTATTAAAGTGTTCCCAAACAACGACAGTTTGGAAAATTTTACAAATTCTCTCAAAGTGTAATAATTAATAAACCATTATTCCAATTTCAATCACATGTTTAAAAAATGTTATAAATATTTATAAAAAAAATTTTAGAAATAATTTTTTTTTTATTAAAAATTCGCTTATTAGGGCTTTTTTGTAGACCAAACCCCCATGGTTTTGCTCATTTTTTTTTCAGCCGGTTTTGAGATATTTATGGTCTAGTCGAATAGACCAGTTTGTCATTTTTGGCAAATTTATACAAAGAAAAAATAGTGATTTAAGCTAATTAAAATAATTTTTACCTCTTTAAGTAATGAAGATGCCTCTTCAGATAAGAAATCAGGTAGCCAGAGAGGTGAATGAAATTGAATGCCTCCAGGATGACAAGAGATTAAAGTCTAAAAAATTGTTTTTGAAAATAAATTAGTCATTTTAAAATTATAGAGTATTAAGAATTTAATTTTTACATCGGTAATCTTGTAAAACGAGAATTCTATCTATATATACTATATATAATTAAGGTTTTGTCTGTACATTGATCCAAATCACGCCATGGGCGCACGAATGAAAATTATCAAATAACTCCTAAACTATTAACTCTACGGTAAATTTCATTATGAGCAAAGTTGTAGGGGATGTGATTTCTGACAACTTTTGTTTAAAAAAAATTGCCACAAAAAACCACCCAAAAAGGGGGGGGGGGGCAAAATATGAAAATTCTTGCTCTTTGACCTAACTCAACCAAATTTTGTATACATAATCTGTGGGTCACTAGAAGGCTAGAAATGCAAAAATTCACCACACAAAATGGGAAGGGGATCAAAAAATGAAAATTCTTACCCTTAGAGCCAACTTAACCAAATTTTGAATACATAATCTGTGGGTCACTAGAAGGCTAGAAATGAAAAAACTGGGTGCGGGGGGTGGGGTCCGGGGGGTGCAGGGTTTAGGTGAGGGTCCAGAGGCCTAGTGGGGTGGTGCAGGGTGGGGTCTGGGGTGGGTGGGTGTGGGGCGGGGTGAAGGGCGCGGGAATGGGGTCCGGGGGGTGCAGAGTGGAGTGGGGGTTCAGGTGAGGGTCCAGAGGCGTAGTGGGGTGGTGCGGGAGCTGGGGTGCGGGGTGGTGGGGTGGAGGCAGTGATTGGGCACGGGTGCATGGTGCGGGGGGTGGGGGGTGCTGGGTGGGGTTCGGGGGGGGGGGGTATGAGGGGGGCTCGTTGGTTGGGGGTCCAGGGGCATGCCTTGCAGCTAGTGAATAAATAAAACATAAAGTTAAAAGAGTACAGTCAAAACAAATAGGGATTTGCGTTCTCCCGTTCTCTATTTGTTTTTGCAATATTTGCTGAGTAAAAATTTCGGTTTCTGAAAATTTCCTATTCGTTGTCAAAATTTGAATTTGATTTAATTATGTATATCTAATTCTATTTTATGAAATAGAACGTGATATTCAATGATTAAAACCGCGTTCCCTAAGTTTTATTAAAGATAAATGCATAAAGAAAAATATATGCATGCCCCTCACACACATAAGCTCATGGTTAAAGTGAAACTATAGAAATCGAAGACCATGTCAACCATTTTTTTTTTAATTTTATTTCATTTTTATTAAAAGAATTAGCCATTTCATAGTAAGTCACTTATGGTTTTGTTAGGATAAAAAAGAGAAAGAGACTAAGCCAAAAATGATTATTTATTGATCTGGTATTTGACTGTTATTTACAAAAGTTATACTATAAGTGGTTTGTGATATCTAAAGTATAATACAAATACTTTTTTAGTTAAGGTAGTTGTTCCGCCAAATGGGTTTTCTTAGTATTTTTTTGAAATTTAGACAGATTATTATTTAAATACTTCTGCATCGATTGGTGGCAAAACGAAATTTATGAACAATATAGTTCCGGAGATATTAAATTTCAAAAATAGAGTTTTTCAGATTCTTATACATTGCACTATACGGGATATCGGAAAATTTACATACAAATTTAATTATAATTAAGAAACCCTTCTTACCATTTTTATAAAAAACTAAACCAACATTAAACAATAACCAATACATATTTTAATACAATTTTGATTCATAGTTACAACACAGTTTCTGAGATAATAATGAATAAATAATGAAAATGTATAAAAAAAATTACACTAAAACCAATTTGGCAACAGCGCATATATTTAACCAGCGAAAGATGTATAAAGCGCACATGGACTAGATTTTTTCAAAATTATAATTTTCATAAGGTGTAAGGTAGGCGTTGATTACATTTGTTAAAAAATAACAAAACGATTTTTATAGAAATAAATCGACCTTTAAAATGTATTTTATCTGTCATTTTAATATAAAAATATTCAATTTTTACCCGTTCAGGCTCTGCCTTTCCCCTTTCCCCTCTTATTAGCGTTTCACTTGGAATTTCCTCTCGAAATAAGTTCAACTTCCAAAATTTTTAAAAGTAATATATAGATAAAATATATAAAATAAGAGATTTCTATTGAAACATATATATAAACTAGTTCGAGTCGAGAAAATGGAAATTAAATCTTATGTCATTTATTTGATTAATGATTGATTATTATGGACGTAGAAACTAACTAATCAAGTATTCATCTTTAGGAAATATGAATCTGTAGAATTATCTGTGTATATATTTATAATTATTCGTCTTTTTCCTAAGAATAAAAAACTGATTCTATTTCCTATATTTAAGGAAATAATTATTATTTTTGTTAATAAAATGATGATATATTTTTTCAGGGCCGAGCCAACTATATGGCGAATGTGTGCAAAACACTCGGGCGGCCAAGTCCAAGGGCGGCAAAACAGCTAGACACTTGACTAACCGTCTCTCTTGTGCCTAACCTAGTTATTCTCCACCTTTTAAAGATGCCGCCCCCCTAAGGAGCGGAAAATTTTTCAGCAACCCCCTTTGTGAAAATTCTGTAATTTAGAGTACTCCTTCCCCTCTTCGCAAGAACACATACGCAAAGCTCAGATGAGTAATTTTGTTTATTATATGTACCAACCTAGGTATTAATTTTTAGCTAGAAGAAGTAAAGGGTGATAAATTTTGTATGTGTTAAATTTTAGTTATAATTTTAGAAGGGGGTGCAAAATTATAGTTTGCACACGGGCGGCCGAATGGCTTGGCGCGACCCTGCATTTTTCAATGAAAAAGATGAATAATTATGTATATAATGTATATACAGAGAATTCTTCAGAGTGATATTATCCTGAAGATGAATACTTGATGTATTCGAAAACCATAATAAATAATTAGTCATTAATAAAAAAATTGACACAATATAATATAGTTTTTTTTTATTTCCATTTTCCCGACTCTAATATTTAAATTGATTCTGAGCCTTGAATCATGTGAATACCTTCGACGTCAGCAATTCATAGATAATGGCTCCGAGGGACCACCAATCAGCAGCAGGTCCAAGAGGTTGATGTGCAACAGCGGAAGCTTCAGGAGCTGCATAAAGAGCTCGGATAGCTGCTGATGAGGCAACTGCGTCCACTCCCTCGACAATACATTGATAACCGATAACTATTCGTTCTACTTCACCATCGTCATTAAGAGAATGAACTAATATATGCCCAGGGTTCAGATCTCGATGGATTAGACCTTGTCGATGCAGAGCATCAAGAGCAACTATAATCTGAGCAGCCCATGTGCGAACTCGACATTCTGGAAGATTCGGACGACGTCGAGCACCAACCAAACGTGCTAATCGACTAGAACGATCCAAAGAGCCTGAAGCTGCACGAACACGACTCCCGCCAGATTGGATAGAAATATCCTATATGGCAAAAAAATTATTTAATTCAGGTAATTTAAATTACACAATCATAGGATATGATTTAATCACCTCACGGCTTGATTTCGATTCCGACTTGTTTATATTTTTTGTTGGAGATTGTGGAACTCTAAAAAAGATAGGAGTACTTGAATAAAATAATTTATTTAGGAGAAATTCAATTTTTATTTTTTAATTAAATGAAGAAGTGGCTATATTATTATTAAGTTAAGATATGAGGAGAGGAGGCCAAGAAAATAAAAATTGAAACAAAATTGAATTTCTAATTTATTTTTTATTATTTTATAAGTTATTTAATTTTTGTTTAAATAATGTTAATCTCTAAATGTAAAATGTAAACTTTTTCTTATTTAATAAAACAAAAAAAAATTCCCTTAACCCATTGATGGAACCCCCCCCCCTCCCACCACCACCACCACCCCCGAAAATATTTTCTGGCTACGGCCTTGACCAGGTTTTAAATAATTGAAATTTTTTCAATTAAGTGTTGATAGATGCTATGATAAAGAATTAAATTAGTAGATTTTCTTGAATTGACTGAATGAGATAGGGTCAAACAAATATGGTATAAATAAGCTAGTTTCCCATATAAATCAAGGATTTTAGCCAGGCGAAAACTGAGAATTCAATTTATCGACGCCAGACTCAATCCTCTATAGTCTACACTAACCTCTATAGTCTACACTAACTGGATGATAAACAAGCTGAGTTCTTTATTCAAATCGATTCGAGTGCAATCAGAAAATTCGTCATAGAATAGAAACTGCAAAAAGTGTCTTTAACTCAAAAGAATGAAGAAACAAAAAATATAAGAAATCTTTTCGTTCTATACCAAGCTGAATTTTGAAGTGTACAAGAGATTGCCATTAAATTAATGTCTTCGAATCGACAAATCCTCCCTATTCCATGTAAATTAACTCTTTAATTATTGAGGGAATGAAAATATCAATAAGCTTAAATGAAGAGTAAGTATTTGTTCTTTTTGAAAACCTACAATTAGGTGACTAAATCAAATCAAATAATGTTCCCTAAGTAATCAGTTTGGAAAATAATCTGAGGACTGTTCAAGTGTACACGGAAACTGTTGAAATAATAAAATATTTTAACATTTTGCGTGATAGACTATGTATGGTAGGTATATATAATAGTAAAACTCCCCCATGTGGACCGGGAGTAGAATAGATCTATAGTATTCTCTGATTGTTGTAGAAGGCAACTAAAAGGGGTTGAACGTGAGGTTATCACCCTGAATGTGTAAAAAAACTTCCCAGTCATCTCAAAACCGGGCGAATTTTACGGAATAGACCAGATTGGGAATCTAAGCAGGCCAAGGGCCACTGGAGGCTGTAGAGCCAAGCAAAGAAGAAAGAATACCAGGTAGTGAAATTGCATCTACCTAAAACCTATAAAGTTCTTAATAGAAAACTTTAATTAATTTGGAAAAAACCTTCGAAATGATCAATTTGATGAACAAAAAATGTTTCCAGGCATGACCCTTATAAAATAATTAAATTCAAAACTTAATGAGATAATTACGATAAACAAAAATTAAATATATGTATTTTAAAATAAAATTGAAATCATACTCTAATTTCTTCGCTCCGTCTTAAAGTCCTACTAACAGATTCGATGAGTTTTTGAGCATTTTTTACAAGATCAGTTGTATCCAAATCACTTGGATCCCGGACTAAATCAGAAGAATCTTGTTTAGAATTTTTCAAGTTATGTGCAACTTTTCTTCCATGATAACGAGTGATTTCAGTTTGATTGGGATGTCTCTGTTGCTTTACTGGTGTTGCTGGTCCCGATTCAAGATATCCGCCTACGTGGTCCCACAATCGACCAGAGCTAAAATAAAGAATAATTAACTATTTTTTTTTTTACACAAATGTATCTAAATATTGAAAAATACCAGGTAATTAATTGTATTTATCATTATTAGACTAATAAAAACTTAAAATATCTAGAAACTGGACTGGAGTTTTGATAGGGGTAAAAGAATAAAGAATAAGCTACTAGGGAAATTAAAAATTTTATGTTTTATTTTATTTTTATCCATCTAGGTTGCAATGGTCTTGGAGTTGAACAAGAATTTATTTAAATAATTAAGTAACATCTTATTTTTCTTTAGAATTAAGTCTAATTAAGGCAATCTATTAGTCAACGAACAAGGGAAACTGATGAGTTCTGGGAAAGCTAGACAAATGACCAGTGATTAATAATAGAAGAGCATTGACTTCAGAGAGGTGAGCGAGTGAACATACATACACTGCTATTGGAGTTGCACAGCATACACATATATACTTATATGCAAGTTCCGCAGTGAATAGAAGCGAGAATACAGACTTCTTCTTATACATATAGACTTCTGCCTTACAAATTGGATATACACACAAGGCAAGGAGTGCACAGGAGAGCTCAACTGTTTCTTACATATACACATATACACACTGCTATCGCTGAAAAAGCCTCCAGGCTGCAGTCAGCGATAGCTCGTATGCTTCCGAACGTAGGCGGTCCTAAGTACCTAAAGCGACAACTTCTATCAAGTGTAGTAAGTTCAGCACTGCTGTACGCAGCTCCGGCTTGGTCGAGTGCGTTGACCGTTCAAGAGACGAGAAGAAAACTATCTTCAGTGTACAGGCTGAGCGCCTTAAGGACGATCAGTGGTTTCCGCACTATCTCTGGAGAGGCAGCCTGCGTTATAGCTGGCATGATGCCGATCGATATTTTAGCTGATGAAATGACTAGGATTTACGGACGGAGGGTAGAAATGAGTGCGGAAGCTCGGATATCCAATTCCAAACTCATAAAAAATGAAGAAAGAGCTAAATCCTTAGAAAGGTGGCAGACACGATGGGATAACACTACAAAGGGCAGATGGACATATAAGTTGATCCCTGAAGTCCACATATGGGTCGATAGAGGATGGGGTTCATGCAACTACCATATGACCCAGTTTCTCTCTGGTCACGGTGGATATCGAAGATACTTACACAGATTTGGTCACGACAGTTCGCCCCTCTGTCCGGAATGTCCAGCAAGTGGAGAAGACACCGAACACGCAGTTTTTTACTGTCCCCGTTTTCTGGAAGGTAGGAGGGAGGATATTGACGCCGGAAACATCATACAATTTATGCTGGAATCGGAAGAAAATTGGGAAGAAAGCGAGCGGCGAATAATATATATCCAGCTGGAACTTCGCAAGCATGAAAAGGCGAGACGAGAAACGGACGTAGCACAATCAGGAGAATAGCATAATTGCTAACCAGCCTCTACGAAGTAGTACCTAACGGCAGTTCCGTAGAGGAGAATGGTATATGTGTGTAGGGTGTGTTTTAGTACGTAGGCATAGGTTGCGAGTTTATGCAACCTTTGAATCGTGCATGCCAGCGTCGGTGCAACGCGGTATCTTTCGAAGATTTCACATCCTTGTATAAAACAAAAAAAAAAAACACTGCTATTGGAGTTGAACAGGATACATATACATACATACATACCTATACATACGGCGGAGTGACGCACACACCTACGCGCTTATTCATCTATTACAAGGAACATACAACGAGCACACACACACACACCTGAGGCTCCTCTTCAGGTCTTCGCTTGCAATACAGATATCATAGCTGGATACCAATACCAGAGCTCATTGTACAGTCACTGAATAAAACTATCTCATTGTCTCTCGTAACCGCTGGTCTGTATATCATTATTTATAGCATTAGTACCAGGAAGCCCATTTCCCTACATCCTTCACTCATCACCTAAAATTTCATTCTCCATTTTAGGGACGCGCCACTTGGATCAGACACTGAGGGACACACCCACCCCATCAACAAAAAATAGCGAAGCAGATTAAATTAAAATTAACGTAATAAAATAAAGCCCAATTTCCCTAGTACATGAGTTACATTGCCCCCCCCCTTGCCCCTTGATAACCCCCCACCCCTTCGTGAGGTATTTACAAAATCTATTAATAATCCTTATTTTTGATATTTTTTTATCATGTATTATCGCAAGTAATAGGAATAATTACGATAATTTAAAATAAGGTTAATGACGGCCCCAAGAGAGGTTCAATGGAAAAAATGTTTACTAACATTTAAGTCATGCAGTGCAGTATCATAAATAATGTATTGTTATACGTATATTCAACTTATTCTAAATCCTAGATCTTTTTACTTTGCCATACAGGGTATGGTCAAGTATTGTGCATGAAAAAAGTGGGTTTTTTGCTTCTTTTTTTCGAAATATCTCAAAAACGGCTGAAACTATTTTGATTAAAAAAATGGGCGAAACCATGGCATTACGGTCTAGAAAAAAGTCCTAATAAGTGAACATCGAAAAAATTATATTTTTCGAGATAATGACTGTTAGTTAGTCTGTTAGTCTGTCTGTTACCAAATTTTGTGGACGAGTTAGCTCAAAAACTAGTGTAAAAATCAAAGCCAAATTTCACACGTAGTTTTGGTGCATTGAGATTAAGAGCTGATTAAACTTTGGTGCATATCGACCATTAAGGGGGGGGGGGGTTAAAATTTAAATTTATAATTTTTTCAAACTAAAAAAACAAGACAAATGAAATATACTATAAAATGAACCTATTATAACGAAAATATTTTTTTCTAGCGCTAAAATTAGGGGAAGGGGGGGGGTCAAAAAATAAAAATCTAGGCCATTTGAGCAAACTCAACCAAATTTTGTATTCAAAATCAGTGGGCTACCAGAAGATTAAAAATGCAAAAACTATCCGCCCAAGGTAAAGTCAAGTGGGTGGCCACATCAGAACGTGTCAATTTATTTAAAGTAAAGTCACAAAAAAAGAAAAAAGCTCTCAAGTAGAGAGATATTTTCGCCAGGCGAATTTAGAAAAAAGTTTTATCTATTTAAATATTTCAAATTTCATTTCTCTGAGATTTTTTTTAATATAACAATATTATCGTTATTATTATATCGCACTCAAAACACTTCTGTGAATAAAGGCCAAGTTCGAAAAAGTAGTAATCTATGGTGTATCCAAGTTAAATGCGCCAAGAATAATTAAATCGAGAAAATAGTATTTTCATTTTAAATGACGATCTAGATTTATGGATTCTATATTTTTAATTTCAATTATTTTCCTGGAAATTGGCTCTTATGCATTATGCCATTAGGTTAAATTAATTAAATTCGTGACCAGCCAAGTTTCAGGAAAATAATTTCATTCATTCAAATTTTTGTGACCATAGCAATACTTCCACTATTATTCTAGTCTGTGTACTCAACAATCATCGAATAAATAGTAAGTCAAAGTGTATATAAATAAATCACGCTATTCATTGACAAATCTAGAGTAAGTAACAGAGAAATTCCTCCTCCCTTCCTAATAAATTATCTGACTTTTAATATATACTTTCTCCCCTTTTTCTAAAATGTAATTTAGGAGAATAACTTGGTTAAAATTATTCACAAAGAGAAACAAAGAGGTTCTCCTCTGCTTGATGCAAATAAACATACACACATATATATCGAAATTAAATATCTGTATATATATATTATTTATTTGTTTGAGACTATAGTTTCGAAGACTTAGTCTTCATCAGCCTTTTTTAATTATAAATATTATTTTTCATGGGGTCAATACCGTATGGATATTGAAAATTTTCGATCTTTACTCAGCTGGGAGCCAGTTAAAATTGTTTCTCTTTGTGAATCAACAACTCTGTTACTCTAGGCAAAACAAAAACTTTTCAGTTAAAATTATTGTTCTTACCTAATATATTCAAGAATAAGATAAAATGCTGATTCCGTTTCAAAATATTTATATAATTTTACCATAAATGGAATATGCTGAGGCATAATTGAACCCTGTTGACTCTCCAAAGGACAAGGAGATTTTAACATTACCTATAAAAGCAAAATAGTAGAAAAATAGTTTCATTTAGTTGAAAATAAAACAAATATAAACATTTTTTTAAATAAATTCATAAATTTCATGATTGAAAACTCGTGTATTTTAATTAGAAAATGTCATTGGAACATATTTTTTTAAAATGATATTGATGCATAGTGTTTCAATGAGGAATCGCAACCCTGAAGTCCGGAGTACACTCATGCATCGTGAGAAGGACAATAGGAAAATATTTCAGAATGTATTGAAGCGACAAGTGAGTTTTAGTCTATAGAAGTCATAGGAATAAACATTATTCTCTCGGTTTGTCGGGTAGTTAACGAATGCGTTTGTTCGATTTTTATCTAATTTAAACGAGAAGATAAAAGAGTGTGTCTTCTGCTGGAATTATAAATTTTATTTATAACGATACTAAAGAATTCCATTCATACATTAATTCCTGTGAATCAATTGTAATAGACTGATGAAAATGGCAAAGCCTTCGAAACTATAGTCTCGTTATAAATAAAATTTATAATTCCAGCAGAAGACATACTCTTTTATTGTCTCCTTCAATATATACAAATTCTGCTACCCTCGGCACAAAAACTTTCAATTTAAACGAGAAGAGGTATTGATTGTTTGACAATAGTGTGTTTCGCGAAAAATAAGGTTTCAGAGAAATTGTTGATTTACACACATTTTGTTTATGGATAAAGACACATTTAGTAGAAAATGCCACACCAAACACTCACCGAAAATTCTTCTGGAAACTAATAAATTGTCAAGTGAATTGAATTTCGGGCTATCGATATACTGTCCCTACTAAATGTGGCTTCAACCGTAAAACAAAATGTGAGTGAAAGTTACAAAATTGAAAAGTTCATTGTTTAAATTGGTTTCAAAGCGCACAGCGTGCGCATTAGCTTGGCCGTACACGCTGAACGCTATTTACACAAACCATTTCGAGCCAATTTCGACCCCCCTGCAGCTCAGAATTAATTTGAGATACAGAGCTGAAATTATACACATGTAATTATGTAATCCATATTGAGGAGAGTACCAAGTTTCAATAATATAGCTTAAATAGAGTCTGAGATATGGATCTGAGAAAATAGCTAATTTTGGCACTCACTCATCAAAACCTAAAGGGTACTTCCAATCATTCCAGCATCATGAAATTTGGCCTGCTAGTAGAGTTTGGGATACAAACAAAAGAACGATTCCAAAAATCCAAACTTTCTATATTTCAATCCCTTGGACCAAACTTAGCCAAATTTTGTATACATATTATGTGCCCCCCCCCCCCGAAGGCTAGAAATTCAAAAACTAACCACCCAAAATGGGGGAGGGGGTCAAAAATGAAAATTCTAGCCCGTTGGACCAAACGCAACCGAATTTTGTATACATATTCTGTGGGCCCTCAGAAGGCTAGAAATTCCAAAATTAACCACCCAAAATGGGGGGGGTTCAAAAATGAAAATTATAGCCCTTTGGACCAACGGGCTTCCTCATAGATTACAAAAAGAAGAGAAATCTCAACCAAAACATTTTGTGAAAAAACAGGCCAAGTTCGAAAAAGTAGTAAAATCTAGTGAGTTAAATTCGTCAAGAATAATTAAGTTGAGAAAATAGTAGATCTCTCAACTTAATTATTCTTGGCGAATTTAACTTGGCTACTCACTAGATTTCACTACTTTTTCAAACTTGGCCTGTTTTTTCACAAAATGTTTTGATTGAGATTAGATATTTCATGTTATATTTTCGACTTAATATGATCTCACCAATACACTCTTGAGCTATGGCTATTGAGTAGTCGGGACATTATTTATGTTTGTTTATTTAATAATTAAGATAATTTTAACAAATTTACTCACCTTAATAATATATAGTTTATCTTCAATAAGATTTCTAACTAACATTACTTTATTATAAATCAATTTTATAACTTTGTATGCTTTTAATTCACTAAGAGGCCTTAATAATTGCGATTTGTTGACTTCATGTTGTAGTAAACGTTGATTGCATTTCCATCTATCAATGGATGGATCAGCAGCTGGATTTAAATGCTCGGCGTAAAGCTTTTCCGCTTTAGATAGATATTTTGCTGTTTTGAGTTGAACTAAAAGACGTCGTTTACTATCAGGATCATCTTGAGCACCACTTAGTAAACAAGCAATGGCTGTTTTATATAGTGCAAAGGCACCTTCAGGCTCGCCATCCGCTTCTAATCGTTGTGCTTGACCAATGTGACAAGCAGCTTCTAACATGTAGTCTATAGGTGAATGTTGCGTCGTTGATGATGTTGAAGGATTGACATTTTTAGGTGAAATTGCTTTGTAGTCTTTTATTTGTTTTGATGAAGATGGAGTATCAGATCCAATAGACTCAGCTAATGAGGCGATATTTTTTGATGGGCTAGGCGTCTCACTTAATATAGAATCCGATTCGGTACATGATGTGCGATCGTCTGAACTTGTTGAACTTATTGATATGGTATCTGATAATTGAGGATAATTCCATGTTCCTCCCAATTTTAATGAAGAATCTGAATCTAAACTAAAAGTGTTTTCATATATAAGTATTAATGCAGTTGTAAATTTAATCTTTTTATTGAATAATGAATTTAGTGTTTAAATGTATATCAATAATTTTAATGAAAAATCCAATTTTTACAAATTGACTTTAAATGAGAATTGAATGAAATCTTTTTCACGTCTGGGTACGCTTTCAGAAAATTTTAGTGATTTGGTAATTGTTTTGGTAGCGAACGGTGTGAACTAGAAAGTCGAAACTTGACATAGAATATGTTTGCCGGATTTCATCTCATTAACCGTTAGATAGTTCTCCATTTGAGAATTTGAATTTTTTTTTTTTATTTTCCGAATTTTCGAACCAGAAGTTATGAAGCTGGAAAGCTCAAAATTTAATCAGGGAAGACCGCTTTCCGGGCGGCCTTAGTATTGAATTCACTCGAAATTTTTTATTTGTTTTTTGCTTCGCGAAAATCCACA
This sequence comes from Forficula auricularia, assembly GCA_024734495.1. Taxonomy (NCBI): domain Eukaryota; kingdom Metazoa; phylum Arthropoda; class Insecta; order Dermaptera; family Forficulidae; genus Forficula; species Forficula auricularia. Next base: position 6,099,629 of record JALMQS010000117.1, read on the forward strand.
CAAAAAGTTTTAGCCTAGTAACTACTCTAAAAATATGAACGGAACTAAAATTGTAGGTTGTTTTTTTAACGTGACTGTACCAATCACACTACGAAATCTCTATATGGATACACACATACTTGCCGGATCGCCTCCACTAAAAATAATCGCTCAAATATGTTTTTTTTTTGTTTTTTATAAAAACTACGTGGTAAATAATTTCAATTTTTTTTTTAAGTTACTCCGAATATATTATTCTAACAAATATTAGTTTTTCATCAAGATGGTGAAAGTCCTTCAATGAAAAAAAATAAAATAATGATCATATCCCCACCCTTTCACAATCTACCATATGTAAAAAATGTCATTTTTAATTGCAATTATTTCATGTTTGGTGTTAAATCGTCTTCAAATTTTAACAGTGTGCTTATTATGCATTTAATGACTTATATTCCAAGTTTCAAAGACTTTTTGAATTTTTGCATTTGTGAAAGAACTACCTTAATGTGTTTAAAACGAAACGAAAAGAAAAATTATTTTGAAGCATTTTTTTCTTGCTGTGTGTCTGGATTCCGATACTCACGATAAATCAAGAACAAAAAGTATAAAGTTCGTTCTGATGTAAAAATGTTTGTACCTCCAAAGCTGAACACAGATGAGATTTCGATCTCACTAAGTTCAAAAATTTTGGTTCAAAAATTTGAATTTTTGAATGATTTTATTGAAATTTTCAGGCGTTGTCATGATAAAGGTTGAATTTAAGCAAAGTTAATTGAATCAAAAAGTTTAATAAGTTTTTAATAGGTTGTTTTATATTTAATTTTTTTTTACTAAGGTGCCTCTAATTCTAGCTACCTGATATAGTAACCTCTCCTAATATCAGCAAAATTTGCGGCGATCGTACCGAGTCTTGAAATAGTTTTCAATGTTTCTTCCAATTTTGGAAATACAAACATTGGGGCACTAGAACGAACTTTCTGTTCTTTAGTTATTCGGAGCATCAGAATGCAGATAGGCAGAAAAATACATGGTTGAAAATGTTTTTCTAAACTTTTTTGGCATATCTAAACATGAATAATAAGAAAAACAAATTAATTTTATGGAGTGAATTCAATACTGCGCCCCACCCAGTAAGCAAAGCCTGCCGAGTGTACTAACTAATTTAATTTGATAAAATAATAATCTTAAATTTAAAAACAGTTTCATTTTGTTCTTACTTGAATGTCACAGTGTTGTTAATATATTCATTATCATTTCCGCTTATGTATCTATCAGGAACTAATCCATTTACTGTATGAATAACTATGGATGGTCCATTATCAACAGGACTTAAGCGTTCCTCTTCTTGAGATTCAGAACATGTAATTTCCTCAACAGAATGGCTTGCCTAAAAATTAAAAAAAATATTGTTTATGTTAAATTTATATTATCAACATATATCGGGTGTTCATTTTGAAGTTAGCTCCATTGACAACTTTCTTATTATTGAATATAAGAAGTCAGTTAAATAGGAAAATTTTTGAAAATTTCTGTTATATTTCTATTATGTTTATTCTGTTATTCTTCGTGGGTTCAAATCCAATGGGGTATTTGAACCAATGGGAAGTAACAGATAAAATATTTTAATTAAAGACTGATGATGAAGGTCAAACCTTCGAAACTATAGTCTCTAAAAAATAAATTTATTTAAAAAGAACCGTGTTTGGTGGCCCTATTTTATTTTAATGAATTGGCTAAGGGGCCAGTTATGGGAAAAAATGTTGAAATAAAAGCCAACTTCTATTTAATACTTTATTTTGGGCAGACGTAATCGATATTTTACAACGCATAACGCTCGAAACGTTGTAAAATATCGATTACGTCTGCCCAAAATAAAGTATTAAATAAAAGTTGGCTTTTATTTCAACTTTTTTCCCATAACTGACCCCTTAGCCAATTCATAAAAATAAATTTATGTTATATATAAGATTCATATTCGTTATATATATAGATATGTTTATTTGCTTCAAGCAGAGGATAACCTCGTTGATCTATCTTTATGAATGAAGTAAGATGAAAGCAGAAAAACAATTCAGCAACACATTTTTATGTTGTTTTAAAATATATATAACATTATGTATGTTTTATTTTACTCTGAGAGACAATGTACAAAAAATAATAAAACGTCTAAGATTTAAAAAGAAGTTAGAGAGATTTGGAAGAAAAAATATGAAATAATAGATGATCTCTAAGATATTACTTCCACTATCATTCTAGTAGTGGTAGTATTTTATTTCTAAATTTTTGTTATGATGTATTAGAACTTTTTGTTCTAAATCAAATTATTTACCAAAGTATAATAAAATATACATTGTTTAATAAAAAAAGAAGTTTCGGATAAAAACACCGTCGTTTTAAAATCTAATTCTGGCGTCGTTTTCAAGTGCTTGTGAAGTCACAAAGAGAAACAAAGAGGCTGTCCTCTGCTTGATGCAAATAAACATACACACATATATATATCGAGATGATATATCTGTATATATATTATTTATTTGTTTGAGACTATAGTTTCGAAGACCTGGTCTTCATCATCAGTCTTTCTTCAATTATAAATGTTTTTCATGGAGTCAATATCATATGGATATTGAAAACTTGGTGTTCCTTCGTCACTGCTGTTCGGCTTGTGAAGTCTATTCCCATTAATAGACTTGTCCAAATCACACAAACATGATACAAGAGCCTGGATCTCACTCCCATTTTCTGAACATTGTTCAATGTTCTATTTAAAAAATGTTTTTGAAAATAACTTGTAAATGCGATACTCAATTCTTTTTTGTTTTTATCACCAAAATCCCCAATCGCCTTAATGAATCCTACAAAGTACTTGTCCTTTTAATCAATTTCTTAGCTCCAATAATAACAAAGTAAGCATTAGTGCGATAGTGTGCACTTTAAAATGAAGATTCGTTATATTAATTGATCATAAGTTTCCTATATTCGATTCAATCGCGAATCGAATGCAGGTGATTTTTGTCGGATATTAAGTAATAATAATATCCGAATTTATATATTTCTGTGTTGAAATAATGAATTTAAATAATTTTCTAATTAATATATTAAAGAATAATTAACATATTAAAGAGAATTGTTTTTGATCGTGTTTTTAAACAAGATATATACGTATATCGCTATCATTAATGATGCTGGATCATAGCTAGATGGATCACATCTTTTTCATTCTCTCTTGGCCCAGACTTAAGATTCAGCAGACTCCAATAGCCTCAACCAGCAGTAGTCTCGCGATATATATATCTTGTTTTAAAACGCGATCAAAAACAATTATCTTTAATATGTTAATTTTTCTTTAATATATTAATTAGAAAATTATTTATATTAATTGGTTAAATGCTCCTATATGAATAAATGGCAGCAGTTCTCTTTTAGTAAATAAAGAAGGTTGTAAAAAACAAATACCTGTAAAAACTTTTTGAAAAATGTGGAATTTCTGAGTATAGGTTGACCTAAAATGAATTTGATGAAATTCGCCGCCCATTTACATCTTTCCTGTATTACCTCTTGTTGAAATCTAAAAATAATATAGTATCAGTGATTAATTAATAATCATAACGTTCATGAACCCAACTCGATGGGATGTGGAATTCTTTTTTTCTTTCACCACTTTTTTCCTGATGACGAATTTTGAACATCTGGAAAACACTAGCCCCACGGCAAATTTAAAGTTACTAGCTTTAATGGTATAGAAGCTACAGAACTGGGACAGACAAAGAAGTGTCACTATAAGTTTTTTTTTACAGAGCTCTAAAAATCCAATAAAACGATGTGAGGAAAATATGTCGGATATCTCACCAATTGTTAATTAAATTCGTTCAGTTTCTATATACAATCCAATGGTATTATAAAGGGAGGGGCTGATGTATGTGAAGAAAGGTTCAATTGAGCTTTTAAATTATGGATTGAGAAACTTTTTGAAGAATTACATCAAAATATATTTGTTTATGACGATACTAGCTGCCTTTGGCGGCCCTCTTGCTAGCCAGGAGGCTCGCCCCCTGGACCCCCACCTCGAAACCCACCCCACCACCCCAATGTACGGACAAAACCTTAATTTTATATATATAGATAATTTCATTTAAATTGGTAACCATGACGACTCCTGGACCCCCCACCTCTCGAACCTCACCCCCTCACCTCCCGAAACCCACCCAGTACCCCCTCCCATACCACCACCCCAATGTACAGACAAAACCTTAATTTTATATATATAGATAATTTCATTTAAATTGGTAACCATGACGACTGTTTTTGTTGGGGGGACGGACATAGGTACATACAGAGGCAGGCACAAATTCGCTTTAGTACCTCCCAACCCCACCCCTGTACTCCACTTCCCACCCCCTGGGGGACGGACATAGGTACATACAGAGGCAGGCACAAATGCCCTTTAGTAGTATGTGATTACTCCTCCAAGGTGAAAGTGAGATTTTTTCAATTTTAGTAAATCGGGAAACGATAGAGAGAGAAACTTTGAATCAAACGCTGAAATGAGTCTTGGAAGTGGTATTCCCACAGAATGAAATGTGCAAGCCATAAGTTACATCAGCAAGTTCAATTTTGAAAGCAAAGACTATTTAGAAATAAATAATTTGTGAGTACTTTTGTTTACATGTTTTTGGGCCTTCAGTTCTAAATTTTTTTTAACCCGGTTAGAGAAATTTAGCCCACTTCCCTAGACTCCTGTTCTAAGCTGATTGTTAAACATTAATAATAATGACGTCCTGCTAAATTATTACTCGCAAAAAAAATTCATCCAAACTCCAGTACCTAGTTTATGGACGACATGATATATCTCACGAGCAAAGAAATGGAATCACTCTTTTTTCATTAATTCAATGATATTTTGTATGTTTCTTTGTAATTTATTAGAAATTTAAATATTTTTTCTACAAGTTTCATTTTTCAGAATTTAATGGGCCCTCTACACTATAGCCCAACGTGAGCCAAACATGTTGACCATGTTGGCCATCAGTAAAACGAGTTAATTTGACGGTGCCTTTACACAGTGGTCCAAGAGTTGGGTCAATGTCTATGGCCTTGTGGAAACAACACCTATCGAAAAAACAGCTCCGAAGGCCAACCATTGCCAATCTCATCGCCAGCGTCAACCAATGACCAATACAAGCCAACCCCCTCTACACATTGGCGATGGCTTGAATTGGCCCAAGTTGGCTCAAAGTGTAGAGGAGACATAAGATAAATGTAGAATGATAACCTAATGGAAATATATTATATTATTATTATTATTTTTGAGAATGAAAATTACATTTAATAACTCGCAAGGGAGGTGATTCCATTTCTTTGCTCGTGGGTGTATTTATTTAAAACTTTGCTTTTAATTTTCTTGACTTTGTTATTTAGATCTCAACTAATATATACTATAATATAAGAGATTATTTATAATAATCAAAAAACATTAAAATTAACCTTCCAAAATATTTTGATTTAGAAAAATGTGGATATTGTTCTTGATTATTTTTTAATGATGCATATACTCCTTTCAATTCTTTATATAATAGCTTAAAATCATTATATCTTTTCCAAATAATAGTGTCAATACTAGTCTCTGAATGATGTTTAAACTAAAATAAACCAGAGGCGGACATAAATACATTATTTTATCTTTTCAACTTTTAATATATTTAAACCATTTACCTTTATAGAGACTTTATAAATGGTATATCCTTTTTTATGAATTCGAGGTTCTGTAACTGTAACATCCAACATTTGGGCCATCCGTAAAATTTTCTTTTTATAAATAGACCATCATTCAAATTGAAATATATTATAAAATATTCTTCTCTTTTCTCTATGTCAAAAAAATGTCAAATTTGGTAAACCAAATTCGTTTCTATCTTCAAATATAAACATAATATCATTAAAAACTTGTAAAAAAATATATATAATATTATTTAAAAGACCAATACAAATTTATAATATTAAAATTATTCTAATATAATCACATTTTTCTATTTATTAATAATATTTATAGATATTATAATAAGGTTGTCATCTTGAAATGATCATTTCTATATTAACAATGTACCACCTTCTTCCACCCTTATATTAAAATAATACTTAAATGTCTATATAGGAATATTTTTTATATTATATAATAATATATATTATATTCATATATACAAGGTTAGTAAGATTTTATTTTCAATATTGTAATTATTATTTTTATATTTTTCAAAAAATTAATTTATTTTAAAATAAATAATTTTCCTTTAATTAATTTTTGTTTAACGGTATATTGGAAACATAAACTAAATATTTTTCTTGATTCAAATTCATTCATTAATTATTTAATTGAAAAATTCGATGAAGTCTCCCCCGCTCCCCCAACCCCCATTCAACTCCGCCACCTACACACAAATTTTACGGGTCACAGGGGTGGTGCAGGGTGCGCGCATGGCTGCTCCCGAAAGATACTAGGGAAAATAATAAAAAATATTTAAAAAAAACATACCTAATTAAAAGATATTGCCCTCCTGGATAGAAACTAAATTAATAATTAGCCTACTTATTAATATTATTTTAAATTTCAAATATTTTTAACTGTGAAAAAATATATATTTAATAAAAAAAATGTATTTGTTATTAATGGAAATGATGTTTTCGTGAAGAAATTATAAGTTCAGTTTTTTCCTACTATTTAAGGTCCTATGAGTTCATAAAAGTGTTTTACTTTATCATACAAGATAAGATATGAGCAAGTATTGTCATGTATGGTGCATGAAAAAAGTTTTTTATTTTTTGCTTCGTTTTTTTCAAAATGTCTCAAAAACGGCTGAAACTATTTTGATAACAAAAATTGGAACCATGGTGTTTAGCTCTATAAAAAACTCTAATGAAACAACATCGAATAAATTATACTTTAAGAGATAGTAATTATTTTATTAAAATGTCTATTAGTACGTTACCAAATTTTGTATTCGCTCTAGCTCAAAAACTAGTGTATATATCAAAACTAAATTAACATGTACCTACTTTAAGTGAGATTAAGAGATGATAGATTTTGGTTGAAATCGAGCCAAAAATTAAAGGGAGGGGCTCTTAAAAAATTAAAATGATAAAATTTAAACTAAAAAAACAAAACATAACAAGAAAATTCATATTTTTCTGGGGCTGAAATTGGGGGGGAAGGGTGTTCGAAATGCAGAAATTTCAATATGATTACAAGACCCGTTGATCTATTTGTACAAAATTTGGCATATGCACCCTATATATATGAAAATGACTCAGCATGTGAAATTGGTAGTGGCCCAAAATGGAGAGGGGGTGTCGAAAATAATTTAAAATAATAAAATTTCCAAACAAAAATCGAAGAAGGCTGATATTTATATTAGAAGATTCTCATTTATAAGGAAATATCATAAATTGCTAAGAGTCCAAAATTCAGAAGGGGGGGGGGTTCTTTCGTAAATTATTATAAATTATTTCCTCTAACAAACGGAGAGAAATATGGACTTTGTGGCGAAAGGAATAGAGAGTTCCGGTTCACGTTTGCAGGAAACCCTAAATAAAATTCAAGCTTTTATAAATCATTTTTTTTTTAATTGGCCCTATCTCATGAAAAAAAATATTAAATGAAATTCCTTTAATTCGAAAAAAACATACTTTTGTCACCGGACCGATTAGAAAGATAGAGTTCGCCTGTGTGTTCTAGGTTATGCATTCAAATCGAACGCTCTAAATTGCGGGTTGCATCATTAGGCGTTAAATATTAAAACCTTAGGTACATATTTGATTGAATATCACTAAAAAACAAAAAAATCATATAATTTCAATCTAGACAAACACACCAGGATTCAATTTATTAATTATTTTGTCAAAATGTCTATTAATAATTTACCAAATTTTGTGTACGCTCTAGCTCAAAAACTAGTGTGAATATCACAATAAAATTTCACGTGTAGTTTTGGTGCATTGAAATTAAAAGAACTGATCAGATTTTGGTTGAAATTTAACCAAAAATTATTAAAACTAAAAGATTTCAAACTAAAAAAAAATGAAATAATAAAATGACCTCTATAATAAAAAAGAGAATTATTATTTTCTTCTGGGGAAAAAACGATTTATAAAATTATATAAAAGGATAGCTGTTATGATGTGCTATTCGACTCTAGCAGGGGATCTATATGCAGGGATGTGGAAGTTACAATTTTTTGAGTTAAGAGTTCTTTTTCTTCTTCCTCAGCCTGTCGCCATCCACTCCTGGGTGTAGGCCCCTTCCATCTGTTTCCATATACAGTGGCGTAGCCAGAGAATTTTCATGGGGGGGGGGGTCAATCCACAAAACAAAATATTAAGTGAGAATTTTTTTTTATAAAAACAAATAGGTACTTCAAGAAATTAAAAAATAACATAATTCTTGATTAAACATATGAAATATATTTAATTACGGTTAGTTTGCCATAAGAAATGGTTTGTCATTGCCACTTGGGGGTGGGGTTCTGACCCCCTCCCGTGGCCACGCCCCTGTCCATATATGCCTGTCTCTGGGTGTTAACATCCAATTTTTCCCCACAATCTTTCGGATGTCATCTCGCCATCTCAGTTGGGGTCTGCCCACACTTCTTTTTGAGGTTCTTGGCCTCCACTGGACTATCCTCTTTGACCACCTTTAGTTCTCCTGTCGTGCTACGTCCCCTTCCAGCGCCATTTCAGATACGGCTATCTGTTCCACAACCCCAGTGCGCTTTCAGATGACCTCTTTGCGTTAAGAGATATTGAATACCAATTAATCAGATACAATTTCTGAGATATACCAATGATATTACTTGTCGATTCAATTAATTTGTAATTTTTTTTAAGAGCTTATATTTTGACGTGACAACGTCTTATAATTCGATGGAGCCGGCTGCGCGCACGAAAAAACATAACTCATGCGGCGTTACCTCGCTCTGAGGCGTTCCATTTAAGGCTTGAAGTGCAAGCGAGAGCGCGGAACGAGCGACAAAGATTGAGGCGGGCTTTTTAAAAGCTACAGTTACAAAAATTTTAATGTTTCCAAATTTTAAATTTTAAATTTAAGATTTATGAACAATAATTTAATCACAGTTTATTCTTATAATAAATTATTCAAAATTATTACTTTTTTACAACAAATTACAATTAAATTTGCAAAAATAATTAAGTAACTAATTGAACAACAACTTTTATTCAGTTTACTTGGTGAAAGAAATGATGTAAATACAAAATTTATTATTATAAAATAATAAAATCAAAAATTAAATTTTAACAGTCGAATAGAAATTTAAACAATAAATTTTATTCAAGTATTTTGTAAATTTAAAATGATTTTGTGAACGAAGAATTTTATGAAAAAAATCGGTTGTCTGAAAAGTCGGTTTACTGACGATAGTTGAACGTGACAACGTCATAAGAAAATACCATTCCATCAGTATTTTCTTATGACGTTTGTCACGTTCAACTATCGTCAGTAAACCGACTTTACAGACAACCGACTTTTTGTTTATTTCATTTTGCTAAACAAAGAACTCAACGATTCCCCAAATGGAAAAACTTTGAAAATAGTAAATAATTTTTTATTTATTCTATTTCCTGTTGCCTTAATTTAAATCCACTGAGCTCTGTCATGGTCTAGAGAGTAGATGTGTTAGTAAAACATTTCCATGGTAAACGGGGTGTAAATTTTTCGGGATTCACTAAAGTAATAACACTTCACACTAAAATAACTTACAATATTTACTCAAAATCTTTAGAAAATATTAAATAACAACTAGTCAAAAAAAAATATATTATAAGACAAGTTAATTAGCTTTAAGTTAACAAATACTCCTATCAGAAAATAAGTAAGGAAGGAGAATAAATACATGATAATTATATTTTCATTTACTCTAATCAATTACAACTTAACAACTACATTTGTAATTAATATTAATATCTTGTATTTCAATTACCTGTAACTGATTACTTCTTATCTGTAACACTGTTACTTTATCAGAAGTAAAGTATTCTAATCGGTCTCGTTTTTCTTGTTATACTCGCTTTCGAACGTGCCAGTCATTTGCTCAGATCTAACTTACAATTTTGTCAGATAAAATGCAAAATCAGGATGTGGTCAAGCCTATCAATTTACCGATTTTTGGCCACCTGGGCCTATATGGCTTAAGACTAGGTGCTAGGACGTGCTGATCAAATGTGTGTGTATAATGTGTTTGCAACATCTGACCGAGCAAATCAGTCTCAAAGGATCTTATATAATCAAGACAATAAATATTAATCTACCAAGTTCTCTCTTGTTGTCTGTCTATTTACACCAACCAGCTTATTTGCCACCTCGATATCTAAGCTTCCCATCGAGCTACTGATATAAAAATTAAATATGTTGCTAAGACTTATGTCATCATGGCCTTATAAAAATTTTGGAGATAGAGGTTTCAGAAAATCGCAAATTTTTCCACTCACTGACTCATTATCAAACCCTTTAGGGTTCTTGTGGTAGACGGGAAACTTAATATTTGGTTCAATATAGGTACATTGGAACATATTAGGAGACAAGTAAATGTAAAATGACAATTTTTCTCCTTATCTTGGGAAAAAATTAGATGTTCCAATGTAACATTTCCTTCCGTGTGGCCCCACGACTCAACAACCCCTAGGGGTTAATAAAAATATCCATAATACCCAAGGCTTATATTTTCACATTTATGTTTTTGGTGAAATTTCTTTTAAAAAACTATTCAGTTTTTATTTTAATAAAGCTATAATTTGTAATTTTTACATGACATTTTTGAAAATTAAATAACAAAAATAGTCTAGGAGAAAAAAGTAATTTAAAAAAATAAAAACATTAAGTTCACTAGCATTGGACTTCTAAATAGACTTTAAAAGTGGCCAATATTTCTTCTACTATTCATTATGAAGAGAATAACAATAAATTAAAAGCATATATTTTTTACATCACTAGTATAAACCTTTAAAGATAAATTAGAAAGTGCGCTTTTGTTGATAATATCTGAAAAATTATAAAAATAATTCAAGGGGTACTTGGGTTGATATTTTTATAAATTCAACAAGTGGGCCACTCTTGGCAAAAAAAAATCTAATTTTAAAAAAATTATAAATTTATCTTTTTTTATTTTAGATGTCGCCAAGAAATTCACCTAAAACGTTATTTATATGCTCTAAAAGGGTTATTTTAAAACTAATTCTGGACGTCCTTCATACTGCGAATGATAAGGACATTAAAGTGATGCGCGAATATCTTGAAAGAGAATTACCATTTCGCTACTGGGAAGAATTTATGAATGAAATCGTCTATGGGGAATGCGAAGGTTTGGAGGAGGTCGTTGAGTATTATAGCGATGAAGAACGTCTTCGAGTCGTCAGACTCTTTTTACATCGCGAAATGAAAAAACTTACCATGGCCAATTTTGATGAAATGTATCACAATTCTATTTTAGAATTAATCCAACAAAATTGTCAAAACATTCTTTATTTGGATTTATCCAATATCTCTATCAATAATGAAATTCATTTTGAATATTTCAAAAAGATTTTAGCAAAATTACCTAATTTGCGTTTTCTTTGTTTTGAATTATTCAACACTGATGATTTATCGGAATGTTTAATCAAAGATTGGCCACAGCATCAAAATTTACGAGAATTAAATCTTTTGAATGTTTATAATTATGATCTGATTCCGATCATTCTTGATCATTTCCCTAATCTGGAAACTTTGAGGATTTATCCATTTATTTTAAGAAATTTAAGATTTATCACTAATTCTAAAGTAATAGATCTCCTTAGAATCACAGAAATTGAAGATTCAAACACATCGCTTAAAGCAATTAAAATATTGCAAGAAATGAATCCCGATTTGAGTAGTATTATTTTTGTGGGTCCTTTGCCCGGCGTAACATCCTATCTATTCAATTTTCCACATTTGAGAAATATAACACTGTTTTCAATTCACGATTTTGACGAAGTTGATAATGTGCTAACCAAATGTGGCATCCAATTGGAATCATTAAAAGTATCGATTAGTCAAGGCAAGATTAATCTTACAAATATCTTAGAAAAATGTCCTAATTTAATCAATCTAGAAATCTCTGAAAATGCGAAAGTCGAAATTGACACTAGTCACATGGTCTTTTGTCCCAAATTGATTAAATTTATTATGTATCAAACACGCAATTTTCCTAGTAACATGAAACACATCATATTAGGATTGCCTTCGGTGGAATATTTAAGCATTCGCCCTTGGAGTTCAATTACTGATACCGATATCGATCATTTCATGAACATGAAATTGTGGCATAATTTGAATTTCATCAATCTATCTTATTGTCCCCATTTGTCTTCTAAATCTTTGATGCGCCTGATTGAGGAATGCCCTGCCCTTGAACATATTCATTCTGCTGATAAATGGAATATAAGTAGAGTTGAATATCTAAGAATTAAAACCACTATCAAGCAACAAAATTACAATTGTTGTCTTCATTGTCGAATTTCCCCTTAAGAAATGCCTATATTTACCAAAGTAGGACCTCAAAATGTAATACAATAATATTCTTAACAACGAGGGAAAACTATTAATAATTATTTTGATTATTTATGTCCATCAATTATATTAATAAGTTGTTGTATGGAAATAAGGACAATAGCTTATGCAAATATTTTTATTTTATGCCAACGTTTCGTCAACTTTGTTGACTTCTCAGGCTCAAACAAATTAACTTTTGCATATTTGTCATTTTATAAATATTATTCTAGCAAACACATATAGGCCAGTCATCAAACAGATTGAAAAAAAATCTTGCCCTATATGTGTTTGCTAAGAATGAATATTTATAAAATGACAAATATGCAAAGAAGTTAATTTGTTTGAGCCCTGAGGAAGTCAACAAAGTTGACGAAACTTTGGCATAAAATAAAAAATATTTGCATAAGCTATTGTCCTATTTCCCTACAACAACTTATTAACTATTAATAATCTTTTTATCGCAGAGGTAACTAATTTGTTTGTTAACTTTAAAAATTTAAATTGAGAAATCGATCTAATTTTAGTGAATTAATTTGGACGAATTTTATGAAAGAAAAAAATCATCGAAAGAACTTTATAATTATTAATTATTATTTGAAAAGAATTTTTTAAATTTCATATTAAGATTTATAAAATATCTATTAGATTAGATCTAATATCTTAAGTTCTATTTCTTTAATCTTTTAAAATTAAAATTATAGTCTGCGAATAAGAACGCCTACTAAAATATTATTATTATTTTTCCAAGCACATAATATATATATCAACCCTGAAGATATTTGTTGTTTGCATCGTTCCACTGACCCATACTGTCCCTCGAGGGGTGAACCGCGACCTAAAATTTTGTACAACTACTTCCACTTCCATTTCCAAGTAGAAGACAATAGTTTATCTAATGAATTCAAAAGTAATTCCAAATAATTCCAAAGACGGTGTACACCTAATTCCAATCGCAGTTCACCCCTCGCTCCTCGCTGTCTCTTATGCTCCCGCTAAGCAGCCAGTTTGGCACCCCCCCCCCTTTCCCATATTGCGATTTGTATTAGTTTCTTTATAAAATAAAGATAAAATAAATAATGAAACAATAAATAGAGAAAATTGTAAAACCTCGGGTAAGTCTCTTTAAATAGTAGATTGAATTTTCAAAGAAAATAATTATTACTTCAGGAAGCTAGGTCTAAAAAAAATAGAAATATTCCATTGGCTCTTTTCTAAACTGTTTAGATCTTTTTGAAAAAGAAACTGCTCACTGGCGCCTAAGGCATGTACCATTATATATATACAAATAATGGCCGCTTTTTATACAGTATATGTATACATTTATTAACATTCAAATATTTAGACACTATATGCTACCATTTTTTTAGTTGATTATATCAAATTGTGGAAAATATTTTGCTTTTCTTGATATATCACTTTTCAAAATGATTTTTTATAACAATCTTAATTTTAATTTTGAAAGTTATTAGAGTATATTCCTTGAGGATTTAAAAGAGGGAACAATAAAATGAAAATTTTAAATAGAAAAATAAGACTTGTGGAAATGACTTCAAAAGTATAATAAAAGAGATGTTCTTATGTTAGCAATTTTTTTTAAAACCAATAAATTATCACTGGCTGCCCAAGTCGCCGGCTCAAGGGGCAATCGTCCATATTAAATAATTAAATTATAAACAGGGTGTAGTGGGGCCGGAATTCGCCGGAACGTTCTTCCGGTACTTTTCTCTACGAACGCATATCTGTACAATTTGTTAGAATAAATTACATCTACTTTTTATCTTTTATGTAAATTAAGCAAAATATTACATTATTAACTGAATAAAAAATTACAATAATATTTTTCTCACTTATTTAAACTAACAAAGTATATAAAATTGCTAGTTTAGATTAAGGGGCCGAGAGGGGGGGGGGGGGGAATACAGTAGAATTCACATTTCTATTCTGAGTGTTGTGATTTTATAAGTATTAGAACCTGTAAAAAGTATCTAATATACTCGCATATTAATTAATATAAATATACGAAAAAATTCCTAACAATGTCCTAGAAACGAAGTTTTTATCTGTACTAAGATAGTTAAAACGGATAAAGATGAATCAGAACAAACGAGATAAAAAAAATGCACTAACATCTCATTGTTCAAGTTGGGCCCATACTACGAAGCCTAACAACACAATTGCTATTATAGCATAAATCATTCCTAAAGCTCCAAAAGCTTCCTTTTTCCCTCTTTCCATGCAAATAATGTGAGAAATTATTCCAAACCCAGACAAAATCAAAATATAAACTTCAGGGTCCCCAAAGAACCAAAATAAAAGTTGGTAAAGAATAGGGTCCCCCCTCCTGCAGGATCAAAAAAAGACGTATTTAAGTTTCGATCTATTAAAAATCAAACTTACGAAGTTTTAAGAAAGATGACATTACGAGTAGTATTAAAATAATGTGGGTAAATATTTGGACCTCAAATATGTGACATGAAAATAGCTTATAGCTCGTAGTTCGAACATGATATACGTGCTTTGCTTTCGTCACATTCATACATGTTCTGCTATATCTTCTCTGTGTACATCAGGTTTTTTTTAAGAGGGTAGTGTTCCGGAACTTCTATTTTTAGCACTACACCACATAAGGTCCCTTCAGGTATTATGTAAGCTCATTTTAGAGGGTCCCAAATTTGTTTATCTTTCCAGACAAATGGGCTAGGAAGTCAAAATATTATTTTATGTTGTTTATTAAACTCTTTTTACAGAACATATTTAGTTTTATGATTTAAACCACTTTATAAATTTCAACATTTTGATTGAGAATCAATTAAATTAATTTTGTGAAAAAATCTTAAAGTCTTAAGGGAACGGGTAGTGAGTTTCTTATTTTTCCTTCCAAAAGGATGAAGTCTTATCAACGAAAATGTGCTTACATAATACATGAACATCTCAAATTGTATTTTAAAATTGCAAAATAATTCTCAGGCTCTTTTAGTTTTCTTATTAAATTTATTTTTTTTAATTATAATTATTTAATGTTATTTTCTAAAACAATTTTTCCCCTGGAATAAACCAGGACTGGTCTTTAAGATTTGCTGGTACGCCCTCTCATATATTTAAGAATTTTCGTTTAGGGGACTGTATTTTGGAACTTTAGTTTATATTACATATATGTACGTCCATATCCGATTTTACTAAATATATTCTTAAGATGTAATTCTGAATAGATAACTTTTCCCTATTATACAAGATTAGATCTAAGTATGTATTAGAGTAAATTAAAAAAAAATATGGCTAAAATATTTTTGAACCATTAGTTTCAAAATATCTTATTTAAAAATATCTTTCTTAAATCAAAACAATTAAAAATTTTATTATATTTTTGATAGTTTTCAAAAGTTTATATTTATATATTTGATATAATAGCTCATTTTAAAAAATATATATTCTATTAATATCCCAGCCAGAACAAATGGCAAAAAACGTCTTATAATCATCTTAGCTCACGAGGCAGGCCAAAATATATATTATCTACTCACTACTGTAGTCTGAAAGACGTTTATTTGCCATGGATTTTAAGAAACTTTGAAAAATATCAGAAAGACATCTTTTAGTCGACTTAATTGTGGATGTCTTTTAAACAAAGTTTTTCAATCAAATGGATCACTCTGAATCGATGTTTTTCTCTAAATGTTAGTTTTTATAATATTAATGTTTGTATGGATCCATGTGGTGTCACAAGATACCGACTGTAATAATATAAATATATATATTTTTTTCTATTAATTTCCTTATAAAAAATATTCTGTTTAAAAAAAATAAAAGAAAAAATGTATTTTTCTAAATGGAATTTTTATAATTATCGAATGTATAAAATACTATATTTTATTTAAAGATAAAATTTTTAACATTAATATTCTGATGGGATCGAAATCTAGGATTATGAATATTATAATCACTTATTCAAGAATAAGTTATGTTAATTTAAAAAAGGCTGCTTATTATTTTAAATTATTATTTCATCTTAGTGCCAAATATTTGTAAATTAAAATAATATAGTAATAAAAATGCATCTTCTTACAATGTTAGAGAATTTTTAGAATAATGTTACGAGAGAGAGTTTTCTTTTGAGACTATTTGATTCATTCAGAGTCCTACGTTTTAATTCTTATTTTAAATTTACTTCTTTTACGATAATATTGAAGATGAAGTAATTTTCGAAAACAATTTTTGTACATTTTTGAAACACCTTCGAAAACTCCAAAACTGGTTTTCTTAAAAATTCTCATATGTGAAATTAAAATGTAAATAACAAAAATATATTCAGTACATTTCACTTACAGTGGTAATGAGTTTATTATAAATATAAACGTGATTACATGATTTATTTTTGAATATTTACTTAGCGGCTTGGGAGCTGGGATTCTGAGGGAAATTCCCCGCTGAGCCGACCCAACGTGAACCAATCCAGAGAAGATATATTTTTTACTATTGAATTATATTTTTTCAACAACCTTGGCATGGTTGACTATCCAAGACATTCCGTGCTGTTGGTATATATTTACAGCCGTCCCAATCCTAGTAATGTTTGTTAGGGACGGGCAAATTTACCAGTCGACTACTTGCTACTTCAATTTATTTAATATGGAATGAGGACTTCCATTTTTTCAACAACGAAAATATTAGAAAATGAAATATTGAAAATTGTTTATTAAAATAAATAAAATATATGAATAAACATAAATCTTTTATAAAACGTTTGTAGATTGTTTTATAAAAGATTTACATTTATTTATATGAATATATGGTATATACATATATTATATTTAATTTATTTGAAATTTTACTGTGTGTATTAGTTCTGAAAAAGTGTTTGCAATATATACTTATTTAGTGATTCTGTTATCAATCTGTATCGATTTTTATTATTAAAATATTGAAAAAAATTTCAAATTAAGTAAGTAGGTACTCACAGACAAAGAAAATAACACCAAACTTTTAAGAATACATGCATATTAACAGTATTAGTTATTTTTCCTATTTTTGATGTAATACCTATATAAAGTCTAATAACAAATTAAATATTTTTAAAAATCATGAATTAAATAGACCCTTCCAAATTGTATTCTTCCTTTTTAAGGGACTTTAAGGTGACGCCACACAGAAAGTATTAGATTGTCTTAATGGTAAACTATTACATCTATGTTTCATGATAGCTATAGATTTTTAGTAGTTAAATAAGTTTTAATTTTAAAACTTAGTATCGATAGCATCCAATTATATTCTTGTGTCTTCTATTTATGATTGTCAAAATATATATGAAATAAATTATCTTAAAAAAATCATATGTAATTATTTTTGACCCAGTTTATTATTAACCCAAATCGCCCTCACAAAAGATTGCGCTCATTGTAAAATCCAGGCCTTTGTGACTGCCTACACCTTCTTGGTTAACTCCTTCTCGCATTAATATCATTATCTTGTTATTGAGATTCTATATATATATATCTATAAACAATTTAACTTTCTCTATTTAGAATATATTAAAGAAAGATTGATTAGAACAGTGGTTCCCAAAGTTATCTGGACCGCGACCCATCTAAAAAAAATTTCAAAGTTCTTGACCCACCTTATACAATAACCATTTTCTACTCTGTCTAAAAAGTACCCGGAATTTGTCAATAAAACGAACCGCGCTTGAAATATTGTCAAAATCTCGTCTTGCGACTATCATCCATCAGTTTCAGGGCCCAGCTAATATCCGCTCACGAGCCACGAGTGGGTCGCGACCCACAGTTTGGGAACCACTGGATTAGAATATTAAGGAAGTAGTATTAAAAAATAAAGATAATTTGAGAGAAAAAAAATCTTTTTATTAAACTTTCTCATCAATATACATTTGAAAATAATTTTTACTTTATTTAGATTAAATCAAATTGTATCATTTGTTAGTCATTTTATGTCCAATACTATACAAGATTTATATACAAATTAATTAATGGAAATCCTGAAAGTTGACAATTTTGCAGATTTAATCTTAAAAGTGGCTCGTAAAAAATAATTTTTTAGATGTTCAGTCTTTACAGCTTTTTTGTAGATCAAAATGCCACGATTTCGCTCAATTTTTTATTTTGAGAAAAAGAAGCAAAAAAAACACTTTTTACATGCCCGTTTACTATACTTAAGCATACTTACCCTGTATGGTAAAGTAAAAATGGAAATAGGTTCTAAGGAGAAAACAATGAGATTGTCTTCTGCTTGAAGGAAATAAACATACTTATATATAGGTAGGTTGTAAATCTTGTTGTCATCAAAATTATTTTTTAGTAAACGGATGTTTTTCTTGTAAATGTTTATGGAAATCCCAGCTGTATCTGAACGTTCCTCGACATTTCAAACATTTATATGATGACGGTGAATCTTTTGGATGAAACTTCCTCATATGTGTGGACAAAAGCATCTTTGAATCAAACTTTATTTTACATTTCTCACATTCGCTGAACATATTTTTAGAATGCATTGCTTGGTAATGCAAACGATAATTACGTCTATTTATAAAAACTTTCGAACAAGCTACACAATTAATTTCCTTTTTAATATTATGCGTATTAGCTTTGTGTTGTATTAATTCTTTTCTTGTTTTGAAATATTCATTGCATTCATTACATGTATTTAGATAGTGTGTTTTTATATGAGAAATATACAGTCGTTTATTAGGTAAATTAATTGAACACTTTCTACAAAAGAAAACGTCTTTAATTTCGTCCTTTTTTGTTTTATCATTACCTGAAATCAAAAATTTTGATTTGAACATATTTAAAAAAAAAATAGCATCTAACTATATAAGTTCAAGATTAGTTTATTTTGAAAATAGAAGAGAGATTAAAGGATATTTAAAAACTTAAGGTAGTTGTTTAACCATATGGGTTTTCTTAGGATTTTTTTGAAATTTAGAAAGATTATTATTTAAATACTTCTGCGTCGATTGGTGGCAAAACGAAATTTATGGACAATATAGTTCCGGAGATATTAAATTCCAAAGATAGAGTTTTTCAGACTCTATACATTGCACTATACGGGATATCGGAAAGTTTACATACATATTTAATTATAATTAAGAAACTCTTCTTCCCATTGTTATAAAAAACTAAACCAACATTAAACTATAACTAATACATTTTTTAACAAAATTTTAATTCATAGTTACAACAGAGTTTCTGAGATAATAATGAATAAATAATGAAACCTCCCCATGGGTTCTCCACCTTGTCGTGGTGGGGAGGCTTGTGTGCTCATGTGATTCCTCGAGCCATGCCGGCGGTAGCGTACCTAATAAAACAACATGGGGCAACAGTAGAGGGCATGAATCAACTATTGATTATATTATAACGAATAGGAAAATTCATCCAACACAAGTTTTAGACGTTCGAGCCCACATAACATCTGATATAGGAAGCGATCATAAGATTATAATTGGGAAACTACGATCGTCAGACCAGTTGAGTAGAAAGCCAAAACCCAATATAATCTCAAAATTTAATATAGAGACATTTCAACATGATAGCGTTAAATATCTTTACTCGTCTAGAATTTCCCAGAAATTTCAAGCAGCACGCATCGCTGAAGAGGAGCCCGTAGACCAACAATGGGAAAAAAATTAAGTCGATTGTACTCAGCTCCGCGGAAGAAGCGTTAGGGAAACGAACTGTAACCCAAAATAACAACAGTAAGTCAACACTCTGGTATACACCAGAAATAAAAACTCTAGCACACGAAAATAGAAAGGCCTACTTGGTTTATATGGCGCTCCCATCACAAGAAAGAAGAGATGTATATGTTGAAGTGAGGAATAGGGTGAATGCTAAAATCGGAAAAATTAAAGAGGAATTCTGGCAAAAATTTACAAACGAGATGGAAAGTGACCTCTATGGTGCCCAAAAGAAGGTGTGGAAAATTCTGAGGAAAAGCAGAAAGGAGACTAATGAGTTAATCACAAACAACAAAATAACAATTCAGGAATGGGAACAGTACTTCAAAACCCTATATTTTAACTCAAACAACAACATCGAAGATATCGCACTTTCAGTCGACGATACACACATATCAACTGAAGATGTTAAAGTCGAAATAGGAAAGCTGAAAAACAGGAAGACATCAGGTCCGGACGACATATCAAATGAGATGCTGAAGTATGGCGGTCCTGAGCTAATCAAACATCTTACAAATATGTTCCAGAAGATCTATAAAGAATGTACAATACCTGTAGATTGGAAAAGCAGTATCACTATACCGGTTTTTAAAAAGGACATCAAAACAGATCCGGAAAACTATCGAGGAATAACCCTGTCGAATACTACCGCCAAACTATTCTCTAAAATAGTCCTAAACATTCTTTTAGGGTTTATCTCGCCAAGAGAAGAACAACAGGGGTTCAGGAAGAACAGATCCACCACAGATGCCATATTCATTATTAGACACCTGGTTAAAAAGGCAATAGAGTTTAATAGGCCAGCATATCTTTGCTTTGTCGATCTCTCCAAAGCCTTTGATCGTGTAAGGTTACAGGATGTTACGGAGTGCCTTCTCAAGCGAGGCGTTCCTCCAAGAATTTTAAAAATTATCCAAGATCTAAACACAGGTAACACGACTTACATCAAATCCGATAGCGAGAGAACAAAACCTATTAGCATCTTCAGTGGAGTAAGACAGGGAGATTCATTGAGCCCTATGCTCTTCAACGTGATAATGGACGATATTATCGAAAATCTACCCGAACACCTTGGCTACAAATTGGGGGAAACCACTTTGCCAGTGGTGTGCTATGCTGATGACGCGGTCCTGATGGCGGAGTGCGAAGAGGACCTTCAAATTCTCCTGGACAAATTCTCTGAAAATTCCGATCGGCTTAACATGCAAGTCTCTACCACCAAGACAAAATGCATGGCGATTGCAAAAGCTTCCCTTAGGTGTAACTTAGTCATCAACAACAGTCCAATAGAACAAGTCCCAAGCTTTAACTATCTGGGAGTTTAGATTTCTAGAAGACGAAACCATAAGGAAGAAGTAACTTCTCAAGTCATCAAAGGAGCAAAAATTTCGGGCTGTCTATCCAATCTAGTTTGGAAAAATAAGTTTATGTCTGCCGAAAGTAAAATTAGGATATATAACACCTGTGTTCGCCCGATAATAACATATGGGGCTGAGTCCAGGGCAGACACAACCGTTACAAAGCAGCTTCTCCGGACAACTGATATGAGAGTTGTAAGAGCCATCCATTCAAAGACCCTACATGACAAAATCCGGAGCGAACACCTTAGGAAAATAAGCGGTCTTCAAGACATAGTCTATTGGGTTCATGTAAGAAGAAGATGCTGGGCTACCCATGTAGACAGAATGCAAGACGACCATCTCCCAAAAATATTGGCAAATAACCGTCCCGAGGGGGGTCAGAAGCCGTGGAAGACCAAAAAACGATGGAAAGAGAGTTATGACCCTGATGACTGATTATAATATGTTGGAGAAACAGGTGTTCACACCTATATAGAAGAATAAGAAGAAGAAGAAGTATAATGAAAAATTTACACAAAAAACAAGCTGGCAACAACGCATATATTTAACCTAAAAAGAGGATTAACTTTAGTACTTTTTTGACGTTTTTTCGCTTCAGCCATTGTCGCAACAGCAAAATAGTTTATTAAGAACTTTTTGTCTAATAAATCGACCTTTATAATGTAATTTAAGTTTCATTTCTATGATAAAAAATATTCAGGCTCGGACAATGTTGCCAGATTTGTCAAACGAGCACGGGATTGGCTAGTAGAGG
This sequence comes from Forficula auricularia, assembly GCA_024734495.1. Lineage (NCBI taxonomy): Eukaryota > Metazoa > Arthropoda > Insecta > Dermaptera > Forficulidae > Forficula > Forficula auricularia. The sequence goes on from JALMQS010000117.1 coordinate 6,121,984, forward strand.
TACATAAACAGGAAAAAGTTTTGGGCTTATGAATTATGAATACTTATTGTCTGTGTATATACTCTAGCATTAACTTTTTGCTAGTATTGTCGCGAAACAACTACCTTAAGCGAAAAATACTAAATATAAACATAAAGTAAAACGATCTTATAAGAGGCATCCTTTTCAAAAGATGCTCAAGCCCTATATACTCAAATTTTTCCCTATATAAAAAATTAATCGAGTAATAAAGAATAAAAGTTAAGAAATTTAGGAGAAAAAATATACTTATATTATTATGTATTGATTGAGTTAGAATGAGTGGAAAAACATATCCAAGCAGGGTTTTATACTTTACATGTCAAAATTATAAGCAGTAACCCGCTTAACACGGCAGCCACTGCTTTTATTATGGGTAAACTGTTTGTTTCCAGGGCGGGATGGGTCGCTCTAGTTATGAAACCTTAAAGCCCATTTAACACATGTACAGAAAACGTGTAAACGGCACCATTAGACAGTTAGAGTGCGATGATTTTTACAAAAGATTTCACAAGAAAGCCGTCCAAAGTGATGTTGCCAGATTTTCTTAGTAAAGGTGTTATCACCTTAAACTCGTGAATTTAATGACCGTTTTTCTATTACCCGGTTTCGTTCAGACCTGCATTATAGATTTTAAATGTATTAAACATGGATATTCTTGAATCAATGGTAGAAAAAATATTAATTATTTGAGTTAAAACAACTGTTGCCTACCTTGCTTGATAGCTAAGAACCAAAAGAAAAATGCGTGGAGAAAATTGTTTTAAGAGCTTTGAAAAATTGGAAGATATAGAGAGGAATGATAATATCGCTAGCGTTTCAAGATTAGAGCTAGACAAAAAATATCGATGCTTAGACTTCGATGTAACGAACAAACTACGTTGAGTTTCCGATAAGTCAAAATTCAAATCTCCTCTTTAATTAAATTGGTGAAATAAAGATTGAATATCAACTACCGTCAATCTGCACACCACACCGTCTGCATAAAGGTGGGACGTCAAGGTGACAAACCAAAATTTATACAAGCTAATGCCAAAATAAATGTCAACTGCAGTGAACTCGGTACCATCCGAAATATAATTTTCAAAAGCTGACATGGATTGAACTCAACAGAAAAATAGACTAAAGGGAAAAACTTTGAAGTACCTACTAGTTTTATAATCAGTAGATGAGAATATGTGTGAGAATTATAATTTGTTTTCCAAATGCTGTAATAAAAATAGATAAATGTATAAATAAATACAAATCTTTTATAAAAACAATTTTTAAACATTTATTTAAATTTCAAACGATTCTGGAGAATTCCTCCATTTATCAATAACATTTTAATTTAAGAATTTTTAAAAAGAAAAAAAAATTGTTTTATATTAAGCAACACTAATCAAATAAATATTTTGAATATAGAAAATGATACAAATTGTCTTGGTGATGAAATTACCTTTAAAATTAAAAATACCTTTTTTAAAGGTAATTTCATCACCAAGACAATTTGTATAATTGTCTCTATTCAAAATATTTATTTGTTTAGTTTTGCTTTATATTCATCATGGCTGTAAAGACAAGTTGGGAGGAATTTCTGGCCAGTCGGATTCGGAAAACATGTGTCGACTCCGACTCCCTTTTTGTTCTCCCTTTTTCAAGTTTAATATTGGAAATTGGCAAAATGCTGTTTCGTAGTATGAAGACTCTCAGGTAAATGAATAAGGGTTCATTTAATTTTCCAAATTTACCTACAATAATGCTTTTCAGAAAAATTTTACTAGTTTAGTTTGGAAAATTGAAAGAAGGTGGTTTATTTGTATGAAGTACATATTAAACAAATACTTATTTACAATTAAGGCGAGTTTATGTGGTGTTACTAAGAAAATAAAATATTTAGAAAAGTTTTGATAAAACTCAATATATTACGGGTTATTGACCCATGTTTAGAAGCACATAAAACTGAATGAGAAAAGATGAAAAATTGGTATTCAATATATATAAATTGAAGATGGGAAATACTATTTATAGTTCCATAAGCTCTTTTCAGAGTGCAGAATAAGACATCTCCCAGCCCATAAAATGACTTAGTATAGTATAGGAGTCAGAAGTCAGAGTCGGGGTACTAAAATTATCAAGAGTTGGAGTCGAGTTTTTTTAACCGACTCCGCAGCCCTGATATTAATTTCATAGAGCAACTTTTTTTTTTAATTCTTAAATTAAAATTCGATTGATAGAGGGAGAAATTCTCGCGAAACGTTTGGTATTTCAATAAACTTTTTAATATGTTTTTTATAAAAGATTTGTATTTATTAAATATAAATACAATCAATAAAATGTTCTCAATATATACAAATATAATATTAAAATTGTTGATCTCATATTTTTTATACATGACAAACATTGATGTTTTCGTTATGATGTCCATTCCTACTTAACCCATTTCTTCCCAGCGTTCACGCAACACTAAGTTTAACTTCACAAGTCAAAATTAACTTATTATATAAAACTCATCATACATGTGTTTAAAGGCATTCACAAGCTCTCTGTCTATGTGTTTTTATTTCATAATTAGTCTGAAATTTTGTGGAAAAATAAATAAATACTGAAGACTGTTTTTTCAATTATTTATTTCAAGTGTTAAAATATATTTAGTTCAACTTTTATGTGCATATTCTTGAATGCTATATATGTGGGATACACATGGATATTTTTTTCTTGAATATCTCAGACCTATGTCACAGCAGTGAATGATTTATATAAATATTGCGTAGACGCAACGGTGGGAGTTGTCCGGTTCAATTTCGCTTCGTGACAAACACACAGACCTTCGCGTTCTAAGCTGCCTCTCTCTCTGCTCTGCCCAGCCAGCAATGCAAAATATTTAAGATTTTAGTACATTCATATTTCTGATAATGATAAATTAGACAAATCTGATAAGTTTTTCAAACTAAGACCTTTTTTCAATAAAAGAATTCAGCATAAAGTTTTGAGACATCTAGCGTCTCTCTCTGGTAGCCCTATGTCTAGATACGATCCTGACTACTCGAAAATCGGTGAAACTTTCGACATGTCAACTATTCTTTCGTCTATGATTGCTTCCGACAACTTATTCACTTTTAAAACTATGTCTGATACCATTCGTTGTCCTGAGCTTAGAATTCTTCCACTGAACAATCCTTCGTACCCACTACGACATAATCAACAATTCTATCCACCAGTTCCATTTACACGTCATTCCGAAACCAACTCTATTACTTATAGATTAAGCATCGCTTATAACGCCCTTTCCCAAAAAACATGCGTTTTGAATTTTACTATACATACCAACAGAATGTCTAGAATTATAAAAATAAACACACTTTCATATATTTAAATACTCACTATCATTATTATTATATCTGATTTACTCTGTATTATTGTTTATTATTTGTATGTTTTACTTTATTCTTTTTTTCTCTACTTTTTACTAATTAGTGTTTCTTTGTATTACTTTTTGTAATGTTTTTAAAGGCTAATGCCGTTGAAATAAATAAATAAATAAATAAACTAAATGAACGGTACATGTAGTTTGGAGTGTTTTCACAAAAAATATGTGTTTTAGTTTGATGGTGGAGCTTCACAGATTGTGATTTAAATGACAATGGCATTGCAAATTATAGAATCAGAATTAGAGGAAAGAAATGGTGGTGACCATTATTCTCCAATGCAATTGACAGTGCTATTGTCAATGCTTGGAAAATGTACCAACTGGCAACAGGCTCTACTAACAGTCAAATTGACTTCAGATCAGAGATTGTATTATCTCTATTGAAAACTGAAGAAGAATCTGAACTGGAGGTAAACCACCAACCTCAGAGAAAAATATCAATCTTAGACGCTCCAGCAGAAACAAATTGCCAGGAGTTGTGAGTGAGGACAAAATTGACCATATTATAATCCGCAATGAAGAAAATGCAAGGAGAGATTTGCAAAAGCTAGACGATATACATATGCAAGAAATGCCAGGTTCACCTTCACACAGTGTTTTTCAAAATTTGATGAGTGATGCCATCAACTTTGGTCAGTTTTTGTATATAATGAACAAAGTTGTACATTTTGAGCAAATAAAAGCATGTGATTGAAATAATTTTTTTTTTTACCAGGAAACTCCCAAAGTTGAGTCAATGCAACATTATGTGGGGGGGCAAATGCCCATACATAATGATAGTTTTTAATATTTATAATGTTATTTATATTATTTTAAAGAGATATTAAAGAAAAATCCCATATTTTTTCATCATTTTTATGTTTGGGAAGAGATGGGTTAAGATCTATCTTGTGAAGCAACTACCCCCCCCCCCAGTTAAGAAACGGTCGCTGTATGTAAAAAAGTGACCAACGAATTAAACAGATCGATACTTCTAATTTCGTGTCAATTATTATAGTATTAACGCTTGTTTTTTCTTAAAAGATTAATATAAAATGCCTAACAAATAATTTGTCTATTTAAGAAAAAGGAAAATTACCTTTGCTTGTTCCTGGCCTCTTTCTAAGCCTATTCAATTTTTGTTTAAAAAGCATCGTAATAGGAAAATCTTTACATTTTTCGATGTGTTTAAGTAAAAATTCAAAACTAATGAACATAGATGAACAATGACAACAAGAATAAAGTGGACCTAAAAATATAAAATTACAATTAATTATATAGATAAATAAAATATGTAGTTGCCCATATTAGGTAGGGCAAGTAAAAAGAATAAAATTATGTGTATAGACTTAAGGACGTTCCCTAATATAGCTCAGATGCAGTTCGCTCTTTCCCCTACTCTCACATGCGCAGAAAAGCAAAAATATTTTCACTGCGTCGTTTCTCTGATCTGTCAACATTGCATTCTTACCGACGCTAAAAGATAAAGAATAAAAAAAAAACACTTCATGAAACAACAGCTCAATGCGAAATTCCAGATGAGAACAGTATAATTAGTTTGAGAGAATTAGCTAAAAATCTCAAATGCACTAGCTGCAGAAGTTGTTTAGATATGGAAAAATTGAGTGATTTTAGTGGGACGTTGCCAAGTCGCCATCTCTCACTTGCCGTGCCATGAGAGAAAAAATGAAAACCATCAAAAGTACCTAACTTTTAACATTTTTCGCTACTTACGTATTAACGCCACCGCAGCTAGATTTGGCGGTTTTTAAATTTCGCCAATCTACACCTAAACTTTTTGAGATAAATCATAAAATAGAATAAATCAGTTCCCCTCTGTCAAAAAACAACTTGAATAGGTTCGGTTTATGATCTCGGTTTGAGAGGTAGATAAAAAATGCGTTCCCAAACAAACTTTAGTCAATCTATTGACGAAATTTAAAAACCGCCAAACCCAGCTGCGGTGGCGTTAATACGTAAGTAAGAATTTTTCATACAAAACAAATACCGCTTGATACAATTATTTTAACAGAACAATTTTGTTATATCTTCAGTTAATGATTCTCAGTTTTTCAAGATAATTTCAAGAAAATTACGATTGTTATTTAATGAAACAGTCGCTTTAACATCAATCGGGATAGGGTTCGCGTGTTAAATATGCAAATTTCAATGGTCAATATTTACAAATTTAGTGCCGTCAAGGACTATTGAAAAAAATGTCTACGTATAAAAGACACTTATAAATATGTGTATTCAAAGTTTTGAAAGGATTGCAAGAAAATTGATTTATTAGGGAACGTCTTTAAATGAGCTACATAGAATAAGAAGGGTTCAAAATATTAAAACAAGGCCGTTTGATTAATCCGGTCAAAATTTTTAACAGTTACATTTTATGAGAGTACGGACCTAGTGTGAAAAATCAGTCAAGTGAAATAGCGAGAAAGGGATCAAAAAATTAAAAAATAATGAATAATGTACTACAATTGTTTGTAAAGAATCCTAAAAATGGCAGCAGTCTTGAGTTTATTTCCAAAATATTCAAGCTCTGATAAATTAGTAGAAAAGTGTTTAATCATCAAAGTGAGGAATAAAATAAATTATTTTAAAATAAAATTAATGTATAAAAAAATTAAAAAAATTATAATAATTTAATATGTACTTGTATTTATTTACCTGTATGAATAGGATATTTAATATCAATTTCTTCGGCCTTTTCCATATTAGATAAACAAATTGAGTAATTTCTATGGGAAAGAAAATATTTAGTATATAAAATAAATTTTTTCTATATAAAATATCAGTAAAAAATTAAATGAACTTTTTCAAGGTATCAAAATGACTTGAGATTAAAAGACGTAAAAGTTGTAGTTGAATATTTCAACACCAGGGCGCCAGTTTTTCGAGACCGGCAAAATATGAGTAGCCGCATAAATATTATATTTCCATTGCAAATTGTAATACAATAGAAACTGAAGTTTTGATGAAAAAAATTTTGCATACTCTATGAAATAGGTTTTTTCAATCCTATTAGCCTGAATCGACTTTCATATCTCACGCCATATAATCTTCGCTTTAATTTAAGAAAGAGTTTATTAGCACCCCTTTTCCAGTACTGCGACATAATCTTTTCGGATTCCCTCGACAGTAAATCGAACAAAAGACTAGAAATAGCTTTGAATTCATGCACCCGCTATGTCTTAAATCAAAAACCACGTAGCCATCTTTTGGACCAGGATAAAAAAAAACTCTTTTTAAACACAGATCTTTCTAAATTTTACGCTTTTTTTTAATGAAAATGATGAGAGTTACACCAAAAAGGTGCAACCCTTAAAGGCCTGGGTTGGCCCCTCCATCGTGAAAGGAAGAAGAAAGAATTTTATGGCCTGGGCGGAGGTCGAAGGTATCTGTGGATACGGGTCTTAAACAGCTGAAGGTTATAAGTCTCGGGAAAGATGGTGGCAGGGAGCGATTTCCAGTCTCTGGAAGTCATAGGGATAAAAGAGTTGGCGAAAGCGCTTGTTCGATTTTTATCCAATTGCGGTGTTGTCTGATTATTTATAAGCTATTAAATTGTGAAAAATCCATTTGCCCGTCATTTAAAATCTATTTGTCGTCGGTCGCTCCACCAGGAAGACAACGCTAGTGCAAGTGCTCTATAAAACTCTAAGCACTTCTTTCATTCCTTCAAAAGGCAAGGCTTTGGAATGAACTTCCATCCAAATTTCATGCAAACCCGACTCTTGGTGCTCTCAGGTCTTCGTTCTTTATGGATCATGTCTGATACTCCTTATTCTTATTTCCTTTATGTCTTCTAATCTTTCTCTACTTTTTTTTCTCTTCCTCCCCTTCAAAATTTGTGTATTGGTGAACTCTTTGTAAAATATTGTTGTTAAATTATGTATAAACACTAGGTGGGACCTAAAGTCCTATGTTTGTATACTTTGTGAAATAAATAAAAAAAATTGTTGCAATTTTTATTTTGATGCTACATTCGCGCGCTAAGAGTTAAGTGATCTTGCAGTGTAGTTGAATTTTACAATCCTTTCATTAAAAATCTGTAAAAATTTAAAAATTAATGAAAGTAACTACAAGAATTATTTTGATTTCTATGAAATAATTAGTTTGGATGGTAGATAAAAAAAACTGGTTTTAATTCATCATGTTTTTTTTATCTTCACTATGAAATCAATAAAGTGGGAATCTGTTAAAAAGATCTTCTAATATGTTATTTAACATGTTTTCTTTTAATTTTCAATTTGGCTCCCGAGTCGCGACCTAGAAAGTCGGCTTTAATTTTACAAAACAAAGGAACCCTCAGTATGCGAGTCCCATCGGGTGCTTTTTGAAAAGGAGAGAGTATGCTTTTTTTATTTATTTATTTATTATTTTTTGTAATGATATTGATATAAGAAAAAGTTCCACCAAAAAGGCACAACCTTTGTAGTTTGAGAAGGACTCTCTTGCATCGTGAAAAGAAGAAATTTTATAGATTAGGTCAGAGTTGAACGTATTTGTGGATACAGATCTTGAAAGACCTAAGGTTTGTAGTAGACAGGGGAAGCGAGTTCCACCCTCTAGAAGTCATAGGGATAAACGAATTAGCGTAATGTGATTGATCCGTTAGTATCTAATTTAATCACAGAGGGGTGTTGAATCTTTGAAAATTGTGTATTTTGCACAAATGAATTGAATCAGAAATATATCAAAGAAGAATTCATATTTTGTTATTTCTTTTCATTCATTCAATCTGGAGAAAGACAGCTTCTAGAGCAGTTAGGCTTGTTTACGCGATAAAGCGGGTTTGTTTCCTTATAAATGTAGAGATATCAAGTTAGCTGATGAGTAATTTATCTCTAGACTAAAGGTACGTTATCCTCGGTGCGACTTTCACGATGATCGTTCAACAATAATCGTGCAACGAGGAAAACATACCTTACAAGTAGTAGCTCGAAGGAAAACAGCTCCGTAAGAAATACAAAGAAATAGTGCTCAACGATGATCGTGCAACGATCATCGTAATAGTCGAACCGAGGAAAACTTATCTTTAGGCTGTGGCCTCAGTGCACTGCTCATGTTGAGCGGGCGGCGTGTATTACAAACACACGCGCTTGTATTGAAGTGTCCTGAGTGAACGCTGGCCGTTCTACTGAGGCCAGCATGTAAACGCTCACCGACCCGCACCGCCACCGCTCCGCCAACACTCTCCACTGAGTCCGGGCCCTAAGTCTATCGATTGTGAATTTATTTTTAGTTAGTTTTAAGTTTAACCGTTATAAAGAAAAAGATAAAAAAAAATTCAATGAATGTCTCGAAATATCTCAAGAAAGCAATTTTCTATCAACCTCATGAGGGAAAATACCTGATTTCCCAGCTTTCTAAGAAAAGAAACGACATCTCTTTATCCATAATCACAGTACAACTGTGCCATAACGATGAATAAGAATAAATAGATTATTAAAATTAAGGGAAATTTTGGTGAGGTTTCACAGAAATTAGCAACCCGAAATATATTGAGGCTTATAACAACTTTTTAAATCTTTCATTTCTGTAAAACAAAAACTCATTATAAACTAACACAGTGGTCTCTTAGTTTAAGGAATTAACAATCTAAAGGCTTCATTTGCGCGAAATACACGATTTTCTAAGATTCAACACCCCTACGCGCTTAAACTGGATACTAATCGAACAAACGCATTCGCCAATTCATTTATCCCTATGACTTCTAGAGACTGGAACTCTCTTCCCCCGGCCGTCTTTCCAGCAACTTATAACCTTCAATCTTTCAAGACCGGCATCCACAGATACCTTCGACTACTACCCAATCCCTAATATCTCTAATATTCCCCTTATATCAATATCATTATAAAAAAAATTCTGAGGAAGTGAAAAAAAGACACTTATCATATACCTAAATCTAAAAGAGAAGCGGTAGTTAATTATTGAATATTTTAATAGTTTTAAAGTATAAATAATATTATAATATTATATAGATTAATTAAATTCATAAAGAAATAAGTCCAGGCCGACGCGACGGGGTTCTTAACCTTTTCAATTCAGAAATGCTTAAATATTCTGATGCATCTAGGTAGTGCTTGTTTGGTAAATTTTTAAAAAGATAACCTGGTTTAACGTCATAGACTGAGTTTGAGCAATGATATAGAATATTAAAAATTTTTATTTTATTCGTTATGTATATTTGGCAAATCTAAAATTGTATATAAATTAAGGAACACAAACCATAGTTCACACATTCATTTCTTAAGATATAAATATGAATATACAATTCTACTATATATAATTGTACTTGTTTATTAATTGTTAATTTCTGGTAATTAAATTTATATTGATGCCTGATTGAGCTAGCCACAGAGGACTTGGGCCTCTAACCAGGTTGAGAAATAAAAATTTATTTATTATTATTCGTCTTTTTCTTGTTTGTTTTCCAGCGTTGGGAGTTATTAAATGAGAGTATTCTCTCCAAGGACATTTTATCTTTGCTTCATCTTGAAAATATATATAGTCGCTGATCTTACAAAAGTAAGTTCGATTTTTGGTCAAATACGTATTATACGTTTATACCGACCAACTTTTCACGGCGCGTCTGTCTATTGAAACCTTATTATTCTATTCCAATTTAATTTCGCACTATGGACAAATAATAAATATTGTATTGTATTTGTTTGTATTGTTGTTTAAAATGTTTTTTCTTGTTTTCTGGCAAACAAAGAATTTAGGACTTACGAGGTTTTGTAAGATCAGCGAGGATATGTATATATTAAAACTTTTCAATTAAATTGAAAGTTTTTTTTGCCGAGGGTAGCAGAATTTGTATATATTGAAGGAGACAATAAAAGAGTGTATCTTCTGCTGGAATTATAAATTTTATTTATAACGAGACTATAGTTTCGAAGGCTTTGCCTTCTTCATCAATCAATTGTAATAGACTGATGAAGAAGACAAAGCCTTCGAAACTATAGTCTCGTTATAAATAAAATTTATAATTCCAGCAGAAGACACTCTTTTATTGTCTCCTTCAATAATATATGTGTTAACATTAGATGAACGCGAAAGTTAAAACTTTAATCCGGTCACTGCCCTATTTTGGTGCAATTGGGACTAGATTCGTTTTGATACTGAACCAAGAGCTGAAAAAATATAAAGACCCAGTCAGGTACGATCCGTCCTTATCTTTTTTCAGCTCTTGGTTCAGTATCAAAACGAATCTAGTCCCAATTGCACCAAAATAGGGCAGTGACCAGATTAAAGTTTTAACTTTCGCGTTCATCTAATGTTAACATATAAACATTCTAAATAAAATTAATTATTGAATATCTGAACAAAATTCATCTGTTTCGATTCCCCAAAGAATCAGACAGATGGGCATTGTAATAAATTTATATATATATATATATATATATATCCATAAGAAATGAATGTGTCCATGTGGTATATTATATGTACAGTTTAATAAACAAAACAGATCTTAAATTTAATGGATAAGGGTATGTTTATTTAAATGATCTTTTCTTGCAAATTTAGCTGCACATTGTGTGCAAGCAAATGGTCTTTCTTGTGTGTGTATTCGATTATGTCTAATCAATGTACATTTTTCACCAAATGTCATCGAACATACTTCACATTTGAATTGTCTTTCTTTTTTATGCACAGTTTTGATATGTTTATTCAGGGCACCTTTTTGAGTAAAACTCATTTCACAATCACTACACTTAAAAGGTCTTTCTCTTGTATGCACTCTCATATGTTGATTATATTGGCTAAGTTTCCCAAAATTTCGTGAGCATAATTCACAACAAAATTCTTTTGGCCTTTTCTCTTCTTTATTTATATTCTTTTTAATTTGTGTAGAATTTTTTTCTTCATTATTCTTTGATTTCAATTGAAATTTTCGTTTTGTATAGGTCTCTGAAACTAATATTAATAATTCATTTATAACATTATATTTTAGTCAATGAGGTTGTACTGTTACTTGATGCAAATAAACATATATTACCTACATAAAATATATAATGAGTATAAATATGTATATATATATATATAATTTATTTGTTAGACTATAGTTTGGAAGGTTTGACATTCATCATCACTCTTTTTATTTAGAAATATATATTATATGTCATTTCTCATGAGTTCAAATACCCGATTGAATGTGTCGTAATAGAGTAAGCCAGTCCCATATTGTTCTGCTTATTTAATTGAAAAGTTTATATGTTGCTGAGAGTAGCAGTGTTGTTGAATCATAAAGAGAAACAATGAGGTTGTCCTCTGCTTGATGCAAATAAACATACACACATATATTTGATATATCGTCGCCTTAGAGTGTAAACCTGCTAACTCACAACAAGGAAATTTTATAGGACAGAGAAAAAACAAACAAAATTTAATATTGTTGTTATGCAAAAAAAACATTTTTCACATTTTTTTTACAACTTAGGATTTTAATTTTAAGTAGCAGTTTTACTTGGACGATGCTACATCTCTTTTTCTTTCGAACAGTATTAATATGTCATTGAAATTATATCAACTTTATAACCATCGAGGAATTTCATCATGCTCGGACACCTCTTATACACAAATATGGCGCTCGTCTTCAGAGACTCATCAACTCTTAGGAACTGATGATGGCATTATTTAATTAAAGCCGAAACGTTTTCCATAATTGGGAGTTTTTTATTCACCAGAGGCTACCCATTGGCTGAATCCCTCTCCATTACTTAATTATATTAATATGTCATTTATGATAAAAAATGGATTTAGCAGGTTTACACTCTAAGGCGACGATATGTGTGTAGGTATGTTTATTTGCATCAAGCAGAGGACAACCTCTTTGTTTCTCTTTATGGTCCTGCTTACTATTAGGAAAAAGAGAATTTACCTACATCTATTGGTTATTTGAATCCATGAGAAATAAGAGATAAAATATTTCTAATTAGAAAGACTGATGATGAAGGTCAAACCTTGGAAACTACAATCTCTAAAAAATAAATTATATCTAAGTATAGGTATATATTTATGCTTGTTAGATATATGTATGTTTATTTGCATCAAGCAGATGACAACCTCATTGACTTCTCATTATGAATCAACAACTCTGCTACTCTCGGGAAAACAAAATCTTTCCAAATAAATTACATTTTATCTTTTACTTTATGAGGCGTAGAATGAAAAAGTGTTGTATTGTTGCAGAAAATTGTAGGTGTTTTTGTTTAGTTTTTTCGAAATTTCTGAAAAAAGGCTGAAAAGATTTTGATGATATCAAAAATTAAGTGAAAACCCGGATTACACTAGTAAAAAAGCCTTAGAGAACATCATAAGAGTAATGAAGTTAATTTTCTTATTAATATATCAAAGAATAATTAACACATTAACGAGAATTGTTTTTGATCGTGCTTTTTAAACAAGATATATATCGCGAGACTACTGCTGGTTGAAGCTATTGGAGTCTGCTGAGTCTTAAGTCTGGACCAAGAGAGAATGAAAAAGATGTGATCCATTTGGCATCCAGCATCATTTCGCGATTGGCCCGCATGACACTTTTTATATCAAACACTTATATGGATCACCAGAACCGCGAAATGATGCTGGATTATAGCCAAATGGATCATATCTTTTTCATTCTCTCTTGGTCCAGACTTAAGACTCAGCAGACTCCAATAGCTTCAACCGCAGTAGTCTCGCGATATATATCTTGTTTAAAAAGCGCGATCAAAAACAATTCTCGTTAATGTGTTAATTATTCTTTGATATATTAATGAGAAAATTAACTTCACTATTTCAAGTTAGAAATATATAAATTCGGATATTATTTTCACTTAATATTTGACAAAAATCATCTGTATTTGATTCGCGATCGAATCAAATACAGGAAACTTATGATCATAAGAGTAATATTTTTCTTTTTAAATTATTTATTTTTTCAGCCCTTTTTGAGAAATTTTGAAAAAACTAAAAATGCACAATAATGAAGTACTATTAAAATTTAAAAACCGGGCGACTGCAATATTAGTCAAAACTTTGATATTTAAGATTTCGTTAATATATTTGTAAAACCATTAAATCAATTTATTAATACAAACAGAATATTTTAAAATGTCACAAAAAATAAAGAAATATAAAGTTTAATCATTAAAAAATATCAACAAACCTTTAAAAATTGGAAATTTGGTATTCATCAATCCTAGTTTTATATTCATTTTATACAAAATAAAAAATCAAAAAAAAAAAAAACTTAAAGCCTTGTTGTATGTTTAAATATATATGTCAAAATTTTGTTTTTATAAACCATTATATTGTTATTTATTTAAATGTGAACTTAGGCAAACAAAAAAATGACGTTTGTAATTGTTTTTAACCCACGAGTGGTTTAGTGATTCTCGGGAACGTCAAATATTGCTTGCATTATTTGTTTCGACTTTAAGTATTACAATTACTAACCTAAAATTAGCAAAAAATAAATTATGCACATTATAAGATTTTTTTAGAATATCCATGAACAAATGAGAAAATTAAAGACATTTTGATACATACTTTTAGTCGCATCTAAAGTATTGATAAATGTAGCTTTTTATCAGATCGAAGTGCTTGATTTGACAGTTCATTTATACTCAGTGTTGGGCTTCCGGAGAAGTAAACGTTATAAAATATAGCCTATTATCATAAGAAGTATAGGTATACTTCAATCATCATCATTGAGTAGACAGTCCTAAGACTGGTTTTACTCAACCACCCGTCTCCAATCGGCTCTGTCCCCCGCCAGCTGTTTGACCTCTCTAAATGTATTGCATCCCATATCCCCAATTATTTGGTTGAAATATTCTAATCTGGGCCTTCCCCTTTTCTTTTCCACCTCCCTAAGAAATCCCCCATGTCTCAGTGTGTGCCCCATCATCTGACCTCTTCTCTTCCTCAGACTCTTCCACAAAGTTAAGTTCTTCTTTCTCCTATTCTTCCAAGAACTTCTTCATTTGTAATTTTATCCATCCATTTGATATTCATAATTCTTCTGTAGCACCACATTTCGAAAGCCTCTAATCTCTTTCTCCCTTCTTCTCTAATTGTCCAGGTTTCACACCCGTACATGGCTATACTCCATACATATGTCTTCAATAGCATCTTCCTGTTTTCTAAGCTGTTTGAGGAGGAGCATCATAGTTTTTGTTTTGAATTAAACCCCATTTTTGCTTGGGCAATTCTTGATTTAATTTCGTTTTCGCTCCTCCCAACCCATGTCATTTTACTTCCCTAGGTAGCGGAATTCCTTAACTCCTTCTAGGTTTTCTTGGTTAATTTTGATGCAATCCTGTCTCGTTTTTTTTTTTGTACAAACTAGGAGCTTGGTTTTATTTTTCAATAGTTAAAGAATTATCCAAATCGGTTGAGTAGTTTCTGAGATTACCTCTTAATGTACACTACCTGCTGCTGCATGTAAGCTTGGCTTTCTATTCCCGACCAGACTCTTTTTCAAGCCTAATCAACTTCTTGCCCTAAACAAGACTAAAATTTGTCCCTGTCTCGAATATGGCTCGTATCTGTGGAAAAGAGCGTCCAAGCATTCTCTTGGCACCTTGGATACAATTCAAATACGAGCTATTAGACTAATAGGAGATCCAGACTTAACTAGCGCTCTCGATTTTCTGGCCCATCGTACAACCGATTACACTCTTCCCCTTTTTATAGTCGCCACCATGTTTGTTCTTCTCTATAGACTTCCTCCTGTTCTTCCAATAGAAAAAAAAACAATAGGAACTTGAGTTGATTCACGCAACATCTTTCCATTCGTTTGTTCTGATGAGATAAAATGAATTATTTGGAGACCTAATTTGAAAATGAATATAGCAAGGCTTGAGAGAGTTCAGCATAAGGCGTTGAGGCATCTTGCGTATCTATATGGCAACCCTATGTCTAGATTCGACCACGATTATACAGCAATTAGTGAAACCTTTAGTCTACCAACAATTCTATCATCCATGGTTGCTTCTGACAATGTATTAACTTACAAAATTATATCGAACAGAATTCATTATCCAGAACTAAAGTTTCTTTTTCCTTTAAATAATCCTACATATGTACTTAGAAAAAACCAGCCTTTCTACCCTAAAGTACCAATCACGCGTCACGCTGAGAACAATCCAATCTATAGACTCTGTGTTTGTTATAACGCTCTTTCCTAAGAATTAGTGCAATAGATTGGCTTCTCATCATAATAGTTACTAAAGCAATTAAAGAAAATACGCTATCTTATGATTAAGCTTTAAAATTCAAAATTCATTTATTTGTTATTTACAGAATTTATCTTCACTTAACATATTACCTTCTCTTAATATATAATAATATCTCTCTGTCTTTCTATTTTGTTTATTGGGCCTCCGAGGAGTGGGCCGCCTCTTACTATACAAAGACAAAAGACCATTACACAAATTTATTTACAAACTTTTCACACTATCAGCTTCAGAATAAATTAATTATGTGTATAATATTATGTTTAAATGTAACCAATTTGCCTCTTGCCGTCGAAAATAAATAAATAAATAAATTATCCCACTTAAAGCCTCATTTTCCCGAAAAACACCATTTTCAAACATTATTAGATAATAATCTAACAAATGCATTTGCCAACTCGTTTATTCCAATGACGTGTGGAGATAGACTGGAACTCTTTTCCGCAACATATATTCTTCAGTCTTTCAAGACCCACATCCACAATTACCTTCCACTTTGCATTTCATCTTAAACGGAAAAAGACAATAATAGTCTTAAAAGTATTACATCTTTTATTACACCCGTATATAGTTTTGTATATATCCTATGTATATTTTTTGTATATAGTTTTATCTGATGAGTGGTGTATCCAAAATTTTTTTTATATAAATATTGACAAATTCCCGCTCTGAAGATGGCTACAACCAATAGCCAAAACGTTAACGGGAGTTCATAAATAAAAAAGAAATAAATAAAAGCTGCACGTGTGTTATTTTAACCTCTTCATAAATTAATTACCTTCCACTCCTACCTAATCCCTGAAATTTCTTCTTCTTTTCACGATGCAAGGGCTCACTCGGGTTGCACCTTTTTGCTACATTTTCTTGCATCAAAATCATTATAAAAAAAAAACTTTTCGCCCTTTATAATATTAGTAGAGAATAGTTGAGGAAAGAGACTCTAATACATTTTAGTACATCGACACTTTTTTCTCAAGACTGAATAATATCTGTCAATATATCTAAAAGAATGTACACATTCTCCTTTGTTAAAGATTAATGGCTGATTAAAAAGCTATCATTTATTAATTTATTGGCAACCCTTGAATAAAAATTTGTGAAAGTAGCTTAATAACTATTTTCGATTAAAATTATTTTGTTTGCTCAATAATAATTACTTAAGAAGACAGATAAAAAAATTACAGAACACTTAGTGAGCGAGTTTAAGTTATTTGAATGCTTATGGCACCTGCACAGGCAGATAGTATCGTGTGTGGGATAAACCTGCACAGTTAGGCAAACGTAGTCAATACCAAATTTCCTATTTTCTGCCTGCGCAAGCGTGTGTGTCACGGCCTGTGCAGGTTCCTCAGTTTTCTCAGTGCATTCAACACGTGAGATACGTATTTCGCAATGTCATCGCAGCGTGAACGTGCATTTCTCGAAGATTTATAAAGGTGAACCATCTCTTTGGCAAGTAAAGGCCGATATATACCACGACCGTCAAAGCATATCTAAGGTTTTAGAAAAGCTAAAGGAAATTTAACCCGAAGCAACAGAGGATTTTGTAAAAAAATTAACAATTTGGGAAGCAATGCCTGAAAAGAAAACAAAAAAGGTGGAACATTAGCTAAAATCAGGGGCATAAAGAAAAATAACATTTTTCATAACAGTATTTTTCTTTTGTATGAATGAAGCTCCCTGTCAAAGGTAGCTCATATTCAATGCTTGGCTAAACAAAAAATGTGTTAAATAAAAAAAAAACTTGACGATATAAATAAATAATATAAAAATTTCACCCTTTCTAAAATGCTTTAAAAATTGTGATTTTATTATACGGGTGCATGGTTTGGGGGATGGGGTGCTGGGTGGGGTTCGAGGGTTGGGGGTCCAGGGGGCGTGCCTTGCAGCTAGTATATATATATAAAGAAATCACGTTTAGTAATATTAGAACAAAGGAAACATTTATAATCGAATTGATTAGTAGAGTAATACTTAATCTACAAAGAGTTTCATTAGATTCAGATAAAATAAATTTTAATTATTTTTTATTTAATAGATTTTATACATAACTACATTGATGTGTACTGAAATCATTTATTATTCTATTTCTTATACTAGAATGGAAAAAATTTCAAATGTATGTATAAAGATTAACAAGAGAATTTTTGATTTAAAACGATAAATATATAAATATATATTCAATAACATAATAATGTGTGTTTTGCAATTTGATTTTACCCTAGAATTGATATATTAATCAACATATTTTTTTTTTACAATATAATTAAAGAGATTTATACTCTTACTATCTTACATATAATAAAAACATTTAGTTTAAAATTTTTCGAAATAAAAAATTATTTTAATCCAACCCCAATAAACATTTTAGATTTAAGAGTGAGTATTAAATAATCATCTAAAGTACTGATGTATTTAAGTATTTTATGATTAACAAATAAATTTTCACGAACCCTTTAATAAATCAGTTATTTACTTGTTTGTTTTTGTTAAAGTATAAACTTAATATAATATAAGGAATGTATAATGAAATGCAATCATTTAATGTGGCCGTCCATAAAAAATACGTCAGGCTAAATCGAGGCGTTTTCAACCCCGTCCCCCCCACTTGTCACAGTCGTTATATTTTTGTAAACCCATTAAGAGACACCAGCCTCCCCTCCCACATTTGTATTTTAACAAAAAAGTATATATAACAATTTAAAAAAAAAAAATTAAAAAAATTAAAAATAGTTTATATAAGAATCCGTGAATTTGATTACTATATTATTATCTTACAATGATAAAAAAATAAGTATATTACCCAAATAAAGATAAAAAATAAGTATATTTTAAGTTTATTACCCAAATAAAGATAAAAAAATAATGTAAATTTGTCTAAAATTCATATAAAAATAACAGTGGAGTGAGTATATAACTATAATCATACAATATTTACACTTTAAAATAAATACAATTTAAAATGTATTTCTATATCGTAAATATGTAAAAAAGACGGAATGAATCGAGATCTAACGTTCCAATGTCAAAAGACTTAATATCGAATTGATTAATCGTTAAGTGTCTAGCAAATTTTAAAATTGAAAATAAAATAAAAAAAAATTGAAGAAAGCTGCAGAAAAATAGTGCTTTGTACAGTGCATGACAGTGATGATGGCCAAATTAATCCTTGATAATTAATATTTGGTGATGAAATTTCTGAACATAAAAAAACAGAAAAATTAAAAAAAAAAAAAAAAAATTAAAATGCAATTGTATATATGAAAATAGAATATTTTCGAAAAATTATAGAAAATTTTATGGTTTTTGAGATTAGCACAGCTTATTTTTGAAAATATTTTGTTATAATACTTATGGAATCTTTTACAATAAAAATTGTTGATTGTGGATATATTTAAATATTAAAATTTTTTTTTCATATTTCTAGCATGTCATTTGTAATTAATACTTGATTTTAAAAAGTTTTTTGGTATTTTAACTTTATCCAATGCGACGCATGGGTAAAGTATTGTAATCGGTCTCGCGGCAAGGGCGACTTTAAAGGTTCCTCAGGTAAAGACTACGAAACCCATGGTCTCAATTAAAGTCTCAAATTGTAGTAATCAATTAGGTTGAATTTTAGAACGTGACAGTTTTGCCAAAAATTACATGGGGTCTCGTCGAGAGGCCAAAAAGTGCGATTTTTTCAGGAAATGCTTGCGGGTGTACGTATGTATGTATGTTATGTGTGTTATCGTTTTTTTCGTCCACGATTTTTTCCACATCGTTAAACAGATTGAAATGAAATTGAAAACCTACCATTATTTTAACAAAATGAAGCGCTGATTAGTTTTTGGTACATATCGGCCCGCAAACATTAGTACTTTATTTCAGGACTTTTTCTAGTTTTTTCTAAATATCTTGAAAATGACTTAACCAATTTTGATGAAATTTAATATGCTAATTAAGGACCTTGGGGGCTACAAAAAAGGTTAAATAAGGTTTTTAGTAAAATTATATTTTAAAGTACTTTACTCTAGAGCAGTGATTTTCAACCACTGTGCCGCGGAATTTTAGTGTGCCGCGAGATTATTGAAGTGAGCCGCCACTGCTAGGCAGTGGTCTCTCCCGGATTGAAAATTTTTCTTTTTTTTTATGTTTCTTTATCAATTGACACTACATTTAATCCAAATATTTATTTGATCATTTGAACTGAAGAGGTAGTAACATTTTACAGGATGCATAATGTCTTATATGACAATTTTATAAGTACATCAATCAATAAAACAAATAAAATTCTATTAATTTATTTTATTGTAGTGTGCCGTCAAATTTTTAAATTATTAAAAGTGTGCCATGACGAGAAAAAGGTTGAGAATCACTGCTCTAGAGTAAGATAGTACTTTTTTAAATTCTTTATTATTTTAGTTTAAACATGGACCGCAAATAGGCTATGATTTATGATTAATAATAAAGGAATAAAAATATTGATATTTCAAATGACTTTGGATAAAGTTTAGCAATGATCAGTTGCAGTTTATTTTTAATTGATAAGATTGTAATACTTTGGTATTTTCATTTTTTAAAAATGAAAGCAAATTCTAGGTAAATAAATTAAAAAAATAATTATTAATATGTTTAATGAAATGATGTTGAAGATACTTACTACTAATAATAATATATTTTTTGTATTTTTTTATTTTGGTTCTCGAAAATAAAAATTTAAGTAATTAACGAACTAAGAACTTATTGCAATACATATATAAATATCTTATATTTAGTCAATAAAACAAAAACAAGCAACAAACCTGAACATAATTGTAATAAACATTAAAATGATGATGACTTCGACTGATGAAGAGACGTGAGTAGCATCAGCTTGCCTGCCTTGACCACATGCAGGTGGGCACACAGGAATTATGGTTTCAAACGCGAATAAAGAGATAAAAAAATAATAATAAAACAAAATGCGCAGATTATAGAATACAAAAAAAAAAAAAAAAATGAAAATAAATCTAGAAACACAGATTTTCACAATCTAATAAAAAATGTAATTTCCTTGAAAAATTAGTTTTTTTATCATTGATATAATCTTCTTTGCCTTGTGTTATAATCGCTTTTGAGCAATTGACATTATTAAAGAATAATAATGACTACTATGTGATTGGCACTTTTTTAATCTAATATTAGGGATGAAAATTTACTAGACTGGTATCAACTAATTATTAGGCGAGGTTTGATGCTCAAAAAATATTAAATTATTAATTTAACCTTTTAAGGAGGTTCTTTCGCGACAATCTACATAAAAAGTTTTAGTCTCGTAACCACTCTATAAATATGGACGCTGTTAAAATTTTAGGTTATGTTTTTTTTTATGTGACTGTACATTTTACGGTACTACTTTCTATTTATGAATGGATCGTTTCCAAGCCATTGATATTTTATCCCCTCCACTAAAAATAATGGCCCAAATGTTTTTTTTTTATTTTTTATCCAAACTACGTTTTAAGCTATTCCGAATATATTATTCTAAAAAATATTAGTTTTTCATCAAGATGATGAAAATCCTTCAATGAAAAAAAAATAAAATAATGATCATTTCTCCACCCTTTCCCTATCTACCATATGTAAAAAATTTCATTTTTAATCCCAATTATTTCATGTTTGGTGTGGTAAATCGTCTTCAAATTTTAACAGTGTATGTATTATGATTTTAATGACTTATATTCCAAGTTTCGAAGATTTTTGCATTTGTGAAAGAACTACCTTAATCAAGGAATAAATAATAATAACTTTTTATTTATGGTAATATATTTTCAGACTTTTATTTAAAACAAAATTTGATTGGATTTTTTAATTAAGTATGTATTTATTAATATTCAATTTATATAACTTTTTTAAATCAATGAAAAACCTTGATTTTTCAAGAAAATCTTAACCAAAAATCTATATAATAACGTTGCACTCTAATATACATATTTTTAAAAGCTACATAAATATATAGATATAGCAACTTATTTTATTAACTCACCAAACAATTCGACTTCAGCTTCGGCGTTTCCCAATTTATTAACTGCTTTACAAATATATTTTCCATATTGTCTCTTTTCGATAGTAATAATTCGAAGAGTTGTATCGGTGAATTCATCAGCATTTGCAAAGTGAGATATTCTATAATGTAAAACAAATAAAGAAGTAACTTAACTAGTTGATTTAATATGCTATAATAATTTTTCTTTTGAAAGCACATTTTGGAAAAAAAAAAAAAAAAAACCCCGGCTAAGTACGAGTGAGTCCCCCGTAGTTTTTTTCAATTATCATCCAAAATTATAAATTATTATTTTAATTTTAGAACAACTAAATAATTTTACTAGAAATTCATAGACTAAGCTCTTTCAATAATAATTTTAGATTTTTAAATCAAAGTTTTACAAAATCAGAAAAGAAGAAACATTGCGAGGCAACTTGGAATGCGCAAGTGGTGGGTTAAAAAAAATATAACTTGTTTAATTGGGATTTTAAAAGACTTATTCACCGGGTTCCATCCACTCAATGGGATGTACATATTTTTCTTTTCGACCACACATTTTAAGTTTGAGGTGTCTTAAAATTTCTTATTCACATTGAAGAACTGGACTTTCTTCAGGTCATTAAACTTCAATTACAAGGAAAATTTTAAGTTTCTAGGTTTAAAACAGGAATCGGTAACCTGTGGTCCGCCGGGTAATCGGGTAATAATCTAAATATATTTGACACAATATTTCTAAATTAAAACACCAAATACATAAGAAAGCAGAAAATAATAAATTTTATTTTAGCTCAAGAGTCGAGCATTATTTTGTATATTACTAGCGTCGGCTATACAAAACCAGGTTACGAAGACTATAATATTGGTATATGCGAATATGCGGTCAAACTGAAAATTTAGAGTGAAATTTGAGCCTTAAGGTAGTTGTTTCGCGACAATACTAGCAAAAAGTTAATGCTAGAGTATATAGAACAGAAAATAAAGATTCATAATTCATAAGCCCAAAACTTGTTGCTGTTTATGTACCACTACTAGCGAATCCCGTGCTCGTTTGACAAATCTGGCAACACTGTCCGAGCTTGTTAATATATTTTATCATAAAAATTTCAGATAAAGTACATTATAAAGGGAGATTTATAAAACAAAAAGTTCTTAATAAGAGATTGAAAGCTGTTGGAACAATAGCTAAAGCGAAAAAACGTCAAAAAAATTATTAAAGTTAACCCACTTTTTAGGTTAAATTAATGTGTTGTTGCCAGATTGTTTTTAGTGTAAATTTTTCATTATTTATTCATTATTATCTCAGAAATTGTGTTGTAACTATGAATTAAAATTTTCTTAAAAAATGTATTAGTTATTGTTTAATGTTGGTTTAGTTTTGTGTTGTTTTTTATAACAATGGTAATAAAAGTTTCTTAATTATAATTAAATATGTATGTAAACTTTCCGATATTCCGTATAGTACAATCTATAAGAGTCTGAAAAACTCTATCTTTGGAATTTAATATATTCGGAACTATATTGTTCAAATTTCGTTTTGCCACCAATCGATTCAGAAGTATTTAAATAATAATCTGTTTAAATTTCAAAAAAATCCTAAAAAACCCATATGGTGAAACAACTACCTTAATTAAAAAAAATGTGACCGCCCTCTGGTTTATAAAATTCAGGCCGAAGACAGATAGATAAAGAACACTCCACCATAAGGGTTCTTTTCGTTTTTTCACTTATTTTGGTAAGGAACCCCTAACAATATCATTTTTAATAAAAACATAATTTAATCATACCTATAATTAATAAGTTGTTGCAGGAAATAAGGACAATAGCTTATGCAAGTATTTTTTATTTTATGCCAACGTTTCGTCAACTTTGTTGACTTCCTCAGGGCTCAACATTTATAAAAATATATATATATAAAGTTGACGAAACATTGACATAAAATAAAAATATTTGCCTAAGCTATTGTCCTTATTTCCCTACAACAACTTATTAATTTAATCGATGGACATAAATAATCAAAATAATCATACCTATAATGTTGATTATTCGATAGCTGCACGCCATCCTTAAGCCAAATAAGTCCAGGAGGAGGATATGCTTCAACATGGCATTCAAGATCCATATCATATTGAAGAGCTTGCCCAAGCCTTGGCCTTGCTACTGTGATAACTGGAGCAAATTCGACTTCCACAGCTATATTACGTCTAGCTCCTTTTCCGACATCATTTTCTGCAACACAATAGTAGGTTCCTCTATCTTCTTTACGAATAGTTGCGATTTTCAAAACATTGCCTCTATAAATAGAGCCTCCGGTGGGAAGGATGGCGTTATTTTCTCGTCTCCATGATACTCTTGGGTGTGGATATCCACCTGCGTAACATTCCAATCGAACTGATTGCCCCTCTGATCTTACTAAAGATCGAGTTGAATTGTCAGAAATAATAGGAGGTCTTCGAACTTGTAATTCGACTTCAGCAGTGATAATATTTTCAATAGAAATAATAACTTGACATTGATAATATCCAGCGTCTGTTTCTTGAATATCTTTAATCTAAAAAAAATAAGATTAATAGAAATTTTTTTTTTTATTAAGCTATATGGCAAATTGCAAGTATCTGGCTTTAATAGTTTAGAAGCTTAGAGGCCCTGTGACAGAGGAGACAGACAAACACATACAAAGCAACTTTATTCTTTTTAATCCCAAAGTTTAATCTTCAAGATTTAAAAAAGTTGAAACAGCAATAAATTAAAATAGTGAAGTTAATTTTCTCATTAATATATCAAAAAATAATTAACACATTAACGGGAATTGTTTTTGCTCGCGCTTTCATCACAATTCTCGTTAATGTGTTAATTATTCTTTGATATATTAATGAGAAAATTAACTTCAATATTTCAAGTTAGAAATATATAAACTCGGATATTATTTTCACTTAATATTTGACAAAAATCATCTGCATTCGATTCCCGATCGAATCAAATACAGGAAACTTATGATTAAGCAATAAATTAGTTGTTAGAAAATGTGAATTTATTTAATTTTAATTTCAATCATGATGGAACTAATTTATTACTTCTTTCTTCTTTTAAGTGTATATCAGGTCTCCCTGACGTTTTGGCTCCTCTCCACATATACCTGTGCTGAGTGTGTTTAGCTGTTTTTACACAGATATACGGGACCTACTTTTTAGCGCCGGTTCCGAACGGCTAGTTTGGAGAGGTTACTAGGCAATTATACTCTTGGTAGGTTGCCATTGCTTTCCAAGAGGAGGCGACTGCAAATATCTGATTTGCCGAGACTCAGTCTCGAACCAGCATTCTTAGAGTGAGCGACCCGACACTCTATCCACTGTCCCACAGTCACAATTTATTACTGTTTATTATTAATTGATGACTTCCCTTTATATGTAATAAGCTGTCGACCGAGCTTTTGGTCTAGTGGCACATTGCCCCTGCAAAGAGATTTTTGGGCTTCCCAGAAAAAGTTAATTGCCCTATCCAATAGTTCCACAGTATTCTAAAGACTAGCTGTAGATAATTTAGTCCAGATCGGTCAAAGAATTCAATTTCTTCCTTTCTTCCCATTTGGTGTAGTTAGGACTCCGCAAACTTGCTGCATAAAACTAACTAACCTAAAGGCTAACTGTGTAGAATTTGGTCAAAATCTGATAAAGGTCCTAGAATTTTAATTTGTTGTGCCTCCACCTTTTGCCTATCCCCCCCCCCCTATTTCAGTTATCACTAATTGCACAATGTCTTTGGGTAACAGTACAGTCCAGATCTGATAAAGGGACTAGAATTTTCATTTTTTTGTCTCTTCTCAATTTGGGTAGTTTATATATAGTTCTACAGGGTCTTTAAGAATAAGTAAATAAAACAAAGGGCCTAGAATTTTTTTAATTATCCCCCCCCTTTCCAATATCGGGTAGATGATTTTTTAATAGATAGTTCCACGGGATACTGATCATGATCAGATAAAAGTCTTGGTTGGTATGTATAGCGAATTAAGAAACAAAGATACATATAGAGCACAAAATTTTAACCCAAAATTTAAGGTGCTAAGGGGAAAAAGCTCTTTTAAGTGGGTGGTTGCGTCTTGAGCAGTTTACCATAATTTCAACCTTCTAGGTCAAGAGTTAGGCTGGTCATTTATATTTATTATCTTTAAATGAGTGAGTCATATATATAAATAGGTATTAAGTGGATATTGATGAAGCAGTCCAAAAAAAAAGAAGTTAATTTATACTATCTTTTTATTTTTATTCAAAAACCGACGTTTCGGAGGCTATTCCCCCTCTTCAGGGTTTTGAAAAGTCAGTGAAGGAAATCCAATGCGACATTCCCCCGTCTCCTCTTTCAGTGGCAGTAACAATAATATAATGTATTTCATTCTCAGCAGAATTATAATGTAGTAATTATAATTTTTTTGCAACGAAATTTTCTCTGGAGGGAGACGGACTGGTAGAAATTTTAATTGAATGTAATGGAAGGCAGCCCAGAGGCAGTGAGGAAAGAAAAGGAGGGAAAAATCCTCCGAAACGTCGGTTTGAAAAGGAAAGGAGGAAGGATTCCAATAAATTACACCTTATTTGATATGTGTTAATTTTTTCTTTCCTCACTACCTCTGGGCTGCCTTCCATTACATTCAATTAGTAATTATAATTCTGCTGAGAATGAAATACAATATATTATTGTTACTGCCACTGAAAGAGGATACAGAGGGGAATGTCGCATTGGATTTCTTTCACTGACTTTTCAAAACCCTGAAGAAGGAGGGAATAGCCTCCGAAACGTCGGTTTTTGAATAAAAATAAAAAGATAGTATAAATTATCTTCTTTTTTTGGACTGCTTCATCAATATCCACTTAATTAACTTATCAGTCTGTCTCCAAAAATTACTCCAATCTGATAACAGAATATTTATATTAAAAAATTATATTATTGAATTGAATTTTTTAATAATCGTGAAGTAAATTAAACTTAAAGATCAATCTAGGGTCGTATTAAAATAAAAAAATAATATTTAATTTAAGTACTTGAAGTGTATATGTTGCACTAGCAGTATCAAATCGCAGGGCAAATCTTGAGTCTCGGATAATTAAAGTTGATCCAGTAGATATTGGCAGTGGTTCAGAAGCTCTATTTCTATTTAATTTCATCCATAAAACTGGGTAATCTTGTGCATAATGGACTGAACATTCTAAATCCACAGATCCTCCAATATCTTTAATTTGTTCCTGAGTTATATGGGAAATGGTTGGCGTCCTATGTGATGCAGCATAAAAAAATATATAAAATTTAGGATTATTTTATAATTTAATAAAAGAGACTGAAATTAATTTACCATAATTAATTAAAACAAGTGTAATAATGAATAGTGACTTCATTTTTAATTTAATGTACACGCCCAGTTAGGTGATTCAATAAAAAAATATGAATTAATCACAATAAAATGTTTAATTAAAAAACTATTGTAAACTTTAAGTATATACGCATAATTTATTGATATATTTGTTAATTAATTAAGAGATAAATGTGTTTTTCATTTAAAATTAGCAGTTTTAACCAGTTTTAACTAGAACGCGAAGCAATATTATAAACAGTAAAACAATTGTGTCAAACAAAGCTATTTGTATTCGCGAGAGCTGATTGGCTGCCTTGTCGATCCCAGCATGCATTGTAGGCTTCCGCAAATTTCAAGCTAGGGGAGGGGTGAAAAAAATGTAAATTCTTGCCTTTGGAGCAAATTCAACCAAATTTTATATACATAATCTGTGGGCCCCTAGAGAGCTAGAAATGCAAAAACTAACCACCCAAAACGGGGGATGGTCAAAAAATGAAAATTCTTGCTCTTGGTCCAAACTCAACCAAATTTTGTATACATAATCTGTGGGTCACTAGAAGGCTAGAATTGCAAAAAGGGGGTGCGGGGGTGGAGTTGTGGTGCGGGGGTGGAATTGTGTGGAGTGGGTTAGGGTGTATGGGGTGCGCTGGGTAGAATGGGGGTGGGGTGAGGGAGTGAGGTGGAGTAGGGTGGGGGTGCAGAGGGTGGTGCGGGGTGGAGTCCAGAGGGCTAGGCGAGGGTGTGGTGCGCGGGGGGTGGAAGGCACGGGGTGTGTCGTCCGGGGTGGATGGGGTGCGGGGGTGGTGGTGCAGGGTTGGTAGAGTGGGAGGTTCAGGTGAGGGTCCAGAGGCCTAGTGGGGTGGTACGGGGTGGGGGTCCGAGGTGGGTGGGGTGCAGGATGGAGTGTTGGGGGTGGTGGTTGGGAGTGGGGTGTGAGGGTGGAGTTTCTGGGTTGGGTGTCCGAGGTGCGTGGGGTCCGGGATAGAGTGTTGGGGCGGTGGTGTGGGGGCGGGGGTTGGACACTGGTGCATGGTTCGGGGGGGGGGTGCTTGGTGGATTTCGAGGGGTGTGGTGGGTAGGAGTGGGGTGTGAGGGTGGGGTTCGTGGTTTGGGGGTCCAGGGGGCGTGCCCCCTGGCTAGCAAGAGGGCCGCTGAAAGCTGAAAGCGGGCCTTGCAGCTAGTTTTTAATTATATTTGTTTTAATTAATTATGGTAAATTAAGTCTCCGAGGAGTGGTGGGGGGCGGGCAATGGACTTAGCATTGCTGAGTCTAGCTAACGCCAGAGGTAACCTTCGTCAGCCCAGCCAGCCAACGAGAGAATCTTTTCTGCTTTTTATATAGGACAGACAGGCCGCCCATTCAAAATACGTTATTCTGAGATTGTAAGAGCTCTTAATCGTCTCAACAAATCCGATAATATTAATTTAGAATCCACATCTGCCTTCGCCATTCACTTACATGAATCAAATCATTCAGCCTCTAATATATAATAACCCTATATCCTCATTCATTTCGAAAGAAAGGGGCTGAAACTGGATCTTTTAGAATCCACTGAAATTAAATTAGCCCTTTCAAAAAATGTAAATATTTTAAATAACCAATTAGAAGTGAATAAAAATAGAATTATCATCATCATTGAGTATACAGTCCTAAGACTGGTTTGACGCAACCACACGTCTCCACTCGGCTCTGTCTCCTGCCAGCTGTTTGACCTCTCTAAATGTCTTGCATCCCATATTCCCAATTATTTGGTTGAAATATTCTAATCTGGGCCTTCCCCTTTTCTTTCCCACATTCTCCTCCAAGATATCCCTATAAGCAATCCCCCGTGTCTCAGTGTGTACCTGACCTCTTCTCTTCCTCAGACTCTTCCACAAAGTTAAGTTCTTCTTTCTCCTATTCTTCCAAGAACTTCTTCATTTGTAATTCTATCCATCCATTTGATATTCATCATTCTTCTGTAGCACCACATTTCGAAAGTCTCTAATCTCTTTCTCTCCGCTTCTCCAATTGTCCAGGTTTCACACCCGAACATGGCTGTGTTCCATACATACCTATGTCTTCAATAGCATCTTCCTGTTTTCTAAGCTGATTGAGGAGGAGCATAGTAGTGTTTGTTTTGAATTAAACCCCATTTTTATCGATTATATATTATAATCAATTAACTCAACATTCCTTTCATTGTTCGCACATTGCATATTGATATTAAGGTGACAGCACACTCCATGTACCATTCCATTCCTTCTTATAAACCCAGGTATAATTTTCCACCATCTGGTTAAAAACTCACTTGTTCCATCTGTCGAAAATATTAATTCTCAGTACCCTTTCTCCTCCCCTTACCTTTCCCTAACCACTTATATTTCTAAAAATTGTTATTTGTAAAATAAAATTTTTTCCAATTTATATTCAGTTTTCTCTGACTGCTGAAGATGGGCTGACACCCGAAATTGAGGGGTGAACCGCGATTGGAATTAGGTGTACACGTCTTTGGAATTATGTGAAATTATTTTGGAATTCATTAGATAATTAATGCCCCCTCATCTATTGTCTTCTACTTGAAAAGAAAGTGGAAGTGGAAGTAGGTGTACACGATATTAGGTCGCGGTTCACTCCTCTCCCGAAATATATCGAATTCAAAACTAACTTTTGTTTTATTTCTTTTTTTGTAAAACCTATCTCGCAATCTTAGGCAATTTTTATTATTATATTAAATTGTTTCACCTAGTACCAACACCTATCTCCTTAAAAGTTATAGAATCTTTTCTTTACACGCCTCTACTAGCAATCCACGCAACCCCCGCAGCCCCTCCATGCCTTGTGCGGTAGCGTAGGATGAGCAGAGGCGATCTAATCCCGGGGTTACAGGCTACCATATAAAAACAGACGACCAAGCATCGAACCAGGAATACGCACCTGATTGTGGCCACTTATAACGCACCCCACAAGGGCGTTAAGACTTCACTGGACCACACTGGCGCGTGATATACGACGATGGCGTGAGAATTGGGACCCGCGTGAACCTAACGGCCGCACTGAGGATCGGATCGCCTAAGTGCCAGTTGTACGTCGGTTGTTAAATGTCTTTGTAAAACGTTAGATTCACCTTAAGCTTGCGGGATGGCCAATCAGATGACAAGCACTTCCATCTGAATGGCCATCCCGCCGGGCACAAGGTGAATTCTAACGTTTTACCCTTTGTCAACTTTTACAAAGACTTTACCAACCGACATACAACTGGCCCTAAGTATCCTAAGTAAGTAATGGTAAATTAAGTATAATCACTTTTCGAAATTTCCCAACTTTTTTGCACATTTATGTTTGGAAATGTCTGAAATATGAAGAAATAGTATAGGTATTGTATACAGTGCCGGCCTAAGGACAACTGGCGCTCTAGGCGAGTTTTTCTTTGGAGCCCCTAAATTTTTTTTTTCGTTTATAGTAATATGCACCAGAATGCTTTTTGTGCCATCCTAAGCATAAAAATAAGTCATAATTCGATTGAATAATACATTTATATTTATTGACATTATAAAATTATTTTCCTTACCTTCAAACCTGTAATATTTGTTTTGCTTCTTTGATCAACTTTTTTTATTTAAAATTTATATGATGCAAAACTTTTGACTAGTGTATTTTGTGAACGTTCTTCAGTTCATCTATGAGTCTTATTTGTAGAAGCGGGGATTCCCAAGTGCAGCTGTTGCGCTTTTAGATCAACAGCGCTGTAAATTAGCAATCCACATTTTTATGATAAAATTTTCTTCTTATTATTCTCTCAAAAAATTAATACAAAAAACAATTTTATAGATTTTATTTTTTCATTTATTATTTATTTTGTCAAAAAATAAAAATGAATTGCTAAAAATAATCTGAAATTTGGTTCTCCTAAAAATCTGGCGCCCTGGGCGGTCGTCTAGCTCGCCTATGCCATAGAGTCTATGGCCTATGCCTTCAGCCGGCTCTGATTGTATAGTCTTGGTGCGAATTGGGGAAAACCCGACAAGCAAGCTAACGACATTCCCTTCTGATAATATGTTCTCCCTCGTACACAGGTGAATGTATTATAAACAGAGGCGAATGAAGAATGGCTTAAAACCACAGCAATATTAAATCCGAACATGCCTATATAATGTCTACATTTATTATTTATTTGGCCGCGCAGGAGGGGGCCTCCTCTTACAACAGAAAAGGATTTTACATATCAGGTGTCTATATAATATTGGTGGCAATAGTTACATTTTCTCTCTCTCCTCTATTTACAGTGGTCGAATTGTTAAAATTTATACATGTCAATAAATAAAAACAAAAAGTAAATTTAGTAAATGATTTAATAAACAAAACTGTCATGGGTAAAGAAAATTGTATTTTGTATTAGATTCCAGTTTGGAAAATGAATGCTTATATACTTATTTGTTTATAATTTTAATCGAGTTGAGCTATTGGGTGAAAGTAGCTAGTCTGAACAATCGATCTTTCCTCTTAGAAGTTACTCCTCTTTCAACTTCTGTAGGATGTCATATTTTTTTCTTCACCATTTCGAAGAAATCTTTTTTTACTTTATCCAATGCAAAGCATGGGTAAAGTATTGTAATCGCTCTCGGGGCAAGCGTGGCTTCAAAGGGTCCTCAGGTAAAGACTACGGAACCCATGGACTCAATTAAAGTCACAAATTGTAGTATTCAATTAGTTTGAATATTAGCACGTGACGGTTTTGCCAAAAATTACATGGGGTCTCGTCGAGAGGCCAAAAAGTGCGATTTTTTCATTTAGTGCGTGCGGATGGATGTTTGTATGGATGGATGTATGTTATCGCTTTTTTGGCCCACGATTTTTTCCACACCGTTGCACCGATTGAAATGAAATTGAAAACCTACCATTAGTTTAACAAAATGAAGCGCTGATTAGTTTTTGGTACATATCGGCCCACAAACATTAGTACTTTATTTCAGTACTTTTTTAGTTTTTTCTAAATATCTTGAAAATGACTTAACCAATTTTGATGAAATTTAATATCCTAATTAAGTACCTTGGGGACCACAAAAAAGGTTAAATAAAGTTTTTAGTAAAATTATATTTTAAAGTACTTTACTCTAGAGTAAGATGGTACTTGTTTTAATTTTTTAAATTCTTTAAAATTTATTTATTTGAAAGTTTTAATATAGCTCATTTAGCCTTGCTTAAGTAAAAATGGATAGGCTTCTCCTCGTGAAATGCTAAAAATTTGGGAGGAATTTTTATGAGTAACCATAGCAACTGCGTTGTTTTCTTATCCGTTACCTTTGCTGAAGACAGAGAAATCGATTTTAAACCAAAAATACGGATTGATTCTCATCTAGTACTTGAGGAATAATCATTCTATATTGGATTTTTGACGTTTCGGTTTTTATTAGTAACCATTGCTGAAGACATAGAGAAATCGACTTAAAATAAAAAATAGCGATTGATTCTCATCTAATACTTGAGAAATATCCATTCTATATTGGATTTTTGACGTTTCGGTTTTTATTAGTAACCATTCCTGAAGACATAGAAAAATCAACTTTAAACCAAAAATAGCGATTGATTCTCATCTAGTACTTGAGGAATAATCATTCTATATTGGATTTTTTGACGTTTCGGTTTTTATTGGTAACCATTGCTGAAGACATAGAGGAATCGACTTAAAATCAAAAATAGCCATTGATTCTCATCTAATACTTGAGGAATAACAATTCTACATTAGGTTTTTGACGTTTCGATTATTATTGGTAACCATTGCTGATGACATGGAGGAATCGACTTAAAATCAAAAATAACGATCGATTCTTATCTAATACTAGAGGAATAACCTTATTGCATTCCATTTTTGATG
The DNA here is from genome assembly GCA_024734495.1 of Forficula auricularia. Taxonomy (NCBI): domain Eukaryota; kingdom Metazoa; phylum Arthropoda; class Insecta; order Dermaptera; family Forficulidae; genus Forficula; species Forficula auricularia. Next base: position 6,154,832 of record JALMQS010000117.1, read on the forward strand.
TTTTGAAGCTTGAGTTGTTTACCAAAAAAGAATTTAGTCTTTTTGATTTTAAGTCGATTCTTCTACATTTTCAGTAGAGGTTTCCATTAATAGTCAAAACATCAAAAATGGAATTCAATAAGGTTATTCCTCTAGTATTAGATAAGAATCGATCGTTATTTTTGATTTTAAGTCGTTTCCTCCATGTCTTCAGCAATGGTTACCAATAATAATCGAAACGTCAAAAACCTAATGTAGAATTGTTATTCCTCAAGTATTAGATGAGAATCGATGGCCATTTTTGATTTTAAGTCGATTCCTCTATGTCTTCAGCAATGGTTACAATAATAACCGAAATGTCAAAAATCCAATGTAGAATGGTTATTCCTCGACTCTTAAATGAGAATTATTTTTGAATTAATTTCAATATGAACTACAAATTGCAAGTGATATCTGATTAATAATAAAGGAACAAACATATTAATATTTCAAATGAATTTGGATAAAGTTTAGCAACGATCCGTTGCAGTTTATTTTTCTTTTGAACGGATTACTTGTGCAGCTGGGAGAGAATACGAGTCTATAATCCCTAATAAATAACACTAATTTATTTTGTCGAAGCGAGGCCTAGGCCTTAGTATTGTACTAATGCTTCAAAACCTTTGATTTTAACTGAGTTTCTTAAATTAAGTTTAAAAAAAGTTTATATAGTTAAAACTTGTTTTTGTTTCTTTAATCTTTACAATTTCAAAATTCCATACCTTAAGACGGTAGATTCAAGCCCCCCCCCCCCCCCCCAGCAATAATTCCTAGATCGAAGTACATACGTATGCGCACGGACCAATGGTTTTTGGTCACTGTTTGGCCCCTGGAAACCATAATATCGGGGGTTTTTTTCTAAATCCGGTTTCAAACTATCAAGTGCATTGTTTCCTTTGATTAATTCCATCTAGAAGTGACAAAGTGGAATTAACTTTTGTCATTACATGATATAGAATATATTGTTATATTTGTGTCAGTTAATAAACATAGGTATTTATAATTAGGTACTTTAAAACTATATGTTAGGTTTAAATTTTTATTTCTTTATTTGAATAATAAATTTCAAAATAAATTGTTATATAAGTAAATATATTTGCATTATAACTTAAAAAATATATTTTTGAAAATAAAATGAGTGTACGATAATGAACAATAGAATCGAGCATTTTGTTTAACCAACATAAAATATACATATACATATTAACAACTTAAAAATAATATTTTCCTAATTATAAATTATTAACAAGAATAAAAGAATAATAAGAATGAACAATATTTTAATAATCTAGGATAATTAATTATTCTAAAGAACAAAATAACTAAAAAGCACCAGGCACTTAATGAGAAGGGAAGATTTTTTTTTAGGAATCAATGGCACATGCTAGTAATTCTGTGTATATTATTCATGTCTATAGAGTAATAAATACAAAAGATAAATTATTGAGGAACATTTAACAAATTATGGGTTTTCAAGTGTGTATTCAAATTCGAACGCTGTCTAAAAGTCTTATTACACAAGGAACAAATGAACGGCTTCAGATCAAAATGTATACGAAGATGTTGATCTAATCCACCTTTTTGAGTAAACTTTAGTGGGCAATGTGGACAAGAAAAAGGTTTTTCTCCGGTGTGGATTCGTAGATGTGAATTAAGACTGCCTTTTTGAGAGAACCGTAAAGGACATTGAGAACAGGCAAAGGGTTTCTCCCCCGAGTGGATGCGAGAATGTTGCTGCAAGATGCACTTCAAACTAAATGTCCGGAAGCAAATCTTGCACTGGAAAGGTTTCTCTTTTTTATGAACAAGCGAAATATGGGTGTTTAGATTACTTTTTTGATTAAAGCTTTTGTTACAGTCCGTACAAGCGAATGGCTTCTCGCCTGTATGTGTCATTTGGTGTTGACGAAAGTGGCACAGCTGAGCAAATCCCCGGAAACATTTATCACAATAGTAACGATTCTCTCCTACATGTTGGTCTTCCTGACTAATAGGAAAATCTTCTCCTTTCATTGGCACATTTTCCAGTTTCATTGAAGACTCTAAAAATATAAAATAATAATTATTAAAAATCCTCAGAAGATGAATGTAATAATTTCATTTAAAAGGAGCTCTATATTCTTATATTTATTTTATTAAAATGTATATGTATTAGGTGTATTAATTAGAATTTTTCCGTCACATATAAAAAATAGGCACTTATTTTAGTTGATGTTAGTATAAAGTGTAAGCACAGAGGAAACGAACAAAATATCAAAAATAAATGAAATTTTTTGGTTCTTATATAAAATTGTATGTCATAATTTTGAATCAATATACCCAGACAGAAGTGAATATTGCAGCAATATTACATTGCAATATTAAACCTTGCAGGGAGATTGTAGGAACATTGCAGCAATATTCCTATGTCCGCATCTTTTACATTGCAGCAACATTGCCAATGTTGTAGGAACATTACAGGAATATTGCAACTTCAATGTTGCTGCAATATTGCCAATATTGTGCAAGGTTCGCAATATTGCCTCAATATTCCAATCTGTCTGGGATATACCTAAATAGGGAAATGAATTTTAAATACATTTTTTTATCTAGATAAAATAGAATAATGTTCATATTACAAAATAAATAAAGCTAGATATATATAGTGAATAGACTTATATGGTTAAGTAAATTTTTAGTTTATAAAAACAGTAATAATTTCTATTACAGTGGTACCTTGAGATACGAATTTAATTCGTTGTGTGATCATCGTCGTATGTCAAAAAAATCGTATCTCAAAGCAATTTTTCCCATTTAAAATAATGTAATATATATTAATGCGTTCTAGCGATATGAAACTAACCCAAAACACAGTTAAATTACACATAATATACACAATTTGTATATAGATAAACGAGTAATAATACACATAATGTTTATTAATATATTAATAACACACAATGTTTATTAATCATCACTTTAACGTCAGGCCTTTTTGGCCTCACTTTCCTGACTTTCACTGCATGAGACCTTCATAAGGTAACGATCAAGAGAGGTCTGTTTCTGCCTTCTTTTTAAAATGTTATGAAAGAATGTGAGACACCTATCATCAAATAAGGCACATCGCAAATTCGTATCTCAAATTTTTTCGTTGTATGTCGAGGTATAAATTTTAGAATATTTCATGTTGTCTCTCAAAACATTCGTATGTTAGGACATTCGTATCTCAAGGTACCACTGTATATAAAATAGAAAAGTAATAAATTAAGTAGTAAATTTAAAATTTAAAAAAATATTCGATTTTTTAGAACAACTAAAAAGGCGCCAAGAGACTAAAACATTCGACTATTTCTGGTACGTTGACTTAAAGATTGACTCCAGCAAATTTTATTCGTTGACAAGAATTAAAGGCGGCTCATTAAACAAAGGAAAAAGAAACATTAAACCGCTCCAATTAATTATTTTCCAGGGCATTCATTACAAAGAAAAAATACTTACCATGGTAACCACCAGCGCTCAAGATGACCAAGAAAAAGAAGGAAAAATAATTCACAAATATAACACCTTGATTTTTATTTATAATAGTAATAATATTTCAAATTGACTTTTAATAATATAATAATGAGATGATAGGAAATATTTTATTTTTATATTTTCTAAGTCTTTAAAAAAGCTCAAATTAAAATAGTAAATAAATTGCGCTAATCCAAGAAAGGTCCCGGGTTCGAAACTAGGTCGATCCTTTTGTTTAAATAGAATTATTTTTTTCTTTGTTTTCCGATTTGATTTAATTTATAAATTGTCTTTAGACGAGAGCTCGGTGTGATTGCTCCCCAGGGCTGATGGAAAAATAATTTTCGTATTTTGGCTACGTGATTATAGTTACGAGGTGTTTAAATATAGTTTAATAGCCAGGCCACTACAGTGCATCGAAAATAAATAAAGAAATAATTCAAAATAATAAAATTTCATTTTCATATAGACATTATTATAGGTATTAATTTGAATTCTCGGATCGATGGTTCAGTGGTTAAAAGCCTTATTCTTAGAGCATTGCGCCCGTCTCGCAAAGGTCGCTGGTTTGAATTAAGGTCGATCCTTTTGACTATAATACAATTTTTTCTTTATTTTCTAATTGATTATAATTATTAATAATAGACTTTAATTATTAAAGTTGTTATAGGGAAATATAATGACTATATCTTTTATGCAGATAATTTATATTCTATTGCCAACGTTTTTTCAACTTTGTTGACTTCTTCAGGGCTCAAATAGTTAACACTGATTGATGTTGATGACTTGCCTTGATATGTTTACTAAGAAAGAATAATTATAAAAATGACAAATATGCAGGGAAGTTAACTATTTGAGCTCCGAAGAAGTCAACAAAGTTGACGAAACGTTGCAATAAAATATAAATTATCTGCATAAAAGATTTAGTCCTTATTTCCCTATAACAACTATAATAATTTAATCGATGGACATAAATAATCAATAACATCTTATTTTAACCGAAATTCTGTAAATTTTTTGCATATTTTATGCTCAGTATTAATAAAAAAACATTTTGTGAAATAATGCTATATCATATTTGCGTAATCTATTAAAACATTGAGGTAACGTAAAAACATTTAGTTATAACTCAATTGAAAATATATTAGAAGTATGGACTAATATGTTTCCAAGAGAGTCATATTACTAAATAATAAAATCAATAAGAATTCTCAGTTATATATTTTTTATTTCATAGAAAAATGCTACAAATTGCTTAGAATTTTAAATAATAATAAAAAAAAGTAGTTTATACATAATGTAATTTAAAAATGCATATAAATAATCTAACTTTGGAATTAAATTTATGATATTTACATATGTTATTTATATGTGAAACCTATTTTTAATTAACTCTTATTTAAAATGTTTCTCATAGAACGGACAACAAGTTCCTTAAAAATTAACATTACTAGAATTCTTGGACTGAAACTAAACATTAAATACTTAAAACAAATGAATACCAAAATAAATTTTAATATTCTGATCAGAAGTCATGGAATTCTTTCCATTTAATATTTTTTCTCTCACTCCCATTCGCTTTTTATATTCTACCTCACCCTCCAAAATATCGCTAAACAATCCTACATGTCTAAAGGGGTGCTCTATTATATGCGGTATCTCTTTTACATAATCCTATCAATGACTTTCTTATTAGTAATATCTATCCATATTATTTACAGCATTCTTTTAGTACGTTTCAAAGGGCTCACTTCTACTCTTATACTTTCCTATTTGATGCTTCTAGCAAATATAAAATAATAAATTAATCAATTATATTAATCTATCATTCTCACTCATTCTCTTTTTTTCTATGAGATAAATTTAATAATTTCGATGGAGTGAATAGAAATTTATTAATCAGATAAAGCGAGTAAATAAATAAATTTTAAAGAATTTAAAAAAGTACTACTGTAGAGTAGAATACAATAAAATGTAATTTTCCTAAAAACTTTAACAACCTATGTTGGGGTCTTTAAGGTACTTATTAAGGTAGGCTTATTATTTATGATCAAAATTGATTAAGCCATTTTCAAAATATTTAGAAAATACTAAAAAAAATACTAATGTTTGTCGGACGATATGTAGCAAAAACTAATCAGCGCTTCATTTTGTTAAAATAATAGTAGGTTTTCAATTTCATTTCAATTGTTTGAACGGTGTAGGAAACGAATGAGACCCAATGTAATTTTTCGCAAAACCGTCAGGTCGTGAAATTCAACCTGAATGAATACTACAATTTGTGACTGGTTGAAAGTTCAGTAGTCTTTATCTGAGGTCCCTTTGAAGTAGCGCTTGGCGCGAGACCGATTATGATGGTTTATTTGCATGGATAAAGTAAAATAATAATAATATTAATTTCACCACTAGGATTGTGGTAAAAAACTCAAGGTTCAATGAAACCTTATTATTAAATAATTTGTACAGAAACTTCTTTGCTATCGATTTTCATAATAATTCTCAAGAAAAAATACTAAGTCATGAAGAGAAATCAATGAAGTTGTCCTCTGCTTGATGCAAATAAAAAAAAACAGTTTTCAAAGCATTTGAAATTTATAGGAAACTCACAGCGGCAGACATTTCAATATATAAAGATTCATGCAGTTTAGTCTTTCGCAACGCGCGGCTTTTCATTTGATGATACATGGCTAATAAGTATCCCCATATACTGTATTTCTATTAAAAAAAGGATATTCAGAAGAACTAGATACAATTAAAGAAATCGTGGTAAAAAATGATTATGAAAGAAAACTCCTATTAGCTGAAAAAGTTTAAAAATCAACGTATTCACAAAAAATAGAAAAAGATGAACCTAAATTAATTTACCATACTTTGGGAAACTTTCAGAAAATTCAAGACAAAAACTAGAACCAAGGGGTTAACACAAAAAAAGAAAGAAAATTCTCTATCTGAACATTGGAGAATAAATTAAATAACAACTCGTTTCCAGATGAGCCAGATATTAAATTAATAAAGAATGTGGTTGTCCTCAGATTGATGCAAATAAACTATATATATATATATATATATATTGTGTATGTGTGTGTGTTCTTGGATCAAGCAGAGAACAACCTCATGGATTTCTCTTTATGAATCAATAACTCTGCTACTCTCAGCAAAACAAAATCTTTTCAATTATATTAAATTAATAAAAGCGGAAAGGAACCTAAAACTAATTCATACAATTGGAGGTTTTGAAATCTTTAAATCCAATAAAATAAATCCACAAATGCTCTAAATTGGTATTCGTTTGTTCAGTGACCAGCCTACTATTACAACAAAAGGAATTTAATAGCGTATTTCAACTTATGAAAAATAACAGATAGAATATTTCTAATTAAAATACTGATAATGAAGGTCAAACCTTCGAAAATTATAGTCTCTAAGAAATAAATTTTATATCAATTCTGGCGTGTCTTGAGAGGCACGAAGGGACATCTTCACAGCTCGGCCGTCCGGGCGGCGTCTCGGGATGGGATATTAGGTCGCCAAAATTGATTATATCCCAAAAAAACTGATTATAAAATTTTTTTCAATTATGAAAAATGATCAAGATGAAAAAAATCAACAAATGTTCCCGATTAATGTAGCTCATTTTGTTCATTTCTGCCCCCCCCCCCCCCCTTCTCATTTTGTATAGCAAAGTGGCGAATTCAAAAAAAACTGAAATTCATTTTTAGAGATTTTTATGTAGAATTTTATTAAGCAATAGCAAGTAGGTATCAGTTGGCCTTTTGAAGTTTTGAAAAGGGCATGTATTTTTTGGCATTTTTTATGAAGAAATCTATTTATTCTTCAGCTCGGCCCCACAATGAAAATTTGGTAATTATTTAATTTTTTCAAGTTTTGACGGTATCAATTTTTTTTTTTTAATTTTCTAAGATGAAAGGTCATTCGAGTTTGAGCATTCAATGAGAACAGTCGCAACAAAATATGCTCTCTTATCGCGTTAGAATTCAAGTGAATTTTATTTCCAATTTATAATCAGTGGTTCCATTTTATCTGTTATATTGAAGTTAATTAACAATGTTTACATAAGGGAGAAGAAAAATTGAAGATGGTGGGTGACACGGGTCCACCGGGACCACCCCATACTGATATAAACGATAAGGATATTAAAATGGGATCTGAATTAAAGGTAAACAATATAAATAATTCGTCTAAAATTGACCAATCTAAATTAAAAATAAATAAATAAACATATATGGATGTAGGCCCTTATAAGGTCTTTGTTGAATCCACTGACAAATCCATTAACTTTGCTGTTGATCCAGATATTCTGGGTGATTTTTTTACTTATAACTATAATATTGTTCAATTGGTATATTTAAAGGTAGGGTAACTCCGAGGGGTGAACCGCGATTGGAATTAGGTGCACACCGTCTTTGGAATTATGTGAAATTATTTTGGAATTCATTAGATAATGCCCCTTAATCTATTGTCTTCTACTTGGAAATGAAAGTGGAAGTGAAAGTAGGTGTACACGATATTAGGTCGCGGTTCACCCCTCGGATAACTCCTACACTCTAGAGTTTTTTTTGTTTTTGAATCATTAATAATAATTATATTATCTATCGACATAAATAGAAGTGAAAGTATTTTGTTAGTTTTTAGAGACTGCTTTTATCATTTATAAGTTTCATGTGATAAATTTATTTTTACTTTCAGTTATCTATATTGATAAGCATAAGGTAAGTATTGTAATGAATCTAAATATTAAAATTCCCGTTTTCATTCAACTTTTGTGATATCTACTTAATTACTATCAAAAGATTTATAGTTAGGTGGTTGAGTCAGAAAATTTTGGCTGCTACTGAAACGAGCAAGATTAGACATTTTTACTGAGATATTTTGAACTGAATTAATAATATTTCGACCCAAAAGGTTGAAGCTCTATGAGGGAATATTACTTTTTGTTATAATAAAAAACAAAAAAGAAAAGAAATTAAAAGTATGAACATATTTAGTCCGTTTTGAAAAAATATGTTATTTTATAATTAATATTTAATTATCATATATTAGACATTAGCAAAGGCCACGATCAAAATTATCACGAATAGTAAAACTACTGCCTAGCGCCCTGATAATTGAAAATGATGATAGTGATTTCAATTTATTTTATTTTTTTGATATCTAATGATATACATAATAAATATAAAATAATTTTGATGCTTTAAAATATTCTCGATTCTTAAAGATGAGATTTATAAAAGACCTTACTTAAATTTACCTTATCGTTAATAATTAATTATTAATAATTATTTCACAAAAGAAGATAGAGCTCATTTAATTTTTTTTTCTTTTAATTCCTAATGTTTTACCGTTTTCTGAATTGGATAAAATCAGTTGGGATGGAAATTTTAATTTTTCTTTTAAAAGACTCATTATTTTTGAATTTTCGCATTTTTCCAGGTGCTTTTTTAAAAAAGGAATACTAATAAAACATGTTTCACAAAAGCAGCACCTGTAAAGAGGACCTAAAAAAAGAAAAATATTAATAAGATAACATTATAAAGAAAGAGCTCTCTGAGATTTAAATACATATAATAATATGTATTAAAAATAAATCTTAATCACATCATCATTTCATTCTATGATATTAGCCGTTTATTAGTTAAAATATTTCAAATGAGGCAATATTTACAATTTCTAAAAAATAATTTAACTTATAATTTTCTCAAAAATATTCATTAATATTATATTATTTTTATTATGTATATCATTAGTCATCACTAACAGACAGATAAGTCGATATAAATCATATAATCTTTGAATATTTCCACGATCTTGGAATGGATTTATTGTAGAACGAGTCCTTGTAACTCAGATTTCAGGAGCAAGACGATGTACAAGTAAAGGTAATGCTTAATAGCAGCCATATATTAATTATATTGTTGTAAGGGGTCGACACCCGGCTGACACGAATCTAGAGTAGGGGAAAATAACTTACACTAGTTAATATAAGGAGAAGATTTATTTTATGGAAAATTATCTTTAAATCAGATTATGACAAATGATAAATTTAGAATACAAGAATTATTTAGACAATTAATAAATTTAGAATACAAGAATTATTTAGACAATTAATAAATTTAGAATACAAGAATTATTTAGACAATTAATAAATTTAGAATACAAGAATTATTTAGACAATTAATAAATTTAGAATACAAGAATTATTTAGACAATTCATAAATTTAGAATACAAGAATTATCTAGACAATTCATAATTCCAGAATACAAGAATTATTTAGACAATCCATAAATTTAGAATACAAGAATTATTTAGACAATTCATAAATTTAGAATAGAAGAATTATTTACTTTAGAATTAATAACTTTAGAATTGGCCAATCCTACTCACTCATCGTAACACGATCTCCACTCCGCGATCTCAGCGCGATCGATTTATCACCACAAGTCAAACCATCGATGTCTGTTCCATTTGAATATCAGTCAACGAGTGTCCCAGGCGTTTTTCCATTTGGACGTTTTTCTCACACCCACACAACAGCATTCTCACACTGATAGGGGAGATTCCCCCTCGCTTCCGTTAGTCAATGCATTTTTTCTAGGTCCCCAAAGGGGCTGCACCCACACTCTTACATTCTTCCCTGTTTTCAAAAAGATGACTATGTCCTTGGACATAGTCATCCTTTTTTTAAAGTTCGCCCGGGGGTGCTGTTCATGCGAAACTACTCGTCATGTAAACTAAATATTAACTTATATCTACACTTCACTTGTTAGTGTTCTGCTTCCCCTACCCGTAGTTCTGTTCCAACTACAAACCCCTCTCCTATACTACCGCGTATGTCTCAGTAGGTGGATCGTCGTCGTTGCTGACTTCTGTTTCTACCACTAACCCCTGCACAGGATCCTAAGGCGTTCGTCCGTACCCGCATTCTTCACGTAATTCGATGAAATCAGCGGTCGCCATGTTGACCACCTGAGAGTTCGGCTCGACGGCAGACGTCTAACCGCTTAGGCGAGCCTCCTTAGAGTTAGCGAAACTATAATACCAACGAGAACCGGAGTGGGATGGTTCCCGTCGATCAGGCAGCTTTTCCAGGAGTACTTCCCACTGACCTAGTGGTTTGATGTCATCGTTCTATCTGCATGTTTGAAGAAAACACTGCACTTATACAAGCCGGTTCTTGAAGAAAACACCGCACTTATATAAGTCGGTTGTGGAAGAAAACACCGTTCTTATACAAGTCGGTTGCGTTGGAGTATGGGCGCCAAGCAGAACAACGGTTCGATTTGTTGTCATTGTTCTACGTAGACTCTGTGCAGGAGTGCCGGTGATTAATGTTCTGTCGAACTGCGAACCACTCCTACTGCGACATGACTCGAGTCCGTAAGGGGGCCTGTATCACTGGGGGTTATGTACTCGAAACAACTCGTCACTTCGGTTTATGTTCTTTAGGGGAAGCAACACTCCAACTGCAAAATTTCTCTGTACACTTCACCTTAACACTAACATAAAATAATACTTATATATAAGACTTAATTCTAGAGGGACTACCCATTTGAGTACAGAGGGTAATCCCGTACTTACAGTAGCCATAATATTCATCAATAGGGGGGGGGATCAATCAGTCGTGCGTCCAGTTTCCCTTTGGCGGCCGACTGAATGATCTCGAGGACCTTCGACAATCAGTTTCGTAAGGACTGAACTGCGTACCCCAGGCGCCGCACGCGAACAATTATATACAGTGACCCACTGCAATTCCGTTCTAATGTGTGACTATCTCTTCAGTCCTTTCGACCTAGGTTCTAATTATCGAATGTCCTCTCTTATATCTACATGACCCACGTGGAAGGGAGCGTATCGGTCATCTCCCAACGCCTTTAATTGTCCTCTGATGACCGATACCTTCCCCTCCACGGCCCCCAGATCCAACTCCGTCATCAGCCGCCAGTGGTCCCCCGTAAACATAATGGTATCTTGTTTTTCAAATATAAGCCCTTCTTTGGCTCCCGCCGCGGGGTTGTCCTCGCCACTAGGAACGGTAGATTTGATCCCTGAACTCACAGGCGAAGTCCCGGTCCCACCTGCAACTTAACGTTTCCTAAAGTTGAAAAGTCTCCTCTTGGGTGGCCTGCCTCGTCCCCTTAGACCGCGTCCCCGTGTACCCCCACGGTTTCCGAGAGGTACTGCTACCGTTTCGCCGCCTACCCTGGGTGTACCTACACTAAATTCTGGCCCTATAGCATTATCTCGTACCCCTAGTTCCTCCGAATTACTTGTTTCTACGTCGCCAGGAGGGTTCAGGCCGCCTACTTCCGGGTCAACTTCATCACTCTCCTTCCCTCTCCTTTCCTCCGAATTATTTATTTCCACTTCGTCGGATGGATCCTGATCACCTACTTCCGGGTCTTCCGCCTCTACTTCACTGCGGCGCTCGTCATACTCTATGAGTTCCACAGGGCTGCTTATCTCGAGTTCGTCTTGCCTCGTGGGACTGAGTGGTTCTAGCGTAGGCGGAGCTCCGTCTTCAGTAGGTCTCGACTCTGGTGGCGTTGTCGTTGTCTGATCTTCCCGTGGCGACTCTTCGCGTGTGGGGACAGAAGAGTATTCCCACCATGGGTTCGTTACCTCCTCGATATCTGGCTCCTCGTCGGTCTGCCATTCAGCCTCTGGTAGTTGTTGCGAGGCCCGTTGGTAAACTCGGAGACGTACTCGAGTATCCCTTATTTCTTCCAACAGGAGTTTCTTGACCTCACTCCATACCATCTGGTCTAATCCGCATGCCAGTCTGGGCATGGCTAAGTGGGTCAAATGGAACTGACCAACAACCTTCACCAGAGATTGGAAACATCGCTTTAACTGGATGTAAGTGGGCTTGTCTCGATAAGTGGGCTTAGTAACCAGATGTATGACTATACGGTTCGGATGGAATTGTATCAAGGCATCACCTATCGATGGATTCGGTACTGGCTCGCTCGGATGTCTGGGATATCTCGTGCGGACCTCCAAGGCCACACCTTTGGACATCTTGAGGTCAGCGGAGACACAATGTACGATGGCGAAATGGGCTGGAGCTTGAAAGAGGTCGCCGTTAATCTCCTCGCATTTGACTTCCCTTGTAGCTGTTGGCGTGGCATAATCTTTTTTCAGTCGATTTACGTGTACTCGGGTGGTCCTACGGGGACTCAGGGCGATCTCATAAACCACGGGGGAGACCACACGCGTTACAGCATAAGGTCCCTTCCAGGGGCTCCGTAGTTTGCGATTTTCTTCTGCCCCCACTGCTGGGCAGAACAGGTAAACTGCATCACCTACACTAAAACTCCGCAGTGTTCGCTTGCGATTTCGCTGATCCCGGGCTGCTCCGGTCTGTTTAACCGAGTTTGAGAGGGCCAATTGATGACTCGCATTGAGTCTATCCAGCATTCCATTGACGAAATCTTCTGTCGACCTCGTCAGCACTGGTTTAGGATATATCCTCGCAGGGAGGTGTTCTATTTCTCTCCCGAAAGTGAGGAAGTTGGGTGAGTACCCCGTGCTGCTATGTGGTGTAGCTCGATAGGCCGCAACAGCAAAGGGTAGCATCTGGTCCCAATCCTTACCATCGGGACGCACGTAACACGCTAAGGTGTTGGCGATGGTCCGATGGAACCGTTCCAAACGACCGTTCGATTCTGGGTGGTAGGCGGTAGTCTGCCTTTTTGAAATCCCGAGCACCGCACACACATCCAACATCAGTTTGGAAGTGAAATTCTTACCCTGGTCGGTGAGTAAACGGTCCGGAATCCCATGGCGTACAATAATATTTTCCAATAGCGCTCTGGCTATTCGTTTGGCCGTTTGATTAGGGAGTGGTATGGCTTCTACATACCTCGTGAAGTGATCCAAACATGTTAGTATGTACTTATTTCCCCGGGTGCTGGTAGTGAGGGGTCCCACTATGTCAAGAGCGATGAGCTGGAACGGACCATTCGGATGTTCGTGCGCCTGGACGGGGGCTCGTAAGCCGATCGGAGTTTTCCTAAGGGCGCATGCCCGGCACTTCTGCACGTACTCTTGGACGTCGTCGTGGATCGTGGGCCAGAAGCAGTAATGCTCCACGAGTTGTTGGGTAATCTTAGCGCTCTTATGCCCTGCCGTGACAGAATCGTGAAATTGGTGTATCACTTGTGGGACCAACAGGCTAGGGATGAACAACTTCCAGTCGTCTTGAGCGGTGAGCAGGTAGAGTAGGTCGTTATAATACGCCGTTTGCGCCTTCTTGTCTCGCACCCAGCTCTGGCATACTTCATCAGTCTCTTGTGCTTCACGAATTTCGTCGAGATCTACTGTAAGTTCCCCCACGGAGATCAACCGTACTATACGGCTGAGGGCATCTGCGTTACGGTGTAACTTTCCCGGCCGGTGTTCGACCGTGTATTTGAATTCTTCTAATCTTAAGGCCCATCTGGTCAGACGTTGAGAGGGGTCTTGTAGGCTCAACATCCACGTCAGTGCGGCATGATCAGTAATTAGAGTGAACTCGCGCCCGTACAAGTAGCATCTAAATTGTTTAGTTGCCCACATCACTGCCAGTAACTCTTTCTCGGTTACCGTATAATTTTGTTCGGCTTTATTCAGTGCGCGACTGGCGTATGCAATAGGCCTATCGTATCCCCCACGCTTTTGCGAGAGGACCGCTCCAATAGCAAGTCCCGATGCATCTGTGGCCAGTATAAAGGGCTCCGTAAAATCGGGGTAGATCAAAACGCTATCACTACTCAGATAGCTTCGTAAGGTGTCAAACGCGCGTTCCTGCGCGTCTTCCCACTGGAATTTCTGATCCTTCCTGGTTAGCATAGTCAAGGGTCGCGCTATGGTCGCGTATCCCGGAATAAACCTCCTGTACCACCCAGAGAGGCCCAAGAACTGCTGTACCCCTTTCACCTCGTGTGGTGCGGGATAGTTACGGATTGCCTCTACGGTCTTCGGGTCAGGTCGAACACCCTCTCGACCCACCACATGACCCAAATACGCTACCTCGCCTACTGCAAATTTACATTTCTCGATTTGTATTTTCAGCCTGGCCAGACGCAGTCTTTCCAACACCCTCCCCAGTCGTTCAAGATGTTCATTAAAGGTGGTCCCAAATACGACCACATCGTCCAGATACACGTAACACTCCTCTCCTTTTATTCCTGCCAACACCCGATCCATTAATCTCTGGAAGGTGGCTGGTGCTCCGGCGAGCCCAAACGGCATCCTCTCGTATTCATAATGTCCCATTAACGTTGTGAACGCCGTTTTTTCCTTATCCGCTGGATCCAACCGGATTTGATGGTATCCACTGGCTAGGTCAAGGGTCGAGAAGTATTGGGACTTTCCGAGGGCTTCTAGAGTTTCCGTAATATTTGGTAGGGGGTACACCGGAATGCTCGTCACGCTATTCAGGGCTCTGAAATCAGTGCAGAATCGGTATTTCACTGTCCCGTCCGTACTTTTCTTAGGGACTAGTACCACGGGTGCTGACCAAGGGGAGTCGGACTCAGTAATGACTCCTTCGGCTAGCATCTTCTCGATCTGCCTTTCCACTTCAGGTCTCATTGCGTGTGGTACGCGGTACGGTCGTTTGTAAATGGGAGCTGCTTCACCAGTTACTATTCGGTGTTTAACACCGACCGCACATCCCAGACCTGATTTTCCCTCTTCGTAGATAATCTCCCAGTGCTCCTCTAGCAATTTCCTCAGGCGCTGTTGTTGCGGCTCGGGGAGATGTATTGTTTTCTCCTTAATCTGTGAGGTAACGTTCTCGTATGTTCCTGATTTAACGGAGATCTTACGGCACAGCTGGCTCTGTTCGTCTGTTGCAACTTGATTCGCCTGTGCCAGGTCTTCCTTATTGTCTATCACCGCCTCTTGGCCCGATAGGTTTACTACTCGGAGCGGCGCCTTTCCCGCGATCACTTTTACCAATGTCCTTCCTGCTCGGAGGGTAGGTTGGGCTAACACATGTGGTTCGAGGATCATTTCCTGCCCGTCCGCTATTCCCGGTACCTCTCCCCAGATGATCATTTCGGACCACTCGGGAATCACTGTTCGGGATATAGCCCTAACTCGGATCGCTCCTTCCGTATTCTCCGTAAGCTCAACTTCCTCGGGGGACACACAGTCCTCTGAGGCTCTTCTAGGATACTCAGTCCTTCTCTCGCCGGCACACTCAGCCACCGGCTCTTTTGGACACATAGTCCTTCGCTCATCGACACACTGAGTCGCCGACTCGCTGGAACACATAGTTCGTTTCTCGTCGGCACACTTAGTCGCCGACTCGCTAGAACACATAGTTCGCTTCTCGTCGGCACACTTAGTCGCCGACTCGCTGGAACACATAGCCCCTTTCTTTAGGTTGTGGGTCGGTATTTTCGGCTCTATCTCCAACCACCTACACTCTCTCTTCCGGACGTCCAGCACCGCCCCTAAGGCGGCTAGGGCGTCCACCCCTAATAGACCGTCTTCCACTATGCCCACGTCTGCAATAACGAAGGGGAGCCGGACACACCGATGCTCTAGCGACACAAGGAGCCACTGCAGTCCTCTTATTGGCAATGGTCCTCCCATTATACCACAAGCCGTCCGGGGGTATGCATCCATAGGTACTCCTCTGATCGGCTTCTTCAGGACAGATAGCTCCGCTCCCGTGTCGGCCAACATCGACCTGTCCACGCCCCCGATCGTCAGGGTGACACGCATAGTGGGAGATGTTAATCCGCTCACCGTGGTCACTACTAACGGCCTTTGCTCTTCCGGGCTCAATGTCGGGGTTCGTTGAGCCCGTTGTCTTTTGGGTGTTCCAGTTTCTGGGATGTTCCCTCCTCCCCTATCACTGTTCGGATTGCCGTAGACTGGGGGCATTCCCTAATGAAATGTCCAGATTTTCGGCATCTGAAACAGACTTGACCGGAGGACGCCTCTTTCCATGGCGTCTTTTTCGTAGGTGTAAGGGGCGTCTCCTTCTTTACTCGGCAGTCCCGAGATCGATGCCCCACGCGTTCGCAATTGAAACATCGTCCAGCAAAAGAAGGTTCGGGATACGTCCTGTGTCGTACTGGCGCAGACTCCAGTGCTGACCGGGCCGATCGGATTACTGGCCTCGCCCGTCGCTGCTCCTGTTCCCATCTTTGGGCGATGTCTAGAGCCTCTTCCACGGTGGTTGGGGCTGCCGACCGGGTTTGTCGTCCCGGTTCCCCCACCAAACCGTCCAAAAAACGGGCCAACGTGGTGACACCAGTACCCTCCAGATGGATCCCTTCCATTGTTTCTAGTAGTCTCTCAAGGAATTCAACTGCCCGTTCGTTTTGGTGTTGTTCTAACTGGAGTATTCTCTTCAGTTTCTCTTGTGGCGATACTTCCGTCCCGAAACGCTCATGAAGGCGCCTCTTTGTCTGTTCCCAGCTCGCTCTTTCCTCTATGCTCTTCAATACTCGGAGGGCCGCCCCCCCGAGTTTCCATTCTAAAACGTTCCGCCGACTTTCGACGGGGATTCCCCCATCTGAGCCAACTTGTCGAATCGATACAAAAAGGGCCCTATTTCCCCTGTCCCTAACCATATTGGTAACTCGTTTAGGAGGGTCAGATTTGGCTCCCTTTCCAATCGAACCGTCACGGGTTCGGCGGCCCGCGTCATAGCCGCCGCCAGCTGCGCGGTAAGAGCCGCTAACTTCTCCTCCATCTCGGCCAACCTGTCCTCGGAAGTCATGTTCACAAAAAAATCCACTCAAATTTTCTCAAACTTTGCTCCAAATTCCCCAAAATGACTGCTCAAAATTTGTTTAAAACTTTCACTTGGCTCAAAATTAATCTGATAAAAATTTAGTCTCAAAAAATTTTCCCCCTTCAAAAAGGTCGTCTCAAAAATTCCCCTCGGAAATATGACCCTGAATTTTTCCCTCAAAATGTGGCAAGAAATTTTCCAAAAATGTGCCTCAAAATTTTCTTTCAAAATTTCGCTCAAAATTTTTCTGCTCGAAATTTCCCTTTCGAAATCTAGCTCGAAGTTTTTATAAAATTCTTTGTCCTAGTGCAAGGGTGGTGCTCTCAACTTATGTTGAGCGAGCGCCCAATTGCAAAATTTTTGAAGTCCTAATTTCGTGACTCCAAAAACTTCGAAATTATCAACCCCACACCTGACACCAATTTGTAAGGGGTCGACACCCGGCTGACACGAATCTAGAGTAGGGGAAAATAACTTACACTAGTTAATATAAGGAGAAGATTTATTTTATGGAAAATTATCTTTAAATCAGATTATGACAAATGATAAATTTAGAATACAAGAATTATTTAGACAATTAATAAATTTAGAATACAAGAATTATTTAGACAATTAATAAATTTAGAATACAAGAATTATTTAGACAATTAATAAATTTAGAATACAAGAATTATTTAGACAATTAATAAATTTAGAATACAAGAATTATTTAGACAATTAATAAATTTAGAATACAAGAATTATTTAGACAATTCATAAATTTAGAATACAAGAATTATCTAGACAATTCATAATTCCAGAATACAAGAATTATTTAGACAATCCATAAATTTAGAATACAAGAATTATTTAGACAATTCATAAATTTAGAATAGAAGAATTATTTACTTTAGAATTAATAACTTTAGAATTGGCCAATCCTACTCACTCATCGTAACACGATCTCCACTCCGCGATCTCAGCGCGATCGATTTATCACCACAAGTCAAACCATCGATGTCTGTTCCATTTGAATATCAGTCAACGAGTGTCCCAGGCGTTTTTCCATTTGGACGTTTTTCTCACACCCACACAACAGCATTCTCACACTGATAGGGGAGATTCCCCCTCGCTTCCGTTAGTCAATGCATTTTTTCTAGGTCCCCAAAGGGGCTGCACCCACACTCTTACATTGTTTTAGATATCGCCGTAGGGTTTTAGCCGCCTTTAGCTAAGCAAAGTGAACGATAAAAATTAACAAAAAATAAGTTTTATGTAATATCGACAGAATTAGTTTATAATTTAAAGTTTTGCACATTTTAAAAACATCCTTTATTAGAACTTGTATTAGAAGTCAGGACCAAAATTTTTTCTCAAGACAAGGGCAAGACTATGTTATTTGAAATTAACAACCAGCTAAACCTTAGGGATTAGGAGATTTAGGCCTATCATATATAAATTAACATGCAGGTGTCATATATACTCGTTTTTTTTACAAAGCTAGATTGAATACAAGATTTTTACTGTTCATGGCTAGTTCCGTAGATGAAATAATCATCTTGTTGAATTATGCTAGTATATTTTTGGAATGTAAATATCTCTAGGAAATGACAACCATAATTTCAAATAAGGATCCTTAACCATTTTTTATTTATTTTTTTTTTTGAGAAAGAAAACACAAAAATCACGAAAGATACGTAAAATTCTATCAAATGATGGACATGTTTATTTATTTGCTAATGATCACTATTAAAAACGGGACAAAATTGATTTTTTTTTTAAACGAATAGACGGCCGGGAATTCAGCTGAAAATGCTACGTATTATAGTCATCAGCCCAGACAGACTGGAATATTGCGAACCTTGCACAATATTGGCAACAACATTGCAGTGGCAATATTGCCGCAAAGTAAAAGAGGCGGACATTGGAATATTGCTGCAATATTCCTGCATTCTTCCTGGGATGTAATATTGCTGCAATATTCCATTCTGTCTGGGACCCTGGCATTTGGAAAAAAAGAGAAGAGGAAAAAATTTTAGGGTCTGTTCCGGAGTCGATGGTACTTGTGTACGCGGTGCTTTAAAAAATGAAGATTCCATGTCATAGGGTAAAAAACGAAGTGCCGAGAGCCTTAGTTAGGTATCAGACTAATATGAGATCCGGCATTAACTAGAGCTCTCGATTTCCAGTCCATCGTAGAATAGTCTCGTAGACATCTCATCGTAGAATAGGCTTTCCTTTCTCTTTTTTATATATATCAACTTGGCGTTGTTTCTGACGAGATAAAATCAATAATCCCCTCTAAAGCCTCATTTGCGCTAAATATGTACACGATTTTCAAGCCTTCGTGATTAGATATTAACCGAACAAATAAATGCATTTGCCAACTTGTTTGTCGCTATGATTTCTAGAACTCACTTCCTGCTACCGTCTTTCCGAAGACATAAATAACCTTCAATCTTACAATATCTTCAACTCTGACCCAATTGCTGAAATTTTTTCTCGTGTTTTTAGGATGCAACAAGGGTCCCGGACTACAGAGGTTGCCCCTTTTTAGTACACCATCTTCTTGGATCAATATCATTATAAAAAAATTTCGATTTTTATCTCATTTGACAGCGAAGAGATGTTTAGCATTAGAAAATCGCGTGTTTCTTATAAATGAGGCTTTGGAAGAATTAATAACTTAACTCGTCAGAACAAACGCCATGGTTGTATCTATAGTAAAATGAAAGGGCCGAGACAGTTCTCCGGTGAGCGAGGGCTTCAAGTGAGCTAGATAATATAAGATCTCATTTTAATTTTATTGCTTTTTTCAGAGTTGCTTGCAAGGTGACAAGGGAATGCTTGGGGCTCTCCATCGATGAGAGTCATAGTGTATATTGTACTCACGAAAGATGCAATAGAAAGATCTTTAATAAGCTTCAGACAGCCACGCAAAGTTAAACCGCAGCTTTAGATATCTATCCAGTATGGGGATTTAAATGTTAAGTTTTTACTTTGAGCCCGAAATCTTTAACTTTCTCAAACTAAAGAGATAGTAATTGAAAAAAATTTAGTTTGCCGAGAGTAGGTTAATTGTTGATATATAAGGAGATATCAATGAGGTTGTCCTCTCCTTGATGAAAATAAATATATACATATTTTAATTGTTACAGACTATAGTTTTGAAGATAAAGATAAGAGTAAATAAATATTATATTTATTTACTCTTATCTTTATTAAAGACTAGCTGCAAGGCCCGCCTTCGGCGGTCACGCTCGCTGGACCCCCAACCCACGACCCCCACCCTCATACCCCACTCCCACCCAACACCAGCCCCCGCACCAGTGCCCAACCACCGCCCCACCCCTCACCCCAGCCCCGGCACCCCCCACTACGCCTCTTGACCCCCACCATCCCCCGGACCCTGCCCCCGCACCACCACCCCGGACCCCACTACGCCTCTGGACCCTCATCTGAGCCCCCCCCATTACGCCTCTGGACCAGCACCTAAACCTTCCACTCCACCCTGCACCTCCGGACCCCACACCGTGCCCCCGCACCCAGTTTTTTTTATTTCTAGCCTTCTAGTGACCCAAAGATTATGTATACAAAATTTGCTTAATTTGGCTCTAAGGGTAAGAATTTTTATTTTTTTGATCCCCCCCCCCCTGTTTTGGGTAGTTAGTTTTTGAATTTCTAGCCTTCAAGAGACCCACAAATTATGTATACAAAATTTGGTCAAGTTAGCTCTAAGGGTAAGAATTTTCATATTTTGACCCCCCCCCTTTTTGGGTGTTTTTTTTAAACAAAAGTTGTCAGAAATCACATCCCCTACAACTTTGCTCATTATAAAATTTGCCGTAGAGTTAATAGTCTAGGAGTTATTTGATAATTTTCATTCGTGCGCCCCCCCAAACCCCCTTCTGGGGTCAAAATATCAAAACGTTATATAGCTAAAAACGTAAGTTAGAAGACATCAGATGTAAATATGAAATTTCATAATAATCCCTTCAGCCGTTTTGACGTGAATCGTGAGCAACTTTTCGGAAACGACGGAAACATACAGACATACAGACATGAATTTTGTTTTCGTTCATAACTTTGCTTGAAACGTGTGCAACCAAAATTTGGCGTGATTTGGAGCAATGTACAGACAAAACCTTAATTTTATATATATAGATGTTTCACCATGCACCAACACCACAATCTCTACTAATTATAGTTTTGAAGGTTTGATTTTCGATATCCATCTTTTTAATTAGGAATATCTTTTATTTCTCATAAATTCAAATACCTCAGTGGATATACATAGCTAAATTCGTTTTGAAAATATAGTCTCTAACAAATAGATATTAGATATTCATTATATATATTAGGTATATTATTATTTGCATCATGCCGAGGACAGCCTCATCTATTTATTTTTCCTTATAAAGAGTTTGTATTTATGTCAATTAATAGCTTTTCAGCATGATTAGTCTCGTTGGTATTGATTTGATTTTACAGTACTCCGAGGGGTGAACCGCGACCTAAAATTATGTACACCTACTTCCACTTCCAAGTAGAAGACAATAGATTATCTAATGAATTCCGTAGTAATTCCAAAGACAGTATACACCTATAATAATAAAACTTGAGTAAGATACGAGGTAGGTTTCACAAAAAAAGAAATAAAACAAAATTGAGTTTTGAATTCGATATATTTCGAGGTTTGCCCATCATCAGGAGTCTAAGAAAACTGGCTTTTTCTTAGACTCCTGATGATGGGCTAACTCCCGAAATATATCGAATTCAAAACTCAATTTTGTTTTATTTCTTTTTTTGTGAAACCTACCTCGTATCTTACTCAAGTTTTATTATTATATTAAAATGTTTCACCTAGAACCAACACCGAACTCCTTAAAAGTTATTAGTATACACCTAATTCCAATCGCGGTTCACCCCTCGCAGTACCCTATATAGAAAATTTTCTGATCTCTGTTCAATCTATGGACAAATTTGTAATTTTGAAAATAAGTATTTCTGCATTATTTTGAATAAAAGCGAAGAAATTTAATTTAAACTCTCTGAGAAAATTCTAATAATATGAAACTGAATCCAGGACCGGGCCAAGCTATTCGGCCGCCCGTGTGCAAACTCTAATTTTAAGCCCTCTTTATAGACTTTATAGTCTTTTCAAGTGTCTGTCTAGCACTCTAGCCTGTTTTGCCGGCCTTTGACTTGGCCGCCTGTTTGTTTTGCACACATTCGCCCTATAGTCGGCGCGGCCCTGAATTGATATTTATAGAAAACTTGGAACTTTTTAAAGATTTTCTCAGTTGAATAATATTAATAAAAAAAAAAAAAATACTAATAGAAATCTCGTTTCTATTTGTTATATAGTATACTAATGAAAATAAAATACCATGCAAAGTTGCAAATAGATCATGAATGCAAGGCATTAGTCAGCGGGATTAGACTCCCCCGAAATGTTGAGGTAAAAATGGAAGTTTTACACGATTTTAATTAAAAAAAAATCTGATAGAAAACAAAACAATCTGGGCATCTGGGAGGTCATGTCACCTACTCCTAGAATTTTATCCATACTCCCCTAACAAGCCCCCCCTCCCGAAATTTTTTGGCCGTGGCCTTGCATGAATGGTGCAGTGTATCAAATGTTTCCAAAATTTTCTTGAAATATATATCTATATATTTTTTTTAATTATACAAAAATTTTTACAAGTAAAAATGCTAAATTAATAAATACGCGATGAAAGGCTCAATATAAGTTTAGGTTAATTAATTTTTATTCTACACCTGCCGGAAATTTAATTTATGAGCACGCGAAAGAATGGCTGCTTGGCTAGCAAGGCAAAATCATATTGAAAGCAAAGACTCAGGAGCGAAAATAGTTCATTAACATTCATCAACAGATGGAGCTTTAATGGTCTGTATAAATATAGTATTGTTTTATTTATTTATTATTTACTTGTGTTAGTATGAAAATTGAAAATTTAAAAATGTTTTTTCAAATATGTGATATTTTTTTAATAAAAAATTATTTTTAATTTAAAGGAAAAATAAATCACAAGATTAAGGTTCGAACTCGCAAACTTAATAGCAGGAGGCCTCAATCTTTACGACCCCTTTCGTTGATAACTTATTAATCTATTTGTTACCCTTCTTTTGAATTTATTATTTAATGTCAAAATATCATTTGTTTTATATATTTAATTTTTTAAAAAGTGCAAGATAAAAAATATTTTGTATAAATGGAGAGAAAATAATTTTCCAGGCCTCACCAAATAGCTAGACTCTCCTTGTTCAATATTTGTTTTGGCTTGGAAAATACTGGACCACAAATTACTATAATCTTAAGTATATACCCTTGAATAGTCTTGGAAATTAGTTCTTATAATACATTTGAAATATAGGGTGCAGAAGAAATAACTCCCACATTTCGAAAAATAACTGTGGGACCCTCAAAGCAGGTAGAGGGGTGAGGTCCGTTCCCTTAGGTAGGGTACATAATAATGATTCCAGTCGTCACTATGCCGTGGTCGGGTGACCATCGAAGCTTTGTAGTGGAAACTTTTTTCAAAAATGCCGAATCTGTAACTGCGACGCAGAGGGCGTTTCGGTTTAAGTGCTAATGAAAGTGTTCCAGGCCGAAAAACGATTTTGCTGTGGGTTCAAAAAGTAAGGGCAATAGGATGTGCACTGAAGAGAAATCCACCGTGAGGTCCCAAAAATATCGCCCCAGTTCGATTGAGCTGTCTTCCAGCTGTTGGATAATTTTCTGGGTCCGGAAATTGAAGAGTATGGGAAAGAACATAGAGGACTTCTGGTTCCAACAGGATAGAACTATGGCCAATACAGAACGTCGTCCGCGTGAAATTTTGCAGATGTTCCCGGGTCAAGTGGTCTCCGTACACGTGGCAATTCCGTGGCCAACGTGGTCGCCTGATTTAAGTCCCTGGGACTTTTTTCTGTGTTTTCTGAGGTTTTCAAACATTGTCCTCGGTCCTTGGACAAACTAAAGGAGGCCATTCAAGAAGAAATTCAAGGAATTTCGGCCGACATGCTAGTGAGACTGATGTAAAAGGCCACCATTTGGACCAAATAATATTTAAAACTTAAAAAAACTTTTATATATATACATTTAGGAAATAAAAAGTTTTTGATGATACCTCATACCATTTTATTTCATTCCACCTTTGAAAAGTGAGAGTTATTTCTGCCGCACCCTAATAAAAATTGATCTTTTCTCAGATCAATTGATCATTATCATAATAAAGTAGTCAGTACTAAGACTGGTTTGATGCAACTACTCGCCTATATTTTTAGTTAATTTTATGTAAATCTTTCACATTTTTCAAGTCCCTCATCTTATATTGTTCATAAAAAAATATTCTAATCTAGAATTTCTTCTCTTTATTTTCCCACCTCGCCTTTCAAAATATTCCTTAGCAAAATCCCCGGGACATGTTTTCTATATAAGAGCTCTTCTCTTGGCAAGATTCTTCCACAAGGTTCTATTTCGTCTTATCATATCGCTAGTTTGTACATTTGTAATTATTGTGTCTACCCATTTGATTTTCAGAATTTTCCTAGCGTAATAGAGGTTTTAAATTATTTTCGATTTAAATATATCTTCTCTGGGCCGGGTTACCGGTTCTTCACTGCGTTCCAAATACTATGTACTGAAAATTAAGTTATATAAAATAAATAAGGGAGAGGGAAAAGTAAATTTTCTTGCTTAAATCAATTCAGAATATGTATATATTTGTCTTGTATAAATGCGTTTATTATTTGGAGAAGGAATTAAAATTAATCTAATTCCTAAACCAAAATAATATAGACTAAAAAAAATGAGTAGTAAAGTTATCTTAGACTTACTAGTTTTAGCACATTTTGTTTATTATAAAATAATGGAAAATTTTATTTGATGTGATCAAAAACTTTAGGTTTGGAAATATTTTTGAGTAGTTAGGAGGGGAAATGTAGGAATCATATTAATTAAAAGGATATTAGATTGGAGTCAAAATTTACATTGATTATTGTAAATAAATAAATAAAACAATAAATTAATTAAAAAAAAACAATGATAAAATAAATATTTATATATAAATTAAACTTTATTTAATTAAAAATAAATAAAATATTGATAATAATAATCAAGTACTTAATTATTAATATGTATATGATAGTGCCCAGTAAAAATTTAATTTAAAAGTAAATATATTATAAATATATTAAGATATAATTTTATAAGAATTACTAAAAACTAACTCAAAACTTGATATTTATAAGTCATTGTCCTATATCATAAAAAAAGATAATAGTTTTAACCATGAACATGGATAAATTAATTTATATTTGCAAAATTAAAAATTACCAACCTCTGTATATAGGGTATTTCACATCCATATTTGTGTTAAGTTCCCAAATCTTGAAGAGAACTTATATTTTATACACCGTTATTTCTCAGTAAAAAAATGACATTTGAATAAATAAAAGATGATCGATAGTATTTGTATGAAGTTATCCAAGAGAAGACAAAAGTACAGTTTGAAATTATAGAGTATCAAGGGAACAAAATAAATTTTTCTTCGAGTTTAGTTATTAATTAGTTCGTTTAAAAAACATTATAAATGCTATTTAATAAATTAATGCATTTAAATAATATATAGTATCTAGTGATATATAATTTATATTTTATATTATCATTTAGTCTATAATTTGGAAATCGGACTATACTTGTTTTGTTGCTAACCTTGCTTTATTTATTTTATTGATAAATAATAAATTGTTTATTTATTTAATTGTAAATTTATCTTGTATTATGTTTTTATTTGGGTCAAATATTTATTGAACCTTATAATAGAGCCTAAAAAATAATAAAATTCGGCTTAATTAAAAAAATCAATTATCAATATTGATTTCATTATGCAAATAATTAAAAATCTCTAAATTTTACTTATATTTATAATAATCTAGCTTTGGTTATTGATTCATCTACAATTCTACATACATACAAATATTAACATATACCTACAAAGGCGCCGAAAGGGCAGGTCAGGAGGCCTCTTCGTCCCCAGCCCCTCTGAAGGTGGCCTGGGGCCCTCCAAATAAAACCGAAATGCTGCATGATTTTAACAAATATTTAAAAAGAGTGGGGCCCTAGATAAGATCCATTCAACCACGGGGTTCGCATAAGCTCTTTCTCTTTATATATATTATATTATATATATTTAATCATTATATTATTTAATACTATATAAATAGTAATTCTAATTTAAACAAAGTTGGGGGTTGAGTTTGAGAATTCTAGAAAAAAAATAGTACTAAAGCCTGGTTTACACGGGTAGAGTTTTTAGTAGAGTACTGGGTAGAGTAGGGTAGAAAGTAGAAACCCGGAAAATCTCAGTAGAGTAGAGTTTGCAGTAGAGTACTGGTTTGCAGGTAGAATAGAGTACTATCGAACATTTGGCAAAATAACTAAGGAACTCAACTCTACTTACCCCCTCCACCTCGAAACGCTACTAGCCTCCCCACCGAGGGGTGAACCGCGATTGGAATAGGTGTACACCGTCTTTAGAATTACTTTGGAATTCATTAGATAATCTATTGTCATCTATTGTCTTCCACTTGGAAATGGAAGTGGAAGTAGGTGTACACGATTATAGGTCGCGGTTTACTCCTCGCTCCCCACTATACCCCCGCGTAGACTCAACCTTTTCAGTAAAGTAGAGTGACTGGTAGAGTTCAGTTTAGTCCAACACGTTGCGCAAGACATTTGTTGTACCTTTTCTTTTTGTTAAATAATTTTTTAATATTTTAAATAACAAACATGAACACAGGACTTTTTAAAAGGTTATAGTGGTGTTTCACGAGTAAAAATAAAAATTAAAAAATATATATTTTTTTTTATTATATTTTTGGAGTTTTATTTTAAATACTTTATACATATTTCGGGTTTTTAGCCCATCATCAGGAGTTTGAGTTTACATAAGAGCCAGTCTTTTGTAAACTCAAACTCCTGATGATGGGCTAAAAACCCGAAATATGTATCTCAACAAAAACACTTGTGTAAAAAAAGGCCAAGTTCGATTAATAAAATCCGTTTGCCAAAAAAAGTAGTGAGATCTAATGTGCTGCCAAGTTCAACATCATCAATTTATTAAATGAGTCGAGAATATATTAGTAACTTCAATTAAAACGCATGTTTTTCATTTCACATGTCCCTCTATATTTTTTATTGATTTCACATTTTTAGTTGAAATTATTTTCATAAAACACGATTTAAAAGAAAAAAAAATGGAAATTATTAAAATTAAAATCACTACTCCGTTGGTCCGGTGTGCTTTCGCTTAGCACTCAGAAGATATTAATTCTCTATTTTCTGCTTTTAGTCCAGTCAACGAATGGGTTAGCGAAAACATTTTATAGGAGAAAATTTTTTCTTATGGAATATGTTTGGGCTAGTTAGGAGGTAAAAAGACTAAAAGTCCCCAGTCCTAGCTACCGGTCTTAGGGGTGGAAGGAGAGTGGAAATGTCCCGTTTTTTAGTTTTTTGCTTATATCTCAAAAACGGTGGGTCGAGGGAAAAAGGTACTCTAAGCAAAATAAAATCTTATAATATTTAGTACAAGATTGCTTCTATTTAATTTATCTCTCTATTCCTTATGGTTATTGAAATATTCACCCCCCTTCCACCCCTAAGCCCGGTAGCTAGGACTGGGGACTTTTAGTCTTTTTACCTCCTAATTAGCCCAAATACATTCCATAAGAAAAAATTCTCTCCTATAAAATGTTTTCTATACCCCCTTTTTGAGCGTTCGTTGACTGGACTATATACATTTCATATTCTGTGCACCTAACGCTATCTAGCGGCTTAGAATTTAACCCTAGGCATTTGTCAAAAATTTAATTTGTATTTTAAGATTTTTAAGGTTTATTCATCTTCTCTTAATTGTCTTTAGCAACGATTAGCAATTTAAAAAAATGCCCCAAATTTGTAATTTGATAAGATACAGTGTTTTAAGAAATATATATAAAATTCCAAAAAGATCACTTTCAACAATCAATTCTAATCAAGAAAATACAACCAATAATGAAGAAATTGTTAAAAAAAGTGGATTTGCTAAAGCATTTGAAAATCATTTGAATATTCTTCAAGAAAAGGAAACACCTCCAACACCTGATTCAACTACGTTTGCCTCTCTATTAAGAAATTCAAAATTCATTGATGTAATTTAGCCAAAAGTTTAATTTATTATTATGTTTAAGAAGCTATATTTAATTTTATTTTTAGATGGGAGATCCTGTTGGAAAACAAGTAGAAGGTAAAATTTTCCATATTGTCGGCGAAGACTTATATATTGATTTTGGTTGGAAATTTCATTGTGTGTGCAAACGACCTACGAAAAATCCACAGTAAGTTCAGTACAAGAAAAAAATTAAAATTATAAGTTAATGCATGTTTCTAATCTAATTATAACTAAGATAAAGTTACAAAGGTGTAAGTGTCAATTTTACCTATATATTTTTGCTATAAAAACCTCCCCATGCATTCTGATGAGATTTTCTCACCAAAAATGTGGTCTGAAATGTGATTTCGCCGTCAGATGTGAAATGCTCAAGTCTGGCTCCCAAATTTTCACTTTTAGAACTTTTAATAGGTTCGGTTCTATCTAGACCAGTGCTTCTTAAACTTTTTGAAGTCGCGGCCCCTTTGGAACCCAAGTCAATATCTCCCGGACCCCCTTTTTTTTTAAAAAAATTCAGATTCGTTTAAAAAATATAATTTTGAATTTCGTATATGCATACACTTACTAGTCATTGCATGCATTTACTAAGGTTAACAGTAAAAGCGTGAAAAAAATAAACATGGTTATTATGTTTTGATTAATGAGTGTATGCTTCCACTACCATGGCTAAGTACATATGTGCACAAATCTGAAATATATCTTCCAGCAAATTCCAATTCAAGTATTGAATCTGATCTCAACTCAATTAATTCCTCTTGTAATTTCCAAGGAAGGTGACCAAATTGTAAATTAGCACTAAATGTTGTTATTATCCAGTCATCATCATCATCATTGAGTATACAGTCCGAAGAGTGGTTTGACGCAACCACCCGTCTCCACGCGGCTCTGTCCCCCGCCAACTGTTTGACCTCTAAATGTCTCTCATCCCATATCCCCAATTATTTGGTTGAAATATTCTGATCTGGGCCTTCCCCTTTTCCTCCCCCCCCCCCCCAAGATATCCCTAAGCAGTCCCCCATGTCTCAGTGAGTGCCCCATCATCTGACCTCTTCTCTTCTTCAGACTCTTCCACAAGGTTCTTCTTTCTCCGATTATTCCAAGAACTTCTTCATTTGTAATTCTATCCATCCATTTGATATTCATCATTCTTTTGTAGCACCACATTTCGAAAGCCTCTAATCTCTTTTTCCCCGCTTTTCCAATTGTCCAGGTTTCACACCCGTACATGGCTATGCTCCATACATATGTCTTCAATAGCATCTTCCTGTTTTCTAAGCTGATTGAGGAGGAGCATAGTAGTTTTTGTTTTGAATTAAACCCCATTTTTGCTTGGACAATTCTTGATTTAATTTCGTTTTCGCTCCTCCCATCCCATGTTATTTTACTTCCTAGGTAGCGGAATTCCTTAACTCCTTCTATTATCCAGTCGTGCTCTTTATTTTGACTTAACTTTCCCCGCGAAAGCCATCTTATTTCTTTATGATATAGCAAACTTTCATGATCCGATCCCATTTCTTTGCATAAAATGTGAAATAATCTTGCTGAACTCCCTTGGCATTTGACATAATTTACTATTGTTGACACATTTAACAACACTTCATATAGTTCACTTTTCATTTTTAAAAAACTAAATTTTGTCTGTGGATAAAGCAATGCATTAGTCTTGCATTTGGGCAAAATTTTTTTACCTCAGAAATAAATCCTGAAATCTTTCCGGTCATTGCTGCTATCTGCCCCCAGAGGGGTACCAAACACGACTATACTAAAAGACATAGAAATAACTTCCGTCAAAGATGAAATAAGACAACACAGCCACAAGTACCTAACTAAACAAACTAACTCAACACCCAAATGAGTACGCTTAAGACATAATAAATACATTACCACCAACAAGATTAAAAAGACACAGACCAATAAATCCCACCTTAATGATCAGTCAATGGATATCATTAAAATCATTGTAAATCATGTCATTTTTCATTAAACCTGTAAACAAGCTTATTGCCCGCCAGGACAGATTGCTGATGTACTCTTGGAGAATAAAAAAAAAAAAAAATTGTAGCTGCACCAAATTCTTTTTTTAATTCTATAATTGGATACAAAATTTTTTTTAAGAGGTTCAGCTATTTCTGAACTATGAATCGTTTCACAAATTTTTATTGCTGCTGGTAAAACAAGATATTCGCCAATGGTATGAGTTTTTTTTTGTTTTTCCGACAAGTAAAGCAATTTCAAAAGAAGCTTTCAGTAATTTGTCATTAAGTTTTGTATATTTAGGGGGAAAATTAGTTTGGCGTTTTAGCCTTTCTCTTGTTTTATTTTTAAATTCACTATGTACGGCATTTAAATGTCTACTAAATTTTCCTGGTCTCATTGCATCATTTGACAATGTTTTTAAACAAATTACACAAAATGGTTTTTCTTCGTTATCACAAGAGGATACAAAACAAAATTTTATAATTATAATCCAAGTATTTAAACTTATTTAACAATAAAAATTTATTTGTTACATTCGCAACTCTTCGCAGCCCCGCTGCGGGTAATCCATGGACCCCTAAGGGGGCCGCGGCCCACTACTTTAAGAAGCACTGATCTAGACAACTAACATGCCGACAATGTTTCCATGTGAGGCCCCTATACTCTATTTTTATCCATTGGAAATCTATGTGGTTTAAACCGAAACTTTTATATCGATAAACAACTCAACCACTAAAGCATCAAATCTGCACTTATAAGACTTGCTAAATGCCCTGATAAAGGTGATATATGTGAGCGTCAGTTTCTTAAACAGTAGAGAACTACGATAGTCTCTCTAGTCCGACACGTCCATTAATTCGAAACTTTCACACCCCTTTTATCTCAAATTAGATACAAAGTGAAGAAAGGCATTCGCTAACTCGTATATCCCTATAACTTCTAGTGACTGTAACTCTTTTCTTTTCCACAACATTCAATCTTCATACATTAGGCCCGCATTCACAGCTACCTATGGCTCCAACCGCTAAATTTCTTTCTATTAATTTCGTAATGTGAGAATTAATCTGTATAGGTGTTGCACATTATTGAATCAGTATCATAAAAATTCTGCAGGCCGTTGAAAAGACAAAAAAATAACTCTTTCGCACTAGAGTGGTGTGTAGCTATGTGTTTTGGGATAACTATGCTAAAAATACTATAAGTCGTTTTTTACCATTAAGATCTAAGTTGGATAAGAAAACCTTCAGTCTTTCAAGACCCGCATCCACAAATAACTTCATCTCTGAGCCAATCCCTGAAATATCTTCTTCTTTTCATGATATAGGGGCTCATCCCGGTCTTAAGACGTAATACCTTTTTGGTGAACTTCTTGTATCAATATCATTATAAAAATAAAGTAAAAAAAGTAAGCTATCTTTGATTTGTAATTAAAAAAACTTCTCCAAAACTTGCTAATTACAATATACTTTTTTAAACTAAGACCAATATTTTCCAATTATTTTTTTAACAATTTAATGATTATTATTATTATTCAGTTCCATTATCAGAATTAGATGTGACAAATCAGAGGAAAAAAGGAACAATTAAACACCGTGTTAAAACTTGCTATCAATTGCAACGTTTCGCTAATTTATGTGGCTCTTGATCAAATTTTCAAAACACTGTCATTTAATTCTTTTCTTACTAATTAGAATACATATATATATATATATATATATATATACGAGGAGTGAACCGCGACCTAAAATCGTGTACACCTACGTCCACTTTCACTTTCATTTCCAAGTAGAAGACAATAGATTATCTAATGAATTCCAAAGTAATTCCAAAGGCGGTGTACACCTAATTCCAATCACGGTTCACCCCTCGTATATATATAACAATATGAACACCCTTATTTATACACAACATTGATTATTTAGAGTAGCAATGGATGGATTCAAACCAACCAACTGTACACCTTCGACTTTAAGAAGAATTAAATGACAAAGTGTTTTGAAAATTTGATCAAGAGTCTGATGAAGCCACAATAAATTGACGAAACGTTGCAAATGATCGCAAGTTTGCAACGCGGTGTTTAATTGTTCCTTTTTTCCTCTCATTTGTCACATCTAAATTTAATTATTACTTAAACTTTATCAATAATAAATTGAAAGAAATTCATTCATTATAATTTTATATCTATTATAAATTACAAATAATTATTCGAATCGATCGTAATCTTTTAAATTCTCCAAATATTTTTTTATCTGCTCTTTATGTTTTTCAATCTGTTGTTCATGGTATTTAATTTGATCCTTAGCCGCGTTTTTCAGTTCGTCGTGCATTTTCTTTAATTTTTTGTTTCGTTTGGTATATAATGCATCTGGATGGAACCCTCCTTTACCTGAGCCATCTTCTATACATCGAATTCTTAAAATAAAATTGTTTTTAAATAAATCAAGTTTAATCTAAAATAGAATATTTCATATATGATATTTTTGTATATTCTTATCAATTGTTACCACAGATCTGAAGAAAAGACTTGTTACTCTGAATACGATTCAGATACGACCATAAAATTAATAGATTTGATATTATCTAGCTTCCTTGATCATTAAACCCGTCTCAAAACCGCCTTTAATCTTTTCTATAGGGGGTCGGGTAGGGTAGGGGTTAGCGTGCCAGCCTGCTAACCAAGTGGACCCGGGTTCGAATCCGACTCGAGGCATCCGACTAAAACCTGGCCCCGGGTTAGAGACAAATTTTAAAATAATAAGTAGTATCTTAAATTGTCTTATGGCTAGAAAGGCCGAAAAGCCAAAAAAAATCTTTTCTATTGATTCTACAATGACAATTATAGAAAAATAGAAAAATATTATAATAAACTCTCATTTACGGGAAACAAGCAAATTTCAAAAATACATCGCCCCCTTTGCGGTTCCATTAAAATCAAATCTAATAAATTTTTCTATCTCTACGACTAAGAGGTTGGAACACGCCTTTGCCATTTTCAATCCTCTAGTTTTGGATATGAGGACCTTCTTCAGCAACCCAACCACTGTTTGATTTTTTCTATTCAGACTTATATATTGTAGCAACCTTATCATAGAAAAATGTCCCGTCGATATAAATTACTTTTTTGCATTTTAAAGAATATTAATTAAGTGTAGTAACTAGATCATATTAGATTTTTGTTGTGCACACAAGGTGATTTTAAATAAATGTAAATAACAATTCACAGAATTTAACTGGGGAAAAAATAAAACAATTCTTAAAAGAGAATTATTTTTATTCTATATATAGAGAGAATTTGAACAAAAATCATTACATTTTTAGGAAATATCAACCATTTTTCAAACACTTAAGTAAAATTTATTTATAGAAAGTAAAGAAATTTTTTGAAAAATGTTTTTTTGGAACTTTTTCAAAAAGTTTTTTTTTTTTTAAATATAAAGTACTAGGTAGGTTCAACATAAATAATAGATCAGATGCTTGTTTAGCACTACCCAATATATATTTCGGGGTATAAGCCCATCTTCAGGAGTTCACAAGTGTCCTTTATATACATATGGTGTATTCGTCGAAATATATATTGAGTTGTGCTAAACAAGCATCTGATCTTTTATTTATGTGAAACCTACCTAGCATTTTATATTTAAATTTTTTTTTTTTAAAGAAGAAGATAATTTACACTATCTTTTTATTCATAAAACCCACGTTTCGGAGGCTATTTCCTCCTTCAGGGGTTTAAAAAGTCAGTGAAAGAAATCCAATGTGACATTCCTCTCTGTCTCCTCTTTCATTGGCAATAACAATAATATATTGTATTTAATTTTCAGCAGAATTATTACTACATTATAATTCTGCTGAGAATGAAATACAATATATTATTGTTACTGCCACTGAAAGAGGAGACCCTGAAGTAGGAGGGAATAGCCTCCGAAACGTCAGTTTATGAATGGAAAGATAGTATAAATTAGCTTTTTTTTTGGACATCCTCATCAATTTCCACTCAATTTGTAATTATATTTACAAAAAAATAATTTTTAAAATCTTAATAATAAGCTAGTTAGAAGTAAAAAGAAAGAAAAGGATATGATGTTTCAAGAAGATTTTTAAACCACCTTCAAATTGGATCGTCAAAAATATTTGTTTTGTTTTTTTCTTTATATACTTTATTTATATACTTTATTTAATATGTTTCACCAAGAATCTACACCATTCTCCCTTAACAAAAGCTTATTTATTGCTTATTTAGATCAAAACCTTAATAAAACTTTTACAGTCAATATATGGACTAAGTTTCAAATTTTATTTTCCTTTATTTTTGATCATTTAGACCACTCTGTACGTTATTCGCAAATTATTAATACTCAAGACTAAAGAGTCAAACAAACTAAACCAACTTATTCGTCAATCCGACTTTTAGTGATAGAAATTTCCTCCTTGCCTCCATCTTATCCGTGTCTACAACCTTCACTCGTTCAATGCCAAAACACTTTCGACTCCAATCCAATCCTTGATTATTTATTCTCTTTTTCCTGGAGTGCAAGGGTCTATCCAGCATTATGTCCTATTACGCACTGTCGACTGGTCGCTGGCGACTGTGACTTTCCTTAGTTTAAATGAGTGTTTACTCACTTGGTTGCTTGGCGCGTCGTGCGTAAACACTCATTTAAACTATAGAAAGTCACGGTCGCCGGCGACAGTACGTAATAGGCCTATAGGTCGTACACTTTTTTGAATCCATATCATAAGAAATTACTTCAAATGCTCTTATTGGATTCGAGACCTACCTTCTAAGCTCTAGTCTATTATAGCGTCAGGGTGAGCTTCTAACTCCAATTATGCTCTTTGGGGGGAGGGGGTTCGAGCATTGGCCCAAACCATTTCTTACGAAGTAAGATTGGCTTTAATTTTGTTGTGAAAACAAAAACTCAAATTTTCGGGGGCATAATTCCAACTACTAGAAAAAGAATTTGATAATATAGATTTTTATTTACCTTGAAATATGAATTCTTCTAATGAAAGTTGAAAAGATATTTATATTCATATTCAGAAAAATTACTTGTTTATTTATATTTTCATTTTAAAGAAAAAAACAAAACAAAAACAAAATATTATATACAGGGTGTTTCAGGAGGAATAGTAAATATTTTAGGAGGTGTTACTATAGACGAATTGCAATAAAAAAAATGCCATTTAATATGTGTCCAATTTTTATTGAGTACAGAGATACAGGTGTTAGTATGTAACCCAATATCGGCATACTCAGCATGTGTAAATATGTGCGGCATGTTTACACGCTACAGTACAGTAGACTTGGCCAACAAATCATATGAAAACTTCAATGTAAACCAAAGCACAACTTCCCAACTTGAACATCAACACTCTACTGCTGACATTCTATAAATACGCTCATAGCAACCCATAGCAACCGGTGTACCAAGACACGGAACGAAAATGCATTGAACTCAGCTGTATCTCTGTACTCAATAAAAATTGGACACATGTTATATGGCATTTTTTATTGCAATTCGTCTATACTACCACCTCCTAAAACATTTACTATTCCTCCTGAAACACCCTGTATATTAAATTATATTCAAACGCATCCCAATGTGAAGATCCTGGGTTCGAACCTCGCCTGATCTTTTTGTCTATAATAAAAAATCTTTTCTTTGTTCTCTAATTTAATAATATATATTTTTTAATCACTATTTTTAAAAGGTAAAGCACTCACTTAGCTCAGTACGAGCTTATATACAAAATTTATTTTTTTACTTTCTCTATAGATTTACCAATAAGAAATGAAATTTTTCTAACCCACCTCAAGGAAAGAAACATAGAATTTAAAAAAAAAAAAAAAGAATCAAAATATTAAAATATTATGTCCAGAATACCTATAAAGTTGAAACTTTACTTGAACATAATAAATAATACAAAATGGAATAGTCTTACTGAAAGAGGAGTCTAAACATTTTCAAAAAAATTAAATCTTAAAATAGTGGCCTTATTGTAATAGAGTTGATATTTTGTATTATTACATTTAGTTGAAATAAAAATTTGAAAAGACAGTTCGAAAATTAAAATTTTTTACCTAACGAATTCGAAATGAGAATGGGGAGAAATGAAAAAAAATGCAAATAACGTTTTATTTCGAAAAAAGGAGATAGATAGGTATATTTAGAAGGCAAAAGCGAGCATTTTCAAAATATGGGAGTCTAAGCATACCTACATATTTTAGAGGCCTTAAAAGAAATTTCAGAAATACTTAAAGACTAAATACGAATATAAGATAAGATATACCCGCGGAAATAAACATCATGTTTATTAAACGTCATCTAATATTCTCATCATCATCAAGTATATACTCCTAAGACTGGTAGGACGCATACCCTTCTCCACTCAACTCTACCTGATGCTCTTTTTACTTCTCAAAAAACCCCATATCCCATATCTAATATCATTAACTGATAATATTTTCTATTTGTGGCTCTCCTGTCCTAAAAAAATAAAATAAAATGAGTAGCTTGTGTCCAGAAATATTTTTGACGATCCAATTTGAAGGTGGTTTAAAAATCTTCTTGAAACATCATATCCTTTTCTTTCTTTTTACTTCTAACTAGCTTATTATTAAGATTTTAAAAATTATTTTTTTGTAAATATAATTACAAATTGAGTGGAAATTGATGAGGCAGTCCAAAAAAAAAGATAATTTATACTATCTTTTTATTCATAAACTGACGTTTCGGAGGCTATTCCCTCCTACTTCAGGGTCTCCTCTTTCAGTGGCAGTAACAATAATATATTGTATTTCATTCTCAGCAGAATTATAATGTAGTAATAATTCTGCTGAAAATTAAATACAATATATTATTGTTACTGCCACTGAAAAGAGAGACAGAGAAATGTCACATTGGATTTCTTTCACTGACTTTTCAAACCCCTGAAGAAGGAGGGAATAGCCTCCGAAACGTCGGTTTTATGAATAAAAAGATAGTGTAAATTATCTTCTTTTTTTGGACTGCCTCATCAATATCCACTCAATTTCACCTATCAGTCCGTCTCCAAAAATTACACCAATCTTATAATTACAAATTCATTTCAAATTATAGCAATTTTTATTCCCCCCCCCCACATTGGTGTTTTTAAAAAACTTCTAAAATCATTCTGACGATGAGAGCGGCATATTAAATCTATAAATTTACTTCAATTATAAGAAAAATGCTTTAAGGCGATATATCATGTCTCTATACCTAAAACATCAAGTTTTCTTATATTCGATATATATCGTCTTAAAGCATTTTTCTTCGACTTTCAATTTATTGAGTAATATACAGGGGATCTCATTTGAAAAAACGAACTTTTGACCCTTTTTATGAATAACGGAAATAATAGTAATCCTAGCACGCCCTGTAAAATATGGAGTCGATTTCTCGGGGTAAATTAAATACTTCGGGTCTGTCTAAACTACCACCAAAATATCAACTTTTCATGAATTGAGAGCACTAATTTATTTAAGTTTAATTAGGGCCATGTTTTGGACCATATTTAACATAAATTATTTTTTATCTCAAAAACAGATAGTGATAGGTATAGGACAATATTAACAAAAAAGTATTTTAATAAAAAGGCGGTTCTAAATACGTGTTAATATACGGGTGTTCCATTTAAAAAAATAAAGTTGCTACGACTTTTCATTGGAAGCCGAAACGTCACAATGCTGAAAATATTTTAGATCGATAGAACAGGTAAGAAAATGTAAGGTGCTAAATTTTCAGAAAAATCCTCCATTTCGTTTTCCATAAACGTCTAACGTCCCATCGACCGTGAATCACCCTGTATATATATATATATGTATTTATTACTTATTTCAAATCAAGTATAAAACGAAAGAAATACACTGTTAATTCTTAATTATTATTTTATATCCATTATCATAAATTTATAAATATTTATTTACTCCTCTTCGTCTTCCATTTTTTTAAGTTTTTGTGCTAATTGTTTTAAGGCATTTTTATGTTTTTCAAATTGTTCTTGATGATATTTTATCTTTTCTTTAACCGAATCTTGTAAATCTTCTTTTAATTTTTTTAGTTGTTCCCTTTGTTGTTTATGAAAATATTCATCTTCAAGGACAGATCCTCTCTTTCCCAAAAGTCCACCTGCCTCGCGAATCGATCCTCCTTTACTTCCGCCTTTACTTCCACCTTCTCCTATATATCGAACGCTTTAAATCAAGTTGTCATTTTAGTAAAAGATCATTTTTAAATAAATAGAATTTAGTTTAAATTGAAATCAAATTTTTTTCATTCGGCAAAATATAATAGAATAGGGGTTTTTAAGGAGGTTCTTTCGCGACATCACACAAAAAGTTTAGTCTCGTAACCACTCTATAAATATGAACGGAACTAAAATTTTAGGTTATGTTTTTTTAACGTGACTGTCCACTCACACTACGAAATCTCTATATAGATATACACATACTAGCCGAATCGTTTCCAAGCCATTGTGCTTATATCCCCTCCACTAAAAATAATCGCCCAAATATGTTGTTTTTTGTTTGTTTTTTTATTAAAACTACGTGGTAAATAATTTCAATTTTTTTTAAGTTACTCCGAATAAATTATTCTAACAAATATTAGTTTTTCAAGATGGTGAAAGTCCTACAATGAAAAAAAAAAATAATGATCATATCCCCACCCTTTCCCTATCTACCCTATGTAAAAAATGTCATTTTTAATTGCAATTATTTCATGTTTGATGTGGTAAATCGTCTTCAAATTTAAACAGTATGTGTATTATGCTTTTAATGACTTATATTCCAAGTTTCAAAGACTTCTTGAATTTTTGCATTTGTGAAAGAACTACCTTAAAAATATTTTTTGATTAAATCAAATTTTTATTTACCTGGAAATATGGATTCTTCTAATTAAAGTTAAAAAGATATTCATATTAAGAGAAATAATTGTTTATTTATTTATATTTTTAAAAAAGTCAATAATAGTTATTTTTAATCCTCTATAAAATTAAAAGGGAAATTGGTAATTATGCTAATAATATTAAGTTTTTACTTAAAATTTATATGAAAAATAAAAATTATTTTTATTTCAATATACATCAAATTAACAGTTTAATTAATTTGTAATGATTTTAAAACTACATTTATTTCTTAAAGAGAAACAAAGAGTTGTCTTTGCATCAAACAGAGGACTACCTCTTTGTTTCTTATTATGATTCAACACATCTGCTACCCTCGGTAAAATAATTAACATTTGTTTCTTTTTTGAGTAAATATAATTATATAATTTTGGCATCTAATTTCATTAATATCGTCGGCTTCGAGTGTAAACCTGCTAACTCCATTTTTTATCATATATGACATATTAATACCGTTCGAAAGAAAAAGAGATGCAGCATCGCCCAAATAAAACTGCTTTTTAAAATTACGATCCTAAGTTGTAGAAAAAAAAATGTGAAAAATAGTTTTTTTCCATAACAACAATATTAAATTTTGTTTGTTTTTTCTCTGCCCTGTAAAATTTCCTTGTTGTGAGTTAGCAGGTTTACTCTCTAAGCCGACGATATAATATTTCATTTAACATTCTATTTATAGAACGGATTGCCCTCATTTGCCCATCATTTGGCTCTATAGAAAAAAAAACATTCTATTTATAGAACGGATTGCCTTCTTTTTCTTCATCATTTGGCTCTATAGAATCTAGTGCAGTGATTCTCAACCTTTTTTTGTTGCGGCACACTTTTAACAATTTCAAAATTTGGCGACACACTAAAAATAAGTAAAGTTCAAAAGAATTTTACTTACACTCGCGTGTAGCTAAATCGACCCAACCCCTAAGCGCACATATACAGAGGCGTTTTTTTTTTTAAAAATGGCTAAGCCGATATATATAAAATGTATATATTTTTAAAGCTTATTTATCAAGTTTTACATTAAATTATGTGATCTGAATGGCTAAACTGGAAAAAATAATAACTCATTAGATAAAAGTACATACAAAATATTTTGTATTGTTTGCATTTCTTAAATTTGGTGGCACACTTCAAGAATTTCGCGGCACACAAAAGTGCCGGGGCATAGTGGTTGAGAATCACTGATCTAGTGGAATTAATGGTGTAAATTTATATCGAAAAACTTTCATATACCCAACGCGACCTCGCTCAATAATTCATTTAACCCTGCTTAAAAATAAGTATTTTTTCTTATTTATATACCTTATGTTTATTAATTTATTCATTTTTTATTTTCAGATCATATGTTCGAGGAGCTATAGTTTCTTTAAAAATCAAAGACCTAGAACTCTCCTCGAAATTTCTGGGCTCTGAAAGAGATCTCACACTTCTCGAATCTGACTGCACTTTATTAGGAATAATTTCATCACCTGCATCTAGAAAAGCTACTTTATAATACACACTCTTTGTATTCGTCCAAACTCTCAGCTCCCAATGCTAGGGACGAAATCCAAATTTGTAATGAATTTGATAATATCAAAGACATGTTCATTTGTATTAAAGAATGTTCACTTTCTATTGACCAATGGTTTTTTCCATTCAGAAGAAAAATTCTATACACTGTTTTGGGGATATAATTAATTGGTTGGTTCCATTTGATATATAATTGTTTATTTAAAATAGAGCAAGAAATATTATAAACAGGGGCAGGGAAATACCAATGATTGAAAATATCATTTTTTTGAATTGTACTTGAAGTTTGTCTTTTATGTAGTGCGTTATGTAATATATTTTTTAAACTTGAATCAATAAATGTATCTTGAAACATATGATATAAGTAATTTGGATCATGACAACATTTGACTTCAGGCACTTGATTTTGGGCTTGTATCCATTCCTGATAGCTTTTGGAAAGATGCTCAATTCCACCAAGTAATTCAGGATAATCAGGATGTGTTACAGTAGCAGATCTAAAAAAAAATTAAATAAAACTATAGGACATAATATATAAAGATATATAATATAGACAAATAAATGAGGTTGTCCTCTGCTTGATGCAAATAAACATATACACTCACGAGTAAAGAAATGGAATTACCTCCCTTGCGAGTTATTAATTCATTCTCAAATATAATAATAATAATTTTTTATTGTTAAAGGATAAATAAATTGAATTGCTTCTTTCCAGTACTTATAAGGACTTACCTCTTGTATGGTCCCACAGTTTCCACTGAGGAAGAGATGCCGCAAGCGCTCTCGAAAAAAAATGGAAAGAAGCAATTTAATTTATTTATCCTTTAACAATAAAAAATTAATATATCCAGTACACACCAAGCCAGCAAAATTCTTATGAATAATAATAATATAATTCCATTAAGTTATCATTCTATATTTATTTTATGCCTCCTCTACACTATTAGCCAACTTGTGCCAATTTTAGCCAACACCAATGTGTAGAGGGGGGGTTGGCTTGTGTTGGTCATTGGTTGACGCTGGCGATGAGATTGGCGATGGTTGCCTTCGGAGCAGTTTTTTCGATATATCAAAGAAGGCCAATGCTACGCAACGAAAGAGCGCAGTGGCTAGGGGTCATTTCCACAAGGCCATAGACATTGGCCCAACTCTTGGAGCACTGAGTGGTGGCACCGTCAAATTAACTCGTTTTACTTGTGGCCAACATGGTCAACATGTTTGGCTCACGTTGGGCCATAGTGTAGAGGGCCCATTAAATGCTGATAAATTAAACTTGTAGAAAAAATATTTAAATTTCTAATAAATTACAAAGAAACATACAAAGTATCATTGTATTAATGAAAAGAGAGTGATTCCATTTCTTTGCTCGTAAGTGTATATTTAATTTATTTGTTAGTCTATAGATTCGAAAGTTTGAACTTAACCATCAGTCTTTTTTAAATATAAATATTTTATCTGTTATTTCTCATGGGTTCAAAGAAAAGATTGGATGATTTCCTTTTAGTGTAATAGTGAGCTGATCACATAACAAACTAATACCATTGAGAGTGCATCGACCTATTTATAAAATGTACGTGACTAAAGAATACATAAACAATGAGTAAAGAGGGTTGATGGAATTTCCCAAACCTGACTGGTATTTTAAATTTTTGAAAACATTTTTAATAAATAACTAGAGGATAATTCAATTCTGCTATTTAGGCAATGATCTGGATTTTTAAAAATCTTAAAATTTTATAATAAAAATCCAAATCATTCCCTAAATAGCAAAATTGAATTATCTTCTATAGTCAAATATATATGTATAATTTTTTTGCACGAAATTTATTTGGAGAGAGACGGACTGGTAGGACTTTTAATTGAAAGTAATAGAAGGCAGCCCAGGAGTAGTGAGGAAAGAAAAAATTAACACATATCCAAATAAGGTGCAATTTATTGGATTCCTTCCTCCTTTCCCCTCAAACCGACGTTTCGGAGGATTCTTCCCTCCTTCTGGGTTTCAAGTGGTCAATGATGGAAACATATAAAACGCCTCCTTCCTCTCTCCACAGCAGTGTTCAAAACTTTTTTCTTCCTTAGCAGAAGCTTAGAAAAAAAAATTTCTGTTTCCTCACACAATTAAGAAAAAGAGAAAAAAATTTTCTATGCTTCTGCTAAGGAAGAAAAAAGTTTTAAACACTGCTGTGGAGAGAGGAAGGAAGCATTTTATTTGTTTCCTTCATTGACCCCTTGAAACTCTGAAGAAGGAGGGAAGAATCCTCCGAAACGTCGGTTTGAAAGGAAAGGAGGAAGGAATCCAATAAATTACACCTTATTTGGATATATGTTAATTTTTTCTTTCCTCACTACCCCTGAGCTACCTTCTATTACTTTAAATATATATAATATTTAATGCATTTTCGTAAAGGATACGGAGCCAAAAGTTTAGGTGAAATTCGTAGAAAGACAAAGGACCTTTATGTCCTGACATGCCACGGAAATAAGGCGGTTTGAAGATTAATCCTATTACTCTTAACTAATTGAAAACTCCTGTGATTTCTTCATAACTCTGTTAAATAATTGTTATTGAACTAATAAAAAGAAATGACTGTTATCTACACAGCAAAATGTTGAGCCGAAGCGTAATGATGTGCAAATGATGAGGGATTCAAGCAAAACTGGAAAAAACTCGGCAACAGCAATATTTTGTGATCTTTCGCACAGTGTCGTTCTGGCTATGTCCACCCGACGATATTAAATGACCAGCCACATTAGCAAACAACTTGCCTCAAACGATAATCACATCCAATGGTTTCAAGGCTAGATATTAATTAATCATAAGTTTCCTTATTTGATTCGATCGCGAATCGAATGCAGGTGATTTTTGTCAAATATTAAGTGAAAATAATATCCGAATTTATAAATTTCTAACTTGAAATAATGAAGTTAAATAAATTTATAATTTTCTCATTAATATATCAAAGAATAATCAACATATTAACGAGAATTGTTTTTGATCGCGCTTTTTAAACAAGATATATATCGCGAGACTACTGCTGGTTGAGGCTATTGGTGTCAGCTGAGTCTTAAGTCTGGACCAAGAGAGAATGAAAAAGATATGATCCATTTAGCTATAATCCAGCATCATTTCGCGTTTAGGCCGCATGACGCTTTTTATTTCAAACACTGATATGGATCACCAAATGAATTTGTAATCTCAGATGTTATATATTCAATCTCCCAGTCCAGCGCGCTCGATCTGTTATAGCTTAATGGATCATATCTTTTTCATTCTCTCTTGGTCCAGACTTAAGACTCAGCAGACTCCAATAGCCTCAACCAGCAGTAATCTCGTGATATATATCTTGTTTAAAAAGCGCGATCAAAAACAATTCTCGTTAATATGTTAATTATTCTTTGATATATTAATGAGAAAATTATAAATCTAGATATTAATACTATTTTAACTATAGGTACACTTAAAACAATTCAAATTATTTAAGTATTTATTTAATAACCTCAGAGTTTTCAATCACCTGTTTATATTTGTCCAAGCAAAATAACGAAAGTGGCTGTTAGGAAGAATGCTTAATGCATAAATAGCTGAAACTTGCTTATAATTGATCCCGTATGGAAAGAGTTCAATGACTGTTCCGTTTGGGGGCAAAAAAATAGCCATAGCCATCGCAGC
Organism: Forficula auricularia; assembly: GCA_024734495.1. Lineage (NCBI taxonomy): Eukaryota > Metazoa > Arthropoda > Insecta > Dermaptera > Forficulidae > Forficula > Forficula auricularia. The sequence continues at coordinate 6,199,393 of JALMQS010000117.1, forward strand.
TCCATGCATACCAATTAATAAATCTGCTGAGACAGTTTCCTTGACCATTTCCAAACTATCTCCTCCATCTCTGAAAATTTTTACTGTGCCTTTATATTCTTCTTGAATATACTTTTTGACTTCATCTTCATTTAAAATTCTCCTGCTAAAGGACCTGGTAATTAAAAGACTCTGAGATTTATTGTTTTTAGATATATTTAATTGATTTTTGATAAAATCAGCAAATTCCCTAATTAATGTGGAAGTCATTTTCGTTTCCTTAACTGGTCCATGATATTCATTAAATCCATACTGATACCAATAAGTTTGCTTCAAGCCGACATGTAAATCTCGAAAACAATAATTTTGATTGGTTAGGTTGATTGGGGGGTATTTAGAAAATAATGAATACCAATGATCATAAGAAGTTGGAGGAGAACCATCAAGAAATAGTAAATTTTTATTAAATATACAAGAATCGTCATCGCAAATATCTCTTAAAGTAGCAAAAAGAGGTATTAAATCATCATGAAACAAATGCAATAAATTGTCAGGCTTAAAGCGCCATAATAAAATTGAAGGAATATCAATCCATTTAAATGACTCGTTAAGTAATGAATTTGTAAGTGCAATTTTCATTTTAAATTTATTATGATTTTTAATTGCTGAGATATCAATATTTTTCAATTCATTTTTATCCGTTACACCGTAAATATATGATTTATTACTAAAAAGGAATATAAATTGATTCTGTTTGAATAAATAACAAATATTTTTAAAATGAAAATATTTTTGGCCATTAATTGTTCTACTTATTAATGACGATGAGCGAAAAATTGGATTATCTATTGAAATATTTAAATATAAATAACATAATAAAATCATAATGAAAATAAAATGATACCAAAACATGATAGATTTTAGGGTTAGAATAATAATAACATTTTGACCCCTTCTCTTAAAAACATCATTTTGCATAAATTAGATAAATTAACGCTAAATTGATAGTATTACTATGGCAAGTTAGAAAAGTTTTGCTGGAAAATTAATGACAATTTTAATTTGATTTGTTTCGAAAAGTTATTTTTTCATTCAAAAGTAAGCCCAGACAAGTTCTATCAAAAGCCTCTAGAGGTCAACACATTCCAGGAGGGAAATTACAACATTTCAATTTCATTTATTTTTAAGATTTACTTTACACAATAACCAGATTTTCCTTAGAATACATAATAGAATCAAATAAGTGAATAGTGTAATATTAGCCAGCTTTTTCAAATCCTAAATTCTTAGCCGAATGCAATGGGAAAGCAAAAGTAGCCGGCTTTGGCTAGACCGGCACCCACGACTATTTATATTTATATGTATTATTGAATTAATCAAGGATCTCGGTAAAATAACTGGTAGAATCAATAATTTGGAAAATTGCGAGTCGGGATCGAATACCGAGGGTTTCATATCTAATATATATATTACTACTAGGTGCAAGGCCCTCCTTCGTCGGCCCTCTTGCTTTCACTGTCGTGGGGCTACGCCCTGAACCCCTCCCTCCACCCCTAGACCCCCCACTCCCGCACCATGTACCCGCGCCCCACACCACCACCCCTACATTGCACCCCGTACCCAGCTCTTGCATTTCTAGATCTCTAGAGGCCCACAGATTATGTATACAAAATTTAGCTTATCTCACAATCTGTGACTTTTGATAGAAAAATCATTAATCTTCCAAAATTCTTGAGAATCAAATTAGTTCTTGTCATTGATAAGGAAGGAATGAGTGAAATTTTGGAAATTTCTCATAATTTAAATGAAATTGAAATTGAGCTGGTACAAAATCCTCTAAAAACCGCCACTCTCTTACGTTCAATTTAAGGAGGTTCTTTCGCGACAATTCACACAAAAAGTTTTAGCCTCTTAACGGCCCTATAAATATGAACAGGACTAAAATTTTATGTTATGTTTTTTTAACGTGACTGTCCATTCACACTAGGAAATCTCTATATGGATACACACATACTTGCCGGATCGTTTCCAAACCATTGTGCTTATATCCCTTCCACTAAAAATAATCGCCCAAACATGTTTTTTTTTTGTTTTTTATCAAAACTACCTACATGGTAAATAATTTCAATTTTTTTAAGTTACTCTGAATATAATATTATTCTAACAAATAATAGTTTTTCATCAAGATGGTGAAAGTCTTCAATGAAAAAAAAAATAATGATCAGATCCACCTTTCCCTATCACCGTCTTCAAATTTTAACAGTATGTGTATTATTATGATTTTAATGACTTATATTCCAAGTTTCAAAGACTTCTTAAATTTTTGCATTTGTGAAAAAACTACCTTAAATCAAAATAAATTTAAAAAAATTAAACCTAGTTTTACTTGAAGATATATTTGCAGAGATTCTTCGCATATTCTGATAAATTTTTTTTGTGATACCACATAAAATTCCAAAATAATTATTCGATTAAAATTTTAATACTATTTTTGATTTGCGAGTATATGAATACATATTATGGTATAACTTCTTTATTTCAAGTTTTTACCTTATTTAGTCTACGAGCTACATTGCTTTGACTGATATTTTGGCGACAACAATAGGGTCCAGTTTGCTTTTGTAGGAACCCTAATAAAAAAGGGTAAGGCCGGAAAAGCGTCTAAGATGATCTAAGGTAGCTAGTTGAATTCAAATCTCGGTTAAAGTTCATAATAGAGCATGTCTCATGGCAAATGAGAATTGTACATTTAGCTGAGGTGCAACCCTACAACCCCTGGTATGGCCTCTAAATTGCATCAACAAATAAAATATTCTTGCATGAAGGCTCGAAACAAGGCCTGAGTACGATCGTTTCCCTGTTATTTGTATTCATGTCCAGACCTTAAAATTTACAACAAAAAAATTACAATGTAATAAATATTTAATTTTGATTATTTATGTCCATCGATTAAATTAATAAGTTGTTGTAGGGAAATAAGGACAATAGCTTATGCAAGTATTTTTTATTTTATGCCAACGTTTCGTCAACTTTGTTGACTTCCTCAGGGCTCAAACAAATTAATTTAGAATCTATATAGAAAGAACAAAGGAAGATAATTTTAGATTTAAATAGGAAATATTTTCAATCTGTGCCTATATGTATTTGCTAAGAATGAATATTTATAAAATGACAAATATGCAAAGAAGTTAATTTGTTTGAGCCCAGAGGAAGTCAACAAAGTTGACGAAACGTTGGCATAAAATAAAAAATACTTGCATAAGCTATTGTCCTTATTTCCCTACAACTTATTAATAAATATTTAAGTATATAAAAATATATTTTAATAAATATATTGGTATATAAAAATATCTTTTAATCAATATTTAAAGTATATAAAAATATATTTTAATAAATATTTAATAATCCGGTGGGGGGGGGGGGGAGGGGTTATAAAATCTAAACCCGTTTAAGTTCATTAAAGACAATGTTTTAAATAAACCGGCCACGTTGATAAAGAGCTATGACTCAAGGTCATTTAAAACTTATTTTTATTTCATCATTCCATCTAATATTAAAGAAAAATATTTTGAAATTAAATCTTAAAAATGATAAGCTGCTGGGTGACATTCATTTGTGGAATTTGCGCAAAATTCGTCAACAACAGAGATGAGGGTAGAAGGCACGAGTACCAGATAATAACTAATTTCCTATGGTCCAATATGTAAAAAAACTTAAAAATCTACCAAGTATAGTTTATTAAAGAATTAGAGCTTAATAAATAATTATATTTGAAATAATATTTCAAGTTTAGTATAATTTAATTAATAAGTTTTTATGCAAGAGAAAATTAGCAATCTCTTTTAAAATTACCTGAATTACAGATTTGTCTCTTCAAAAAGGAAGAAAAGGTTATATTCTTTAAAATTCGTTTTGTCCGAAACTAAATAAATAGAATGAGATAAAATCCCATGAATTGGTAGATGAAATAATTATTGTTGTTAAAAGTATTATAAATATTTCAAAAAGTACGAGTTTTAAAATTAATAATAGAAAATACATATTTTTAAAAAAGTAAATAATAAAAATACTAATTTTTTATATTAAAATTATTGCCAACATTTACTAGATGAAAATAAAAAAAATCTTAGTTAAGATAAGATTATTTTTAAATAGTTTATTGACGAATGGATCAAATAATAAATTTATTGCAAAATAATACCATTTTATAATATAGGTTCTTAATATAATATAAATTTCTGATTCTTTCCCTTAGAAGTTTTAGACAAATATATTATATGTGATTATATTAATCAAAAGCAATTCTGAAAATACTTAATAAAATAATCAACTGGTGTGGTCACCACAGGACTTTCACACTAGTTTCTCCCTTATTTGAAATCATCATACCAATTTTCTTCATTCAAATTACTTCAATCTGGGTTTCTCCAAGCCCTTTTGAGAAAACCGGAAAAAAGATGAAATTCCCAAATAGAAATAATCTTCAATTAAACATGTACTTTAGGTGATTCTTCTAGCCTCTAGATAGTTTAAATTTCAAATTCCAAAGCTCTGCGAATTAGCTACCGTATACGAGATATGAACGATTAAAATATTTATTTTGCGAAACTCATAATTTAAACCATATCTTCCTTTATTTCAATCGGATTAAAATTTTTACATGACTAAAAACTTATGTCCCTTGATATAGTGTTCAGATTTCAACCAAAAGCTGTCGTTCTAGCCCAGTGTTCCGCAAACTTTTTGTGTTCAAGGTAAAAGTAAAATCAATAATATGAAAAGATTTTTAATAAGAAACGTGAGCATGCTTAACTGAGCACAGGCGATCAAAATTTGGAGCAATCGTTAAGGCTGCTCGTATAACTCTCAGCTATTCGCAAAACTTGACATTTTTCCGTAGCAGACCAACTAATGACCACGGTACACCAGTGTGCCGCGGCACACACTTTGCGGAACACTGTTCTAGCCTATAACGAGCTTAAGCTTCGGAATTCGTAGCTCTGAGACTTTACCATATGGTTGGGAAACACTGGGGGGGGGGGAAAGCATACGTACGTACGCACTGGCCAATGGATTTTGAGCCCCTTTTTGGCCTCTGGAGACCACAATATCTGCTTATATGTTCTTAATCGGGCTTTCACTTAAAATCTAGAATTTACGACCATGAATATTCAATTAGAATGAAAAATTCCGAATGTACTATTCCACTAACCTAAACACAATTTTGACTTTTCTAATCCAAAAATTTTAGATAAAGAACATAATTTAGAAAAAAGATTAATTTTAGAAATTATCGAAATTTTAAATAACAAAAACTCAATTAATAAAAGGTCAGATATGATATAATTTTTTTAATATTTATCAAAAATTTTTCATAAATGTGATTGATGCTGCCCTTATCTTCACCCTGGTCAAAATCGAGCTAATGCCATCTACTTATTCCAGAAAATCAACTGAACAAAACGATTTTTTGTCTCGCCCAATTAATTCCAAAAATTGACTGAGTTATGAATTGTTGAATATTTATATATATCATATGTTTTTTATATTATATTTCACGTTTTTGCTTTTCCTGAAAAAACTGGTCGGTGAAGATAAGGGCCCTTTTCCCTTGCACCTTCACAAATATTTATATTTTTTTATTTGAATTAAAGGTAATTTGGTGACCAAGACAATTTGTTTCATTGTTTATATTAAAAATACTAGTATTATTTATTTGCAAAATATCTAAAAAATAATTTCAAGATTTGTTGTAATCAGACCCCTTCAACTATCCAAAATAAGAGTGGGGGCAAAAATTAAAACTCTCTCCGATCTTGATCAAATTTTGTAGAATTATTCTTTATTACTTTAAGAAACTATTCCTGTAAAAATCAACTATCAAAATTGACTGTATGGGGGCGAAAGGGGGGGGGGGCAAAACATAGAAATTTTTAGCTTTTTTGTACATTTACTCTTTAGAAAACTGATAGTTATTTATTTGCAAATATCTAAATATTTCTAAATATCTAAAAAATCATTTCAATCTCCCAAAATGTGAGTGGGGGCAAAAAATTAATACTCTCTCCGATATAGATCAAATTTTGTAATGTTAGTTTTTAAGACTATATAAAATGTATGCTGTAAAAAACAATAGTCAAAATGAGTGCGTGGGGGCGAAAGGGGGGCCTAAATATTACAAATATATATTACAGACCTAATAATCACATGCCGAGACGCTGCCCGCCAGGGCCACCTGCCCGGAGCGAGCTGTAGAGGGCGTGCCGAAGGCACACCTGGATCAGCTCGTGTATATATATATGGAAAACTTTTATCCGGCCACTGCCCTATTTTGGTGCAATTGGGACCAGACTCGTTTTGATACTGAACCAAGAGTTGAAAAAGATAAGGACCCAGTCGGGTACGATCCGATAAAATTTGTTATTGAATATCCGAACAAAAATTCATCTGTTTCGATTCCCCAAAGAATCAGACAGATGGGCATTGTAGTTAATTTATAAGAACCATACTATTAGGAAAATAGGAGAAAAAGCGATGAATATATATAAAATTTGATTATATGACCTAGTCAGGGGGTCCATCGCTTAAATGGAAAAGGCATCTGCGGGCTTAACGCAGAAGATGTCGGATCGTACCCGACTGGGTCCTTATCTTTTTTCAACTCTTGGTTCAGTATCAAAACGGGTCTGGTCCCAATTGCACCAAAATAGGGCAGTGACCGGATAAAAGTTTTAACTTTCGCGTTCATCTAATGTTAACATATAAACATTCTAAATATAAAATTTATTATTAAATATCCGAACAAAATTCATCTGTTTCGATTCCTCAAAGAATCAGACAGATGGGCATTGTAGTAAATTAATATATATATACTAAATATAAATATGTATATATATATAAATTTATTTGTTTGAGAGTTTCAAAGGTTTTGTTTTCATCATCAGTCTTTTTAATTAGAAATATTTTATCTGTTATTTCTCATGGCGTGAATTTTTATCCGAATGGATATCGAAAAATTCGTTTTGTTGTTATAGCAAGAATAACCACATAATCGTTAAAGCTATTTGATAAAAACAAAAGATTTTTAGGAAATAATTATTTGCCTACGGCATTAATAATGTCTTATTCAAAAACTACATACAAGAATCGTAGAGTGAAACAGGGTTTGATTATAAAAATTAAAATAAAAGTATTATATGCCAAAGATTTATTATTTAATACAAACTTTGAAAAATAAATCTTATAAAATATTTTCTTTTTTAAATATCAATATAATTAAAAAAAAAATCTAAGAAAATTCCATCAATTTATCTTTGTCATAAATAATAATTGACTTTAGAAGGTCCTAAAATAAAATATAAAATAATTAGAATGTTATTTATATATAGATAATATATATAATATTTTTATTATATTTTACTTTATTGCTGAGTTTCAAAACATACTCGTGAAGCTTTTTCCCAAAATTAGTTCCACGATTTTGTTGAATATACGATGCTACATGATGTAAAGCCATTTGATATAAGACAGGACTCCATTCTTTTTTTATTTTTCCTAAACAAAAAAAAATTATCAAGTTGTGAAATATTACAAATAAACTATTAAAATACTTTTTACAAAAAATAGCAGAGTTAAAGATAGAATGAGTATGAATTTGTTTTTATTGAGATTAATCAAACAATAAAAAAAATTACCTGTTGCTAAAGAAGTTAAGTAAGACATTAACAAGGAACAATCTGTTTCAATTGGATATAAATATTCATTAATTATAGATGAAATCTGAAAATAAAAAATACATGATATTTTTGGTTTTGGATTGTTAGTAGGGCTAAACCAATCGAGATTCAGAAAATTTATATTAAACCATGTGATTTAAATATTTTTCTAATTAATATATTAAATAATAATTAATATATCAAAGAGAGTTGTTTTCGACCGCATTTTTAAACATAGATAAATATATATCTCAGATTACAAATTCACTAGGTGATATCCATATCCGTGTTGGTAAAAGCGTCATGCGGGCTAATCGCGGAAATGATGCTGGATCACACCTAGAAGGATCATATCTTTTTCATTTCTCTTGGTCCAGATTTAAGATTTAGCTGACTCCAATAGCCTCAACCAGCAGTAGTCTAGCGATATATACCTGGGTGAGTTTTTTATCTTGAGACAGTGCATTATATGGAAAAAGTTATTTATATCGAGGGGGAAACTAAACTACGCTATTGTTTGTCGACGTAGAACAAGCTTTCAAGGGTATTTTAAGGTCAAGTTGTGTTTTTTAAATGGAACCCTATATTTTTCTATACGTTTACTTAATCTACAAAAAAACTGAACAACTTTCATAAGAACTATTTTTTATACGACATCAAATAAACAAAATACATGAATCAATTAGATCTCAAAAAATCTTAATAATTATTTTTAACAATTATTTAACTTAATTATCAAATAATAATGATTAAATAATTAATTATTAAATAAATAATTATTAAATTGAAAAGTCACAACAATGAAAATAAATGTTTATAATGATATTAAAACTTCATTATACTCAGATTTAAGAGATTATTTTCTACTTAATAGAACTAGTTAAAATTCTTGAGTTTAAAAAAGTTTATTTCTCGTGTCAATCCAGTAGATAGTTATATTGTATTACTATAATAAAAATGGAGTATTTTTTTTTGAAGACAGAATTGAAATGGTCTTAATTTATGGTGAATGTGGAAGAAGTGTTATGGGGCTGCCATTGAAATGGATGCCGAGCGTTTTCCTGATAGGAATACACCCTCACAAGCTTCATTTTATCGTGTTGTAAATCTGTTAAAAAAAATAAGGAAATTGAAACTGGAATTCATCCAGAAGACTTGCGATACACTCTGGAATGTCACAGAACATAGTCGGAAAATTATTAAATTATTAATTATTATTAAATTATTTATTTAATAATTAAATATTTGATCATTATTATTTGATAATTAAGTTGAATAATTGTTAAGAATAATTATTATTTGGATTTTTTTTAGATCTAATTGATTTAATATTTTGTTTATTTGATGTCGTATAAAAAAATAGTTCTAATGAAAGTTGTTCAGCTTTTTTTAGTAAATTTAGGCAATGTAAAGAAAAATATAGGTTTCCATTTAAAAAACAGAAGTTGACCTTGAAATACCCTTGAAAGCTTGTTCTAGGTCGACAAACAATAGTTTAGTTTAGTTTCCCCTCGATATAAATAAACTTTTATTTGAAACTTTTTTTCATATAATGTACTGTTTTTGATTTATAAGACTGTTTGTCTCAAGATAAAAAACTCACCCGGTATATCTTGTTTTAAAAAGCGGTCAAAAACAACCCTCTTTGATATATTAATTAGGAAATTATTTAAAAATTCATTATTTCTTAATTCAGATATTATTATTACTTAATATCTGACAAAAATCACCTGCATTCGATTCGAATGAATCAAATCTAGGAAACTCATGATTTATTCATGTGATTTAACACTAAAAAAACTTTCTAAATTACAAATCTAACCATTAAAGTTTAATAATTAACAATATTTTAGGATATTTCAAGTTAATCTTTCTAATTATTCACCTCTTTAATTGGAGTATTGATAATTCTCAAACAGCAAGCATGTTCAGACCATAACATTTTCCGAAAGGACACTGAATGCCTCATTTGAAGTGGAATTAATGCATACGATGAAAAGATTTCCGATCCATAGGAACAGGCTGCCATTTGTTCCAAAAATAAAGTATATAAATCATAAAATGATGCTAAACCTTCAATTTTCTTATTGAAATCGAATTTTATATTATATTTTATCATCTGGTTCAAGATTTCTCTTAAATATTTCTCAATAGTTGAATCCAAAAATAAATCAGATGCTAAAAATAAAAACATATAAATAAATTGATTTTGGATTAAAATAATATAATGAATAAATTACCTGATAAAAATATTGTATAAAGTCTACAAAATTTAGAAGTAATATTTACACTAGCTGTAGAATCTAAAATTAAACTCTCTGTTAATAAAATCCATTGTAAAGTCTTAGTTACAGTTGAAATTGTTTCTGGAGAAGCAGATTCACTATAAAAAAATATCAAAGAATTTAAATTAAATTCAAAATACCGAAAGTATCATTATTTACCTTGATTTGTCTTTATCAAAAATATTAATTAAAGGAAGATAAGCCCAATCTTCAGGAAGGTATGGTTGAGCTTCTTCTTCGGTAAGAGTTAGTTTATTGATTTCCAAAATAGAAGGTACACTTATTTTATCAAAACCGAAACATTTTTGATAGCATAAATTTATACTACTTAAGCTGAAAAATCAAAACAAGTATAAGTTATTAATGATAAAATAAACCGATTTCATCAATCATGATATTGTAAATAAATTATTCATATGAAATTTTTGTCTTTAATTATATAGTTTTACTTACCTTTCTAATGATTTCTCAATAAGAGAGAAAGAAATTGGTGTTTTGGATAAATGTAGTTTTCCCAATTGAAGATCTAACAATGACATCTCACTAAAAAATAAAATATTAACAATAAATAAATATACTATTTATGTATAAAGCCTGATGATGTATAAAGGCAGGCTGCAGACGTTACTTTTTCAAATCAAAATAAACGAATACACGAATTCACACAAAGATATTTTTCCATCGCATTTGTTCATTTTTACAACCTATATTTTATTCTTAGAAAAATATACATAACTTCTTTTCAAAAAAGCATAAAAGCTTGCTTTGGGGGAAATTATTGATTTTATCTCATCAGGAGAAACACCTGCCTCTATAAAAGTATCTATAAGAGAAAGCAAGGGCAGAGGCATTACTCTTCACAGAGCCAGCGAATGAGGGAGCCTCGGTGAGGGTAGAATCAGCCACTAGCCTGACGGCTCAGTTTCTGAATTGCATCAAGGGTAGCAAGAGAATATTTTTTGAGGCTCCCCTCCAGCAGATGAGAGCTGCAGCCTGAGACAGGGCACTGCCAGCCTTGTGGATGGTGAGAAGTCAGGCTCAAAACGCTGGACCCAAGTCAAAGAGGCCAATCTTCCTGTTTGCTCTTGCCACAGAGGAGATGTGTTCATTCTGAAGCAGGCTCAGATGCGATGAGACGCCCAAATATGGGTTAGGCTGTCACACATTTTCAGGTACTAACTGAAGAATATTATGGGTACCTTTATTTTCGCAGCCTCAGAAATTCAGACAAGCAATCGAAAAATAAGCTGACGTGTTCTGATGTGACCGTCCACTTGACTGTACCATACGATCCATGACCCTAAAATTATTTATAATCATGTAGGGGGGGTTAGTTTTTGCATTTTAGACTTCCTGGGGTCCCACTGATTATGTATACAAAATTTGGTTGAGTTTGGTACACGGGCCTAGATTTTCATTTTTGACCCTACCCCCCCCCCCATTTTGGGCGGTTAGTTTTTGCATTTTTTAGATTACTGTGGGCCCACTGATTATGTGTACAAAATTTGGTTGAGTTTGGTAAATGGCCAAGATTTTCATTTTTTGACCCCCCCCCCCCACACACATTTTGGGCGGTTAGTTTTTGCTTTTTTATACTTCTGGGGGTCCACTGATTATGTAATTAAAATTTGGCAGAGTTTGCTCAAATGGCCTAGATTTTTAATTTTTAACCCTCCTCTCCACCCCTTAATTTTGTGTCGAGCATATACCAAAATCTAATCAGCTCTTAATCTCAATGGACCAAAACTACGTGTGAAATTTGGTTTCGATATTCAGACTATTTTTTGAGCTAGCTCCGTCCACAAAAATTTGGTAACGCACAGACTAACAGACAGACTAACTAACAGACATTTTGACAAAACAATTATTAACTCGAAAAATATAATTTTTTCGATGTTCACTTATTAGAGCTTTTTTGTAGAGCGAAATGCCATGGTTTCGCTCAATTTTTTTAATCAAAATAGTTTCAGCGGTTTTTGAGATATTTCGAAAAAAAGAAGCAAAAAACCACTTTTTTCATGCACGATTACAATACTAGCCCATACCCTGTATGGTAAAGTATAAAGAATGTGTGTGATGCGTTGTTAAAGAAACCCGAGTTTGTTTTCTAAATTTGAAAACAGAATTCATAAAACGAACGTCTGCGCGGGCCGAATAGGACTTACTTGAACAATTCGGAATTAAAAATAAATTCCTCTATTATTTTTTTCAACAGAATTTTATCTGACGAATGAATTATATGTATAAGTTTAAAGGGCAATAATTGATAAATATATTTCTCGTTCGGTTTCTGAAAAAAAAAAAATAATAATAATTATAATAATCCTCAAGTGATAAAGGAAGGGAAACCATTAATATTTTTAAGTTGGTTTCAAGTTTTCTCTCGCGACCATTAACAAGACCATGTTAAGAAATGACATCAACTTTCTAAATCATGAGTTAGAAGTTTTTAGTTCTTAAGGATTTTTTTGAAATTTAAAGAGGCATGTTAAATACTTCTGCATCGATTGATGGCAAAACGAAATTTATGAACAATACAGTTCCGGAGATATTAAATTTCAAAAATCGAGTTTTTCAGGCTCTTTAACATTGCACTATACGGGATATCGGGAAAGTTTACATACATATTTAATTATAATTAAGAAACCCTTCTTACCATTTTTTATAAAACTAAACCAACATTAAACCAATAACCAATACATAAGTTTTTCTTCATTTGATTCAATCGCACGAATCTAATGTGGGGAATTTTATCAAATATTAAGTGAAAATAATATTTGAACTTATATATTTCAACTTGAAATAATGATATTAAATAAATTTTAATTTTCCTCATTAATATATCAAAGAATAATTGATCAGCGCAGTCAAAATAATTCTCGTTGACGTATCAATTATTCTTTGATATGTCATAAGAAAAATAAAAATTTATTTAATAACCACTACATATTTTAAGACAATTTTGACCCATAGTTACAACATAGTTTATGAGATAATAAGAAATAAATAATGAAAAATGTATAAAAAAATTTTACCAAAAACAATTTGGCAACAACGACGCATTTATTTAACCAGCGAAAGAAATTGCATGATGCGCTAGATTTTTTCCAAAATTATAATTTTCATAAGGTTGTAACGTAGCCATTGATTACATTGTTAAAAAACAACAAAACGATTTTTATAATGAAATTTTAAAATGTATTTTATCTGTCATTTTATTATAAAAAATATTCAATCTCTTACAATGGTGCCAAATTTGTCAAACGAGCACGTGGATTGGCTAAAATATCGGTGCATAAACAGCAAAAAGTTTTGGGCTTATGAATTATGAATCCTTATTGTCTATTCTCTGTCTCTAGCATTAACTTTTTGCTAGTATTGTCGCGAAACAACTACCTTAAAGGGTTGATATTTTATTCAATTAAAAAATTTTATTATAACATCGATTTGTTAGTAATCGGGAGAAAAAAGAAGAGTCATAATTTAGTCTATAGATATAAAAAAATACCTGAAATTTAGTTATTGACAAACCGTTGACTAAAAAGTCAATCTCTATATGTGTATACCAATTATTGATATTATATAATTTATTATTCAAAATCTGCTTCATGTAGTCGACAATATTAGTATAGTTGATAATATCATTTATCTATAAAAAAGTAAAAATAAAATAAAGAGTTGTTCATTTAACATTTTGTGTTGACTTAGGCTTTGATCACTTTTGTTGAAATTAAAAAAATTTTCTAGTCTTATTCAAATGTTGATAAATAAAGCTAGAAGCACTAAAGTCATCAATTCTTAATTATGAAGGTTCTTCTGTTAATAAACTAAACTTTGTACATAAAGCTTAGAATTTAATAGTTTTTAAGGAATTTGGTGTTGGTACTTGGTGAAACATTTTTTATCCAATAACTTGGCATTTAAGCATAGCGGTAGAAAGGGCTGTAGTGGAGGTACAGCAACGTATGCCCTGTGGTTTGATCATAACAAATAAGAGTATACCCTGTGTTGAGTTGAAAATTTAAAAATTTTGAGACATTAACTTTTTGAATATTCATATAAATATTTTAAAATTTGCTTTTAAAATGACAATTTTTAAAAATGCCGGACTAAAATATTTTATTTTATTATTTTATATATATATAGGTAGTACATATCTCTGATTTATATATATATACGTTATATATATAGGGAATATCCTCTGATTTTTACAATCCATATAGCGTATACCATCTGCTGATTTTACGACTACAGCACTGGCGAGTAGAATTCTATGCCAAACGAAGCAGTTTATAAGATGATGATTTGAGTAATTCTAGCTACAGTTAAAAATAAAAACACTCTTCTTAAGCTTTGAAAGTATAAATAGCATGTGAAACTCATTATTGTAGTTTATTAAGATTATTTGGTCTTCTGTTCTTTATAAAAATAATTGATTTTCTTTTTCACCAAGGGTGGGTAGTTTGACCGGAAAAACTTACAGATCATTCTTTTTATTTCAATAAACAAATATTTTGGAATATACCTCATGAATTTGATTCATATGATTTTCATTAACATTTATGATAAATGCAAATAATGAAGTCAAAAAAATAAATGGTGACTCTTCTCTTAACGGTCCAATTAGCTGACCTTCCCAAGTTAATGAATGCAAAGACGGTAAACACTCTGGAAAACGTTTTTGGCCTGAAGGATTGGAATCAAGCAGAGATGAACATGTTCTAGAAAGATTAATGGAAAAATGGATGTAACTCATTTGTTTTTAATATTTTTATGGTGAAATTAATACCTTAAATCTTTTGTTAACAGATTAAAAGCGTTGCTCTTTAAGAAATTTAGAATGTAATCACGGAGAAGTTCATCTATTAAATTCTTAAATATGAAAATGTCAGTACTGGGATGTACTCGATAAAGAGAAATCATCTTTCCTAGACAATCAAGGAGGGAAGCCACTGGTTTTAAACTTGAATACTGTAACAAAATAATGGTTCTTAATGTATACTTTTTAAACATTTTTCATGCTTAAAGAATATTTTTAATTTATTAAAATGACTGGGTCATTCAATTATAAATCAAAGAAAAAACTTTATTATAAACAAGTTATTACAATAATTAATGTATACTATATGTAATTAGTAGAGATTGTGGTGTTGGTGCAAGGTGAAACATCTTTAATAAAGATAAGAGTAAATAAATATTATATTTAATATTGATTTACTATGAGTTAGAGGATACTGGGTCACTTATTTCACATTAAAATTAAAAAATTAAAAGAAATAAATTTTTTTTCTTTTTCAATATATATATTTCGGGCTATCAACCCATCTTCAGGAAGTACAGAAAGTAACTGTTACTTTCTGTACTTCCTGAAGATGAGTTGATAGCCCGAAAATATATATATTGAAAAAAGAAAAAAATTTTTATTTCTTTTCAATTTTTAATTTTAATGTTGAAATAAGTGACAGTATCCTTAACTCATAGTAAATCAATAAAATATAATATTTATTTACTCATTATACTATATGTAATATAAAATATTAAAGATTATTTATTTTACTTACATCAAAACTTTCATTTTGTTTTAATTGAAGAAATGCTTTTTTGCACAGCATTATTATAATAGGCAAAAAACCATCTATATCATTTAAAGTTAATGTTATTATATGTTTAATTTTCCCAGACTGTGGATTATTTTGCCAAAAGATAACGATTTCAAGAGATTTTGATAGACATGACAAAATCGCTGACAAATGTTCTTGAAGTAAATGTTGTGTGTTATCCTTATCTAAATACATATTTGTATGCTGGTAATGGTCATTCAATAGTTTAATTAAATGAGAGGAAATTGATCTAAAATCACCAAATTTATTAATCTTTACGCTTAATTTGTTTGAGATACAATCGCAAAATTAACTTAGTTTTAAGGTAGTTGTTCCGCCACAAATGGGTTTTCTTAGGATTTTTTTGAAATGTAGACAGATTATTATTTAAATACTTCTGCATAGATTGGTATGCAAACGAAATTTATGAACAATATAGTTCCGTAGATATTAAATTTCAAAAATAGAGTTTTTCAGACTCATACATTGCACTATACAGGATATCGGAAAATTTACATACATATTTAATTATAATTAAGAAGCCCTTCTTACCATTTTTATAAAAAACTAAACCAACATTAAACAATAACCATTATATATTTTAAGACAATTTTGATTCATAGTTACAACACAGTTTCTGAGATAATAATGAATAAATAATGAAAAATTTACACTAAAAACAATTTGGCAACAGCGCATTTATTTAACCAGCGAAATATGTATATAAAGCGCGCATGCATTAGATTTTTCAAAATTATAATTTTCATAAGGTGTAACGTAGGCGTTGATTACATTTGTTAAAAAATAACAAAACGATTTTTATAGAAATTTTTTAACTTTTAAAATATATTTTATCTGTCATTTTAATATAAAAATATTCAATCTCTTACAATGGTGCCAGATTTGTCAAACGAGTCAAGGGATTGGCTAGAATCGGTACATAAACAGCAAAAAGTTTTGGGCTTATGAAACCTTATTGTCTGTTCTATATACTCTAGCATTAACTTTTTGCTAGTATTGTCGCGAAACAACTACCTTAATCCTTTTTATCCTTTAAATAAATTTTATAATTTTTAGTTACTTACTTAAAGCATTCTGTTGCTAAATTAAAATTATAGCAAAGTGAAGTTTCTAGGAAATAAAAAGCTTCAAGTATTAATTTCATTCCTTCTTTGTATAATAATCGTTCCACACTAAAAGTAGAAATATAAATCAATGAATTAATTATTAAAAAAAGACATTAAAATGATAATAAATTTGTTTATATTACGTAAGATCAAAGTGAATGAAACATTCTACTTTTGACAATATATGATATTTATGAATAAGATCCGATGTAAACATACGAGAACGGGCAGATAATATCCGTAATAATTTTAAAGCTTCGGACAAAGGGATATTATAAACATTGTCATAATATTTCTCAGAAACTGAAAGAAAAATAAATGAAAAAATTATTGAAGGCTTTTTAAAAATTAAAAATAATTGAATTCAACAAAACTCAAATCAAATGTCTTACCGTATTTATCAAAATTATCCGGAAGAAAATTTTGAATTATAAACAATATAAAATCTTTAGATTGAAATAATTCTTGAGAAAATTTGAAAGAATGTCGCACTATCCTGGTAAGAATATTTAAACATGCGAGTACTCCTTTAGATGAAGGTTTAATAGTTGATAAAATATATCTAAAATAATTCATAAACATTTTATTTTATGGATGATAATAAGTAAATCTTAATATGTATAAATAAAATAATATACTTTATTCTTGAAATTAGTTCAGTTCTCATGACTCCTCGAATTAAATCAAGCTTTGAAATTTCAATATCTTTTAGCTCTTTCTCTTCAGACTCGTTTAATTCGAATTTCGGTGATAAACTTGGTTGTATTATTCCAAATTTTGAACCATTTAATTTATCTAAACATATCTAGAAAATAATAAGCAAATTAATGAATTATTTTCCATTTGAACCCTCGCTAATTAAAGTAAAATTGAAGAATCAAAAATATATTATCGAATATATAAAATTTTAAAATTGTATTTTGATAAATTTACATTTCAAAATAGTTTTTTCCTAGATAGGTTTGTCATTAGTGCCAGGTCGGAAAAAGAGTAGAGAATAGAAGAAAATAAAGTAAATAAATTAATTGAGGAAACAAAAGTTATTTAAGGTAGTTGTTCCGCCAAATGCGTTTTCTTAGGATTTTTTTGAAATTTAGACAGTTTATTATTTAAATACTTCTGCATCGATTGGTGGCAAAACGAAATTTATGAACAATACAGCTCCAGAGATATTAAATGTCAAAAATCGAGTTTTTCAGGCTCTTTAACATTGCACTCTACGAGATATCGGAAAATTTACATACATATTTAATTATAATTAAGAAACTCTTCTTACCATTTTTATAAAAAACTAAACCAACATTAACCAATAACCAATATATATTTTAAGACAATTTTGATTCATTGTTACAACACAGTTTCTGAGATAATAAGGAATAAATAATGAAAAATGTATAAAAAAAATTTACACTAAAAACAATTTGGCAACAGCGTATTTATTTAACCAGCGAAAGATGTATAAAGCGCGCATATAATTTTCATAAGGTGTAAGTAACATAGGCGTTGATTATATTTGTTAAGAAATAATAAAACGATTTTTATAGAAATAAATCGACCTTTAAAATATATTTTATCTGTCATTTTAATATAAAAATATTCAATCTCTTACAATGGTGCCAAATTTGTCAAACGAGCACGGGATTGGCTAGAATTGGTACATAAACAACAAAAAGTTTTGGGCTTATGAGCTATGAACCCTTATTGTCTGTTCTATATACTCTAGCATTAACTTTTTGCTAGTATTGTCGCGAAACAACTACCTTAATATCAAATAAGATATTAATTTTGATATTCCGATATTAGTACGATTTCTTATTTTGAGAAAAGTCTGCCCTATTCGATTAAAGACAGAAGTTTTTTTGTGTAGTTTTAAACTGAGGAGAGAGTATTTTATATTATTGTTCAATTCCGTAGTCTAACGAGTGAAATGCGGATTAGATTATTAAAATATTACTTTGAATGACAGGAGAGATGAAAAAAAAAATTTTGACGGTCCCTCACAGGGAGCCACTCAACAACACTTCTGAGTGGCTGGATAGGAGCGCTTCAGTCTCAATGAAAAGCGTCAAAGACGCTGTAAATTTTTTAACGCTCGAAAACAAATGAACAAAGGCCGGTATGAAGTTCCCCTAACGTGATTTAGTTACTCTACAAAATGACGTTTGTGTTTTTTTTACAAGAGGGGTATTGAGACTTAAACCTATTCAAATATGATTTTTCAAATGCATGTTTAACAATCCCAAGCTCTTCATTTCAATTAAATAAGGTCTATACGTCCGTGAGCAGCGCTACAAATAGTACACGCTAAAATCACTAAAATTAGTGGTGTGGCTGCAGTCGCGTATGAAACCAACAATCATAATTGATGAGGAATTCTTTAATCTGTGAGGCAGAAATTCACTCACTCGGTTTGCAGAGCTGCCATTCTGTGGAAATGAATGGGTGTGAAACCTTCAATTTGTCTCCTGAATTTGACAAGGGCAGCGCTTCTCAGGAAGCGCTGCTGAGTGGTTTCGTATGAAGGGTCACTTTAAAGTTAAGTCTGGAGAATTAAGAGTAAGTAAAGGAAGTAAGGCTTAAGAAATTATTGTCAGTGAATCTTAGAATTAAAAAATAAATTTATTTTAATAGAAAAGTTCATATAATAATAATCAAATTAATCTTACTTCATCTGAAATGATTGTTAAAATATTTTGTATAGCAACTAGAGATGGACTTATAATGGATTCAATATTTTCATCTAAAGAATAACGTAATATAAAATAGAGTCCAGAATTTATTAATTCTGGATATATTGGTTCTTTTATATTCGCATCATAAATTCCCAATTGAGCCTGAAAAAAAAATTGTTGAATAATTGATAATACTAACAAATAATTATTTATTTTATTTCAATACCTTTTCTAGTATGGCCCCTAATGTTTTCAAAGCAATTAATCTTTGTTGATTTACAGCCGATCGAGTTAATTCAAGGAGCTCTTGAATTGTATAACCTGGTCTGTCAGGATCTTCACCATGATGATTAAGACCTGCATTAATTGGGATAGTGTTTGAAGAAAAAGGCATCAAATCCCCTAAAAAAAGGATTTAGTTTTTCAGTCATGATCATTATAGTTTATACTTACAGACCTAAGAGGTTTGATGCAACCACCACCCTTCACTTGATATTAGAAATAAATAATTAAACTTGAAACATTTATTTTTTGAGATATTTAGATGCAATTTGTTCCATATTAAAAGAAAAAAACACTTAAGTTTGTTTACATGTATTAATACAGGTCTATTTGAGTCCCAATAGTAGTTGCACTGAGGACAGACATGAAGCCGATATTAAATTTTCTGCAAAGTTTGTTCTATAACAACTTTATTAATTATAGGAATCCTTTCAGTTATTTGAAGGTTTAGGATCGTTGATGACTTGAACTTTAGTTTGGTAGACGATGTTCTTTACATAGCCCCTAAGGACGAAATTTATTTTCCGGACCAGACGGTTTTTCTTGTTCACTCCACTTGTTAACTTATATAAGGGTCAAAAATTCGGTCCTGCCTCGAATATGGCTCTCGCATCAATGGAGAGGAGCCTAGCGAGATAGAATCAATAAAGTCTCATTTTCGCGAAATACAAGATTTTCAAACATTAACCACCCCTTCGCGATTATATTAGATACTAGCCGAAAAAGAATTCGCCAATTCGTTTATCTCTATGACTTCTAGAGACTGAAAC
This sequence comes from Forficula auricularia, assembly GCA_024734495.1. Taxonomy (NCBI): domain Eukaryota; kingdom Metazoa; phylum Arthropoda; class Insecta; order Dermaptera; family Forficulidae; genus Forficula; species Forficula auricularia. The sequence continues at coordinate 6,219,823 of JALMQS010000117.1, forward strand.
TTGCTTCGCACGTCCGTCTTTACGGCTACATATAAACATCAGTCTTTCAAGACCCCCATCCTCAGAAACCTTTAACTCCGGGCCAGTCTCTGAAATGTCTTCATCTTTTCACGATGCAAGGGTCCACTCCGGACTACAGAGGTTCCACCATTATGGCGTAACTTCTTATATCAATATCATTACAAAAAATTTCAATGGCGCGTTGTAAGGGGAACAAGTTGGACTTGAAGGATGTAAGTTTCAGAACCAAATATTTCAGATATCATGCCTTTGGTCTTTTTCTTGTAATAATAGCAGAAGGAATTTCTACAATTAATAATGAAATCTTAAAACCAACATGGCAGGAAAGTATCAGCTTGATGTCCTCAGTGCAGTGGGGCACAATTTACAGACGTGTATTAATACACGTAAATCAACTTCAAGTGTTTTTCTTTAATGTGGAACCAACTGTATCAAAATGACTAAAAATATGAAATTTTAGTGGTAAATTGAGATCACCCTATGTACATTTTTTTTAAAAACAATTAAATAGTAAAAAATTAAAAAATAAAATTATAATTTATTAACCTCTTAACTGTAATCATAGATTCAGGCTTTGCGTTTCATTTACATATTAAATAATCAATTAACAGATAATTCTTCAAATCATTTAAAATTAATTATAGTGAAAAAAGGCAGAGATCCGCGACCCCAATCGGGACCAAATCCTCGTTTCTCATTTTCTAAATTAAAAAATAGTTTTAAATTATTTGTGTTTAAATAATAATCTCTTAATTTTTAAAAAGATTTGCTAATATATTTTAGAAATATAACATAATAGAAGGAGATTTGTATAATAATTACCTTTGAAATCAAATCTTGCTTGATAAGGTTCAGAGATCATTGATAATGATATGTCTGGTAAGTCTTTAGTCCATTCTAATTTTTCTTTTTCGACCACTTTCATGTTAACCCAAGTATTCTCTTGCTTATTTCCTAATATTTTTGATACTATAGGTGGATCTGTATCCATATTATTCTCATTTTCTTCTTTAATTGAACTATTAAAAAAAAAACTTTAAAAATTAGACCCCCTTATTTAATTTAATAGGCAATATTTTTTAAATATATTTATGTTGAAAATTCGAAAGGATTTTTCGGATTAGATCACCAACAAGGTATATTTAATATAAAAAATTTAAAAAGTACAGACTTTTCGGACCCTATTCCTGAAGCCGTAATCATGTGAAGATTAGATTGATTCTATGGAAATCATAAGAGTTTGTCATCTACTATATCCGAAGATGGAATAGATAATTTTTAATTATATGTCAGAAGGTTAATATTAACTCTCGGGCAGGGCCGTCTCAAGGGTATATGCCGCCCAGGTGCAAGATATAATTTGCCGCCCTTCCTCATCAGAACATCAATGTTATATTCCGGCAATAATAATAATAAGGTGCGCTGATTTAAAATTCTGATTTTAATTATTTGATAAGTGTTTATCGGTTTAAGAAATAAAACATTAAAATAAAAATGATAAAGGTAACTTTTTATAAAGATTATTACTTTGTATAATTTTAAAAAAGAATGTATTTGAAACAAACATAAAAAAGATACTACTTTCATATAATCCTTGGTTATAACAAAAAGAAGTACCTTACCTATATACATAATTTTATATTAATCTTTTATTCTTTATTAGCACTGTTTAATGGCAACACGGCGAAATAATGTGGGAGAGCTTAGGTGTGTTCTGAACGAGCAGGCAGGAAATCAAAGTCACGTGTATCTTTTTCATTTTCAACATAAATTTCTAAAAACTTTTTGGAGGAACGCTCTTCTGGGCTTTTACAATTTCGCAAAATCTACTGTTTTGCTGCCGTCATGCTGACCTATATCGACAAAGCGGTAACTTGTGTGTCGGCATATTTACGGTGTACAAAGTAATATTTTTAAGGTGATCGGCATCTTTGTGGATGTGTTTATAAATAACTTTTTTTTTGGGGGGGGGGGGTCGGGCTGGTCTAGTGGTTAGCGTCTCCACCTGCTAACCAAGTGGACCTGGAGTTCGAGTACGGGTCGAGCCGTTCGGCTGATGTGCTTGATCCCTTGCCTTAGAGACAAATTTTAATAAAAAATAACTGGTATCGTAAATTGACTTATAGCTTGAAAGGTCGAAAAACCAAAAAAAAACTTTTTTTTTATTTTTTGCCGCCCTCTGTAGAATGCCGCCTCTCGAGAATCGACCCTAGTGAGGTTCACATTACATAGTCAATTGCTAATTTTGGCACTTGCACTCGATTTCCGGGGAGGAGGTTTTGAAGACAATCGTTCAGACATATAATTAAATTAAAAATGATCTAATCCATCTCGGATCTAGTAGATGACAACCTCGTGTGATTTACTTAGAAATTCAAAGTCTTTCGAACTACTGCTTTGCATATATATGTTAGAAGGAATTTCGTCCCAAGGGTTAAACCTACTGCCCAGAAAGCAGGTTTGGCGCTCGGGTTCGACTCCTGAGGGGTAAAAGCTTCCGACATATAATTTAAATATAGATATCTACCATCTACTAAGATCTAAGATTTGACCCTTTCTTTTTCGTATTTATGTAAATAAATTAATTTCAAATATATTAATTATATGCTTGAATAATTATATTTAATTTTTAATCATATGCTTACTTTTTTACATATTCATGCTCTTTTATATTTGATGCTCTTTTAGATAATAAGAAATTAATTATGGATGGATCAAGATTATGTAATAAATTGTCTCTTTCAGCTAGACGTTCTTCGTGAGACATTTGTCTCAGTTTATTTATATTTTCTTTATGTAGTAAATCATTTTCTTCACCTTTGATTATAAAACTTTTTTCTCCTGTATTAAATATATGTATATTGTTAGAAATTTATTTTAATTTTAGGTATTTCGAGCAAACTACCTAGGTCTTGGATACTTGAAGAAGAGACTGCTTGTGTTTTATCAAGATAAGTAATTATGGAATTTTTATTTGGACGATTATGTTCAAGGTTTTGTAGAAATAGACTTCTTGTGTCATTTGATTTTTGTCTGTAATAAAAAAAGAAAATTAATATTATTTGATAGAGTTTTTCTTTAGGAGACGGATTCTAGTATAAATATACAATTGGATGTTGATTGAAAGCAGTCCACGGTGGTTGTAAAAATAAGACTATAGAGGTTTTATTATTTTACATTTATTTGTTAAACCGACGTTTCGGAGATTTATTCTCTCCTTCTTCAGGGTAACAAAAAGTCAATGAAAGTAGTTCAAATCATAATTACTTTCTGTCTCCTTTGACAATGCCAAAAAAAACATTATAAAAAATTTTCATCTCGAATAGAAATAAAAAGTAAAGTAAAAAGCAAAAATTTTTTATAATGTTTTTTTTGGCATTGTCAAAGGAGACAGAAAGTAATTATGATTTGAACTACTTTCATTGACTTTTGTTACCCTGAAGAAGGAGAGAATAAATCTCCGAAACGTCGGTTTAACAAACAAATGTAAAACAATAAAACCTCTATAGTCTTATTTCCCACAACCACCGTGGACTGCTTTCATCAACATCCAATTGCATTAATATTATTGTATTCATTTAGTTTCATCGGTGGGCGGACAGGTAATGTTCGATTAAACACTCTTTTTATATAATTGAAAAGTTTTTGTTTTGCCGAGAGTAGCAGAGTTGTTGATTCACAAAGAGAAACAAAGAGGTTGTCCTCCTTTTACAGGATATAAATAAACGTTCAATAAACATTTAATAAAAAAATACTCTGACAAAAAAAAGCAATCTTGGGGGTCATGTCTCCTACTTCTAGGAGTATATCCATATTCCCCTAAACCCTCGGGGGTAACTAACCCCCTCCGAAGAATTTTTCTGGCTTTGATTAAGTTGTTATTCCTTTTTTTATTATCTCGTATTTAATATAAATCCTGCGCCTACTATGCAGACAACAAAACAGAAGCTTTCGCTTCCTTTTTCGCGACCAATCCAAATTTAACTAAACCGAAACTAAATTTGCATACAAGATAATAATCCTAACTTGGACGACTAAAGAGTTAAACCTCCGTTTTATTTCTCTGGCATAAACATATTTGATATTATGTCCGATACTTACGTCACCAGATTCCCAATAATATTAGAAATTATTATTAAAAATTTAAAAGACACTGGACCTGACAACATTTCGAATTTGGTTATTAAAAAGTGCGCTTCTGAATTTGCCAGTTCTCTGAAAAATATCGAAGCTATCATACAATTCAGGAATATTTTCGGAGAGCTGGAAATTTGCCAGAATTCAGCCAATTAAAAAGTGGGATTCTTCCATGATCACTAATTGCCTACCCATAGCAAATCACTTTCGTCCTTTCTAAAATCATGGAAAAGAAATCATGAGTTTCCTATATTTGATTCAATCGCGAATCGATTGCAGGTGTTTTTTGTCAGATATCAAGTAATAATAATATCTGAATTTATATATTTCTGTGTAAGAAATAATGAATTTAAATAGTTTTCTAATTCAATATATTAAAAGAATAATTAATATATCAAAGAGGATCACATCTTTTTCATTCTCTCTTGGTCCAGAGTTAAAGATTCAGCTATTTCCAATAGCCTCAACATAGCAGTAGTCTAGCGATATATATATCTTGTTTAAAAACGCGATCTAAAACAACTCTTTTTGATATATTAATTATTTTTAATATATTAATTAGAAAACTCATGGAAAAGGTTAAAGGGGCAAGTTCTTCGGCACTTGGAATCGAATAAATTAATCATTAACCGACAATAGGCTTTAGGGAAGTATCGGTCTACCGGCGATATTGTAGCATCTGTAAATAATATATGGAATGAAACCCAGGCAGGTAAAGTGACTTTTGTGATAGTTCTAGTGTTCTAGACATTTCAAAGACTATAGACTTAGGTCCAAAAGTGTTTTTTACTTTATCCAATGCGAAGCATGGGGAAAGTATTGTAATCGGTCTGGCGGCAAGCGCGACTTCAAAGGGTCCTCAGGAAAAAACTACGGAACCCATGGTCTCAATTAAAGTCACAAATTGTAGTATTCAATTAGGTTAAATTTTAGCACGTGACGGTTTTGCCAAAAATTACATGGGGTCTCGTCGAGAGGCCAAAAAGTGCGATTTTTACTTTATTTCATTTAGTGCGTGCGGATGTATGGATGGATGTATGTTATCGTTTTTTGGCCCACGATTTTTTCCACACCGTTGCACCGATTGAAATGAGATTGAAAACCTACCATTAGTTTAACAAAATGAAGCGCTGATTAGTTTTTGGTACATATCGGCCCACAAACATTAGTACTTTATTTCAGTAATTTTTTAGTTTTTTCTAAATATTTTGAAAATAACTTAACCAATTTTGATGAAATTTATTATCCTAATTAAGTACCTTGGGGACCACAAAAAAGGTTAAATAAAGTTTTTAGTAAAATTATATTTTAAAGTACTTTACTCAAGAGTAAGATAGTACTTTTTTTAATTTTTATATTTTAAATTCTTTAAAATTTATTCATTGGATCGTTTTAATATAGCTCATTTAACCTTGCTTAAGTAAGAATGGATAGGCTTCTCTCTGTGAAATGCTAAAAATTTGGGAGGAAATTTTATAAGTAACCATAGCAACTGCGTTGTTTTCTTATCCGTTACCTTTGCTGAAGAGATAGAGGAATCGAGTTAAAATCAAAAATAACGATTGATTCTCATCTAGTACTTGAGGAATAACCATTATATATTGGATTTTTGACGTTTCGGTTTTTATTGGTAACCATTGCTGAAGACATAGAGGAATCGGGTTAAAATCAAAAATAGCGATTGATTCTCATCTAGTACTTGAGGAATAACCATTCTATATTGGATTTTTGACGTTTCGGTTTTTATTGTTAACCATTGCTGAAGACATGAGAGGAATCGGATTAAAATCAAAAATAGCGATTGATTCTCATCTAGTACTTGAGGAATAACCATTCTATATTGGATTTTTGACGTTTCGGTTTTTATTGGTAACCATTGCTGAAGACATGGAGGAATCGGCTTAAAATCAAAAATAACGATCGATTCTTATCTAATACTAGAGGAATAACCTTATTGCATTCCATTTTTGATGTTTTGACTATTAATGGCAACCTCTACTGAAAACGTGGAAGAATCGACTTAAAATCAAAAAGACTTAATTCTTTTATGGCAAACAACTCAAGCTTGAGTTTTTTTCATTTAGTGCGTGCGGATGTCTGTATGGATGTATGTTATCGTTTTTTTGGTCCACGATTTTTTCCACACCGTTACACCGATTGAAATGAAATTAAAAACCTACCATTAGTTTAACAAAATGAAGCGCTGATTAGTTTTTGGTACATATCGGCCCACAAACATTAGTACTTTATTTCAGTACTTTTTTAGTTTTTTCTAAATATCTTGAAAATGACTTAACCAATTTTGATGAAATTTAATATCCTAATTAAGTACCTTGGGGGCCACAAAAAAGGTTAGATAAAGTTTTTAGTAAAATTATATTTTAAAGTACTTAACTCAAGAGTAAGATAGTACTTTTTTAAATTCTTTAAAATTTATTCATTTAATCGTTTTAATATAGCTCATTTAATTAACCTTGCTTAAGTAAGAATGGATAGGCTTCTCTCTGTGAAATGCTAAAAATTTGGGAGGACATTTTATAAGTAACCATAGCAACTGCGTTGTTTTCTTATCCGTTACCTTTGCTGAAGACATGGAGGAATCCACTTAAAATCAAAAATAGCGATTGATTCTCATCTAGTACATGAGGAATAACCATTCTATATTGGATTTTTGACGTTTCGCTTTTTATTGGTAACCATTGCTGAAGACATAGAGGAATCGAGTTAAAATCATAAATAGCGATTGATTCTCATTTAGTACTTGAGGAATAACCATTCTATATTGGATTTTTGACGTTTCGGTTTTTATTGGTAACCATTGCTGAAGACATGGAGGAATCCACGTGAAAGAATTGAAAGAATTGGGTAAATATTGTACTATAGTATAGGTATACCTATCATAGGTAAACAAGTTCACAGAGCCTAGAGGGGCGTCAGCGAGTCCCTTTGTATTGGACGTTTAATAAATCATCCCCCAAAGATTACATTTTCGTCGCCAGTTGGCGCTAAAGTCGTGACGCATGGTCACTATAAGAAATAAAAAATAATAAGATAAACATAAATCTACGCACTGAGTCCACGCTCAGCCATATAAGACGAATGAAATTCAATTAAAAACTTTAGTTATATTGCCGACAATCCAGGGTAGAAAAGTGGTATTGTTTTTTGAGGCCAGTACTCTTGGTAACCAATTTTGAATTTTACTTTGAGTTCATCGTTAGAGGCGAGTGAAAGTCGAATGGTATTCAGTAAACACGGCTAAAAAATTGGTAGAGGTAAGTGAAAATTTAGTGAGATAGATAGGGACAGTGAGGGGTATATAAGGAGGGGGAGATAGGGAGGGGTAAATGAGGGGGGAGATAGGGACAATGGGTCCCTGTTGCGAGGCTATATAAGGGGGAGAGAGACAGGGAGATGGTCAGTATGTGTCAGTCAGTGACGAGTGAAACATCGACTGTGAGTGTAAGGAGGGGGAATTTAGGGACAATAGGAACCTGGTGAGGGGTATATAAAGGGGAGAAAGATAGGGAGATGGTAAATATGTGTCAGGCAGTGACGAATGAAACATCGACTGTGAGTGTTCCAATATAGCCTCCCCACCTTCATCCACCCTCTCAACTGACTCCAAACCTCACTAATAAACAACTCTTCATCCCTTATATTAATTAACTGCATAGAATCCAAGAAGCCAGTAAATATAAATTTATTTATTAAATTTGCGAACGTGAATAAAATATTAATATCTGGGTAACGGGTAGGTAGGTACTTCTATTGTTCTTATAGATAAAGATATACAGATCCACTTCAGGTGCTGACATCCCTGCCCAAATATTAAGAGAATCATGTCCTATCCCTAATCCTAACCAACTGTTTTCTATCCGTGTTTTCACAATTACTTATTCCTTCGAAGTGTTTCGCGAGTATATATTTACTTGTGCGGGAGTGTACGTAAGTGTGTTCCGTTCCTGTGGGGTCACAGTATTCCAGGTTCAGACACGAGACATTGGCTGTAAAGGTAACATATCTTTATAATACTCTATTCTTATAATTATATAAGTAAGAATTACTATAAATTTTTCAAGTACTTTTTTATAATTTTTAAAAAATAAAAAACCATTATATAAATAATATATTTAATATAATTTTATTCCGAATATTTTTTAAAAAAATACTTTCACTTCCCTATATGTTTTTACTAATAATATTTTTTTTCTTTTTTCAGGTAGGTGCTCGTCCTACTAATATTAACATTTGTGGCCAGAGTATTCCAGGTCCAAGCAGGAGACTTTCTCTGTAAAGGTAAGATAACTTTATAATACTCTATTCATATATAAGTAAGAAATACTCAAAATTTTTCAAGTAATTTTTTCGATTTTTTAAAAAAAATTTCAAATTTAATAAATAATATCTTAAATATAATTTTCTTTAGAATATTTGAATAAAAACTACTTTCACTTCCCTATATGTTTTTACTAATAATATTTTTTTCTTATTTCAGGTAGGTGCTCATCCTACTAATATTAACATTTAGAGTAAGTATTAGATTTTCTTCATTTATGGAAAATCAAATACTTTATCTTTGGGTAACGGGTAGTTGTGTACTTCTTTATTCTTATAAATAAAGATGTACAGACATACTTCAGGGGCTGGCGTACCTGCCCACGTGAGCTTATATCCTTTCCCTAATCCTATGCAACTTCAATCCCTGTTTTCACAAATCCATATTCCTTCGAAGTGTTTCGCGAGTATTTTTTTACTTGTTCGCGAGTGTAAAGTGTGTTCCTCTGTGGCCAGAGTATTCCATGTCTAACCAGGGGGCTTTCTCTCTTCTGTAAAGGTAAAATATCTTTATAATACTCTATTCATATATAAGTAACAAATACTCTAAATTTTTCAAGTAATTTTTTCGTTTTTTTTTTTAAATTTCAAATTAAACAAATAATATATTTAATATAATTTTCTTTAAAATATTTGAATAAAAAATACTTGAAATTATCTATATTATTTTACTAATAATATTTTTTTCTTATTTCAGGTAGGTGCTCATCCTACTAATATTAACATTTAGAGTAAGTATTTGATTTTCTTATTTTCTTGAAAACCAAATACTTTATCTTAGGGTAATGGGTAGTTGTGTACTTCTTTATTCTTAAAAATAAAGATGTACAGATCTACTTCAGGGGCTGGCGTACCTGCCCACGTGAGCTTATATCCTTTCCCTAATCCTATCCAACTTCATTCCGTGTTTTCACAAATCCATATTCCTTCGAAGTGTTTCGCGAATATATTTTTACTTGTGCGGGAGTGAAAAGTGTGTTCCTGTATGGCCAGAGTATTCCAGGTCCAAGCAGGAGACTTTATCTCTTCTGCAAAGGTAAAATATCTTTATAATATTCTATTCATATATGAGTAAGAAATTCTCTCAATTTTTAAAATAAATTTTTCGATTTTTTAAAAAAAAATTTCAAATTAAATAAATAATATATTAAATATAATTTTCTTTAGAATGTTTATATAAAAAAATACTTGAAATTATCTATATTATTTTACTAATAATATTTTTTTTCTTATTTCAGGTAGGTGCTCGTCCTACTAATATTAACATTTAGAGTAAGTTTTAGATTTTCTTCATTTATGGAAAATCAAATACTTTATCTTTGGGTAACGGGTAGATGTGTACTTCTTATTGTTATAAATAAAGATGTACAGATCTACTTCAGGGGCTGGCGTCCCTGCCCACGTGAGCTTATATCCTTTCCCATATCCTATCCAAATTCAATCCTTGTTTTCACAAATCCTTATTCCTCCGAAATCGAAATGTTTCGCGAGTATATTTTTACTTGTGCGGGAGTGTAAAGTGTGTTCCTGTGTGCCCAGAGTACTCCACGTTCAAGCAGGAGACTTTTTCTGAAATGGTAAAATATCTTTATAATACTCTATTCATATATAAGTAAGAAATACTCTAAATTTTTCAAGTAATTTTTTCGTTTTTTTTTAAATTTCAAATTAAACAAATAATATTATATTAAATATAATTTTCTTTAAAATGTTTGAATAAAAAATACTTTAAATTTTCTATATTATTTTTACTAATAATATATTTTTTTCAGGTAGGTGCTCGTCATACTAATATTAACATTTAGAGTAAGTATTTGATTTTCTTATTTTCTGGAAAATCAAATACTTTATCTTAGGGTAACGGGTAGATGTGTACTTCTTTATTCTTAAAAATAAAGATGTACAGATCTACTTCAGGGGCTGGCGTCCCTGCCCACGTGAGCTTATATCCTTTCCCATATCCTATCCAAATTCAATCCTTGTTTTCACAAATCCTTATTCCTCCGAAATCGAAATGTTTCGCGAGTATATTTTTAATTGTGCGCGAGTGTAATAAGAATGTTCCTGTGGGGTCAGAGTATTCCAGGTCCATGCATGAGTCTTTGGTTGTTAAGGTAACATATCTTTATAATACTCTATTCTTATATTTAAATAATTAAGAAATACTCTAAATTTTTCAATTCTTTTTCCGAATTTTTCAATTCTTTTTCCGAATTCAAAAAAACAATCAAATAAAATAAATAAATATAATTTTATTGGAATATTTCTATAAAAAATCTCATAATTTCACTATATAATTTTGGTAATATATTTTTTTTCTTTTTCTAGGTAGCTGCTCGTCCTACTAATACTAACATTAAAATCAAGTAGAAATAAATAAAAAAATTAAAATTATTACTTTTTTCTAAATTAAATATGAGATATTGGTTTGAAACAATATCGCTTTTATATTTTCAGTCTAATAAAATTATTTTACATGGATAGATAATATAATTTCAATTTCGGTTAAAAAAAATAACCTTCAAAATAATTCACTTTTAAAAATAATCGTCTCTAAACTTCAATCTAATTATTTTTCTGTTTTTGATTTAATGCATGAGTCATCAATAACGAACTTTCTCTCATCATATTCAGATCTACAAATTTTTTATATTTGTGTCTTAAATACAAATACTTGATAAAATTTTTATACAAAATTTCTAATGTTTTAAGACTTTGATTCGAAACAAATTGCAGTATTGGAGACATTGTACTGGTATTTGATTCGGAAAAGGTCTTTTAACAATTACTTATCTCAAGTGTAGACGTATTTTGGTACAAATACTATGTCTCCTATTTGTTCCAAAACACGACTAGGCTTGAAATTTTCATTATTTTTGACTTTAAAATTTCAAATTGTATTTCCAAGTGATTTATACATTTGTAAATAAAGGAAATATTTAAAAGTATCACTCTATTAGTATATTTTGTAATTTGCGATCAAAATTATATTAACGATCTCCGTTTAATTATTATTTATTTATCTATCCATGTGGGGGGTGGCGACAGCTGCCTTCTCGTGGTGCCCCCTGTTCTCGCTAAACAGCTGTCTATGTCTCTGTATAAATTATATATCGAGACATAATCATATATAATAATTTCGTTTGCATAATTTTACATACACATTTTCCTATTAATAATAATACACATTATCGAAAACGCATATATTATAATATATTGCTACTATTGCTATTATAATTTCACTTTTGGTTTTGATTTTATAAAAATAACATACAAAATTCTTGTTTAATTTTCATAACTAAAATTCATGCAAACAATAATATATTTTATATGAAATTTGAAGTATTTATATTCGACTGAAAATATAAGGGAAATTTTCGGACGTCAATTGAATTGGTAGTATAACAAGTAATAAATACAATGGCTAAGTGCTTATTTTTTTCTAAATTAAATAGTTGTTGGGATAGAAATTTGCACAAATTATTATGATAAAAAATTTAGAGATTTTAAATATTATTATATTCCTAGATTACATGTTGCATTTTTGAAATTAATTTGAGAACGTTGCGAGGGGTGGGGAGGGGAGTAAATGAAACTTCTGTTCAAGGGTAATTGTATATATATATATAACCTATATGGATTTTCAATAAACAGTAGATATTTGTTTAACGCTTCAAAAATTAAATATTTTTTCAATTTTCGGGTCAAAATTTAAAAAAAAAAAACTAATACTTTATCATATTAAGTATGGTAAAATAAAAAAAAAATAAGAAAAACTAAACAGCGAACTTTATTTTTACAGTCGATTGATGAGCGATATTTCAATGAATGTGGTCGTTAACTTTTTTACAACGCTAGCCGATTTAATATTTTGTCTCGCTATAGCCAAACAGAAAAAACGTTCTCAAGCTTGAGTTGTTTATCAAAAATGAATTTAGTCTTTTTGATTTTAAGATTTCAGTAGAAGTTGCCATTAATAGTCAAAACATCAAAAATGGAATGCAATAAGGTTATTCCTCTAGTAGTAGTTAAGAATCGATCGTTTTTGATTTTAAGTCGATTCCTCCATGTCTTCAGCAATGGTTACCAATAATAACCGAAACGTCAAAAATCCAATATAGAATTGTTATTCCTCGACTGTTAAATGAGGATCGATCATTATTTTTGAATTAAAGTCAACATGAACTGCAAATGATATAGGTATCTGATTAATAATAAAGGAATAAACATATTAATATTTCAAATGAATTTGGATAAAGTTTAGCAACGATCCGTTGCAGTTTATTTTTTAATGTCTGTGTATAACTAAAAGGCTGTCTTCATCGTTGAACAAATAGTGCCTGGAGTGATGCTCGGTAGCTTTTTGCCTTCAAATTTCAAGGCTCTGCGACTTACCAAAGACGAGATATGAACGATTAAAATATTTATTTTGCGACATGACTAATTTACTCCCACTTCCTTTATTTCAATCGGATTAAAATTTATACACGACTAATAACTCACGGAGGCGACTGTGGGTCAGTGGCTAGAGAGTCGCTGACTCGAAGATCGCTGGTTCGAGACCGAGTCTCGGCAGATAGATATTTTGCGGTCACCTCCTCTTGGAAAGTAATGGCAACCTACCAAGAGTATAATTGCCAAGTGACCTCTCCAATATAGCCGTTCGGAACCGGCGTTAAAAAGTAGGTCCCGTATATCTGTATAAAACAACTAAACACACTCAGCACAGATATATGTGGAGAGGCGCCGACACATAAGAATTTTACTTAGAGAAAGTGGTGTAGGTTTTAGGTGAAACATGATATAAATTAATAAAGTAAAGGGTGTGTAGTTTCACAGTGAATGAAATAAAACTCAAAGAGGTTTATACGAACTTAATATATTTCGTATTATTAGTCCATCATCAGGAGTTTACAGGTTAAAAACTGGTTTAATAATAATAACTGGACTAATAATACGAAATATATTGAGTTTGTATAAACCTCTTTGAGTTTTATTTCATTCACTGTGAAACTACACACCCTTTACTTTATTAGTTTATATAAGAATTGCTCGTTTAATATAATAAAATAAGATTCATTCAATTTTGAGTTTAAAAATATTGGCTAATTGATAAAAAGTGATCTTAATTGATTTTTATATATATAATATTTTTTTTTGAGTATTGTATCCCATGTTTTTTTGAAATTTCTCAAAAATGGTTATAACAAATTTGAAAAAAAAAAATTAAGTCTACAGAAGGCCTCACCGATTACAAAAAAAGCTACTGTATAACATAAAAAAATGGTATTTTCCGTGGTATTAATTTCGAAAATGATTTTTTGTTTTCATTGTTTCTTTTTTATGTTTGTCTAACGAAATTGAAAAATGATGATGGAAAGAACAGCAAGTATAATGAAAACTATAAATTCTGAATAAAAATGTTTTATTAGAACGTCATTTTCATTCTCTTAAAAAACTAAGTTTCGGAAGATCTTATCTTCCTCTTTAGTGTTTAAAATAAACAACGAAAGAAGCCGGTAAGCAGTTCCTTCTTACGTATTTTTTAACAGTGTTACTTAAGCTTTTTTTTAAGAAATGTTTTTTTGGAACTTTTTCAAAATTTTTTTTTAATTATAAGATACTAGGTAGGTTTCACATAAATAAAAGATCAGATGCTTGTCTAGTCGTGCTAAACAAGCATCTGATCTTTTATTTATGTGAAACCTACCTAGTATTTTATATTTAAAATTTTTTTTTGAAAAAGTTCCAAAAAAACATTTCTCAAAAAAATTTTCTTTACTTTATTTAATGTTTCACCAAGAACCTAGACCAGGGGTCGGCAACCTTTTGAGAGGAAAGAGCCAAAAATTACAATTTACAAAATTTCCCAGTTTTTAAAGAGCCACTAACATTTTTGTTTCAATATTATGGTATTTGATTAGGATTATGTATATAAATTTGACTTTTGATTTAAAATAAATAATTTTAAATATGAAATAATATTTATTCATATAAAAACATGGAAATGTTTCGCACAAAACATATTGACCTCCGTCGGCCTTGCACCGAAACTCTGTAAGTTGCTCGAAAGTTTTCTTTCAGACCGTAGTATTAAGGTTGTCATCGATGGAATATCATCTTTCCCCTACGCTTTTTCTTATCTATATCAACGACCTTCTAAACTTGCCCTCCAATCCGGTACATTTTTACGCAGATGACAGCACCCTACATAACGCCCCTGCATCGCATAAAAACCGTGCAGACATTGCCTCTTCAATTAATTTAGACTTATGCAAACTTAAAAACTGGGGATCCCAAAACTTAGTTAACTTCAATGCAGGGAAAACTCAGTGTTGCCTTATATCTAGGCGCGTCGACAGAAATCTCCCAAACATATCATTCGACTCAAACTCACTAGAATTCAGGGATAAAATTTCAATGCTAGGCGTAACTCTAGGGTCTGACCTTTCATGGAATGACCATATCTCAACCACTGCTAAAGCTGCAGCGCGCAAGCTTGGTCTCCTATTTAGGTCTAGACGCTGTTATACTCCCAGTCAACTTCTTATACTGTATAAGGCTCAAATTCGTCCCTGTCTCGAATATGGCTCTCATCTGTGGAGGGGTGCATCCAAGCATTCTCTTGCTACACTGGATGCAATTCAGAAGCGAGCAATTAAACTAATAGGGGACCCGGCTCTAACCAACTCACTCGACTCCCTGGCTCACCGAAGAACCGTTTCTGCCCTTTCCCTGTACTACAGATACTATCACGGTGTCTGTTCAATCGAGCTGAAATCACTTATCTCCCCTAATGCCCTCTTTACGAGAAACACGCGGTTTTCTAACGCTCAGCACCCCTTCGCTGTCAAATTGGATAAAAGTCGAACAAGCGCTTTCGCCAACTCTTTTATCCCTATGACCTCCAGAGACTGGAACTCGCTCCCTGCCACCATCTTTCCCGCGACTTATAACCTTCAGCTATTTAAGACCCGTATCCACAGGTACCTTCGACCTCCGCCCAACCCATAAAATTCTTTCTTCTTCTTTTCACGATGGAGGGGCCAACCGAGGCCTTTAGGGGTTGCACCTTTTTGGTGTAACTCCTTCTCTCATCATTATCATAAAAAAAAAAAATTCTCCCTTAACAAAAGTGCTTAAGCTTTTCTAGGGTTAGAATTTGCCAATGACAACAGAATTATGATTCTCTTTTAAAGCTGAAGGAGTTTTTCCGAAACTTCAGTTTTTAAGTGAATAAAAATGAGTTCCAAAAAAATATTTTATTGGGAATTTGTAGTTTTTTTTAGCCTTGGACTGTCTTTCCATCAATTCCCTATTGAATTCTACCAGTCCGTCTCCAAAAGAAAAAAATCTAATGTTCTAATTTATTAGATAAAAAAAATGTAGACCCAAATGTAAACACAAATGACGAATTTCAATTATAAACCAAATAGCTTCTGTAATGAAAATTCGTCCCTTGTGCTATGGACCATATTTTTTTATTTTTATTTTACTGAAATAAATATACTTACTTCAGTCCGAACAAAAGTTGACGGAAAACCATCTTTGGAAAAATTTGGATAATAATTATTTATTTTTAAATTGTCAAAGTCATATTTTTTCTCTTTTATTTCTCCAAGTAAATTTGAAATTCCTGTAGTGTTTTCTAGAAGAGTATTTTATATAATAAAGAAATAATGTTAAATAAAAGAAATAGTATTGTTATAAAATTTACCATGAATTGGATTTGTTTTATTTTTTTTATATTGATTTGCTGTAAAAAAAAACGAAAATATTTTTTAAGACAGTTCTAATGAAAACCAGAATTTTATTCTTCCCAAGAATTATAGAATACCTTTTTTCTTAAAAATGCTTGTTTTCCTTTCTGGTAAAGAACTGTTTGAAAATTCCTCCTGTTGTCGTAATATTTCTTCCTCATCTTCATTAGGAATTGGTCTTTTATACATGTTTAATAATTAATTCAGATTTAGAAAAATTAGTCAAATTTCAAAATATTATATTTGACATAGAATACCTTTAAATAATAGTAGTAGTAGTAGTAGGTTTTGATTGGCCTCCACACTTTCGGGAATTTAGCCACTAGTTTTGCTATTTATTTATCAACAATGCAGCCAACTTAAATTTTTATCGAATGTTTTCTACATTTGATTCGATCACGAATCAACTGCAGAAATTTTTGTCAAATATTGAGTGAAAATAATATTTGAACTTTATATATTTCTAACTTGGAATAATGATTTTAAATCAATTTATTTATCAATGAGAATTGTTTCGACCGCGCTTATTTGAAAAAGATATTTTATCACGAGACCACTGCGGATTATGCTATTGAAGTCTGTGGACAAAAATTCCCTACAGTTGATTCGTGATCGAATCAAATGTAGAAAACATTCGGTTAATTTATGGCAAGCATCTAACATACATGCTAAGAGACGAGCGCTTTGTACTGGCAAGATTGAAAAAGTGTCACATTTATGGAATATATAACATCCGGAGATTTCAAGTTCACTTGGTGATCCGTCCGAATGTCTAGCGGGCTATACGCAAAATGACGTTGGATTGTAGCTAAATGGATCACATCTTTTTTCTCTCTTGGTCCAGACTTAAGACTCCACAGACTTCAATAGCATAATCCGCAGTGGTCTCGTGATAAAATATCTTTTTTCAAATAAGCGCGGTCGAAACAATTCTCATTGATATATAAATTTATTTAGATTTTTATGTTATTTTCTTCCGCAAAGATAAATAGCGCGTAATTCAATTAAATTTTATTCTTTTTAGTATCTCAATTAAATTTTCATTAATGTTTATCTCCTCAAATACCTTTAAATCCAGATTCCAAAGATTTTAATAATAAGATGCTAAATTTTAAAGCTTATGCATGATTTCAAATGTATCAATAATTTTTAAGGTTTAATATTATTTAATTTTAAAGTTAATTATTATTTTATTTAAATTTAATTATTATTTTGTTTAAATTTAATTATTATTTTATTTAAATTTAATTATTTTTATTTGAATTTAATTATTATTTTATTTTAGAGTTTGATTATTTAAAGTTGAACTGTAATCTCAAATTTTACATACAAATGTCTAGTCTACTTTAGTTAACCTCTACAACTCTTCGTTTTTTCAAACATTTCATGCAAAAAAAACTTGTATACAAAGAGTCAATCGACAAACTTCATATAAAATATATATAATATCATATATATCGTAAACTCGATAATATCTGATAATTGATAACATTTTTTTCTTTACACTTAATACAATGGCTTCTTCCACAAAGAATGATTTTGATGAACCGTAAGTCAATTTTTTTATTTTATAATTCGAAAAAGAATATACAAATGTTTTTTAATGTTACAGATCCCGAGAGTTATTTATTAATAACCTCCCTGATGGTATTTCTGAGGTATGCACCGATTATCATAATAATTATTTATTCTCCAATTCGATAAGTTTATTTATTAAAATAAATGATTAATAAAGGTATTCTAATGAATGTCAAAATCCCCCCAAACTTTGGATTTACACTTTTAAAACAAAGTTATGAAATATGTTAATTTATTTGATTTATTCTGTAGGAAGAGAGTGCTTTTCTTGTTCTGTTGTTACTCTTTGATCATATGAATGTTTACATATTAACTCGTGGCTAAATTCCCGAAAGGGTGGAGGCCAATCAAAACCTACTACTACTAATGTTTATATATTGTATTGTATTGTTTGATGATTCAAGTTTTGTCCACGTAAATATAAACAGCCTTGTCTCTTCTATTAATCGTGATAAATTAATAAATACGATATAATCGTAATATCATATTAAAATACACCTTCAATAAAATGGCTGTCTGTTATCTCATTTTCCACAAATTTTGTTCGCAATTGGCATAAAAACGGCGGGAGCTATTTTTTTATGAGATTATGAATTTTGTTGAAGGTGTTTTCGATCATAACTTTGCTTGAAACATGTGCAACCAAAATTTGGCTTGATTTGGACCAATGTACAGACAAAATCTTGATTTTATATACATATAGAAAATATTATTTTTTATAAAATGGGTATAGCTGACCGTTAATTAAACAAATACAACATTACGCCACTGATAATAATACTTGCTACTTACACACCTTTAAAAAATAAATGCTATATAGAATATTATTTATATTTTTTCAATCATTTTTAGACAGGAATACGTAAATTGTTCGTACATTATGGAAATACTGTTAATATTAGAAAACTCAACCAAGAGTGCGCAATAATAAAATTTTCAGATAAGAAGGAAGTATTTATACAACATTTATAAGTTATAATCAAAAGTTTTAAATATTAATAATTTTGTATTTATTTATTAGGGAAGCGGAGTCTGCATTTATTAATTTAAATGGGACAAAACCTCTATGTTTAAAAATCAATTACTTGAAGGAAGAATACGGACAACAGAAGTAAAATCTTTACAATTTTTTTTCTAAACACATGAAATATTAACATTTTAATTTGATTAATTATGTTTCATCTAAATCTATCTACATGCTCTTTATTTAAACAAATTTCTATTATGATTACATTTTTTTTTAATGTTTTCGAAATTTCACAAATTTTCTTTTTCTATCACTACATTATTTCATCTCATACAAAAACGTTACTTGCCTATATAACACTATGAATAAAAATGTGTTTGCGTACTGTGGTGTTTAATAATATGCTGCTTTTGCTTCAAAACCCAGACCGACAATATTTTTCTTTGAAATCTTGAGCCACATTTTGTTCATGATTGAATATAATCTTCAATTTAGGGATCATCTCATTCCCACAAACGAAGAAATAAACATTTTTTGATTCTGTCTATTAAGGATATTTTGTTATTTGAAATTAAGCTATCTTTTTAATTAACATTTTTCTTTAGTTAAAGAAATCGTAGGGAGTTGGACTTGACTTTAAATTAAATACAAAGTTTTTTTATTTAAATAGGCCAAACGTTTCGTTGCTGGTTCGCTACTTCTTCAGTGGCTCATTTATTAAACTTATTTCTCATAGGGTTTTGACTAAAAGAAAAACTATTTCAAACAGTATCCTTACAAATCATTCAATTTTATCAAATAATATCCAACATAAACCTTTTAAAACAAAATGGTGTGTTTCCCATCAAAATAATTTAAAAATCAAAAGTTGTCAACGATCAACAAAACATTTAGCTCATTCAAATAAAACTGTATTTAATTTGAAATGTCAAGTCTAACTCTACGATTTCGTTAACTAAGAAAAATGTTAGTTAAAAAGGTAACATTTCACGTAACAAAATATCCTTTACTAGTGGACAGAATCAGAAGGTGTTTATTTCTTCGTGTGTTGTGAAGATGATCTAAATTGAATTTTACAAAGGTGCTTCCTATCCATGGTTCAAACTTGGAAAGAAAGAAAAAATTTCTCACCAAATGTCATTATTCTGTCAGGCGCACTTTATCCCATATTTATATAAATTAAACAATTTTATCTTTTTTATTCTTTGCAGCTTACCTACAAATTTAACTACACCTGAGGATAATAAGTCTGTGAATTTAATAGTTGGAAAATATTATGAGCTAATAATATTATATTTTTCTTAAAAATAGAGATATTTGCAGTCAAAATTTAAATTCTTGTCTATTATATTTATCTATCTAATATCCGTAGTTTTGTGTGCGGGGGGGGGGGGGGGCTTAAGATTGTAGGACATGAGAAGATGATTGCATGAAGTCAGTAGTGGACTGGTGGCCGAATTACACCTATCGATTGCTCGTCTAAAATGATAAGTAGAGTCAGTACTCGGCCTAGACAGTGGATAGAGCCATGTCCTATCCTCTCGGCAAAATAAATTCCTCTACCACCTGCCCACTCACCTCAACGCTTCACTTTGTCGGTGTGATCAATCAAGTCAATGAACTGTACTAGTATCTTTGATACGATTTCTTAAAAAAAAAATAGCTAAATAGAGTGATCAAACAACGTTAAAATTCATTTAAGAATATAAACCACGCTGGAATAGCAGCTCTCAAAACAGTCTCTTTTTTGAATTTTAGGAGTTATCGTTTCAAGCAAATAATCAAACTCTTCTTCTTCTTAGAGTGCCATACCCGAAACGGGCGTCGGCGCCTCTTCACATATACCTGTGCTGAGTGTGTTTAGTTGTTTTTACACAGATATACGGAACCCTACTTTTTAACGCTGGTTCCGAACGGCTAGTTTGGAGAGATTTACTAGTGCACTACCCTTAGGTAGGTTGCCATTGCTTTCCAAGAGGAGGGGACTGCAAATATCTGCCGAGACTCGGTCTCGGACCAGCTTACTTCGAGTCAGCGACCTGACACTCTAACCACTGACCTACAGTCGCCCAAACTCTAACCTCAATCTAATAAAATATCTATATTCTTTGAGATATTCACTTTCAAATTCCCTTAACAAGATTGCAGTTACTCCTCTAATATTTCTTCTTAAAATAGCCTTGTCCATAATCGTTTTCTATTATTTCTATTATTAATTTAATTTTCCATTCCTCTAATATCGCAGATATGATAAAATTCAAATCTTTGAAACTCTCTGAATTTTTCTCATTTTCCTCCTTCGAGGAACCATATTTACCGTAGCCTTTAAACCAATCACAATGAACTAAATCATCTATTGTCTCTTCCACGTGTAATCACCTCTACTCTTCACTAAGTTTCTCAACCGAGTAACAAAGCCTCGAGTGCTCGTCTAAAATGATAAGTATAATCACTACTCGAACTTTTAGCGGGCGAGATAAAAATGTGTTCTATCCTCTCAGCCGATTAAAGTACACGAGGTTTTCCGTCAGCTCAGTCCACCACTGCATGAAAGTAGTTGCATACTTTAGACTAGTTATGAATAGTTCGATTCGTATTCAATTTGAATGCGAAGGAGTGATATATGTTTCTAAATCCTAATATTAACATTTGCAATATTTTTGTTTTAGCTAAGAAAAAAAATAGCTAATAATAAATGTTCCCATTGTGAAAATGTGGCTTATTATAGTTGCCGGGATTGCCAAGAATTTTACTGTTCCCAAATTTGCCAGAAAAACGATTGGCCAAAACACCACAAGCTTTGCACTGGGCAAGTATTAAAAAAATGTGTATTTTTAAAATAACATATCTTCACTACATATTTATCAACTTGTTTTATATCCATAAGAATTCTTACAAGATGATATTTCTTATTTTATTTAATTTTCTTCTATGTTTAATATCTATATAAATAATTTAATATTTTATTTTTAGGTCAAAAGTAAAAACACCCAATTTCAGGGATAATCAACCTCAAATAATGTCTCCTAATCAATCTCAAATTATGTCTCCTAATCAATCTCAAATAACGTCTTCTAATCAATCTCATATAACGTCTCCTATTCAATCTCAATCACAACAGCAAACTCATCCATATAATAATAAGCGTTATTATAAAAATGGGAATTCTAAAGTAAATGAAAACAGGCACAATCAAAATCCACAACCTTCATTGAAACATCAAGGTAATAATAATTTTTTCTTCAAAAAATATTGAAGAAAATTTATTCAAGTTATAAATGAGTCTATGGATATTTAAGATAGATCTGATTTTTTTTATGTTATTATAGTTAAATAAAGTTTTTCTTTATTAAGCAGCATTTAATTTATTTAGTAGCATTACTCTAAAGAGGAGGTTCGATAGAAATTAAGAATTTACGTAAACGAAATTATACAATAGTTAAAGAGAAACTGAAACATCTTTATTTTCTTATTATGATATTTTTTATTAAACAATTGTTTATATGATATTATGGTAATTTATGATATTATAATATAAATGATAATTACATTGGTTAATTTTCATTTTGTTTAGGAAATTGTAACAAATCGTATGCGCTTAGGTTTAGTCCTGTTTGCTTAGTTATATAGGTTAGTTCATTTAGTCCCACAAAGTTTAGTTGTACGAAGTCCAGAGGGCGGCCAAAACATGTTTTTCTTCTAAACAACCAAAACGAAATTACTAAATGAAACTAATAAATTAATATATATAATTATATATATACTTCCAAACCCGGATGCACAAACACCCTTTCTCTTGATTTCTTCTTTTTTTAGGGAATCCAGGGATCTTTCGAAATTCATATGGGCCGTATCTTCCTAATTGCCCCTTCTTGCATTCGATTGCATTAAAAAAAAAATCAGTAAAATTTATTAATTAAATGTTTTGGTTTGATTTGCATAGCACTTCTCTGGAACTCATACACAACTAAACCGTCGGACTGAGCCGAACTATATAAATTATGTGGATCCAATATTGTATATAATATATAAATTAAAATTAAATACTGTCCGGAACAGATTTCATACTAGATAAGCCAGCGAGTTAAAATGTTGCACTGTGTTAGATTATAATACTTAAGTAAAGGGAAAAATCTGAAAACTAAAAGTAGATTTTTTCTCTTTTCTTAATTACTATAAAACAAATTAAAAATAATAATGCGACTTCTAGTTGCTACGCTATCTACAATACTTCTCTGGTGAATGTTGGAACTAACTTAATCAACTTTACATTTCTCATTTGTTTAAAAGAATTTAAAAGTCGATGTATTGGGAAAATCTTTTAGGTAGCTTAATACAGTTCAACAGAAGAAAAACAGCGGCAGTTCTCAGTCATAAAATGCTGTTGTTGAAATAAAATTGGCTACCTTTCTTCACATCTTCTTCAAATTATATCTCTTCCATTAGGCGAATATACATCAGAAAATGAACTAACTACCTCTCACTGATCTTCAAGCAAATCTGGATTTGACAAAAGAATCTTCTACCGTCGGTTCTTGTTTGATTTTCTAAATCTGAGTTTCAATTACTTCTCTTTTAATTTTTTTTTCATTTACACAGATCGTAGTAGCGTGCATTAGTCGATTCATAATTTTGAGCCAACATTAACTAGCGCCCTCGATTCTCGCCTCCGCTTTTACTATATACTATAACTAATTAAAAATAAGCTGATGTGGTCATCCACTTGACTTTACCATACAACCTGGCCCCTCACTTATATTTAATATCTAATAAAATTATTTATAATCATGTAGGAGGGGGTTAGTTTTTGCATTTTTAGACTTCTTGGGTCCCACTGATTATGTATACAAAAGCTCTTAATCTCAATGGGCCAAAACTACGTGTGAAATTTGGTTTCGATATTCACACTAGTTTTTGAGCTAGCTCGTCCACAAAATTTGTAACGCACAGACTAACAGACATTTTGACAAAAAAAATTATTATCTCGAAAAATGTAATTTTTTCGATGTACACTTATTAGGGCTTTTTTGTAGAGCGAAATGCCATGGTTTCGCTAAATTTTTTTAATCGAAATAGTTTAAGCCGTTTTTGAGATATTTCGAAAAAAAGAAGGAAAAAACCACTTTTTTCATGCACGATTACAATACTTGACCATACCCTGTATGGTAAAGTAATAATAATACGACCTCTAGTTACTACGCTATCTACGTCCCTCGTAAAGCCTCGTTTGCCCACACATAATTTTCAAACATTTAACAACCCTTCGCGATTAAGGTAGTTGTTCCGACAAATGGGTTTTCTTAGGATTTTTTTGAAATTTAGACAGATTATTATTTAAATACTTCTGCATCGATTGGCTCTTTAACTTTGCACTATACAGGATATCGGGAAATTTACATACATATTTAATTATAATTAAGAAACCCTTCTTACCATTTTTATAAAAAACTAAACCAACATTAAACAATAACCAGTACATATTTTAAGACAATTTTTATTCATAGTTACAACACAGTTTCTGAGATAATGAAAAATGTAAAAAAAAAATTACACTAAAAACAATTTGGCAACAGCGTATTTATTTAACCAGCCAAAGATGTATAAAGAGCGCATGAGCTAGATTTTTTCAAAATTATAATTTTCATAAGGTCTAACTTAGGCGTTGATTACATTTGTTAAAAAATAACAAAACGATTTTTATAGAAATTTAAAAGGTATTTTATCTGTCATTTTAATATAAAAATATTCAATCTCTTACAATGGTGCCAAATTTGTCAAACGATCACGGGATTGGGTAAAATTGGTACATAAACAGCAAAAAGTTTTGGGCTTATGAATTATGAATCCTTATTGTCTGTTCTATATACTCTAGCATTAACTTTTTGCTAGTATTGTCGCGAAACAACTACCTTAAATAAGATACTAATTGGGAATGTGGGACTTAGGGCCAGTTGTATGTCGCAAAGTAAATGCTTGTTTACCACTTTTACAAACGGTAGATGGTAAATGGAGCCACTGGGATGGCCAATAAGATGACAGGCATTTTCAGTTCCTGTCATCTGATGGTAAAACCCATGATGCCTCCATTACCATTTACCATTTGTTGTAGTAAAGCATTTACTTAGTCGACATACAATCGACTTGTAGAAGTGAAAGAGTTGGTATGGCATAGTGTTAAGTGTTGCGCGTCATAGGACTGTATACTAGATGATAAATAGATTTAAAAGATGTAAATTTACGAATGTTGGCTGAAGAAAATTAAAGGGAAAATTATAGCTAGAAGATATTTTCGATTTAAAAAATTGCCGTTTAGAATAAATTTTGTTTCTGCTTTTTTTTAAGCTATGAATAACATTTTATTAGGCTCTAGATATTATTAGAAATTAAAGTGATGATGTAATAGTAACTCGTACCGATGAGAATGATCTTTTATAAAAATTAAAATACGTATTTATTAGATTACATAATGCTACTATTAGATAAAAGTAAGTTTTGACAAAAATCTATATATATATTAAGGCCACTTAATTTAGGAGTCTCCCAACAAAAGAGAAAATAAATTCAATTAAAAATATGCCTTCTGAAATTAGCATGCCATGCCTAGAAATGTTCATGAAACAAGAACTATTAATGCAAAATTGATTCCAAATTAAGAATTATTATCAATTCCTTTGTACCCTTAAATTAGTGTTTCTCATACTTTTTGGTCCGCGACTTCCTTTAACACTTAAAAATTTCAAAGTACCTCCGAAGATTGGGTATATGTAGAAATGCATCCCAGAGTGGGGGGTTTAATTTAAATTCAGAATGAGTTAATTTCGTTTGTTTAATTACATTGAAACACTTATAATTTTGATTAATACTATCAATAAAATTAATAACTTATCTTTGTACATCTTGGAACAAAATATTAATATATATGTTTCGACATTAACATATTTTAAATTAAATTTAATGTGTTAGGTGAGCCTGCTTATTTTGGCACAATAAATTAAACCTGTGATTAATATCGCGCATCGCATGTTCGTTCCATGTTGCTTATACGAGAGGGTTGTTCTTAAACATTTACTTTTATAGGCATTGAAATTATTTTTTATAGTACAATTTCTATTTTATGTAAGGACATAAATATTCTATTGTTATTTAAATCATTTTTTAATTAAAACGAAATTTTTTTGCAACGAAATTTTCTCTGGAGAGAGGCGGGCTGGTAGAAATTTTAATTGAATGTAATGGAAGGCAGCCCAGGGTAGTGAGGAAGAAAAATTAACACATCAAATAAGGTGTAATTTATTGGAATCCTTCCTCCTTTCCTTTCAAACCGACGTTTCGGAGATTTTCCCTCCTTCTTCAGGGTTTCAAAGGGTCAATGAATGATTTATATGTTTCATTCATTGACCCTTTGAAACTCCTGAAGAAGGAGGAAAATCCTCCGAAACGTCGGTTTGAAAGGAAGGAGGAGATTCCAATAAATTACACCTTATTTGATATGTGTTAATTTTTCTTTCCTCACTACCCTGGGCTGCTTTCCATTACATTCAATTAAAACGAAATAATTATATAATTTATTTATCTCTAATATGTATTTCTAAACAGAATCCATAGTAAAGTTATCTTTCTTTTTAATAGGCGCTTGCGTCTTTACTTCCAAATTATCGATTAGTCGGTGTGTTAATTTATAAAATATTTGAAAAAAAAAAATTGATCCACCATCAATTTTTCTGCTGACCCCAAATATTTTTCGCGACCCCACTTTGAGATTCACTGATTTAAATAATATTATTTCTCTTCACAGACACTAGTATCTACATTATTACCCAGAATTGCTATTAATTTTATCAGTTTAACTAAATGAGTTTGGATTAACGTTAGAGTATACTATCAATTTCTTCGTAGAGATGAAAAATCAATTGCATATGTCTAAGGGAATTGAGTGATATTGAATAAATTATGTCTCCATTGACAAAATTTCTTGCATTTACTTTTGTTGGGACCAAATTTTTTCTTTATGGTTTAAAAATATATAAATATTTAAAAAATAGTTCATCGAAATAATTTTTTATGAAAATCTACTATTAGCTTATTCAACTTAATACACACGCCACTATCTAAGGCATATTGAGCATGCGCATTTGGCATTTCTGATCCATGTGCGCAGCATGTTTAGTTCATCCGAGGGCGGGAAGAGTAAATCAAGTCGAATACGATATATAGCAAAGAAAAAATATCCCCAAAAAATTGAAAAAAAGAAATCCTTCATGAAGGACACTCAAAGCATTATTGCATTCAAAATTTTTAGTAAGGCCTAGGAACAAAAAAATTATTGAAAATTATAGTTATTATAAAATTATAAAACAAGTTAACTTCATGAAAGAGAGTTAACAATTTCTCATATTATTGAACAATCTCTAGTGAATTAAAGTTTAAATTTTTATTTAAATTATACATGATTAATTTATAATTATTTATTGAAACAAATAATTACAATTTTTAATACCTGTTTCAATAAATAATTATAAATTAATCATGTGTGATTTAAATAAAAATTTAAACTTTAATCAAATTAATCACAAAAATAAAAGCTTCAACAGCTTCATTACTAATCTCTAGGGAACCTTAGTCATAACTTTATTTAGATTATGCAAAACTTAAAAAAAATGACTTATCATACATTTACAAAATCTATTCCTTTAAACAACAATTAAGGTTCTTGGTCAAATTTAAGTTTATTTTGATCTTCCAAAATTCTTAATCTCTGATAACAATCCTCAATGTATCCAAGTATTTAAGATTTTTAATTTCTATGAACATGTAAATTGAGTTGAAATAAAAAAAAAAAATGAATGTTTTGTATAAAATTAAAATTCTTTTTGTAAAGGTCTATGAAAAAATATATTTAATCCTCGCGAAAATAATTAAGAAAACCCAGATAAATAACAATAAAAAACAAATGGATTGGCCGAACAGATCATGGGAACATTTAAAGATCTCATTTTGAGTTCAAAAGATATAAATTCATTTTAAGATAAACACTACAGTAAATTTTAATTTTTAATGGGAAATGCCTAGATGTGTTCAAGGAGAAAAGATCCAGAGAGAAAATATAAAATTAAAATTTCAAAAATAAAACCCAATATCGAATAAATAAATTGTCAATTGCCAAAAAGTTCGTTGAGATCGTGAAATGACTGTGGTAAATTCCAAGATTTCTCAAAGTGGTAGAGCACAATATGGAGAATAGGGATATGATTTTCGATACGAATTTTCATTACTGAAGAGAGAAGATTATGAAAAAATTAAACAAAACGCCAATTTTTAAAGAACAAAAAGCCTCAATAATTATGCATCAACCAAATTACATGGGCTGCCTCGTGCCAATGGATTATTAGGATTATCAATGAATGGATTAAATCTATGATTTTAGGCGTTGTTAGTGGTTCAAAAATGGGGCCGCAACAAAATTATTAGATTTAACTATATATATATATATGATTTTTAAATATTTTAACATCTTGCCTTTTATGATTACAGAATCGGACAGTGAAATAGTCATTACTCATTTCACAGATCCTAATATTGTTTATTTTCGTTCAAACACTCCAGAATTTAACCAAATTTATAAAGCAATGATTAAAAGAGTCCACGAAAATGCCTCAAAGGGTATGTATTTATTAGTTGGTTTAGATTTTATTTTTGTTCATTTCTTAAATTATTTTTTTAACTTTAAAAATTTTAATTTTTAATCTTTGTTTTTTAATACTAGCCAAAAACCCCATATTCCCTATCAATGTAAATGATATTCATGGTTGTAACTTCGAGGGCAATTGGTATAGAGCAAAAGTAATTGATATAAAAAATGATAAGATAAGAATAAATTATATTGATTTTGGCAATGAACAAATTGTTGACTCTCATTCATTAAGAAGACTTGATTCTGAAATATTACAATTAGTAAGTTTACATTTATTTTCAATTAAGTTACCTTTAAAATGAATTTAAATTAAAATTTTATTAATAGCTTCCAGATTCGATCACTTGCAAAAAATTACACAATGTAAGAGAATTGACTAACAAGGCTAGAACACTATTGACAGAATGGGTGTATAATGAACAACCATTAAAAAAAGTAAGTTTTTACAACATCATTCGTTGAATACAAAATTTCTCAAAGACATGGACTATATTCTCAAGCGAAATATTAATTTAAAATAAATTATTATGCAGGAGGGGCTGTTACATAAAGATTAAAACTGTGTCTGGACTCTTCTAAAGGGTTCTTTCCGAGATTTTTTTATTTTCTAGCCCCCCCCCCGCCAAAAAAAATCCCGGGGAAAATTTTAATTCAAGGAACACTGGAAATATCTTTAAGTTTTTACAACATAAAATTACAAATATTGCTAAATTAAAAGTTAAAGTTTTTTATTATTATTTTTAATTGATATTAATACAAAAAGGTCTCTGTAGTCCGCGTTAAAGCCTAGCATCGTGAAAAGAAGAAAATGAAGAAATTGGTTTAGAGTATAAGGAATTTGTGGATGCGTCTTGAATGTTATGCAATACTGAAAGTTATTTGCCTATGTAAAAAAAAGAGCGGGAAAGGAGTTTCCAGTCTCTGGAAATCCCAGGGATAAATGAGTTGATGAATACTATGTAGTATGTCCGTAAAATATGTAACAAGGCGGGAAAGGGCTCTTCGTTACAATATGTGACGGGGAGCTAGGAGGGGATCGGACTAAATGTAACCTCGCATAGATCCATGAATTTCTTTTTTCCACAAGGCTTAGTGAGGATTATTGAAAATTTATCGAAAGATTACCGAGTCTTGGGAAATGCTTTCACTTTTTCCTCCATTTTGCAAAGAAATTTCATAGTAAAGCTTCAGGAATTTTTATAAAATTAATTTTCTAATTACAAGTGATATCTCTACTGCCCAGCCTTGGGAAGGGCCTTTAATTTAATATGACCAGTGTACATTTCCGACATGACATTGAATCTACATCTACACTATTGTTAAAAATCATTTATCTATTACTTCAGAAATCCTTCCCCTTAATTTTAATAATAATTTCATTTTTTTATTTTTCCAGAAAGAAATTGATGGAAACTTTATTGAAATATTTACTTCAGATGGGAAAAATATAAAGCATCTCTTTGAAGGTAAATTTTTTCATTTTATTTTATTCATGAGTTTTATATAATGATGATACTAATTAGAGTTAATAAATAAAATTTAGATTTTAAATGCTACTGGTTTCTTGCGAAATATCAGTTAAAATAAAAATAAATATTTTCTTTTTATAGAAAAAAGCTCGCCTTCAACACCAAAGAATAATTCTTCGTTTAACAAATCATTTTCAAAGAAAGTACAAATCTTACAAAAAACCTCAACTCCAATTGCCTCAAAAGAATCTTTAATTAATGGAGAAGAAAATGTTCGCAAGGATAGAATTATGTATCCCGATGATTTAAAGTATTCATCTCGAAATCCTGGAGATACATTTAAATTGATTTTATTTTTTCAATATGATAACATCTACCAATTTGGGGCCGAAGTATCAAACGCATTAACTAATGTTTACAATTTAACAACTGATTTTACAACTTATTGTGAAACATGTGAAGAAAAGGAATATCGTCCAATTGAATATGAAGTTATCCTAGTTAAACTTATTGATGGTAATTAAATTAATATTAGTAATAAAAAAATGCTTTGATAATATTTTCAATATAAATAACATAGCTCAAAAAAATAATCTGATAATTGTTCACAAAATCATTTATCAATATAATATAATTAATGTAAATTTATACTTTTAGATGATGCTTGGTATAGAGCTTATTGCCTGCAATATTATCCAGATAAAGAATTATTTCATGTGAATTTTCTTGATTTCGGGAATGTAATCAAAGTAAAGCCTAGTGACATTCGAAAAATTCCACGAAAATTTATCGAGCCAGAGGTAATTGGAATGACCTTTGCTGTTGAAGGTAAGAAAAAATAAATTCGGCAACATATTAAAGCTCTGCGGGCCCTTCTGTTTTCTTACTCAAAAAACCGAATAATAAATAAACTGGCCTTTAAGGTAGTTGTTCCGCCAAATGGGTTTATTTAGGATTTTTTTGAAATTTAGACAGTTTATTATTTAAATACTTCTGCATCGATTGGTGGCAACAATATACATAGTTCCGAAGATATTAAATTTCAAAAATAGAGTTTTTCAGACTCTTATACATTGCACTATACGGGATATCAGAAAATGTACATACATATTTAATTATAATTAAGAAACCCTTCTTACCATTTTTATAAAAAACTAAACCCACATTAAACAATAACTAATACATTTTTTAAGAAAATTTTGATTCATAGTTACAACACAGTTTCTGAGATAATAACGAATAAATAATGAAAAATTTATAAAAGAAATTTACACTAAAAACAATTTGGCAACAACGCATTTGTTTAACCAGCGAAAGATGTATAAAGCACGCATGCGCTACATTTTTTCAAAATTATAATTTTCATAAGTTGTAACGTAGGCGTTGATTACATTTGTTAAAAAATAACAAAACGATTTTTATAGGAATTTTTTAACTTTTAAAATGTATTTTATCTTTCATTTTAATATAAAAATATTCAATCTCTTAGAATGGTGCCAGATTTGTCAAACGAGCACGGAATTGGCTAGAATTGGTACATAAACAGCAAAAAGTTTTGGGCTTATGAATTATGAATCCTTATTGTCTGTTCTATATACTCTAGCATTAACTTTTTGCTAGTATTGTCGCGAAACAACTACCTTAAATGTTAGAATATTTTATCTTAAATTTAATTTGGGTCTTAAATTTTTCACTATTTGATTTAGAAATTAAATAATTTTCATTTTTGAGTTTTTGATCATAACATTCACACTTAAAAATAAGGACCTACCTCCTTATCAAATTTCAACTTGGTTTGCTAGTTTAGAAATTTAATAATTAAATTATTTTCTTGAATCCCTTTATTTTGGTCTCTTAGTTTTCTGAGCTTGGAGATTTAAAATGTTAATTTTTTTAAAATTTTTCTAGGATGCCCTGAAGAATTATCCGAAAGTCATCAATCCCGTTTCAAAGAGATGTTTACAATAAACAATACTTATGATGTGACGTTGATCAATGAAGATAGTAATGGAGTTTATACTTTTAGATTTAATGACCTTGTTGAGAAGTTAAAACCAATTTTTGAACAGAAATAGTGATTTTTTTCTCAATATTAAATATTTGATTTTAAAAAATTTTTATAATTTTTTTACATTTCTTAATTAAGATATTAAAAACTAAAAGACTATATTTTCATTAATATTTTTTTCTTTACATTCTTTACTTTTTCAATTAAAATTTTTATTTTTATATAGATTTGTTAAGATTTTCTGTTTTTTAATACAATTTCACACTCTGGAATGGATTTGATATTTTACATTTTACAAAAATTATTTCTTTTTGTTTAAATTCAAAACCATTGATTGTTTATTAGTTTATTTGGCTATCCAAATAAAACAACTTGTATTAGAAAAACAATTATTATTTTTGCCTTTCTTTCCTTAATCTCCCTCATTTTCATTATCTTGAAACTGTGAGATACTCTGAAAGGTGTCATAATTCAATCGCTTATTTCAGAAACAAACCTGAGTCCCTTTTTTTAAAAAAATCTTAGCTAATATAAATTTTGGTTTGCCAAAAAAATTTATAATAAATTAATAAGAAATTTGAAATCCTGGGGCGGATCAAAAATATTAAAAAAAATTATGTACGTTCTTGGTACTCTAATTTATTTTTCAATGCTCCATATTATTCTGTGAAAATGAGCTAAAAGATCACATGAAGATGCCGGAGCCTATTTTTATCTCAGAATTATTCTCAACAATACGCCAATAAAGCCACTGCAGAGTAATAAACTGAGTTGAGAGAAATAATATGGGTTTTGTGTGTATCACTGCCAAATCTCCCCAGTAAACTCATTGGTGTGTGTGTATTTGTGGGTACATCAATTGCGCGCGAAAGGATTAAAAATTAATCATTTGCGTGAGGAGACTAAGGGCCAGTTGTATGTCGATTGGTAAAGTCTGTAAAAGTTGACAAAGGGTAAATCCTTAGAATTCACCTTGTGCCCGCCGGGATGGCCAATCAGATGAAAGTGCGTGTCATCTGATTGGCCATCCGGCCTGGCACAATGAGAATTCTAAAGTTTTACCCTTTGTCAACTTTTACAAAGACTTTACCAACCGCCATACAACTGGCCCTAACCTGAAGCTACGGCAGTGCCCCAGTCAAGTTCGATTCGATTCAGTGCTAGACTACCCTTTTCAGGAAGCAACTTGAGCTATTTTGACGACTCAGTAACTTCGCACTGGAAACCTGTACAAGGCTGAAATATTTTCCTCAAAACTAGTCCATAAGCTTAACAAAATTACGAAATTTCATATTTCTATTGCATATACCATCCAATCTAGAAGAAGCCAAAGATAGGCTTTTTCGTCACTCTCTCACTCACTGACAGACTCATCAAAATTCTAGAGTATTTCCTCTTATCCTGGAATGCTGAAAGTTGGCATAGTGGTAGAATTTGGAGTACAAATAAAGGGAAAAATCGAAAAACCAAAACTTTTTCTTTTTCAGGACCTAAAATAAAGGGGATGAATTTCGTGTGTTAAATTTCCATATTGTTCGGTATGGTGGTAAGTGTTTAGGCCATTAATAAACAATAAAATCGAAAGACCGAAACTTTCCCTTCTTCAGAACCTAAAATGAAGGGGTGAATTTGTGCGATTTTCTATTAAGTTCAATATGTTTGTAGAGTTGGGGGCATTAATACAAAGTGAGATCGAAAAAATGAAATTTTCCCTTCGTCACCTAAAACGAAGGGGTGAATAAGCATTAACATATAATGAAAATTCAATGACCCTAGAATGCTAAAATTTCGCATAGTAGAATAGCTTAAAGTACTTAAAGGAAAAAAAATTAAACAACAAACTTTTACTTCATTAGGCTTGAATATAAAGAGATGAAGTTTGCAGGATGATTTCAAAGAAGAGGAAGTTGTAAGTGATGTGTGGCGCCCACACTAGGTATTTATTTTACAATCTGTCTCAAAAAGACAATAAGTAAAATTTAAATTTACTTTAGAGTAATTTTATTAGATGTTAAAAAAAACATTTATTTAATGTGATAACTAAACTTTTGTTGTTGAAGAAGGTTGATCACCTATTTGATTTTTGCTTTTATTTATTCGACGTTCTCTTTTTCGCTTCAGCGATTTCTCTTTTATGAGATTATCCCGTACGATTCTTCTTGCTTGGCGGAAATCACGCAAAGAAAAATGATTCATTTGTTTTAAACGGTATTTTGAAATTAAACGGTACAACATATAAAGACAAATGATTAAAAGAACACTCCAAAGAATGTATCTAAAAAAACAAACTAATTTTAATTTTCTCTATGGGGGTTGGGTTAGGCCAGAGGTTAGCATACAAGCCTGCTAATCAAGTGGACCCGGGTTCGAATCCGACTTGAGACAACCGGATAAAAATATGATCCCTACATAGAAGTCATAATTTAATAATAGTATCGTAAATTGGCTGATGGCTAAAAGGCCCGAAAAGCCAAAAAAATTTCTCTATGACCAAATGGGCATTGTTCAAGATGCCATATAAAAGCTATACTTTATCCTTAGACGTTTGAAATATTAATGTCTATTCCTTTATTATTAATCAGATATCACTGCCTATTATTGACTTAAAATAAAAAATAGCCATCGATTCTCATCTATAATACTTTGGCAATAACCATAATAGGTACATTGCATTTATGAAGTTGATGTCAAAAAACGCTTTCCTGGTAAGGCACCGCGTATTCCATAATATTTAATTAAGTAGGGAACATGTTTGTTTTTTCTTAATGATGAACTGTTTCTAACCATTTGTTCTCTGTTGTGATTGCTGCAGATGCCCAAGATTTAACCTTTTCCTTATCAATATATTTTTTTAATAATGATACCTCATTAAAAATATCATTTTTAGCATTCTTTCCAAAAATCGGGACTTTCTTAAAAGGCCTCGGGACGGGGACAAATTGTTAAAAATCGGGACTGTCCCGCCAAAAGCGGGACGTCTGATCACCTTACTTTAAGCAATCATTTTTTGTTCAATTGTTTTTTTCTTCTTTTCAATAAATAATTTTGAAATAAATAATCCAATAAGAGTTTTGTTATTTTTTGCTGTTTGTGTGTTGTTATAATTCCCACCACCCCTTTTTTTTGTACGATTTTGTACCCAAAAATATGGTCACCGTATGTATGTATTTTCATTTGATTATACATTTGGGAAGACCCCACCCTCTCTAACTCATGAAAATGCATCGGATGTAAACAAAGCTTAATCTACTTAAGTTTGAGCAGATATATGTACTAATTTAATACTAGGAGGGAGAAGATCCAAGTGCGAGAGTACTTGCAGCGGGATTTGTATCTTCTCGGCTTTTGAACACAATTCAAGGAGGACATGAGAAAAATATTTTGAAAAATGCTTCTTATAGCAATCCTTGGTGGTTTATAATTTAATTCCTCAAGGTTATACATCTTAAATAATAATTTTAACCTTTTAAAAAAGAGATGATGATCAGACAGCGGGAAATTCTTATCGATTTTAAATCCACACCGATCGCTAATACTTCTTTTGGAAATGAGAATATTTTCCAGCGATTCCCTTTCGAAATGTCGACATGTGAAACGAGGTTGGGCTTCGAGTTTGTTCTTTAAATGCATAAGCCATGCTAATGGATAAAAAGATTTCAACATCAAAATAAATTGATATTCTTTATATAAAAATGTCTTGGTACCAAATTCAATAATTTAAACAATGTTTTTCAAATTTTTATCCCATATTTTTATTTATTGTTTATTTTTTCTTTTTCAAATTTCGA
This sequence comes from Forficula auricularia, assembly GCA_024734495.1. Lineage (NCBI taxonomy): Eukaryota > Metazoa > Arthropoda > Insecta > Dermaptera > Forficulidae > Forficula > Forficula auricularia. The sequence continues at coordinate 6,255,580 of JALMQS010000117.1, forward strand.
CTCTTAAATTTTCGTAATTTTATTTTATGAATAGATGAAAATTGAAAAAAAAATATTCGATTTCACTTTATTCGAAAACATTCACAAAATTGTAAGTTAAAATATTTTATATTACACTTTGTACAGGGCCGTCGCGTGGCCTCGACTAGGCTATCTCCCCGGGCGCCGCGGCTTGAAAAAAAATCGTAGAGTTGTAAATTTTGAATCTTATAAATTGTTTGCACTTGTTTGATTCCGAAGTACCTAATTTCACATAGTAAGAATTAGAAGGTAGAACATCATGATGCAAAATATACTGTTTTATGTAGTATGTTCTCTTTTTTACAAGAAAATAACGCCAATAACCGTTTGTTAAGGCGCCTAAACGACGAACTCACGAACACACAACGTCTAGATGACGGTGATGATGATGATGCCTTCAGTATCAGTAATGGTGAGCGTGAAAGTCGATCGATATTACTTTACTGATTTTTTCATGAAGGTTTTGGTGTTAATCAGTCAGTACACCGCGCCCGCCGGCCAATAATGACATTATAAAAATGTACTGTAGGGGAGGGACTGGTAAAATCTCCCCCGGGCGTCTACAACTTACGCGACGGCCCTGACTTTATATGAAATAAACTTTCATAAACATTGACAATACGTAAGTACTATGTAGGTATACTATTTTGTTTTATTATTCTAGAAATAATTTTCTATCTAGATTTAATAATAAGAAATGAAATAATGAACCTTAATTATTTTTATTTGAATATTTGCATTTTTAAGGGCTAGTTTATTTGAAGTCTAATTTCTTTTAAAATAATTTTTAAAAATATAAAATTAATAAATATTATAAAAAAATTAATAATTAATAATTATATTAAATTTTGAACGAAATTGATTCAGTAGTTTTTGAGAAAATGGTCAAAAACCTCGAAAACCGTCGAAAAAACGACGTTTTATAATCAATATCACATTGGAGAATGAGCAATTGAAAATTTAACTCCATGTCTCAAGTTAATGTTTCGTTTCATTTGATATTTTAAACTTTTTTTTAAAGCTTATTTTTAGGTCGAAAATATCGTTTTTTTGACAGTTTTCGGGGTTTTTGACCATTTTCTCAAAAAGTACTGAATCAATTTCGTTCATAATTGAACATAATTATTAATAATTAATTTTTTATAATATTTATTAATTTCATATATTTAAAAACAGACTAATTAATATATGTTGACAGTAACGGATTCAATTTTTCCGCTATGGGTCGGGGTGAAGCGAGGATGTTTTTTTAACAAGGGGTAAAGACACATGGGTTGCTTGGTCACAGGGGTAATGAAACTGAAAAGATTAGGAACCATCGAGGTAACGTAACTAAAGCCATCTGCTCGACACCCCAACACATGCGCACGGTGCGCCCATTCTCAAACTCCTATATCTAAAAAATATTTTTTCATCTTGTTAGCACTGCGGGAGCGTTATTTTCGGCACTGTTTATCAGATTTCAACTGCTACTATGCGGAACTAATCCAGAACTTGTTTTTTTAATCTTAAAGAATAAATTCTAAGTAATGTAAGAACGATCAAATAAATACAGTACTACTGCTTCAGTACATACTAACTAGTTCGGAATTAGCTTCGCGAATATACAATAATTATATATCTTCTATTTTCAGACATAGAATGGATCAAGAACCGGAAGTAATAATTACAGCAGAAAATTGGGGCTTTTTGCAATGGCCTTACACTCTTGACACTCTTCCGGCAAATGTTAGTAATAAATTGTAATAATTTTTATTTATTTATTTTATTCGATATAATAATATACCATAAGAATAAAAAATAAGATTTATAAAATTATATTAATAAAAAGGAAATGAGATCCTTTTATTTCATTCCATCTATAAACTTCTCAGGAATTACTAAGGCGATGTTTTTGATTACTATTCTTCATTCTTGCTCCGTCAACTCCTGAACTCTTTTCCACTTTTTTCTCTTTATTGACGTCTAGTTCGATGTTTTGCCTTAGGCCATTCATCTATCTTTTACGGTTCCGTACTAACATAATACGGAACTCTATTAGTCCCTTTCTGTTAAATTGAAAGTTTTTGCCGAGAGTAGCAGAATTTTTATATATTGAAGGAGACAATAAAAGAGTGTGTCTTCTGTGGAATTATAAATTTTATTTATTTATAACGAGACTATAGTTTCGATGGCTTTGCCTCTTCATCAGTCTATTACAATGGATTCACAGGAATTAATTTATGAATCATGAATTCATAATCATAAATTAATTCCTGTGAATCCATTGTAATAGACTGATGAAGAGGGCAAAGCCCTCGAAACTATAGTCTCGTTATAAATAAATAAAATTTATAATTCCAGCAGAAGACACATCTTTTATTGTCTCCTTCAAGTCCCTTTCTGAGTGTCTTAGCGTATTAGCTAGCAGACTAAATAAGATACAGGCTTTTCTTTTTGTGCATTATCGACAATTCATTTTGACTTTATCGGCGTCACTGGTTTAATTGTTTATTTATTTATCGTTATACTGTCTGGCCAGTGTGTCACTCATTACCATTAAATAAGTTAAATACCAAATAACAACCCTTCTGACATATAATTAAAAATAATCCATTCCGTCGGTTCTAATAGATGACACCATTTTATCATTTTTAAGAAAATCAAATAAGTCTCTTAGCTCTAGAATATTCTTCAGCTTATTTCGTCGTTCTTTTATTTTTTATCTTTTATTTTGCCACATCAATTATTATTTACTCCATGGCTCTTTGAGCAATTTTTATGATTAAATTTTATTTTCTTAAATATGTTTATTTCAAATAAAGCCCTAAGGAAAAAAGTCTGATGTGAATTTTCAATGTCTGAAGTATAATTGAACAAGTTAACAATTTTAAAAGACAGTAGAGAGTTCAAAATATAAAAATATTAACTGGTCAAGAACTTAATGAAAATCAAGTGTTCAAGGTGATTTGCGACGCTTTGTTTATTTGTTGTTAGATATTACCATAGACAAATCGTACGTTGTCTCATATATCCCAATGGATATCATGGTTTTCATAGAAGAAGATATTATCATTATGTTGGATTATTTTAGCATAGACATTGCAAGGATCCATGAATATACTTATACGAAAAAAATGATTGGAACATATGGTATATATATTGTTTGGAGGAATTTTCGATATCATGACGAGGAGGCAATTTTTCCATTATATATTGCAATATTACAGGAAAAAGAATATATGTAGTTTAACCTCATTGAATAATTTCTTTCGATTTTGTAACATATTTTCATAGGATGAGAACAGTAGTTATCAATCTTTTTGTATTTGCGCCTCCCTTTTTCATTTTGAAGAACCGGCATTTTGAAGAACCACAAGGAGCAGCCTCGAGGACCATAGTTTGAGAAACGCTGCGCTAAATAATAACCTCCGTCAACCCCTAAACATCCGGAATATCATATCAATATTTTGTTTTTATTTTTAGTTTAAAGATGAAATTAGCATCCCAAGCCTAACAGAAGATGAAGAAGAATCTCCTCACGGTGAAAGATATGCTTCTGCATTTTCCGAGGTCAGCTCTATGACCAGACCCTATCAGAAGGTTAAGTTATTTAAAATGGTCAATAGACGTGGAATGGTTGTAATGATTACAACCCTGGGAGCACGCATCACTTCCATTATAGTTCCTGATAAACATAGACGATTATGTGACATTGTTCTTGGATTCGATAATTTGCATGGTAAAGTCTTCAAATTTAACTAATGGAAATTATATAGGGCGTTTAGAGATAAATAAGTGGATCAAGTCCAAAAAAAACTTCGCTAAAGAAGTTTATCTTCAAAAAAATATGCTCTGGATCTTGCTATTTGAAGTATTTTTCTCTGGAGCGTCTTATTTTGAACTCTACAAACTTTAAATTTTCATTTTTCTAGATCAAAATCACCTTTGCCTCTATTCCAACCCCTGAATACTACTATTCATGAGCTTTTTTGTTTACGGAGGGACTCAAATTTTTTATATTATTTTTATTGCTTGGACTAAAATACGAACGAATTCAAAAAACTTGCAAAATTTCAAGTTTCTAGCTTTAATATTAATACAATGAAATCTACAGGCTTGTGACAGATGTAACAAACAAATGACGACAAAGTATCAACTTACGAGTTCTGTTTCACTAATTTTAATAGTGAGAACCTTAAAAAATTGAAAACTATTTTAAATGGCGAAATCGCTTATTAGATATAAATTAAAGATTAGGCATCAGTGAAAAAAGGGTATGCCTAATTTTTAATTTTTTTTTATACCAGTCGTCAAAAGAGAGGAGCTATAGTCATGGGCGTTTGCAAAATAAATTATTTTGGACTTTATATGCTTTTATACATAGTATTTTTAATTTTATTTGACATTTAAATATCATTATTAAAATATATGGATGCCCGGATAAGCTTGCGCCGGTCTTCCTATTTATTAATATTAAAGTTTGCAGTATATTGTAAAATAATAATTGGACTAATTTTTTCTAAGACTTTTCATTTGGCCCCGTTATATAAAGGTTACTTGAGGCTTTTGATTCATTTATGGTATATTTATTATTAACATGTTATTAAAAATTTTTGCCATTTTTTCAGGGTAAAGCTTAAAAATATGATTTCAAAACCAAAATAGAAAAGATTCATACTATTTCGGTTTTAAATTTCATTACATCTTATATTTTTTCCTGATGAATTCTGAGATTTTAATATTATTTTAAGTAGACTTCCTATAGCAATAATAAATAAAAGCTAGTAGTCTAACCGAGCAAGCTAATTAATTAACTAATACGTCTTTCATCTCATTTTATTTTATGGACTTGATCCAATTTAGATTTGAACGCTTCACATAAAATAATAATAATTTTAGGCTACATGGAATATCAGAAATTTTATTTCAATTGTATTATTGGACGTGTTGCTAATCGAATCGCCAATGGCTGTTTCCAAATGGACGATCGAATTTATGATATCTCAATGAATGCACCACCGGATTCATTGCATGGCGGTGTCAAAGGATTTGATCAGGTTTTTAGTTTAATATCATTTGATGGCGTAGATATATATTTAATTTACATTCTCAGTCATTGTTTATAAAAGCTATTTATCAATATTTATAAGGCCACTACGAATTATATAGCGTTTTCTGGTGAGCTAACACCAGAGGACATTGTAAAATTTAACTTAACTTGTTTATTTAGCTTTCCAAACCAACTGATATTTGATATATTTTGTTAGTAGAATCTGAACCAAAACATTCTGTGAAAAAACAAGGCCAAGTTCGAAAAAGTAGTGAAATCTAGTGTGTAGCCAAGTTAAATTCACCAAGAATAATTAAGTTGAGAGATTTACTATTTTTTCAACTTAATTTTTCTTGGTGAATTTAACTTGGCTACTCACTAGATTTCACTACTTTTTCGAACTTGGCCTGTTTTTTCACAGAATATTTTGACTGAGATTTCTCTTCTTTTTGTAAGCTATGAGGAAGCCCGTTGGTCCAAAGAGCTAGAATTTTTATTTTTAACCCCCCTCCCCTATTTTGGATGGTTAGTTTTTGCATTTATACGCCTTCTGGGGGCCCACAAAATATGTATATACAAAATTTGGTTGAGTTTGGCCCAACGGTCTAGAATTTTCATTTTTGACCCCCCTCCCTATTTTGAGTGGTTAGTTTTTGCATTTCTACCTTCAGGGTGGCCACAGAATATGTATACAAAATTTGGTTGAGTTTGGTCCATCGGGCTAGAATTTTTATTTTGACCCTCCCCCATTTTGAAGGATTGAAAGATTGAAAGATAGAAAGTTTGGATTTTTGGAATTTTTCCTTTGTGTCCCAAACTCTACTAGCAGGCGAAATTTCATGATGCTGGAATGATTGGAAGTACCCTAGAGGTTTTGATGACCTGTCAGTGAGTAAATGAGTGCCAAAATTAGCTATTTTCCCAGGTCCAAATCTCAGAATCTATTTAAGCTATATTATTGAAATTTGGTGCTTTCTTACATAATTATTTGTGTATAATTTCAGCTCTGTATCTCAAATGGATTCTGAGCTACATGGGGGTCGAAATTGGCTCGAAATGGTTCGTGTAAATAGCACACAGCGTGTACTGCCAAGCTAATGCTCGAACTTGGCCTGCGCACGCTGTGCGCTTTGATAAAGTGCCCTCAAAACGCTATTAGAATCTTAGATTTTTTTTCAATGAAAAGAGTGCATAGAAGTGCAACATCTATAGGTCAAGTTTACGTTTACATTCTAGAAAGAAGAGATGACAAAAACTTAATGAAAACATCGGTTTAATTAATCGATATAATAATTAATATAATTAATTAAAAATAATCCATTCCATCGGATTTAATAGATGACACCATCTTATGATTTTCTAGGAAAACATCGGTGTTGAAAGTTTCAAAATTCGAAGAAAATGAATACAAATTCCATTCGTAACTGATTAATCACCTTCTTAATGATCAAATGATTAAATTTTGAAATGAATCTTTCAGGTGGTCTGGCGGAGTCATGTCGAGCGGGGAAAACTGATTTTGAGTCATCTGTCCCAACACGGGGACCAGGGATACCCTGGCAATTTGCTTATACAAATTTGTTACAAGCTTACATGTGATAACACTTTATGCATTGATATTATTGCGAAATGTGATAAACCAACTCCAATTGATATTGCAAAAAATATATATTTCAATCTCGCTGGACATGTGAGTACTAACTTGTCGCTTTAGGTTCGGAGAACCACCAGAGAAATTTTCGATGTAATAATTATCTAAATTTAGATAATTAATACTTCGAAATAAATAGCACCTACTATGTATAATAATAAAATAAAAATACTTCGAAATAATTTAGAAAATAATCTAGAATTTAGGTTAGATATTTATAAGTAAATATATATAAATATTCCTAATCAATTTAACATCGATTAATAATAAGAGAAATGAAAATCTGAAAGGATAATGTCGGAAAGATATATAAACAAGCTGACATGAAAACAAACCAAGATAAAAAATTTCAAAATAAATTAAACTTAATTAAAACTAAGAAATTAGATTAAAAAAAATCATAAACCTGACTACAAACGCTTCAAAAACATTTTAAATTTCTATTTCCGCAATCTTTGTTAAAATTAATTTTTAGATAGCTTCTAGTAGAAATATAATATACATCGGCGGATTAACCAATAGGACTATATGTCCACGCGCACGTTGTGCTGAAAATGGGAAATTTTACTTTTTATATCAAGAGAATCGAGCCAATGAACAGTTTTATTAATCTTAAAATAATAGGTAAATTAAAAAATCTGAATTAGGAGGACAGTAATGATATAGGTACCTACGAGGGATGAACCGCGATTGGAATTAGGTGTACACCGTCTTTGGAATTATTATATGTGGAATTATTTTGGAATCCATTAGAAAATGCCCCTTCATCTGTTGTCATCTACTTGGAAATGAAAGTGGAAGTGGAAGTAGGTGTACAGGATATTAGGTCGCGGTTCACCCACTCGGGTACCTACTACTTTCGTGTAACTTCATCTGGCACAATCTTGGAATGATGTTTTTCAGTGTTTAACTGATGCTGAAAACAATATCAATTTAAAATCAGATGTTCGGAGCAAAGCTAATGGTCTTAAAAGACAACTCGGAAAATATGAAACTTCTTTTCCAGGGTGGCCATCCAATGGGTAAATCGGGAAAACCGAGAATAAACCGGGAATTCCAACAACTGGGAAAAGCAGAGAATTCCGATATATAACCGGAAAATTGATTATTTTTTAATTGTAATGACTCATCTTGTGTGTAGTATGCCATACGCTTAATAAATAACACTAGTAGCACAATGTTTCAAACTATATATAACTATATAGGGGCTACATAGATTCTCGAAAATAATAGAGACAAATCCAGAAACACCCTTATTCTTACATAAATATAAAAATGTATTTGTTATAATGACCAGATACGTATGGAATAGTTAGAACATGCATTAAATTAACTCAGCATGAGATTCATATTTAAATTTTTTCCTTTTTATCAAAACAAATACCGTATTTCGTCTCTCTAAATACTCTTATATATATTTATAAATAAATAAATAAATAAAATAAATAAATATTCTATTCTATTCTTATATTAGAATCGATGAAAATACCTTGGGAATGAATAATTTATTTTTCTATGAAAATCAAAAATTCAGACCACAGGGATACACGTATCCCTAGTAGCACAATGTTTCAAACTATATAGTAACTACATAGCGCCTATATATATTTTGAGAATCTATATAGAGCACTACATAGTTATTATATAGTTTGAAACATTGTGCTACTAAGGATACGTTTCAAATTTTTTCAAGGGTGCCAAAGTTAAATTTTTTCGCTTTATATCAAAACAAATACCGTATTTGGTCTCTCTAAATTCTCTTGTATTAGAATCGATAAAAATATCTTAGAAATTAATAGTTTATTTTTCTATTAAAATTTTAATTGGTGTTTTTTGTTCTTATAATAGTTATATAATATGAATTTTTACTTACCATTTTCTAATAGTCTTATTTTTCTGGTCAATTGTTTTGGTATAGGAGGCAAGGACCTCCCCTTGCAAAAAATGTCTATTAGAATTAAAGGTCCGAAAAATTTCGTCTGCCTATGTCCGCGCATGAGCTAAGTCCGCCACTGTATCTACTCTTTTACTCGTCAAGCCTCTTACTTCACATTTGGTTGCCTATTTTATAGGATAAATTTATAAAAACATAAATATCGCCTCTTACAGAGAGAACTTCAGAAAGACAAACATTTCTAATGTTTTAAAGGCAATTTAATTTTTAATCAATACAGCAAATTCAAAAACAAATTGTAATCTTTTTTGAAAAAATAACAAAAAATTGATAATTGCAGGCGGATCTTCATTTAGTCAATGCAGCCAAAGACGATCTAAGTTATGAATTAATTACCTTTGGAACCATTATCCTCAATTTTAAATTTGTTAATATATCTATTTATCAATAGCTATAAGTTTAAAATCTACTTATGTATACTTAAATCTCTCATCAAGAAACACTTATAATCTGGGCAATGTAGTTTTTTTTAATTATGGCTTCTATCCTTAAACAAATAACTATATTGGTCAGCACATGAGTTAATAATTTAAAAATATACAATATAAAAAATTATTACACTAAATACATTATTAGATATAAAATCGTGGGTTAATTAAAAATATCGAAATTAAATTGTTTGCTTCGATTTCATATCACTTCATTGAAGTACAATAAATAAATTCTAACCTTATGTGAAATATTTTTAATTTTTAAATTATTGAGAAAAACAAGAAAGGGCGGAAAATTGGAGACACCCCCGGGCGGCAAAAGTTCTAGGTACCCCACTGATCAGACCTAATTTTATATATTTATTAAATAATTATTCAAGTTGTTAATTCTATTTTTATTACATTATTTGCTACTTTATTAATTATTTTTTGCTTTTAACAATTTTGATTAAAGAGAAATCTTCTATTATAAAGCGCTTATGCTGTCCGTGGCTAGCTACTCATTTAAAACCCACAAATAGTTTATGTAAATTTATTAAAATTAGAAAATTTAAATTATTATTTTCAAACCCACGAATGTTCAGAGTCAAAAAATCAAGAAGTCTCGTGGAAAGCAAGATGCCCGCCGAAGACGGGCTTCGCAGCTGGTTCTTTAATAATATACTATGGCCCGCTTTTATTCATTTAGAGAACTTATTGCTTCTATCTAAACGATCGTAGTTGCTAGAAGTACGTCAAATTGGATATCTTTTAAAATGGAAGATTACTTTGACGATGTGTTTAGGGATTTTGAAAATAGTTTCGTTTATTTTGCGTAATCAAAGGCTTTGTATTTTCAGTTCGTTTATTTTTGGGAGAGGTAGCATATTACTTAAATTGAGTGATCTGTATTCACAAAAAATGTAGTAGATAACTATCTATAAAATTTTTAGTTTAGACTAAATGAAGAATTTTTCAGGATAGTGGAGCCATGGGCTTGGCAGAGCATATTATTACTTTAAATTCAGATAAATATATTCTTATGACCGAAGAACAAAATCCAACAGGTAATCAAATATTTTTTCTTAATTATTTTATGTCTTATATATCATATAATATTTATATGTAGACTGTAATAAATGTTGCTAAAATTGTGAAAACCATTAATGTGCTTAAAAATTATCAAATTTTCCAAATTCAAAGAAGAATGTTATTCAATTTTTCGACAACTTGTCAAAAATAATAATTATTTCAAGAAATTTTCTCTTTGAAGAGAGACGGTCTGGTAGAATTTTCAGCTGAAAGCAATGGGAGGCAACCCAAGGGTAGTGAAGAAAGAAAAATTATCACATTTCCAAATAATGTGTATTTATTGGACTGTCATTCTTTTCTTTTTTCTTCTTTTTCTTTTAATCCAACGTTTCAGAGGATTATTCTAAAAGGAAAGGAAGAAAAAAGAAAAGAATGACAGTCCAATAAATACACCTTATTTGGAAATGTGATAATTTTTTCTTTCTTCTCTACACTTGGGCTGCCTTCCATTACTTTCAGCTGATAATAATTATTTTTTTATATTAATTAAAATTGGGAAAGTATCTATTGTTATGAAAAATACACGGTGTGTAATCCATAGATAAAAGATACCCTCCACTTTCACTTATAACCTCCCTTCGAAATCATTCTTCCATATTTCTCCTTTCAAATTAGTCCATTGAAAACCAAAAACGCCAGTAGTAATCGGTTACTTCTGATGCACTAATTTGAGCCAAAAGCTACAACAGATACCTTACTTAAATCTAAAATTTCATTACTCTCTGACCTACTATTGCTGAGATACACATTTTTTGCAACATGCATAATCGACTGCTCTCCTTAATTTCATTCGGACTTAAAATCATTAATATAAAAATATACAATTCTTGATTAGGAGTCTAACATTGTGAAAAACTTAATAAACTTCCCTAATAGAAATTCAATATGAATAAAATTTTTAAATATTAAAGCGTGGGTACTAATAAGTAAGTACATTCCAATTACATATAACCTTCAGTCTTTCATGATCTGCATCCACAGATACCTTCAACTTCGAGCCATTCTGTGAAATCTCTTCTTCTTTTCGTGATATATGGGTCCACCGCGGACTACAGAGGTAGCAATTTTTTGGTGCAACTTCTTCGTGTACCAATAGCATTATAAATATAAAAAAACATCGATTAAAAAAAATCGATACTAAATCTATATTAACAGTCCTTATTGGTTTCTAGATTATTGAGGGCAAATAATTATTTAGTATCCAAAACAACTAGATAAGAATTTATTAGGATTATAAATGAGGAATTTCACTTGAAAAGTTTAGTAAAGTAATTATTGTTTGTCAAAATTTTACAAAACAAAAAATTATACATTTTTTCTCAATATAAATCATTTGAAAACTAAAATAAAAATATTACAAAAAACAGATGTATTAAAATTTACAGACCTTGCGGTCTTGTTTAGTAAAATTAAGTTGATGCTTTATTTTTATTTATTTTGACTAGGGAAATTGAAAACTGTAGGTGGATCGATTTTGGATTTGCGAATTCCACGACAAATGGAAAAACAAATGTATCTTATTCCTGGAGGATTTGATCATATTTTTTGTATAAATCGTGGACCAGATGATGATCTTCGATTTGTTGCTAGGTAAATAAATTCCAATAAAAGTTTTCTTTTCTTTTTTTTTTGTATAATGAAAATTAATTATTCTATTTGTCCATAGACTTGTACATCCTCCATCAGGTCGAGTAGTTGAGATGTTTTCTAACCAACCGTGCGCCTATCTTTGTACAGGAAAAAATTTTCCAGTTAATAAAAATTTCGATTGTGGCGGACATTGTGCAGATGATTTTTATGATGAATATAAAATAGATGAAAAACATATGGAAGAAGAGGAATATGAGGAACAAGATGGACGATATTATAGCCAAAGTGAAATACCATACATTTGTGGAAAACAAGGAGCGCAATATAATCAATATTCAGGACTAACAATTATGACATCCAATTTTCCAAATGCAGTCAATGAAGTATGATTGAATAAATAAACAATATTCAATTCAAAATTTCATAATTAAAATATAGTAACCTATGTATCTCTCAATTTAGGTTTTACTAATATTCTAGTTCAAAAATTATAGAATGAAAATAGGGTGGGTGAGTCGGAGTAAAGCCCGCTACACACGAGACTTTTTCTTCTACCTGCTTTTGGGATGGAAGCTCTCTGCAATTTGGAGGCCTGTCGGGATCGAAATGACGTCACTACTGGCTGTCTTTCTTGCTAGGTTGCTTGATTTAAAACAGTGTTTTACAACCTTTTTCATGACGCGACCCCCTTAGTATGAAAACAAATTTGGCGACTCCCTAGCCCCCGCTGTTTGGGAGGCCCGGCTCCTGACTTTGTGTACAATTTTTCGTTTCTTTTTATATAGTAAAAAACACATAAAAACAGTAAAAAAGTATTGATTTTATTATTTATTTTTATAAACCTGATGTAAATTAATAAAAAAAAATATATATAAAATTATTGAAAAATGTGTTATAAACCAATAAACCTACACAAAGTCACAGAGCCGGGCCTGCCAGGCCCACCTGAAAAGTGATACGACAATAGTAGATTAATAACACGAGTGCGTACCCAGAATTAACCACAGAAGCTTTGAAGTGCTTAATTCCATTTGCCACTTCACTTCTTACTTGTGTGAATTGACGTTTTCGTCAATGGTCCAATTAAAAAGTAAACACATAATTCGTCTAAATTTAGAAAACGATTTAATTCTATGGTATGTGTAGCAAAAACGGATCCATGATAAGAGAAATTAGTTAACGAAAAACATTAATGTGAATGTGACTTATATTTATTTTGTTGATTTGTATTAACCTACAAATGTCGTTTAATTAACATTTTCTTAATAAAAATATATTTTTAAACTTTTTTTTACTGAGGCTTCGCGACCTCCAGGGGCCCACAGGTTGAAAAACACTGATTTAAAAGATAGAACATGTTCTAGTATTTCACGGCTTGGTCCTGGGAGGCCATCTGCTAGCAGCAAACAGACAAAAAATTATTAAAACAAGCCTCGTGTGCAGCGGCCTCAAGTTCGCTAATGCATTGCATTGCTTTGCGAGTAATAATAAGAAGAGTGACAACCTGCCTTTGAGGTGTCGAACCAACTCAGTAGTCGATAATTTTACTTTCATGACTTTAAAGTATTGAATCTCTTTTGTAGGCTCTTTCTCACAATATTAATTCTTTCAAGACTTGGGTTCTACGAAACACTTTTATCTGCAATCTATCTACTAAACACATCTATTCTTTTCGGAATTAAATCATCTCCACGATTCAAGACTTGTTGTCATAAAAAATAAAAATAAAATACTACCCATATAATTTAGAAAATGGAGCCGGAGAAAAAATTGAAACTTTTTCAAGATTCAGTACCCTACCTATGCAGTTTCGGTGAATTAATCATTTTTGACGCCATCTTTATAGAAGGATTAGTTAATGAGAGCTTTTTCAATGATATTTATTTCAGCCTAACAAATGGTGTCGAGTGGTTCCGTCAAACCAGTCTTTAGACTGATTGTTCTTTACTGATGCTCATGATATTTTTTTCAACATACTTTTATAGCATCCACCATATTTTGAGAGGCCTCTAGCCTCTTTTCTTTCTGCATCATCCTAGCACCTAATTCACATAGCCGATATTGTACAGTTCGAGGGTTTCAAAAATGGGGACAAGTGTGGCATCATATTTATTAGGTTCTGCATTTCCCTTTTCACTTTAAAAGATAAAACTAATTGGTCAAGCTAGAGCAAAAATAAAAAGATATATTACTTAAATGATCAATTTTTTTACTTCGTAATAAAAAAATTTAATTTATGTACATTAAATTAAATTGAAAGTTTTTTTGCCGAGGGTAGGAGAATTATATATATATATATAGATATACATATATACATGTACATATATATATATGTACATAATGGCTATTATTTGCCAACGCTAATGCTGCCGACAGGAGGCGCTGATGCCGTCGGCAAATTTGAAATATAATTGTAATTTGAACTCGAATTTTGAAATGAAAGACCCCAATTGATTTTAAATTAAAAAACATTAAATATATATATATATGTATTTTTTTAATGATATTGATGTGAGAAGGAGATACACCAGAAGGTCCATCCCCTAAAGGCCTGTATGGGCTGGCCCCTCCATCGTGAAAAGAACAGACTAGAAGGAAAAGAAGCCGGGATCACGAGCCAAATCTCAGAAAGTTAGATATAGTCCAATTTACTAAGTTTTTAGGGGCTTCGAGCAGTGGTAAATTCTCCTGCGCGATAAATTTGGTTAAATTTATCTCCCACTTAATTTTTATTACCAGACCCTATACTTACAGAAAAAATGTCTGGGTATAGCCGGGAATCGAACCCGAGACCTCCGGGTTGCCAGCCAGTTAGCTGACCATTATACCAGGTAGACGGACAAATTGATAATTATTCCTCCCTCACCACTCAAAAATTAAATATTCAATTCGCTTTTTCTTTGCGCACAGAAGAAGAAATTAATCACATCTTATTTGATTTATATTTTATATATTATTTGTTTATTTTTTAATAATTTGCAACTTTTTTATAATTTTTTAAAAATATCTATTTTGTTATTCTTATTTTCTTGATTTTTACAAAATTGAACGACTTAAGACACGCATGCCCAAGTTTCTCATGGCAATACTGGAGCAGCCTATCATACAAACAACACCTGATCTCTTTTAAATATTTGGAGCCTTATATCGATTATCGATCCCAAATTTAAAAAAAAAATGATATAATATAGTTCTCCTCCTCACACGATCCCACTTATTTAAATAAATCTATTTTCACACAAAAAATATCACAATGCTGTAAATTATAGGAAAAAAATACTTCCAAATTCATATCTAGAGCCTCATTTCTGTAGCTGTGTCAGGACGAAAATGAGGCGAAACTTTTAAGAGACTGTGTATTTTCGGGAGTTTACAGGTATACATTTGGAGTGTGGTTTTTAAAGAGGAATAAAATTTTTGGACCGAGACGCCGCCCGCCGGCATCAGCCCGAGGGCTGAGCTTCGAGGGCGTGCCGAAGGCACGCACGAAAAGCTCGTATTTATATATTGAAGGAGACAACAAAAGAGTATGTCTTCTGCTGGAATTATAAATTTTATTTATTGTTGTAAATAAAATTTATAATTCCAGCAGAAGACACTCTCTTTTATTTATTTATTTATTATTGTCTCCTTTAGTACATTAAATTGTTACAAATTCTTAAGCCTCTATCATTAAATGTTTTTATTTCAATCACTTAATTGAAAAATCTTTTAAAACTTCATCCTAATCATTTCTACAAATTCAAGTTAAAGTCTTTTATTCTTCAAAATATTTTCACAAATTTCACTTGAATCTTTAGTATATTAATTAGTTAATGATGCACTCGCCTCATTTTCATCAGAAGTTGAATTAGAGTCCGCACCTACTCCAACTCTCCTTTGTGAAACCTGAAAGAAGTTAAAGTATTTATATATGTAAAATTTATTTTAGTATCGTTTTCCTGGAAATCTACTTAAACCTGGTGAATGTTATCGGCATTCAATACGATACCGATTTGGAATCGTTCGCAAAGGGCCCCACGGTAAGCACCTATTATTTTCATTTCAAGTAGGAGTAAAGATAATTAAATCAAAATATTTCTAAACAGGATGTAACAAAAAAGTTGAAATTCACACTTATATATAATATTTATTTTCCCTGAAATAAAAAATTCTATTAAAATTTTAAAGGGATGACTATTTTGAATACTGTAGAGTTTTTTAGGAAATAAAATATATATTTTTTTATTATAGGGTGTAAATGTTCATATTCCTATAAAGATCACATTAAGAATAGGCAATTAGGTTGGCGACTGTGGTTCAGTGGTTAGAGTGTCGGACCGCTGGCCTGAATTACGCTGGTTCGAGACTGAGTCTCGGCAGATATTTGCAGTCGCCTCCTCTTGGAAAGCAATGGCAACCTATCAAGAGTATAATTGCCTAGTAACCTCTCCAAACTAGCCGTTCGGAACCGGCGTTAAAAAGTAGGTCCCGTATATCTGTGTAAAAACAGCTAAACACACTCAGCACAGGTATATGTGAAGAGGAGCCGAAACGTCAGGGAGACCTGATATGGCACTTAAAGAAGAAGAATATGTTGGATTTCTTAAATTTAATTCACTTTAAAGTGAATGCATAGAAAGAAATCATCCTGCACAAAACTGCGACAAAAATAAAACCCAAATGCAATTTCCGGATTGATTTAATTATTGCCGCTATTTATATTTTAAAAATGGTTGGTTAACGGTTGCAAAACTGTAATTATGTCTTATTTATTTCCCTATTTTCTAATTACAGTTGTTAATATAACACTTATATAACTGCTGTAGATGGGTTGCCGATCAGCCGAACACTCATAAAGTACCAATTTTACATGATTTGTTTCTAATAGATTTCGAGGGGTGAACCGCGACCTAATATGCTTTACACCTACTTCCCCACCTGTACTTCCAAATATTTCCAGTGTACTTCCAAATATTTCCAATGTACTTCCAAATATTTCCAAATACTTTCAAATACTTCAAATACTTCCAAATACTTCCAAATATTTCAATGTCTCAAGTACTTCCAAATATTTCCAAGTACTTCCAAATATTTCCAGTACATTCCAAATGTTTCCAAGTGCTTCCAAATATTTCAAGTAATTCCAAATATTCCAAGTAATTCCAAATATTTCCAAGTACTTCCAAATATTTCCAAGTACTGTTCAAATATTTTCAGGTACTTCCAAATATTCCCAACTACTTTCAAATATTTCCAAGTACTTCCAAATATTTCCAAGTACTTCCAAATATTTCCAAGTACTTCCAAAATACTTCCAAAGAGGTGTACACCTACTTCTAATCGCGGATCACCCCTCGTAGATTTCCAACCCACTGACCTTAATATTACTGATTGATATTAATGAGAAAGCGCAACTCCTAGAGGCCAGGAGTGACCACTGCATATGGAAAAGAAGAAACAGTAGAGGAAGTTTTTTAGGGATTGGGTCGGAGTCGAAGTGCCTGTGTATGAGGGTCTTGAACGACTGAAGATTATAGGTCAGTTGAAAGATAGAAGAGGGAATGGAATTCCAGTGCCTAGAAGTCAGGGATAAACGAGTTAACAAATGCGTTTGTTCTAATTCTATCTAATTTGATAGTAAAGGGATAAGTTGAGAGTTTGGAAATCGAGCCTTTTGCGCAAATATGGCTTTCAGGCGAATTTATTTAACCCGCCAGAACAAACACCATGGTACTTAGGTACAGGGAAAGTGAGCCATGAAATCGAGCGATTCAGACAAGAGGGGATCATCTATTTATTGTTTATTGTTATTATTTATTATTATTTTTTATTAGTTTTAAATTGCATCCACAAGGACGATAAAATGCTTGAAAGCCCCTCTCCACAGATGCAAGTCATATTCGACTGAGGGGTTCTAGTCTTGTATAATATAGTGTAAAATGTTGTGTAGACGTAAAATACTGTATGGGCCAGAATAGAAATCGAAACTTGCTTGTAGCAGCTTTTGCAGACCTCAGAGTGATTTAATAATGATAATAATAATAATTAAAATCCCCAAAAGAATAGCTACTTTTTGTTACACCCTGTAAAAATTCAAATTTTGTTTCCGATCTTTTGACTTAACGTTTACTAGCTGCGAAGCCCGCCTTAATGGAGACAGATTAAGCGCTTTATTAATAGTATAGATAATATTAACGATTATAATAGTAATTTATGATTGTTTATTTTTCAGGCAAAAGACAATTTAATGACGATGATGAAGACGACGAAGAGGAGAAAGAAGAATTATGCCTGCCAAAATAGAATATTATACAATAAAATATAATTTATTTGTTATCTGATAAGATACTAATCTTTTAAACAGGAGATTTAATTTTAATCTGCCTAAAATGTATATAATTATCTATTAAAATATAATATAATTCTCAATTATTAAATACTGTGACTGATTTTTTTATAAGTAGTGGGGTAGTAAACGAATTTGAGGCCCGTGATCTATTATTTTTGGGCAGCTCCAGCAAATAATTTTCTATTTTTGTCCGAGAGAATAAAACCTTCATATAAAATAAATATTGCTTGTCTCAAGAACACCACGTGACTTTTCATACTCATTCCTTTGTATATTTCTATAACGTAATTTCAAATTCTACACAAAAAATAGGTATATCCGAAGGGCGAACCGCGACCGCGAAAATCGTGTACACCACTTCCACTTTCATTTCCAAGTATAAGACAATAGATTATCTAATGAATTCCAAAATAATTCCAAATAATTCCAAAGACGGTGTACACCTAATTCCAATCGCGGCTCACCCCTCGGGTATTTCTACCATATTATTTTATTCTAAATAATGTATTTCTTTATGTCGTAGTTTCTCGTTTCTACTCTTATAATATTTTATAATATTTATTTATTTTATTATGACTTTTTGGAAAAAACTTCAAGTAAAATCCATAATCAAATAAGCTGACGTGTTCTGATGTGGCCATTCACTTGACTTTACCATACAACCTGGCCCCTAAAATTATTTATAATCATGTAGGGGAGGGGTTAGTTTTTGCATTTGCATTTTTGTACTTCTGGGGTCCCACTGATTATGTATACAAAATTTGGTTGAGTTTGCTCAAATGGCCTAGATTTATAATTTTTAACCCCCCCCCCTCCACCCTCTTAATTTTGGGTCGATATGCACCAAAATCTAATCAGCTCTTAATCTCAATGAACCAAAACTTCTTGTGAAATTTGGTTTCGATATTCAAACTAGTTTTTGAGCTAGTTCGTCCACAAAAATTTGGTAACGCACAGATTATCGGACAACCAGACAGACAGACTAACTAACAAACATTTTGACAAAACAATTATTATCTCGAAAAATATAATTTTTTCGATGTTCACTTATTAGAGCTTTTTTGTAGAGAAAAATGCCATGGTTTCGCTCAATTTTTTTAATCAAAATAATTTCAGCCGTTTTTGAGATATTTCGAAAAAAAGAGGGAAAAAGAGCATTTCTGAACTACAAACGTCTTACGTTGTTGTTTTCCCAAAACAATCCAATTTCCTAATCTGCAAGCAGAGAAAAATCACCCCGAATAGTTATATTTCAATTCATCCCCTAACTAGTACATTTTGTGTGATTTTATTCCGATCGCAGAGTTAAGAAATCGGTAAGATTTTCTTTAAAATACTTGTTATAAAATTACAATTTATTTAGTCCAAAAAGTGATTTTTAATAAGTACTTGTGTGTAGATATATCTATGTTAACGGGTTCTTATAAAAACCCACCTATGAATATATTTTTCCTTTAAAATCTTTTTTTCAAAAAATTCTCCCTGCCTCTATTTTTAAGGTTCTGCGTACCACTTTGCAACATTTCACCTTCCTAAATTTTTTGTGCTTTGAGATTTACCATAGAAATATTTTTTTTTTCAAATCATTTCCATGTAGTAACTTCTTGGAAAAAGTTGCAAGTAAAATCTTTAATCAAAAAAGTACATTTGTGAGTAGTCCAAATTTAAGTTGTTGTTTTTCCAAAAAATCGAAATTTCGTAATCTGCAAGGTTAGTAAAATCATCAAATAAGTTATGTTTCATTTTAAATAGCATCCTCCAACTAGAAGGTTTTGTTTGATATTATTCCGATAGTGGAGTTAAAAAAAGCTGTAGGATTTTCTTTTAAAATACTTTTTCTAAAAGTAAAATTTAATTATATTTACGTATATTATATAACTGATATACCCTCGGAGATAGTATAATTTCCTATAGCTGTCCATAATATTGAATTCAATTTTCGAATGAATTTTCACAGGCTCAAAACTTAGAGCTATCTGGGAAGGTTTATATTAAGGATATTAGGAAATACAATTTTAAATATTTATATTTTATTCATTAAATTGATTTATTGATTAAGTATTATTCAAAAGTATTTATTGATTAAGTATTATTCAAAAGTACAAAATTATTGTTTAAGTTTCATAATAATATATTTTCAATAGGTGAAAAATGAAAAATAATTTGTTATGGGATCCACCCATTTTAATTTTTCCTTAGGACCCCGAGAATTCTATGAGCAGCTCTGAAAATAAGCATGATAAATTTATATTATTGTACTTGTAGTGAGATGTGTATTTCATTTGTTTGTTTTACGATTAAAGAAAAAATAGCCAAATAAGCAAAATCTGGTCCTTAATAATTGCATTTAAATTAAAAAAATAAAAATAGTTTCAAAAAATTTAAATTATACATTTTATTTCAATGATAAATTTTTTCTTATAAATACGTAATTATGTTTTTAAAATTAAAAACAAATTCTATATTTGACATTATGATTTTTTTCTACTGAAATTTACTTCTTTCTTAACTTAATCCCTTTTCTTATTAATAATATTATAAAAATTTTAGTAATATTTTTCCTAGTGTTTAAACGATCCTATTCTCTAATAGGTTTTTCGTGCGGTTCAATCTAAATTTTCCTCGTGTTATTTTCTCGATAAATTTCCTTCCTATTGCCATTGCCTCTAAAGAAAAAAAAGAAAAATGGCAACGAATCAAGATAAGAAAATTACTGAAGAAGACCTGTGGGATTTTATATGTAACGTTGAACTCTTCATACATGTAAGTTTAATAGTAATCTAGATCAATATATATTTATTTATATTTAAATTTATCGTAATTTATCCTTGATTAATTTATCTTTTTACCAGAACAGAAATGAAAATATGATTAAAATTAAATCTGTAATGGAAGCAGGCACTCATGCTAAGGTAAAACATTTATTTATTGTAATTTAAAAATAATAATAATAATAATGTAGTATATATATTTTTTTACAGCTTCAACAGTGGGTTCAATGGGTGAAGACAGAAGTTGAATTTATTAAAAAAATGGTAACACATATTCTAACTTAATCTTTCACTACTTTAATATTTTCTATAATATATATATATATATATATATACTTATATCCATATAATAGTTTGTATTTGTATTCTCAGTGGAGTAGCCAGAAAATTTTCATGCGGTGGAGGGGGGGGGGGGGGGTCAAAAGCAAAATATTTAGTGGGAATTTTTTTTTTATTAAAACAAATAGTCCAGTTAAATTGGGGTTTTACCCGGAAAGTTTTGTGGCAGTTGTAATTTCTTTGACCCTTTATGTTTTGGGGTGTGCTGAATCAAAATTTCTTGACGGAACATTGTCAAAAATGCCAAAAAAGATAGAAGAAATTTCATTTTTTGGCGTTTTTTGCTTATAACTCGGAAACTATCAACTTTTCGTAAATAACATTCTTTTTTAAAATGAAAGTTCATAAAATTTACTACAAAATAATTTAGGTTTTTTCTCCGACCAACCGTTCGGGCTCAAGTGCTAGTTGAAAATTGGCGAATTTTTTTTTGTTTCCCCAAATCCCAAAAACTCGCACTTTTTTTGATTTTGACCATGAAGGATCACGTTTTCAACAAAGACCCCTCTATACATTTTTAAACTAGATTACAATTTAAACAAAGTTTCATAATTGGCTAATGGTAACCCGTGCGGCAATGAGGTTGAATTTTTGATGCAAAAAATTGCAGTTTTTCCTTCATAAAATGAAAAACACTCATCTTAGAAACTTGATTCCTAGCTCATTCTCTAGAAAATTTTGTTGACTCGAACGTTTACTTGAACTACCTTTTTATTAAAACTCTTAGATTTATAGATATCTAGCATTTTACATGACACTTTTGAGGATTCGGATGATATCCTCTCCGGAAAATGCTGGAAATCTTTAAATCTAAGAGTTTTATCAAGAAAGTGGTTCAAGTAAACGTTCAAATCAACAAAATTTCCTAGAGATAGTAACCAAGTTTCTAGGATGAGTGGTCTTCATTTTATTAAGGAAAAATTGCGATTTTTTGCAAAAACATTGCAGTTTTTCAAAATTTCAACCACATTGCGGCACGGGTTACCATTATCCAAGTATGAAGCTTTGTTTAAATTATAATCTAGTTTAAAAATGTATAGAGTGGTCTTTGTCAAAAACGTGATCCTTCATGGTCAAAATCGAAAAAAGTGCGAAAAAAATACGCCAATTTTCAACTAGCGCTTGAGCCCGAACGGTTGGTCGGAGAAATAAACCTAAATGATTTTGTAATAAATTTTATGAACTTTCATTTTGAAAAGGAAGGTTATTTACGAAAAGTTGATAGTTTTCCAGTTATAAGTAAAAAACTCCAAAAAATATTTTTAAAATCTTTTTTGGGATTTTTGACAATGTTCCGAACGAAATTTTGTTAAAATCCCAAGATGGCGAATTTTTCATCAATTTACCACCCATTGCACGGTCACCAGAGTATATCAAAAATTTGTACTTGAAAAATACTGCCGATTCAAAAAACTTTAAGAAAACATAAAACATAATAATGCTCTGGCTTTTGCAAGTATGGGAATGCCAAAAAATAGCAACTCCGAATTATATTGATATTTGCCCTGCGAGCTAGGGCCTAAAATTTGTTCACTACATATATATTATATCCACTCTTAATATTTTTTACCTTCTCTTATATTACTCTCATTACATAATAATTGATATAGGTATGTTGCATTCTTCTCCCGAGTTCTTTACACTTTGAGGATTTCTATCTCCAAGATTATTAAAGTACTTTCACTTTGTCGCATTTACTTAATACCTTTTATTATTTTCCTCCAGTAGTTCAATTTGTACCAAAAACTTGCTATGTTTCTTCTAAGCGATAACTTAGTTAGAATTAAAATTGCATTGCTTTACAATTTACCATTGCTGAGATATAGGCATTTTACAAGGTTTGCAACAAGCCTAAAATCAACTCCCCCCATAATTAATGATCATTTTTTTTTGTTTTAAATCTAATTTCCATCTATTAGGGGCACTTAGAAGGGTCACAGTGAAAGATTTTTCATAACCTTGGAGATTGAAGCTCTTAAAGTGTCATAAGTATTCTATAAGCTTGAACAAGTTTCAATAAAGGA
Source organism: Forficula auricularia (assembly GCA_024734495.1). Lineage (NCBI taxonomy): Eukaryota > Metazoa > Arthropoda > Insecta > Dermaptera > Forficulidae > Forficula > Forficula auricularia. The sequence continues at coordinate 6,278,795 of JALMQS010000117.1, forward strand.
GGCGAAATGTTGCCATCAAATAATTTCATTTCGATTATCTGATTGTTCACATACCTAAGAAATTTATTAATATAATTAATTTAAAGAAGATGAGCCAGAACAATATCATACATTTTAATTTTTTCTTAACTTTGCAGAGAACACTGTGCGAAAATTTTGATAATAAAAAATATAAAGAATTTGAGCAAACTAAGGAACGTTTCGAAAATCTTTGTGAATATGTGGAAAATGAAGTAAGTATGAAATTATGTGATTTTATTTTACTATGCAAAAACAACAAGTATCCTCAGGGGGTGTGTTAAGGGAGGCCTTCGAAGACTCACGAGGTCCTAAGTGGGTAGACAATCATATATAGCCCACTTCGCCCCCCGGACCCCCATCACTTCACCCCACCTCCTGCACCCTCCCACCCCACACCTACACCCCCACTCCGCCCCCGAAACCCCGTACCTCTCCCCGCCCCCACCACTAAACCCCACCTCCTGCACCCCCCACATCTACCCCCGCCCACGCCCACGCACCCAGTTTTTGCATTTCTAGCCTTCAGTGGTCTACAGATTATGTGTATATAGGTTTATAAATAAATACGGTATAATTACTTTTTTTTAATTAAATAACAATTTTTGAGTTCATCAATTAAATTGTCAAATTAATATTTGTGGGATTTAAAACTCGATTTTTAATCAATCGACCGGATATATATACAAATTTTGCTCGTTTAATATAATAAGATATATATATATATATATATAGATGATAACGTTAGATGAACGGGAAAGTTAAAACTTTTATCTAACCTTAACATTAAACATTCCAAATAAAATTTATTATTGAATATTCGAACAAAATTCATCTGTTTCGATTCCCCAAAGAATCAGACAGATGGACTTTATAGCAAACATATATATATATATATATATATATATCAGTGGCGTGCGGTCCATGGATGATGTATCCCCAGCGCCAGCGGCGCATCCCTAAAATTTCAACGATTTAGAGTATTTTCATAAATATATAAAGTCGACTTCAAAATTTAAGGAGAATCTTTAAATTTTTAAATTATTATCCGTTATTTCAAATATTACAAAAAAACATTTTTTGTTTTGAAAAGTATATTTATTGGTTCTCGAAATGAAATAAAATTGTTGCATAGTTTCAAAGCGCAATTAAAATGAATGATTGTCCAAAAAGGGTGCGAATAGAAGGTTTGAAGTCCTTGTCTGGTACTTATATATTTCCAGTTCAAGCATGTCAAAGACAAACCCAAGCGAGTTTTAGTCGAATAAAAATACAAAAAAGGAATAAATAAAGATGATCCGAGAATCATTGGACTAATCCATTTCTAAGAACTCTCAATATATATTTTTTTTATTATTACTTATTTGTTTACTATCAGCTTTAAAAAATTACATATAGCTTTAAGTAAAATTGATTGCATAGAAATGGACTTGAAGGGACGGTCATCCAGTGATGACTTCCCTAATTGAATTTATTTTCCAGTTAAAAGTTAACATTCGATCTTCTGAATCCAGTACATGAAATTTCTTTCTTCTGATTGTTTCACTGTTGTCCAGAAGAACGATGGCCGATATATTTGTGTGATTTTCCAGTTTTCTTTTGTGTTTAATGATTGCTTATGACCTCTCTAACTGATGGTACATCAAGATCAATGAGTAGTATTTCATTTGTAATATACCAGGGGGCATTTGATATTCCTCTGAGAATTTTCGATTGGGCTCTTTGAATTTTACTCAAGTTAGATTCATTGGCTGTGCCCCAGATTTGACAACCATACAACCATATTGGCTTGAGTATTGACTTGTAAAGTAAAACTTTTGTTTTTAAAGCAAGCTGTTAATTTTTTCCTAACAGCCAATACATTTTTTATATTTAATATTAAGTTCGTTTCTTTTTTTGCTTATATGAATTTTCCATGTAGGTAAGTCTTGAGTCGAGGTGCAGTCCAAGATACTTTACCGAGTTACTATATGGAATGATTTTGGAGTTTAGGAAGACGGATGGACATGTTATTTTTTTATTAGTGAAGGTGATATGAGTAGATTTTGTTTCGTTAACATCGATCCTCCATCTCTGAAACCAGTTTTGAATGGTATCGAGTCGTTCTTGCAGTTTATTAGAAGCTGTGCCTGGATCCGTGCTTGTTGAGAGAATGGCGGTATCATCGGCGTAAGTGGCAATAAATGTATCTTCAGTAGTTGGAATATGCGAGGTGTACAGAGAATATAGGAATGGTCCGAATATGCTACCTTGGGGAACCCCTGACCGTATGGCATGGATATGGGAGAAATCGCCGTCTACTTTGACTTCGCAGTGACGGTCCTTAAAGTAAGATGTTAATAACCAATAGTAATGATCAGAGAAACTTTTTTGATTTTATAAAGTAATCCTTGAACCCATCCATACCTTATCGAATGCTTTTTCAACGTCTAGAAAAACACCTGTGCATATTTTCTTTTCTTCAAGAGTTTTTTCAATGACGTTGACATTTCTATGGGTCTGGTCCGACGTTGAATTCTCAATATATAAGATCGGAAAATATTAAGACTGCTATAGACAATAGAATTAGGAGAAATTGAAAATTTTCTTATAGGACCGGCTGATTCATCGTGGAAGATGGTCGGTTTCCATTTCAGGGACTGTGGAGTTTAAGTCACAAGAATTAATTTCTGAATCTTACCTTCACTCACACAAAGGAATATCCATTTGGGATGAAGGTCCCAAAAAATATTAAAAAAAAATTTAATGTTAAATTTGAATAATTCTTTTAAAATCTGAACATTTATTTAACTTTTATTTTGAAGCCACTGGTTCTTAACTTATGGGTCGCGCAGAGTCGTTAACCAAATATTTTACTATATTTATTTTCAATAAGCTTAGAAATATATTTTAGTATAAGTAGTATGATCTAAAAAGAGGTAATGAAAAAAATGGCTTTTTTGGAGCGAGACATGAACATATTATTTATCAAATTCGGGTCGAGTCTTAAAAAAGTTAAGAGCCACTGTCCTAGACGCACGCTAAGTCTAGCTAGTCAAGTTGCTCTCAAATTGTCTCCTCTAACTCTGGAATCCATGAATTTTAAAAATATTTTTAATTTCTGGAAAGCAACTTTGACTTTAACTTGCAACGAATTTAATTTTAGTTGATTTTTTTTAATTATAATGCTACACAAAGACAGGACCTAAACATAAGTAAAAAAGAGGTCTCACTCGCACTTAGCCGCCTTATTTATTTATTTATTATAAAAAATAATTTGTTCTTACGAGTATTTTATTATTATTTTAATAAGTTTATTAATTTATTTTTTGTTAAATTTTTACTTATAGAATAAAATTTTTTAACTTTTTAATATTTAGTGGAGTTTAAGTCACAAGAAAAGAATAAAATTTTTTAACTATTTAATATTTATTCTAACCAGGTGGTAAAAATAAAATAAACATTCATAAATAAATGAATAAATAAATATATAAGAGGGGGCATGGTAATAGTAAAATTATGTGGTATGTTTAAATCTTGCCTAATTTTTTTTTTGTTTTTCTTAGATAATTTTATTTATAAATCGTATATAAATTTATCTTATAAAATTTAATTGATTCTTTGGAGCCATCCATAAATTACGTCACACGAATTCCATGATTTTTGGAACCCCCCCCCCCCCCCGTTGTCACAGGTGGTCACATTTGTGTGACCCCCCTTCCCTGGTGTGACGATAGAAAATAAGTAATAGCTTGCTAGAATTAATTTCTGACTGCTATCCCCACTCAAACAAAGCAGTATCCATTTGGGGCGAAGGTCCCAAAATATATTTTTAAAAAATATAATGTTAAATTTGAAAAATAACGAAAATGACCCCGCATTCGATGAAATTTGCAAAAAAAAAAATTAAAAATTAAAATAAAATTTCAGAAAAATGAAGGTAATTTTTTGGACAGCATTCCCTGGTTGAAAAGTCACCAACCGCCACTGATTTATAATATTTTTTCATAAAATCAATAATAAATAGAGCATTTTATGAAATTTTACAAAACATAACAAATGAAATGAACGATACAAAATTTAATCATCTTGTGTCCAAGGACATTTTAAAGTTTTTCCTTAGAGTTGAGTTTTAATACTTTTGATTTATACATGTGACGCCACGAAGCTTATGACTCGTCCCCCCTTGTCACACGATGTTACACTTTGTTGACCCCCCCCCTTTAACATATGACGTAATTTGTGGAGCCCCTTTCTGCTCCATCCAAATTTTATTCCGATGCTCAATATATAAAGGATTAGTACCTATGGACTGATTTATAAAATATATACTTAGATGTTCTCTTTAATTTAATTTCCAATATAATAATTGTTTACTAATTATAAATTTTCAGGCTTTAAGAATGGAAAATTTCATAGAACACACACTTAAAGAGCTATCAACTATCGAGGAACGTGTTGAGAATATGAATATGAAAGTGCTTGAATTGATAGTAATAGAAAAAAAAACTTTTTCCTATGAATACCAAGAATTTATTGGAGGCAGCCGAGAATGGTCCCGTGATCGCTCTTCAATTTTGGCTTCGAGAGACTCCTGAACAACTCAATAAACCACAAAATAATAAATTCACGCCGCTACAACTAGCAATTAGACGAAAAAATCTCGAAACCGTCAGATACCTGATTGAAGAAGCTAAGGCTGATGTGAATGAACCCTCTGGTCATTTATTAACCACCCCATTGCATGAAGCTGTTGAGCTCGAGTGTATGATTATCATTAAATTGTTATTAGATAATAAGGCCCGGCTTAATTTAGTAAACCATTGTAATGAAACTCCTTTGCATTATGCCGCTAAAACGGGAAATGTGGAGGTGATTAAATTTTTGATAGAAAAGGGCGCAGACAAGAACATTTGCAATAAAGAGGGTAAGAAACCTCAGGATCTAGCTGATAAATCAATTCAGATGCATTTCCTATAGAATTCACTTAAAAATTAAATTATATTTATTTTAAATTAAATATTTTTGAAGTTAAACAATTGATCTTATAAAAATTGTTTTCATTTATTTTACTTTTTTAATCATTCCCTAAGATATTCGGCGATCTCCTTGTTGTTGCTTTGGCATCCTGGTCGCTGAATTGAAGAATTCTTTCGAGTTAGACCTCTGATGGGTAAATTAAAAAAATTATTATTAAATAAATGAATAGCGATCGCATTGATCTTAAAAGTCTAATGGATTGAATTGACTCGAACTATATTTATCTCCATTTGACAAGGACTTCACAATTAAAATCAGAAACCTATAAAGTATAACATTTTAACCAAATTTCTCATTTCATCAGTGTTCCAACCCGAAAGAATTCTCCAGTTTATATTTATATGCATAGGCAGAGGCGGCGTAAGGCGTGGGCCATCGCCCAAAGCCACGCGGTCCGAGACATTCTCTCTATATTTTGCTTTTTTTTCTCCCTATATAAAATTGTGCCACCATGGGGGGGGGGGGGGGAGCTATCAAAATTGATCTATCCTACATAAAATTTTGGTCTTGCGCCGCCTCTGTTCATAGGTGTCAAATATGTATCCTAATCTCCATGACATGGGCTGACTTGTCTGATAGGATGATGGTCAAAACTAGCGATTGATTCTCATCTAGTACTTGAGGAATAACCATTCTATATTGGATTTTTGACATTTCGGTTATTATTAGTAACCACTGCTGTAGACATGGAGGAAACGACTTAAAATAAAAAATAGCCATCGATTTTCATATAATACTCGAGGAATAACAATTTTACATTAGATTTTTGACGCTTCGATTATTATTGGTAACCATTGCTGAAGACATGGAGGAATCGGCTCAAAATCAAAAATGACGATCGATTCTTATCTAATACTAGAGGAATAACCTTATTGCATTCCATTTTTGATGTTTTGACTATTAATGGCAACCTCTACTGAAAACGTGGAAGAATCGACTTAAAATCAAACTTGAGTTGTTTACCAAAAAAGAATTTAGTCTTTTTGATTTTAAGTCGATTCTTCCACGTTTTCAGTAGAGGTTGCCATTAATAGTCAAAACATCAAAAATGGAATGCAATAAGGTTATTCCTCTAGTATTAGATAAGAATTGATCGTTATTTTTGATTTTAAACCGTTTCCTCCATGTCTTCAGCAATGGTTACCAATAATAATCGAAGCGTCAAAAATCTAATGTACAATTGTTATTCCTCGAGTATTAGATGAGAATCGATGGCTATTTTTGATTTTAAGTCGATTCCTCCATGCCTTCAGCAATGGTTACTAATAATAACGGAAACGTCAAAAATCCAATGTAGAATGGTTATTCCTCGACTATTAAATGAGAATCGATCATTATTTTTGAATTAAAGTCAACATGAACTGCAAATTGGAAGTGATATCTGATTAATAAAAAAGGAATAAAGATATTATTTTTTTATTGATAAAGGATAAATAATTAATATATCCAGTACACGCCTCTGTTCATAGGTGTCAAATATGTATCCTAATCTCCATGACATGGGCTGACTTGTCTGATAAGATGAGGGTATCAACGAGAGCAGAGTTAAGTCGAATTCAGAAAGAAATCAGAATGCTAGCCAAAAAATAACCATAACTTGAGCTGGTCATTCATTGGCTGTATATTTTTTGGGACGCAATCAAGCCCAAGTCTGCTTTCTTTCTGAATTCGACCTTAGCCGTTGTTATTAATCAGCTTTTGCTCAAAGCACAAAAGTAGAAAATAGAGTAAAATGTTAAATACAATTGTCAAAAATATTTTACATTCTATTTTCGTGGATTTACATTTAGTGTCAACTAGAGCAGTTAGAAAGGCGACTGTGGGTCATTGGTCAGAGTGTCGAAGCGCTGTCCTGAAGTACGAGCCCCGTCCCATCTAAATTGGCCCACCAATATTTTTTTCTTTTTAAATAAAATTATGCTAATTCACGGTAAATTTAATTTAAATATTTATTTTTATTATCATTTGGAACAACATTTTAAACAATTTAAAACATTTTATTGTAACATTTAACTTAAAATTATTTTTTAATTGTTAAAAACATATTTTTATATAAAAAATAGTTTTTTGCTTTCCACGATTTTTTTTTTTTTTTTTTTTTAAGAATCTTTGAATATGTAAAATATTCAAGTAGGCTTTGACTTTTTCCAACAAAGGAAAGTTTGTTTTGTTTATTATTAGTAAAAATGACTCGTGGAAAGGTTGTTGATGAAAAAATTCTTTCAATTATTATCAATTTATTTAAAAAGGGAAAATCAAACGCGGAAATTGGCGATCTAGTTAATTTATTTAGTTTACTCTCAGAAATATTATTCGAGTTTATAAAACAAAGAGTACAATAGCTACAAAACCTCGGTATGCGTCGAAATTCAAAATATCAGATGCTGATAGACGGGCATTGAAGAAGATTATTAGAAAAAACATGCGTTCGAACTATGGTGAATTATCTGTTCTTTTGGAGCGATGCTGTGGGGCGAAGTGTTTCAAGATCCACGTGCCATAGAGAAGCCCTTAAGTTAGGTTTTAAAACTTACAAGGGAATTTTATTGCAACTTATTCCAAATTTTTTTTTTGTAATTTTACTAATTTTTTTTAGACGAAAGAAAAGCCACTCTTGACATTAAAACAAAAGAAAAACCGGCTTAAATGGGCTAAAAGTCACATTAATTGGACGAGTGTTGAATGGAATAGTGTCCATTGGAGTGATGAGTCTCGTTTTGAAGTTTATGTTGGGGACAATCGAAGCAGAGTTATTCGTCAGAAAAATGAAGCTTTCAATTCAGATTGTTTAATAAAGAAAGTAAAATTTCTTCCTTCAGTTATGGTATGGGGTTCAATGTCTGCTAGAGGTGTTGGAAAACTTCATTGATGGAATTGTAAACACCAATAAATATTTAGAGATTTTAAAAAAATCGTTACTTCCAACAATGATAGATGCATTGCAGAATAATAATAATTTTATGTTCCAACAAGACGGGGCGGCCTGCCATACATCAAGAAAATCTTTAAAATGGCTTTCTGATCATAATGTTCCACTTTTGGAGTGGGTGGCAAACAGTCCCGACTTGTCACCAATAGAAACTCTTTGGCACACAATGAAAAAGCTATTACAAATACAACCAGCGAATTAAAACACAAACTTCAAAATATTTGGGATACTTTCACTCGAGATGAGTGTCAAAACTTAATAAGTACGATGCCCAAAAGAATTCAAGCCGTAATTAAAAATAAAGACGACGTCACACAGTGGTAAAGGTTAGATTTGTATGTTTTCCTTGTTTGTAACAATTAAAAACTAATTTTATGTTAAATGTTACAATAAAAAGTTTTAAATCGTTTAAAATGTTGTTCCAAATGATAATAAAAATAAATATTTAAATTAAATTTACCGTGAATTAGCATAATTTTATTTAAAAAGAAAAAATATTGGTGGGCCAATTGAGATGGAACGGGGCTCTTATGCTGGTTCGAGACTGAGTCTTGGCGGATATTTGCAGGCGCCTCCTCTTGGAAAGCAATTGCAAACTACCAAGAGTATAATTGCCTAGTCAACCTCTCCAAACTAGCCGTTTAGAACCGGCGTTAAAAAGTAGGTCCCGTATATCTGAGTAAAACAGGTAAACACACTCAGCACAGGTATATGTGGAGAGGTGCTGAAATGTCAGGGAGACCTGATATGACACTTAAAGAAAGAAGAGCAGTTAGGGAGAAGCTTCCCTGAATACGCCTCTGCTAGATAGTGAATTTGCTGCTAACATTACCTTAATAATTCTCAAGTGGGCAGGAAAGAAGACTCATGTATTCTGTTTTTAGTAATTTTATTTAAATTCCAAATTAAAAGGTATGCTTTTCATTGTTTATTAGATATTAAAATAAATATATTTATTTCTGAATAATTTTACAATGTTTTGATTTTTTTTCAATTAAATCAACATTTAAGTTTAAGTTTTCACCTCAGAATGAAAAGATTTCATATGACGATCCAGAAAACCTTTGTATTTAAATTTTTTAGAGCAATGAGAACATGGAAATTTTTTATCTTCAAGATTATGAGTTTTCAAATGACTTTGGATAGAATAATTTTGAATAAATCTAAATGAGCAAATGTGACACTCATAATTCATTCTCTCTCCATTAATATTTTGATGTAGATTTGAAACATGTCTCTCAAGGAATCCTTTCCTTTTATATATCTTTCCACAATCATTGCATTTAAATGAATCTTGAGAAGTCTTCGAATTCGCACTAGAAGAATAATTAAATTGATCAAAAAAATATTGTATTAGAAATAGCAAATAAATTACCTTTTTTTATTTTCTTGTTGAAATTCAGTGTTTTTGTTTAAATCTTTATCTGTTTTCGATTTAGTTAAAACTGCAAAAAAATATAAATCTTGAATTTGTTGATTAAAATGATAGTATAAAATTAATTTAGTTAAGGTAGTTGTTTTACCAAATGGGTTTTCTTAGGATTTTTTTGAAATTTAGACAAATACTTCTGCATCGATTGGCGGCAAAACGAAATTTATGAACAATATAGTTCCGGAGATATTAAATTCCAAAGTTTTTCAGACTATTATACTTTGCATTATACAGGATATCGGAAAGTTTACATACATATTCAAATATAATTAAGAAACTCTTCTTACCATTGTTATAAAAAACTAAACCAACATTAAACAATAACTAATATATTTTTTAAGAAAGTTTTAATTCATAGTTACAACATAGTTTCTGAGATAATAATGAATAAATAATGAAAAACGTATACTGAAAAATTTACACTAAAAACAAGCTGGCAGCAACGCATTTATTTAACCTAAAAAGTGGATTAACTTTAGTATTTTTTTGACATTTTTTCGCTTCAGCCATTATCGCAACAGCTTTCAATCTCTTATTAAGAAATTTTTGTTTTATAAATCTCACTTTAAACGCAAAATTAAATTTTTGTACCACTCGAAAAATGGTGAAGTGATACACATCAGGGTCCCCCCCTTCTCTCATTTTCAGATTTTTTTAAGAAAAATAAAGTTTTACTCTTAAAGAAATTCTAATATATTCTAATAGTATATTAATACAGAGCTCGAATATAATATTTGTTTTTATATTTCTCCTAAAAATTAAATTTTTGAACCACTTGAAAAATGGTGAAGTGATACCCACTTACCTCTCATTTTCAGATTTTTTTAAGAAAATTAAGTTTTATTTTTAAAATTTTTTTAATATATTTTAATAGTAGGTATATTATATACAAAGCTCGAATATAATATTTATTTTTTATCTCTCCTAGAAATTAAATTTTTGAACCACTGGAAAAATGGTGAAGTGATACAAAGGGTCCCCCCTATACCTCTAATTTTCAGATATTTTTCAGAAAATTAAGTTTTATTTTTAAAATTTTTTTAATATATTCTAATAGTACATTATATACAAAGCTCGAATATAATATTTATTTTTATATCTCTCCTAGAAAATTAAATTTTTGAACCACTGGAAAATGGTGAAGTGATACAAAGGGTCCCCCCTTATACCTCTAATTTTCAGATATTTTTCAGAAAATTAAGTTTTATTTTTAAAGAAATTTTAATATATTCTAATAGTATATTACAGAAGTGGCCACAACGTGGCTCTGCGAGCCGCATGCGGCTCTTCTGTCAATCTCGTGCGGCTCTTGAACCCTCTTGAATAATACTGATTTTAAAAAGAACAGCGCGTGGCATAAAGATCTAACACATTTTGAAGAGGTATAGAAAAAATGAAAAAATTTAACTAGGAAAAAACTGAATATAATTTTCAAAAGAATATAAAATAATTTTTTTTAATGTATTTTAAACATTATCAGACAAAAAGGGGGAGGGTCAAAAATGAAAATTCTATCCCTTTTGATCAAACTCAACCAAATTTTATATACATATTCTGTGGACTCCCAGAAGGAGATAAATGCAAAAACTTATACCCAAAATAGGGGGGGGGGATTCAAAAATGAAAATTCTAGCCCTTTTGATCAAACTCAACCAAATTTTATATACATATTCTGTGGACTCCCAGAAGGAGATAAATGCAAAAACTTATACCCAAAATAGGGGGGGATTCAAAAATGAAAATTCTATCCCTTTTGATCAAACTCAACCAAATTTTATATACATATTCTGTGGACTCCCAGAAGGAGATAAATGCAAAAACTTATACCCAAAATAGGGGGGGGGAGTCAAAAATGAAAATTCTAGCCCTTTTGATCAAACTCAACCAAATTTTGTATACATATTCTGTGGACTCCCAGAAGGCTAGAAATGCAAAAACTAACCACCCTAAATGGAGGGAGGGTCGAAAATGAAAATTCTAGCCCTTTCAACCAAACTATGTATACAAAATTTGGTTAGTTTTTGCATTTCTAGCCTTCTGGGGATCCACATAATATGTATACAAAATCTGGTTGAGTTTGATCCAAATAGGGCTAGAATTGTTTTTGACTCCCTCCCCTCTTTTTTATCTGATAATGTTAAAAATACATTAAAAAAATTCATTTATTTTCTTTTAAAAAATAAATTTAGTTTTTTCTAGTTAAATTTTTTCATTTTTATATCTCTTCAAAATGTGGTAGATCTTTATGCCACACCCTGTATAATAATTAAATTAAAAAAATAATAATAATAAAAATTATTTTTGTAATGTTATTAAGTAGAGCAAAAAATATATGTTACTTCATTTATATTTTATAAAATAAAAAAAGGTGTTTTTTTTTAATAAACCATTAATTAATCTCCAAACAATGTGGCTCGCTTTGAAACAGTTTTATAAATTTGCGGCTCCCAAAGTTAAGGTTAGTGGCCACCCCTGGTATATTATATACAAAGCTCGAATATAATATTTCCAGGGGCAGATCCTATTTATTGGTTTTTAGTGTGCAGCCCAGAGCCCAGGGCCTCGTGGATATAAAGGGCCCCCAGCCCCCAATGAAGACAATGAAAATAAGGACAACAATGTCGATCATTCGACTAAATTATTTATTAGTTCTTTCCATAAATTGTGATTTAGTAAATGACTTACAATTTTATGAGCAAATAAAGAAATTTGCAGCTCAGAAATGTAGAAAGGTTGCTTTATAATTTATATAACATAACTTCACATAACCTATTAATTTCTAAAGTCATATTAAATAAATAAAAAAAATGCTTATACCGTATACATCATTATAGAAAACAGTTTTAAAAAAAAGGCAATTAGTTTGATTAATTAGGTAGGCCCCCAACCCCAAGTAGTGCTATCCCAGGGCCCCACAAATTCACGTTTCGCCCCTGTGGCTTTCATATTCTCTAACTAAACAAATTTCAAGAAACATATTACGTCAAAGCTAAATAGAAACAATGACGACTAGAAAATTTGCCAACCCTCACTATAAAGTTTCGGGGTGAGGACGGCCTACCCAGCCTCCCTAGTAACGTCAATGAACGAGGCTCTAAATTCGTTTTTATTATCTCAGGTCCTCGAAGGTTTTTACTTGATCCTAAATGCTTTTTACTTAAAACTGAATCTGCAAATTTGCAAGTTTGCAAACCTTATCTTTACAGCGATAAGTGATGAAATCTTTACATTTTATCGTTGATAATTTTTTACAAGTGTTATTACATTAAGAAAATTATTCTCTATTATATAATATAATCTATTAATTACCTTTATTTTCTTTTGGTTTTGTCATCTTTGTTCCAGATAACATTTTTTCTTTTAATAGCAGGAATATTTTTGCATTGGTACATTTGTACTGATGTTTTAATAAAAATTGTAAACTTATGAACATAGTCTGACATAGACAGCATTTATGTAAAATTCCTAGAAAAAAAATCATTTTTAAATATTATTATAGAAAATTCTTCTAAACTGTATAAATTTAGATTTAAGTAAAAATTAAATTGAAAGTTTTTGTACCGAAAGTAGCAGAATTTTTATAATTGAAGGAGACAATAAAAGAGTGTGTCTTCTGCTGGAATTATAAAATAAATAAAATTTATAATCCAGCAGAAGACACACTCTTTTATTGTCTCCTTCTTAATAGTAAGTAAAAATGGTGAACTTTAATGCCAGTAATTGGCCAAAATGGGCTATAGTTCCCGAAGGTATTAAAAAAAACAATACAAAGAAGATTCCTGATATTTCCCCTGATTTTAGCTCATTTTTGTGACAAAATATCAATGCTGGTTGTCACCCTTGGCTTTGATTTTTCCTGGAATGAGTACACTGCTTCTGCATATAAGTTTGTCTTCCTATTCAGGGTCAAACGCTTTTTTACGCCCACTCAAGGCTTAAATTCGCCTCTGTCTCGAATATGGATCCCATCCTTGAGGTGAGCCTTCAAGCATTTTCTTGCCACCATAAAACATTTTCAAACATTCAACACCCCTTCGTGATTAAATTAGATACTAACCGAAAAATGCATTTACCAATTTGTTAATTCCTATAACTTCTAGAGACGGCAACTTTCTCTCTCCGTTCATCTTTTCGGCGACATATAACCTTCACTCTTTTAACACCAGCAAACCCGCACCCACAGATACCTTCAACTCGAACCAATTCCCTGAAATTTCTTCTCCTTCTTTTCAAGACGCAAGGGTGGTTTTCTACAGAGCTTCATCTTTTAGGTGCAACTATTCATATATCAATATTAAAAAAAAAAAAAAAATGGACACGAAGGGACTTTATGCAAATTCATCGGGCGGCTATTTTTCTAATGTAATCTTGTAATTTTTGAAATTATGTGAAAATATTAAGTATATTAAAATATTAAATTAAATAATTATTTTTATTTTATTTTTCAGTAAGTTTATGTATAACATTTGATTGTAGATAGTGAAGAGGCACCAAGAAGTTTAGAGGGGACCAGAGCTTTTAGCCTTCACTACTTATATTTACAACAGTTAGTAGACCTCGTATGTTCTTCTAGATATTAAACATATCGACGATTCTCTTGTTGAAGTTGGAGATTTCAACAATTTCTTCTTCGTGAATGGAGTAAATGGCCAAGGGATTTAATCTTCTTGGCCCATATTATTCCTAAGGAAAGTTTTTATTCTTTTCAAGGTGCTGAAACACCGCTCTGCCTGACTCACACATATTCATATCTCAAACAGGAATGTGTACATCCTTGTTTTCCACCGCGCAGAACAGTTCTCTCACTTGGGAGTTTGCATGTCGGCCCATTCCCTTATATTTCTTAAACAGAATAGTGGTTTTCTCCGGGGTCCATGACGACCCTCAATTCTTTTCTTTGAGAATCAACTGAAGCCGTCGATATTTGCTACCTCTCAAGATGAGACCAAGTTAATAGATCAAAGCGCATAGCGTACGCAGGCCAAGTTCGAGAATTGACTTGGCCGTACACGCTGTACGCTATTTACACGAACCATTTCGAGCCAATTTCGGCCCCCTGCAGCTCGGAACCCATTTGTGATACAGAGCTGAAATTATACACATTTAATTATGTAATCCATCTTGAAGAGAATACCAAATTTCAATAATCTATCTTAAATAGATTCCGAGATATGGACCTGAGAAAATAGCTAATTTCACTCACTCACTCACTACTCACTGACAGGTCATCAAAACCTATAGGGTACTTCTAATCATTCCAGCATCATTATATTTCGTCTGCTAGTAGAGTTTGGGACACAACCAAAGGGAAAATTCCAAAAAACCCAGACTTTCCCTCTTTCAACCCCTAAAGTGGAGGGGTGAAGTTTGCAGTGTAAATTTGCATCTATAAATGGAATGATCCTAGAATGCTAAAATTTGGTATCTTGGTAGAGTTTCGGGCATTAATTAAGGTGAAAATATTTGAACAAAAACTTTACTACCATTAACCCCCAAAATGTAGGGGTGAAAATGTAATGTCAATTTGTATCTATTAAATAAGAAATAAATCTAGGATGCTAAAATTTGGCATAATAGTAGAGTTTGGAGTAATAATAAAGGAAAAATACGAAAAACTCAGACTTTCTCTCTTTCAACCCTTAAAATGAAGGGGTGGGCATTGTAGGATAAATCTGCATCTAATATATATGAATAGAATCTAGGGTGCTAAAATAATATCTCAAAGCCTCTAAAATGAAGGGGTAAAATTTGTAGGGTAAATTAACTCCCCTTAAAATAATAATAATAATAAATAAAAATAAAAGCTACATATTAGCTTACAAAAAGAAGAGAATTCTCACCCAAAACTTTCTGTGAAAAAACAGGCCAAGTTCGAAAAATTAGTGAAATCTAGGATGCAGGCAAGTTAAATTCGCCAATAATAATTAAGTTGAGAAAATAGTACTTTCAATTATAATACATTCTTTCCATTTTGAATGACAATCTAAATTTATGGATTCTAAATTTTTAATTTAAATTATTTTCGTAATTGGAGACTCGTAGAAGGTCCACACCTTAAGCCAAGGTTTTCCGAAACACCTCAAATTTCACACAAACCACAATTTAAATTATTTTCATGAAACTTGGCTGGTCACGTATTTGTTCATTTACCCTAACGACATAATTCGTAACAGCCGAAGTTTCATGAAAATAATTTAAATTAAAAATTTAAATTATAATTGAAAGTACTATTTTCTCAACTTAATTATTATTGACGAATTTAACTTGGCTGCTTCTCGTTTTCACTAATTTTTCGAACTTGGCCTGTTTTTTCACAGACTGTTGGGTGAGATTGATTTCTCTTTATAAATTTAAAAAATTCATTTATATTTTCTGTACTATTTGAAGGCTCTAGAAATAGAGTAAAGGATCACGTTAAATTTGTTTTTAAGTGATATATTTCGTGCGAAACTCCAATAACTCAAGGACGTCATAATTACACCTAACGATAATAGCAGTATTTTATCTAGCTGTAACTTCAAAATTATAATAGTTAAAAATATAAAAATTCTGAAAAATAACTTCTATTATAAGGATAAAGTTTCCAGTTTTCAATTTTTTGAACTATTACTTTGGCCTGAATAAAAAAATTGATCGTTCAATGCAAAAATGTTATTTATATATAGGAAACTTATATCACTGTGCCTCAAATGTTAAAATTGAAATAGAAACTTGAAACTTGAGGGATATTTTTTTTAATTTCGAACCATATGAGCCTTGTTATTGGCCGACTGGTTATTGAGGATGTCTTCTAATCAAGCTAACGCGGGTTCAAGCCTGATTCGCTACAAATATTTGACCGGCTATAACTTGACCCTACACTAATTTAAACATATTTACACACACACGAACACTCAATGGCCAAAATGGGCTATAGTTCCCGAAATCCATGAAAAAAATTCTTTGTTCCCATTTGATTGGTTCGACAAATAATTTAATTAATAAATATAAAACTCAATTCTAGATCTTGATAAGTAAATCTCAACAAAAACACTTGTGTAAAAAAAGGCCAAGTTCGATTAATAAAATCCGTTTGCCAAAAAAGTAGTGAGATCTAATGCGCTGCCAAGTTCAACATCATCAATTTATTAAATGAGTCGAGAATATATTAGTAACTTCGATTAAAACGCATGTTTTTCATTTCACATGTCCCTCTATATTTTTTATTGATTTCACATTTTTAGATGAAATTATTTTCCTAAAACTTGGCTTTTACGCTTTAAATTATTATTATTATTGTTTGATAGGGCCTTCACCACTCCCCTCTTATTAAGATCCCATGATATAGTAACTAGTAATTCGTGACATACATAATAATGCGTAAAAGCCAAGTTTTATGAAAATAATTTCAACTAAAAATGTGAAATCAATAAAAAATATAGAGGGACATGTGAAATGAAAAACATGCGTTTTAATTGAAGTTACTAATATATTCTCGACTCATTTAATAAATTGATGATGTTGAACTTGGCAGCACATTAAATCTCACTACTTTTTTGGCAAACGGATTTTATTAATCGAACTTGGCCTTTTTTTATACAAGTGTTTTTGTTGAGATTTCACTTCTTTTTGTATGTTGGATTTATCCTATAAATTTAACCCCTTCATTTCGGGCCCTGAAGAAGGAAAAGTTTCGATTTTTCAATTTCGTCCTTTATTAATGTGTCAAGCTATACCAGTATGCCAAATTTCAGCATTCTAGGTTCATTGAATTTTTAGTATATGTTAATTAAGTCTATAACTTTCACCCCTTCATTTTAGGTCCTGAAGAAGGGAAAGTTTCGATTTTTGGATTTTTCCCATTAATTGTACCCCAAACTCTATCTGCCTGCCAAATTTCAGCATTCTAGGATTAGCGGAAGTACTCTAGAATTTTGATGAGTGAGTCAGTGAGTGAGTGAGTGACGAAAAAGCCTATCTTTGGCTTCTTGTAACATGGATGGTATAAACAGCAGAAATATGAAATTTTGTAATTTAGTTAAGCTTATGGACCAGTATTCTGGAAAAAAAATTCAGCCATGTAGAGGTTTCCATTACGAAGTTACAGAGGCGTCAAAATGGCCTGAGTTGTTTCCTGTAAAGGGTAGTCTGGCAGTGCACATCCCCGCTCGAATCGAACTTGGCTGGGGCACTGCCGTGCCCTAGAATAACTACAGTTTTATTATATCTATACATATATTAAAACAGATGAGAAAAAAATCAAAAGTGAAGCTAAAAGACTTGTTAGGGCGCATACCATAAACCTAAATCTAAATTTCATTCTTCTCATCCATTCTAATAACATTCCAAATTTAAAAGTTAAAATTTCATAAAATTAAAATGTAGTTATTTTACCTGTGTATGTAGGATAGTTGTATGTATTTTTTTCGTCCATAATAGAAAATCCAAGTCAACAAATATGCTAAATATATATTAAAAGGATGCTGGAACTCTTAAAATAAATAGCACAAACTAAACTCACAGGAAGCTCTCTCTTTTAATATATCATTCTTAAAATAACAAATTAAAAATGGATTTATTAAATAATTTGATACTTAATTAAAATCATTATTATAAGAGGGAAATATTTTATTTGGGTTGTATACATAAATTGATAATTAATAATAAATTGAAACTCTCATATTTCATTTTAAAAATAAAAATATATAGAATCTGATTAAAATTATTTAATGAGAAATACAAATTAAATAACCATTATTTTTTTTAACAAAAAACAAATAAGTTCAAATTACTGGCCCTTCATAGAACCATCTCTTCTCTTCCTCTTTTTGAGGTTCAGTTTAAAAAGTAAAAAATGGGACACTAGGGACATAGTGTCTGTAGGTCTGGTTTGTCCGTTCATCTGTCAGAGAATTGTAGGTTGCAAATTGCAAACTAAATAAGATAAAAACTTGAAATTTACAAATTATATATAATATATTCTTTTCCCTAAAATCAAAGATTGTATTAAAATTTTAATCCAAGAATTATTTTGGGAAAGGGAGAATTTTTTACGGGGCAGTGTCGTACCTAAGGGGGCGGTGGGTGCAGTTCGCACCGAGCGGCACATATTTTGGGGCGGCATTTTTTATATTTAATTATAGTTGTAAAAAACAACTTGTTCACTTCATAAGTTAACTATTCTATTTCCATATGAATTACTATATGATTTCGAATATTTTTCCTCGTCGTCAAGTAGAAAATATTATCTCTAAATTTTTTTGCAACGAAATTTTCTCTGGAGAGAGACAGACTGGTAGAACTTTTAATTGAATGTAATCGAAGGCAGCCCAGGGGTAGCGAGGAAAGAAAAAATTAACACATATCCAAATAAGGTGTAATTTATTGGAAGGAGCCTCAAAATATTCTCTTGCTACCCTTGATGCAATTCAGAAACGAGCCGTCAGGCTAATTGACGATTCTACCCTCACCGACTCCCTCGACTCGCTGGCTCATCGAAGAAATGTCTCTGCCCTTTCCCTTTTCTATAGATACTATCACGGCAGGTGCTCTGATGAGATAAAATCAATAATTCCCCCAAAGCATGCTTTGCACGTAGCACGCGTTTTGCCGACTCCCAACACTCTTTCGCGGTCAAATTAGAAAAGTGCCGGACCACTTCATTCGCCAATTCATATATCCCCATGACTTCAAGGAACTGGAACTCTCTCCCAGCCTCCATCTTTCCCAGCACTTATAATCTTCAAACCTTCAAAACCGGAGTGCATAGACACCTACGTCTACACCCTCTCACTTAATCAACTTTCCCTTCTCTTCGGTAATGCAAGGGTCTTTCGAGATCCATAGGGGCTGCATCTTTACTGGTACACCCCTTCTTGCATTCGATTGCATTGAAAAAAAAAAAAAAAAAAATCCTTCCTCCTTTCCTTTCAAACCGACGTTTCGGAGGATTCTTACTCCTTCTTCGGGGTTTCAAACGGTCAATGAATGAAACAAATAAAATGTTTACTTCTTCTCCTTATTTGATATGTGTTAATTTTTTCCCTCCTCACCACCCCTGGGCTGCCTTCCATTACATTCAATTATCTCTAAAAAATTTGCTCTGATACAGATATCAATGGTGGTATTTTTTTTTTTTTTGTAAATTAGGTATATGTTTTGTCTCATAGATGGGGAACCTGCGGCCTCAGTTTCTTGTGGCCTTTTAAAAAAGTATCTAGTATTTTTATAAAAGTTGCATTTATAGGTAAATCAACTTATGCGGTCTCCATTATTACTGTCTAATTTAAATATGGCATCCAATGTTAAAAAAGTTCCCCACTTATAGTTTGTCTCAATTACAATTATTTATCTATGTTTATTAATTTTTAAAAACCAACATTTGATTGACTTAGAAAGAGCGGCAAATTGGGGACCGCCAAAACCGGCAAAAGTTCTAGGTACGCCACTGTTACGGGATCCAAAATAAAAATATAATTTTTTATCATGAAGTGTGAGGTATATGGTAAATATCTTTTTAAATAGTAGACCAATGTACGGGAGTGGGGCTCCGAAAACGAATCGACTGAAACCAGATTCAAACCAATCTACTGATTGCATGCAATCATTTTTCCTAGTCGCAGTTGAGTTTCAGTTGCACGTGCCCTCAGAAGATGAGTGAACAAAAATTTAATATAAATACGATTTTCAAACACAAGACCTATAAAGTAGGAGCTAAATATCTGACTATTTAGCTTTGAAGAGAGACATTTCTTTTATTTAGTATGAGTTTGGGAAATTGACTTTTGATCAGCTAGATTGTCCAAAACCTCCCTGTGAGATGGTGCCCTAATGATCCTTCTTGAAGTCCTTGTATAAAAATGCTGACATTTTCACCTTGTTGAAGTTTTTGGTACATTTTTCATCTTATTTGACAAGTTTTAGAAATGAATTTAGTTAAATTCTGTTTTTAAAGAATCTGATAAAATACTTTAATACTATTGTGAGGAGGATCTTGGTCGAAGACTACATTTCCGTCTTCCCCCTTATAATCCTCAAAAGGTAAGCTACAAACAAAATGCATATTCTCACTCCCACAAAGTCGGGCCGAAAAGTTGCTTGTACACTCAACAACTATTACAGATACTTTTTGACGCTGTAAATGTTTCTTAGACTCTACAAATAGAGTTTTTGCTATTCCCTGATGACTATATTTCTTTGACACCGAAAGTAAACATAAATCAGCAGCTATATCATACTCTCTAGGAATATAATCCCAAATATTTTCTGGAATCCTATCGAATAGGTTTGAAATCAAGATAATTCTTTTCTTGTTATACTTTGGTCCTGCGTGATCGTTACGTGAGATCAAGTCGTAGAGCGCTACGCCAATAATTTGAGAATCCTCTTCTGAAATCACTTTAAGTGAAAGATTCTCTGATAAACTTCGGATTGCTCGTAGCTGAAACAAAAATATTTTTATTACAATTATTATTATTATTATTATGTGGTCAAATTTTGAATCTTTGCTACTAAATTCTTTCGAGGATATTTCTAATTGGGTATGCCATTAATATTAATCAAATTTTTCGTGTATTTTTATCTGTAATTTCTTAAAAATAAACTATATTTTTAATAGTTCATATAGTAATATGCGAGATAGTCAATAAAAGTCAAAACCATAGTTCTGTGCGCGTAATACATTCTAAAGGTTGCTGAGCTTGAAGATAATAGTTGGCCTAAGATCTGGCTGAAGAAACAGCTAAGAAATTTGAGCAATAAGATGCCGAAAAAATGGGTCCAAGATATGAAAATAAAGTGAAATAAACTGGTGGCTCAGAGGCGACATATGAGTTCTGTTGTCCGAGGAAGCATAGCTACTCAGAAGGAAGATGAAACTGGCAATATTAAATATGCAAGACCAAGAAATACAAGACCACTGGAGAAAGATAGAGATGTCCACATAGTGCTCTGTGTATAAGCATGAGGGAGACCACTCGCGGGCTATGTGAGAAGGAATAGAAATCATTCGAACATATATGCAAGTGTTAGACAATAAAGCGAAGGATAAAAAAATTAAAAACAAAAAGAATGGATGAAAAAAGTAAAAAACACAGATTGGTCTAAGATCTTAGTGGAAAAATAAATAAATAAATGTGTGTGTGGTGGAGGAAGTGGGAGACGATGGACAAGTTAGGCCTCTTTCACACATATGCAGTTCCATTCGGTTCGGTTCATTTTCGGTTCTTTTTCGGTCACTTCCGATAAGTGTGAAATGGTACTTCAGTTTCTATTCGGTACCTAATAGAAACCGTAGAGCATCGAATACCCCCTCGACACGAACAGTTTCCATCTGGTTTCTATTAGGTACAAACACGTGTCCAGGTAACAGAAAGCAATCAACGCGTTCACACACGCTTGGTTCAGTTTCTGTTTTAATCTGATAATGATAACGAGTGGATGATTATTATTTTTTGAAAGTTTTGAGCGGTTGAATACATTCCCTCATAAATGTAACTTGACGTTGAAGACGGTCTTTTAGCTTCACGTGTAATTCATCAAATGATTTCATTGACAACCTAAAGTAATTAACTAATTTCTCTTACCTTCGGGAAAATGGTGTAGAATGCTCCAAAACCCTGTCGTAAAGTGATGAGATGATGATCCCAATGAATCTATTATTCCTCCTTCGTTTTTTAATTTTTATATAGAGAGACAACATTGCAACAACTTGCTTTCTCTCCATGATCACTACTGAGTGTACGAAAAAAACAACCGAAAACGAACCGCATATGTGTGAAACAGGCCTAACAAATAAATGGTTATATTGTTGCTATTGATAAAATGACAAAACGACAAATATATATAATTTGTTTGTAAATACTCCTAAACCTCAAAAAGAGGAAGGGCGGAACCAATAAAATAAATAAATAAATAAAAATAATACAATATATTATAGTTCCTATAGTAATAGCTATACTATAGTTCCTATAGTAATAGCCCTACCCCTTATTCATTTTTAAGGTTCCGTACAAAATTTAAATGAAACCCCATTAGTGTAACTATTTCAATAATTATGCATAATATTTCAAATTTTCCCACAATTCACAACATATCGGACTTGTGCTGTTTTGCAGAACCGATCGCACCTGCACATACATTTCTTGTAATCAGCCAGAATAGTAGATTAAAGTCAGTTCAAAAAAAAACATTATTTAGCTATAATTCTCAAAGTATATGGTGTTAGCTCAAGGCCAAATATATTTAATGTTGATTAAATAGAATACTAGGTAGGGTATCACAAAAAAATCAGTATTTTTATAGTATATTCTGATGATAGGCTCACAGCCCAAATTGTAAATGGAGTTTATTCTTAAAAAAAAATTTACTTTTTGTGAAACATTTTCTAGATTTTTATTTAATTAATTATAATTAATTTATCTTTTGGGAGCAATTTTCAGGTAATTTTACTAAGGGCCAGTTGTATGTCGGTTGGTAAACTATTTTTAAACGTTCGCAAAGGGTAAAAGGCTGGGATGGCCAATCAGATGAAAGTGCCTGTCATCTGATTGGCAGGCACTTTCAACGGATTGGCCATCCCAGCCTTTTACCCTTTGCGAACATTTAAAAAGAGTTTACCAACCGACATACAACTGGCCCTAAGAACTACTTGGCATTTTTTTACCATAATTAAAATAAAATAAAAATAATAAATAAAAATCCTAGCATATTACTTAATTTATCGTCCGATTGAAAACCGAGCCAAGGGCTGAATACTTTTGTTGAAGGCAGAAATTAAATAATTAGAAAAGATTAAAATGAATTTTTTAAAAATAATTAATTAACTTAATTTAAACAAAAGAAAAAAGTAAAAAGGTACTTAATACGCACTAAAAAGAATCTTTATTGGTTTATCGATAAAAATAGGAAATATTAATTTAATCAGAGAAAAGTGTAATTACAAAGTCTAAAATTTTTTCGAATCACATTATTAGATCTTAATCTAAACCTCGTCTGAGTCTAAAAATCCAGAGAGAGTTCTCTGGTGTGAGCGAGCATTTTATATTCAACTCTTATTCTTTCCAAGTTATAGATTAATACATAAGTTCATCCTTAGTTCCGTAACTACTGTTATAATATGTGAAATTATTATAATATTCTAGAATAGCCCCTCTCAAACTGTCGAAATCCAGAGAGAGTTCTCTGGTGTGAGCGAGCATTTTTTATTCAACTCGTATTCTTTCCAAGTTATAGATTAATACATAAGTTCATCCTTAGTTCCGTAACTACTGTTATAATATGTGAAATTATTATAATATTCTAGAATAGCCCCTCTCAAACTGTCGAAATCCAGAGAGTTCTCTGGTGTGAGCGAGCATTTTTTATTCAACTCTTATTCTTTCCAAGTTATAGATTAATACATAAGTTCATCCTTAGTTCCGTAACTACTGTTATAATATGTGAAATTATTATAATATTCTAGAATAGCCCCTCTCAAACTGTCGAAATCCAGAGAGTTCTCTGGTGTGAGCGAGCATTTTTTATTCAACTCGTATTCTTTCCAAGTTATAGATTAATACATAAGTTCATCCTTAGTTCCGTAACTACTGTTATAATATGTGAAATTATTATAATATTCTAGAATAGCCCTCTCAAACTGTCGAAATCCAGAGAGTTCTCTGGTGTGAGCGAGCATTTTTTATTCAACTCTTATTCTTTCCAAGTTATAGATTAATACATAAGTTCATCCTTAGTTCCGTAACTACTGTTATAATATGTGAAATTATTATAATATTCTAGAATAGCCCCTCTCAAACTGTCGCTTTTTTCCTGTACCATTATGAACCGCTTTCCCGTAGGGATATTCGATATACATCGATGCATCAAATTCACTCCATGTTTACAATACAATGCATCTAATCGATCCGATATTTTTAGAAGCTATCGATATACTCGATGTATCGATGTATTTTCATAAAACATCGAATGCGTGTCAGTAAATTTCTGATGATTTGTCTATTTACTTGCGTAGCCCAGTAGGAAGACTCAATGAGAACCCATTGGAAATTTGGTATGATCTAAAAATTCAGCTTCCTAAACTGCAAACAATTGCATACAAATACTTAACCATGGTGGGAACATCAGTACCATCTGAACGTTTATTTTCCAAAGCGGCCCAAATCGTCAATCAGCAACGAAATAGATCGTAAGGGAAACGCTTAAATAAACTTTTATTTTTACAAAGTCTTCCAAAAGAACACTGTAAATAGGAGTTTAATACCGGAATTTATATAATTGTGAATTATTTTTATTTTTTCTACTTTTTGTAATAATAAAGAATTTTCTCACACATTGCCTTTATTTTTTTTTAATAAAAAACACCTGAATCAGTGAATGATTGCATGAAGAGTCGATTTTTGTTTCTTAGTTACATAGATTCCTTGAACATCATTGAACACACACACAAAAGGCGTGTGGACTAGGAGAGTGCTGTTGTAAGAGTAGTAGATAATTAAAAATTGTCGTTTGTTTGTATGGAGTGTCAGGGAGCTGACTACAGCTTTGTGATGTAATGTTAGAAAAACTACTCGATGCATCGAAAAACATCGATGTTTCTAACCGATGCATCGAAAAACATTGATGTACAGTCGCGATGCATTGCATCGAATACAAAATTGATGTATTTTCTAAGTGGACAACCCTACTTTTCCGATACTATAATATGGTAAATATCATTTTGACGCTTTGTGTATGTAACACTTGAAAACAAAAACTAATTAATTGGAATTATGTACCATATACATCATACAGTGCCGGCCCGAGGCAAGTTTTAGAATAGAGCGAGACCCAATCAATTATGGCGCCCCCTTACTTGCTCTAATATACCGAATACCAGTTGGGTCTTTGTCGCCCCTGGTCAAGCTTTGGGTCTTGCGGTCTTAGGGCCAGTTGTATGTCGGTTGGCAAAAGGGTAAAAGGCTGGGATGGCCAATCTGATGAAAGTGCCAACGGTTAAAAAGAGTTTACCAACCGACATACAACTGGCCCTTAAAGTCATTCACATACTAGCCACATGCTCTCAATCAAAATATCGAAAAAGGTAAAAAAAAATTCCTTTATTTTTCTTTCCCACAGAGACGGCTCTGGGACTTGGCGCCTGGAAATGCCGCTCCGTTCGCTATATGGTAGGACCTGCCCTGTATACATATTATTATACTACATCATTCGTAATAAATTTATAACAGAAATAGTATGGAATCGGATAAATCAAAAATACAGAATTATTATTAAGTGGACCAGACGTTTCGTCAATTTATTTTGACTTCCTCAGTGGCTAATTTTATCATTCTTTGTCAAAAACAGTTTTACTATAAAAGAAAACATCATTAATCTTTCTTTAACATACTCTTGGCTCACAATGATCAATAATCTTGGAAACAACTTTTTCTTTAACAATTAAAATTTGTCGTCGTTTTAATACAGAAATATTGTTAAATATTATTGTGAGCCAAGAATATGTTAAAGAAAGATTAATGATGTTTTGTCTTATAGTAAAACTGTTTTTGACAAAGAGTGATAAAATGAGCCACTGAGGAAGTCAAAATAAATTGAAGAAACCTCTGACCCACTTGATAAAAGCTATGTGTTTTTGATTTATCCAATTCCCTATTATTTCTGTTATATTATAATACTTTATGTGGTACTTTTAGAAAAGTTGGAGAGTTGCCATGGGATCGAGTCGCAAAGGGGACTGGTGGTTGGTAGTATAAAATAGACCAGTCTTAGGACTTAGCTGAGCATAAATCAAACTAAAAATTTCTAATAAAAAACATTATTATTACTACGTTATAGAATATACATGTTTGTTTACTATAACTTTGCTGAAGAACATTTCACTTACGCTTAGATTTTAATATTGTAGTTTAGTATATATTGATTTTGATTTAAAGATATAATTTAAGAATATTGGTATCAAAGTATTGATATAACTGTTGTTATTTATTTAAAATGATAAACCTTATAATTGTATATTCATAGCGAAGTCAACTACTTGTTCGTTATCATTAATTCAATAGAGGCGGGGATTTGACCTAATGACCCTATCATTTAAAACCTTTATTATGTCAAATTAACTTACTAGACTATTTATAGGAAACTAGCTGACGCCCGGGCCTTCGGCCCGCG
Organism: Forficula auricularia; assembly: GCA_024734495.1. Taxonomy (NCBI): domain Eukaryota; kingdom Metazoa; phylum Arthropoda; class Insecta; order Dermaptera; family Forficulidae; genus Forficula; species Forficula auricularia. The sequence continues at coordinate 6,305,335 of JALMQS010000117.1, forward strand.
CGTCACCTAGCCCCTGGCGGGGAGCGTCTCCTTTTATGGTTAAAATTTATATATTTAGATAATAGCTGACCCAACCACTCGTTGATCAAAAATTTAAATATATTTAAAAAATAATAATAGTTTTGAAAATAAATTGAAAATGCAAATAATTATAGAATAGGTATTAAAACAGTAAATGAATTATTTGTCAAAATTGTTCCCTTAACCAAAAATAATATTGACAGTTGAAAGATTTCCAAAAAGCTAGTGTTGGTTCTTCTTCGATAAGCCATAAAATAATAATGATTTCAGTTGAATTTTTAAAATATTTCGTAATAATAATTGAGACAGTTTTCTGGTGGATCATTGTCAAAGACGACCCCTTCATCTGGGTCCTTATATTCGTTAAATGGGACGGTAGCCATGTGAACCATGGTTTTCTGGCTGGTCCTGGCCATGCTTGGATTAGTGCACTCAATGAGCGCAGCTGGAAAGTGAAGACGTAATTTATTCTTGGCTGCCTGCAATAACTGACTTGCAATTCCTAAGCCCTGGTACTCTTTAGCCACAGATACAATACAGATTAGACCAACGCGATCTACTTCCGCGGGTACATGATCCCATATCGTTCCGTATTTATGTGCCGCTACTTTGAAAAGTCCAACCATATGTTTAAGTCTTATGTTTTTGTATTTTGGAAATCCTTTATCATCTCGTAATATTTCTCGGCAAAGTACCACACCAATGATTTGATTGTCGGCAGATATTGCTTTAAAAGAAAGATTCTGAATAAGTGAGGTGATCGAACGACACCGAAACAAAAATATTAAGTGAAAGATTACAAAAATGTTTAAAAAAATGTATTTCGTCAGAAGCAAAAGCTTTTAATTTTATAAAGCATAACAATCTAGGATTAATTTGCAGCAACGCTCACGTCAATGCTGCCGACAGGAGCGCTGATGCCGTCGATATATTTACAGTATATTTACGGCAAATTTGAAATATAATTCTAATTTGGACTCGAATTTTGAAATGAAAGACTCCAATTCATTTTATTTTATTTTATTTATTGGGCCTCCGAGGAGCGGGCCGCCTCTTACAAGAAAATTTAAGATTAATACACAAATTTACCCACAAATCCTTCACACCTTCGGCTTCAGAACAAATTAATTCAGATTCAGAGCGGGTGGTTGAGAGAGCCAGGATTAATCCTGGCTCACATTTCACATTTCTTTTTTTTTTTTTTTTTTTTTTTTTTCACAAAAAATAATCATACGCCACCCGCTCTCCATGTTCTTCTGCCGAAAGTGTAAAAATTAAGAAGAGATCCCCTCATCGCCCTATATGTCAAATCGTTTATTGTTTTTTGGGATATACCCAGAGCGATGAGGGACTCCACCGCTTTATGCCACCACACTCCCTTCCACGAGAGTGTGATGGCCTCGACCCTGACCGAGCCCGCCCCGACGCCAAATCGCTCCGCAATATTATCTACCAGACTGGAGTTGCCCCTATATTTTTCTATTTTATTTCGGTGGGCAACACCCAGTCCTGCAAGCGCGGAGACGATCTGGACGTCCAAAACCCACACCACCCCCGCCGCATCCTTTGCCACGATGTCTGGCTTTCTATTGCTCGGCCGAGCTGGAGTACAAGTACTCCAACTCGACACGCATTCCCTTTTGATCAAATCGTCGGCCAGACATCGTACCACAGCGTCATGCCTCTTAACCCGCCCATCCGCGGTCCTATCACAACATTGGATGATGTGCGCGGTTGTCTCAGTTCGTCTGCACCCAGCCCGGCACATCGGGGGCCCCTCCGGCCGTCTTCCCCTGCTGGTTCTTACGGCTGAAGGAAGGGACCCCGAATTAAGAAACATTAAATATATTGATAATTATTCCTCCTACCCCCCTTCACCACTCAAAAATTAAATATTAAATTCGCTTTTCTTTGCGTACAGAAGAAGAAATTAATCACATCTTATTTGATTTATATTTTATATATTTTTTGTTTAATTTTTAAAAATTTGCCACTTTTTTATAATTTTTTAAAAATCTAAATTTTGTTATTCTTATTTTTTGATTTTTACAAAATTGAACGACTTAAGACATTCATGCCCGAGTTTCTCATGGCAATACTGGAGCAGCCTGTCATACAAACAACACCTGATCTCTTTTAAATATTTGGACCCTTATATCCGATTATCGATCCCAAATTTTAAAAAATGATATAAAGATTAAATTAATGTTAAAATTCTTCTGTCTAATGTTTTTATTTATTTGAGTCTTACTTTCGAAGTCAGTCTAAAGAAAAATTAAGAGCATTCAGAAAATACAAAATTGAAGAATTACAAAGAGATTATGTGAAAAAAAGCGCGAATATAAAAAGAAAGTGGAAGAAATGAAAATGGAAGAAGCAGAAAAAGTTTGGATTGAGTACACAAAAAGGAAATTAAAATGTTTATAGAAAAATCATGAGTTGAATTTAAGCTGATGAGTTGATTTTAAGCTCGATATGGGCTAGAAATGATATAGCAAGCTTTTGGTTGAAATCGGAGCATTGGAAGTTGGCATTTATATTAAAGATTTTTCATTTTCTGTTATTTTCTCAAGAACAGGTCAGAGATAATTTGCTGTACTTATCAAGTGTCATAAGTTATCAGTTGTGTATAAATTTTAATCCGATTGAAATAAAGGAAGGGAGTGTAAATTAGAAGTGTCGCAAAATAGATATTTTAATCGTTCATATCTCGGAGACGGTAAAAGTCGTGGAGCTTTGGGATTTGAAACTTAAGTTATCTAGAGACTAGAATAAGTACCTCAAGATTTTATCTAAAATCGAAGAAACAGAAGTACATTTTCACTTGAAGATTTTTGCTGTTTTTTTAATAATCGGTACACTTATCAAATATCTTAAGTTTTTCAAAGAGTACAAGTTCCGATTAGAATCAAGGGAGGGGAGAAAATTAGTCATGTTGGAAAAAAATTAATGATCTTATCTCGGATATGGTAAGTCGCAGAACTTAGGCATTTGAGACTTAAAGTATCTTGAGGCTAGAAGAAGTGCCTCAAGAATTTGGTTAAAATAAAAGGAACGGAAGTAGCTACATGTTTATTTGAAGATTTTTGGCATTTTGTAATTTTCTCAAAATGACTTCTATGGATTAATAGTCGGTACACTTATCAAATATTTTAGGTTTTTCAACGAGTATAAATTCCGATTGATGAAATCAAAGAAGGGGAGTAAATTAGGCATGTCTCATAAAAAATATTTAATTAATCGTCCATATTTCGTATATGGTAAGTCGCAGAGCTTCGGCATTTGAAACTTAAACTATCTAGAGGCCAGAACAAATAACCCTAATTATGGTTGATTTTGAAGAATCGGAACTACCTACTTGAAAATTTTTGTTGTTTTGCTATTTTCTCAATCATCATCATCATTGAGTATACAGTCCTAAGACTGGTTTGATGCAACAATCCGTCTCCACTCGACTCTGTCCCCTGCCAGCTGTTTGACCTCTCTAAAATGTCTGGCATCCCATATCCCCAATTATTTGGTTGAAATATTCTAATCTGGGTCTTCCCTTCCCTTTTCTTTCCCACCTCCCCCTCCAAGATATCCCTAAGCAGTCCCCCGTGTCTCAGTGTGTGCCCCATCATCTGACCTCTTCTCTTCTTCAGACTCTTCCACAAGGTTCTTCTTTCTCCGATTCTTCCAAGAACTTCTTCATTTGTAATTTTATCCATCCATTTGATATTCATCATTCTTCTGTAGCACCCACATTTCGAAAGCCTCCTAATCTCTTTCTCTCCGCTTTTCTAATTGTCCAGGTTTCACACCCGTACATGGCTATGCTCCATACATATGTCTTCAATAGCAACTTCCTGTTTTCTAAGCTGATTGAGGAGGAGCATAGTAGTTTTTGTTTTGAATTAAACCCCATTTTTGCTTGGGCAATTCTTGATTTAATTTCGTTTTCGCTCCTCCCATCCCATGTTATTTTACTTCCTAGGTAGCGGAATTCCTTAACTCCTTCTAGGTTCTCTTGGTTAATTTTGATGCTTTCCTGTCTCGTTTGTTCTTTTTTTGTACATAGGACTTTGGTTTTATTCTTGTTTATTTTCATTTTGATTTCTTCTATTAGGATTTGGTTAATTCCATTCAAGGCGTCCTCTAATTCTTTTTTATTGCTTCCTAGAAGGACAATGTCATCGGCAAATTTTAACATAGCGATCTTTTGACCTTGGATTTCGATACCTGTATCAATTTTGTCTTTGAATTCTTTAATCGCTTCTTCTATGTATAAGTTGAAAATCATGGATGACAGCACACATCCTTGTCTTACACCTTTTTTTATTTTGGCTTCTCTTTGCTCATCTCCAATTTTTATAATTGCCGTCTGGTTTTGATATAGATTATAGATTAATCTTCTCTCCCTGAATTTTATTTTCGCCTGTTTTAATATTTTAAACATAATTTCCCAATTGACGTTATCGAATGCTTTTTCTAGGTCTATGAATCCGATGTAGACAGATTCTTCCTGATAAATGCCCTTTCTATTATTAGTCTAAGAGAGAGAATTGCTTCTCGGGTGCCTCTGTTTCTTCTAAAGCCGAACTGGTCTTCCCCCAGATTTTCTTCAACTCTTTGTTCTATTCTTCTTTGGATTATTTTGGTTAGGATTTTGGAGGCATGTGAGGTTAGGCTAATGGTCCTGAAATTTTCACATTTATCCGCGCCTGTCTTTTTGGGAAGTGTGACTATTTTGTTTTTTTCGAAATCTTTTGGGATGATTCCCAATTTATAGATTTTGCTAATTAGTTCAAAAAGTTTGTCACGTGCCTTTTCTCCAGAGTTCTTTAGGATTTCAGCTTGTATATTGTCTATTCCGGGTGCTATATTATTTTTTAGTTCCTTCAAAGCTGTCTCGAATTCTGACCTGAGTAAGGGGTCTCCTAATTCGTTTTCGTCCACAGATTCTTCTTCTTTTGGATTCATTGTTTTTTCTTCTCCATAGAGTTCTTCTAGGTGTTCCTTCCATCAATTTGCCTGTTCGTTTTCGTTTAGAATAATGTGGCCTCTTTATCTCTTATGTTCTTGCTTTTTGGCTTGTCTTCTTGAAAATTTCTTTTTTTCTCAATAAAAGCTATAACGATTTACTGTCCTTATATCTATTTAGTACCTGGCCACCGAGAGATGCTCGATAACTTTTTGCTTCAGTTAAAAGCTATATATTAATCCTCGAACCCCCCCACTTCACCCCACCACCCCACATCCACTCCTACCCCAAATCCACCCCTCTCCCCATACCCCTCCACCACTGCACCGCCCACATCACCCCCACCGTCACCTCCACCTTCGTCCCCGCACCCTCACCGAGTTTTTGCATTTCAAACCTTGTGGTGGCCCACAGATTGTGTGTATATATGTATAGGTATATAAATAAATATCGTATAATAATTTTTTTTAATTAAATAACAATTTTTCAGTTCATCAATTAAATTGAGAATTCTAATATAGAAAAAATACATTTGTGGGATTTAAAACTCGATTTTTAATCAATTAAATTTTTTTTTATAAATTTTATTAAACCAATTATTTTACATGAATTAATGTATACATTGTATTTTAGCTTCGACTCCGGAGATTACTTCTCCACCATCGAGTGTCCTTGATCATCTTTTTAGTCCTTGTTTTTATAAGAGAAAAAACTAATTAAATAAAAAACCTCTTTTCCGATAATTATTTCAATTCCATTATCGTCCCAGTCCCGTTCTGTCCAATTCATTCAATCAATTAAATTTTTTTTTTTTTTATAAATTTTATTAAACCAATTATTTTACATTAATTAATGTATACATTGTATTTTTTGCTTCGATTCCGGAGAATCAATCATGAAAGAAAATTATTATAATCAATTAAATTGTCTAACTTTTAATATATATAATAATATTTGTTATGATCTATTAGTGGAATTTAAAATTAAAAAAGCAATTAATAATTAAAAGGAAATTGAATAAAAATATAAATATAGATTTTTATCGAGACAACCACATGTGAATAATTATTTCAATTAACAAAAAACCCATCAAAAGACAACTTAGCCGAAGATGAGACCGAGACAGATTGAATCGCCAACACAAAACCCTCATAACCCGTGAATTTCATCCAAATCATTAGAGCCGTTTTCGAGAAACCGATTGGATATATATATAAGATTTGTTCGTTTAATATAATAATAATAAGAATAAGATTATATATATTTATATTCATTTATAGAAATAACTTGATCATATTTTGTACTAGGTGCAAGGCCCGCCATTTTGGATTGTTAGTTTTTGTATTTATAGCTCTCTAGAGACCCACAGATTATGTATACAAAAATTTGAAGGAGACAATAAAAGAGTGTGTCTTCTGCAGGAATTATAAATTTTATTTATTTATAAAGAGACTATAGTTTCGAGGGCTTTGCCCTCTTCATCAGTCTATTACAATGGATTCACAGGAATTAATTTATACAAAAATTGGTTGAGTTTGCTCCAAGGGCAAGAATTTACATTTTTTCACCCCCCCCTCTCTTTTTGGGTTGGTTTTTGGAGAATTTTTGAAACAAAAGTTGTCAGAAATCATATCCCCTACAACATTTCTCATAATAAAATTTGCCGTAGAGTTAATAGTTTAGGAATTATTTGATCATTTCTATTAGTGCGCCTCCCCAAACTCCCTTTTGGGGTCAAAATATCAAAACGTTATTTAGCTATAAACGTAAGTTAGAAGACATCTGATCCAAATATGAAATTTCATAATGATCCCTACAGCCGTTTTTTACGTGAATCGTGAGCAACTTTTCACGGAAACCACGCAAGCAAACAGACAGACAGACAGACAGACAGACAGACATAAATTTTGTTGAGGGTGTTTTCGTTCATAACTTTGCTTGAAACGTGTGCAACCAAAATTTGGAGTGATTTGGAGCAATGTACATACAAAACCTTAATTTTATATATATAGATTTTTAGTTTGTATCTGTATTTCTGTATTTCTAGTTATATTTCATGTATTAAGAATGGAAAATAAATTAAGTCGGAATTATACTGATAAGGGGTGTTGTGTCGTGGCCGTCCGGACGGACAGAGCGTTATCTAATCTATACATACATTTTCAACCATTGGATTTTCAGTAATTTTTTTGTCCTCAATCTGATTTCTATCTACATATTAAAGGCATTGTTTATTTGAATCTCGAAGCTATAAAGTGAAAATAACTTTTAAAACCTTAGAGATAGATCCCTCAAACTGTCAATACCTCGGGAGAGATATATCAAATAATGATATACTATAGTAACTTAAATATAAAATTAAAATAAAATTTACGGACTCGTTCTTTATCATTTTCTAGACATCTAGAGCAGTTTTTCAAAAAATTTCCCACGAATCTCCTATCTTATAGGATTTTACGAAAATCGCGGAATTAATTCTTTTGCTTTATTACGGACCTCTCATTCACGTGATAACAATACGAGTTGAGGTTTGGCTTGAAAAATATTCAAAAATATTCAAGGCCTCCAAGTAGCTATCAGATACCTGGAAGATTACACTGAACATATTTTGAGATAACATGAATAAGAGATATTATAGATTAGGCGTTTTCATCTACATCTAATCCAATTTTATTTCAGAAAATCCTAATTGTATTTGACCGTTCTCAATTGAATAATAGAAAATCACAATTGCATTTCAGAAATCTCAATTCAATTCCAGAAATTCTCAATTGTATTTCAGAATTCTCAAGTAAATATTAGAAAATTTCACTTGTATTCCAGAAAATAAACATATGGTATATGAACAACTAACTAAACCAGGGGTCCCCAAACTAAGGCCCTCGGGTTAAATCCGGCCATTGAAACTTTTTCATCCGACCCGAGCCAACTACAGAATTAATTCACAAATATTCACTATATTAAATATTAATGCCATATAATGGCATATTATTAATATAATTTCCGTATAATATGTTAGTACCTGGAGCCACCGAGCCATGCTCGGTAACTTTTTGCTTCAGTTAAAAGCTATATATTAATCCCCGAACCCCCACCTTCGCCCCCCGGACCACCACCACTTCACCCTACCTCCTGCACCCCTCCACCCCACCCCACCCCAATTCCGCCCTACCCCCGAAACCACTTCCCTCGCCCCCCGTACCCCTCCACCACCGCACCCCCACATCTCCCCCACCGTCACCTCCACCCTCGCCCCCGCCCCCTCACCCAGTTTTTGCATTTTAAGTCTTGTAGTGGCCCACAGATTATGTGTATATATGTATAGGTATATAAATAAATACCGTATAATAATTTTTTTAATTAAATAACAATTTTTGAGTTCATCAATTAAATTGCCAAATTCTAATACAGAAAAATACGCTTGTGGGATTTAAAATTCGATTTTTAATCAATTATTATTTTATTTTATAATTTTAATTTTATTAAACCAATTATTTTACATGAATTAATGTATACATTGTATTTGAGCTTCGACTTCGGAGATTACTTCTCCACCATCGACTGTCCTCTTGATCATCTTTTTAGTCCTTGTTTTCAATAAGAGGAAAAAACTAATTAAATAAAAAAACCTCTTTTCCGATAATTATTCCAATTCCATATTCTTTCCCCTCATCTCCATCATTTCAATCAATTAAATTTAAATTTTATTAAACCAATTATTTTATATTAATGTATACATTGTATTTGAGCTTCGACTTCGGAGATTACTTCTCCACTATCGACTGTACTTGATCATCTTTTTAGTCCTTGTTTTTAATAAGAGGAAAAAACTAATTAAATAAAAAAACCTCTTTTTCCGGTAATTATCCGATTCCATTCCAATTCTTCATTCAAGCAATCAATTAAATTAAACCAATTATTTTACATGAATTTATGCATACATTGTTTTTGAGCTTCGATTCCGGAGATTACTTCTCCACCATCGACTGTCCTTGATCATCTTTTAGTCCTTGTTTTTAATAAGAGGAAAAAACTAATTAAAGAAAAAAACCTCTTTTCCGATAATTATTCCAATTCCATATTCTCCCTTCATTCCCCTTTATCAATTAAATTTAAACCAATTATTTTACATGAATTTATGCACACATTGTTTTTGAGCTTCGACTCCGGAGATTACTTCACCACCATCGACTGTCTTTGATCATCTTTTTAGTCCTTATTTTTAATAAAAGGAAAAAACTAATTAAATAAAAAAACCTCTTTTCCGATAATTATTTCAATTCCATTATTCATCAATTAAATTAAACCAATTATTTTACGTTAATGTATACATTATATTTGAGCTTCGATTCCGGAGATTACTTCTCCACCATCGAGTGTCCTTGATCATCTTTTAGTCCTTGTTTTTAATAAGAGGAAAAACTAATTAAAGAAAAAACCTCTTTTCCGATAATTATTTCAATTCCATTATTCATCCCATGCTCATCAATTAAATTTTTTTTTATAAATTTTATTAAACCAATTATTTTACATTAATTAATGTATACATTGTATTTTTTGCTTCGATTCCGGAGATTACTTCTCCACCATCGAGTGTCCTTATTCATCTTTAGTCCTTGTTTTTAATAAGAGGAAAAATCTAATTAGATAAAAAAACCTCTTTTCCGATAATTATTTCAATTCCATTATTCCCCAATCAAGTCGATTGGATCCTTCTCCTCATCAATTAAATTTTCAAACTTTTAATATATATAATAATAATTATAATGATCTTATTGTGGGATATAAAATTAAAAAACCAATTATTTATTAAAAGGAAATTGAATAAAAATGTAAATACACATTTTTATCGAGACAACCACCTGTGAATAATTGTTTCAATTAACAAAAAACCCATCAAAAACAACTTAGCCGAAGATGAGACCGTGACAGATCGAATGTCCAACACAAAACCCTCCTAACCCGTGAATTTCATCCAAATCGTTAGAGCCGTTTTCGAGAACCCGACCGGATATATATATATATATAAACTTTGCTCGTTTAATATAATAAGATAAGATATCCGACCCGCCCATAGTTTTTAATGTTCACATGTGGCCCTATCTCTAAAAAGTTTGTGGACCCCTGAACTAAACAATTGACATTTTCTGAAATACAGATGAGGTTTTCTGAAATTTAATTGAAATTTCTTACCTTACCTACCCTAAAGTGTAGTTTTACGATATTTTTACTTTATCCAATGCGAAGCATGGGTAAAGTATTGTATTTTATATATAAGATAATTTCTCATTTACCCAGTTTACCAGGGTATATACTCTAAAATTAATTAAATATAATTTAAATCGAATTAAAACAACATATTTTTATCAAGGTTTTATTTTTGCTATAAACATTATATAATCGCCAAATGCTAGTGTGATAAGATTTATTGGATAAGTACCTCGTCAATTGCAGGCAATGGAAGGTCGGGATATTTTCTCGTTAATATTTTATTAAGAGGTTCATTAATCAAAAACTCTTTACAGACATGTTGATAAATCTCTTCGCGATCTTCAACAGTAGCAGGTACAATTTTAATACCTGGTGGAAGCATTTCTTCTAGTATATCAGAACTACAACTGAAATAAGTTGCTAAAATTATAAAATAGGCGAGGAATACGCATGCGTTACGAAAGCTTATTTCCCCTACTTTCCCGCAGTTGACCAATTAATTAATGCAATTAATTATCTCACCCTTAGGAAGTCAGTCCTATCACTAATCAAATATTTTGCTATCATTAACATGAATATAACATTTTTTAAACATTATTGAATTCGTTTAGTTTATTTAATTGAAAATATATGGACGAATCTAGACACACGGCAGTGTGTCAGCCAAGTTTGGAAAAACGGCCGACGCACCGGCCATGTGTATATTTACACGAACAATCATTTCAAGCTACTTTCGACCCCACCATAACTCAAAAAACTATTAATTTAAATTAAATTAAAAATTAAATTTTGTATGCCTAATAAGACCCACTAGAAGACCTAGAATCCCAAATTTCATGAATAATTCTATTATAGTTCTTGAGTTATTAAGCTCTGAAAAGTGCCATTTTTAACACTGACTCACTCACTGACATATCAAAAACCTAAAGTACTTCCGCTGATCCTAGAATGCTGAAATTTGACATACTGGTAGAGTTTGGGCTACAATTAAAGGAAAAAATCGAAAAAGCGAAACTTTCCCTTTTTCAGGACCTAAAATTAAGGGGTGAAATTGATTATATAGGCTTAATTAACATATAGTGAAAATACAATCAAGCTAGAATTCTGAAATTTGGCATACTGATGGTAAAGCTTCGAACATTAATAAAGGAGGAAATTGAAAAACCGAAACTTTCCCTTCTTCGGGGTCCGAAATGAAGGGGTGAAATTTATGAAAAACCGACCGTGTTTTTAATAGATATTTTATGAGAAATATTTAATTATTATTAATATAAATATTTAAATGTAATTATTTAGATAAATTAAAGGATAAAATTTTTCAAAAATTAATGATATCTGACCAAAAACATAAATGTGAAAAAGGGGCCAAGTTCGGTACCAACGGCTTCGCCGACAAAAGAGTTGAGATCTAAACGGGTACCAAGTTCCATAGCAGTTGCTTAAATCATAGCTATAGGGATGAACAACGATCTTCAATTGATTTAAAAGAAAATTTGTTACGTTCTTTGATATTAAATTTATAACTTGGCAAGTTTTATATCCAACTAAATTGTTTGTAGTATAAAATAAGAACAACTAGATAAATTTTAAGCTTGTATTAAATATCATCACGTTAAACGTAATTTATTGACTATTATAACTTGCCAAGTTATAAATGTAATATCAAAGAATGTAACAAATTTTCTTTTAAATCAATTGACGAACGTTGTTCATCCCTATAGCTATGATTTAAGCAACTGCAATGGAACTTGGTACCCGTTTAGATCTCAACTCTTTTGTCTGCCCACCGAACTTGGCCCCTTTTTCACATTTATGTTTTTGGTCATTTCTATTACAGAAGGCATTTTGTTTGTAAATGATATTCGTTTCTTATTACATTTTTTGATCTAATAAGATTATTAAAAGTATTTTCTTCTGTTTACCCGAAATATCTCATTGCTTCAGGCATTGCCTGAGGGCGGGAACTTTTGGAGGTGGCAAGATCTTCAAATCAGTGCCCCTCCCAAAAATTATGTGAAACACGTTTTTCCAAAAAGTTTTCGTGAATTTGTTTGATGCTGCTTATTTTATTAGAATTCATTTAATAATAAATTGTAGAGTTAATGTGAATATATTGGATGGCAAAATGGGTTTGTGCCCGATGCCAATAAATAATAAAAAAAATTTGTAATAAAACATTGTAAAATTTTAATAAAATAAGTACTGATATGTTTATTAACATATTTTACAATAATGGACCGTTTATTTTGAAAATGGTGTAAATTTTAATTTTGAAAAAAATGAGTAAATTACAATTTTAGACATAGATGTCTTCTTTTAATATTTATAAGTGCCTGGAGCACCGACGATATATGAATGATTAAAATATTTATTTTACGACACTCCTAATTTACACCACATTATTTTATTTCAATCAGATTAAAATCTATACACGACTACTAGCTCATGACACTTGATAAGAACACCAATTAAAAAAAAAAATCGTTAGTGCCGTTTTTGAGAAAAACAAAAAAAAAACGAAAAAATCTTTCATGTAAATGTCAACTTACCGTGTTCCAATTTCAAAAGCTTGCTGTACCCCTTCTATCTTATGTCAAGCTTAAGTTTTGAATTTCGTAGCTCTGAGATTTATGGTGCGAAACGCAGGGGTACATTCTTACGTAAGTAAATATCAACTTCCGGTACTTCTATTTTATCCAAAATCTTGTGGTACTTCTTCTAGCTTCTAGATAGCTTAAGTTTCAAATTTCAAGGCTCTGTGACTTACCGAAGACGAGATATGAACGATTAAAATATTTATTTTTCGACATGACTAATTTACACACCCTTCCTTTATTTCAATCGGATTAAAATTTATACACGACTAATATCTCATGAAACTTGATAAGTACACCAATTTTTAGCGACATCGTTAGAGCCGTTTTTAAGAATAATAAGATATCCCAGTATTGGAGTACCTACAATATCCTCATGAATTCGTCAAAATATACTATATAAGAATATCGAAATACATATATAAATATATGTATTAATAAAAAATCAAATTCAAATATCTCGAAATAACAAAAAAATGGACTTACACCACTTTCAAAATAAACGGTCTATATCACTTTTGATGATAACGGGTTATGGGGACATCATACAATATTGCCTGGGGGCGGTACATTCTATAGCAAGGGGCTTGATTGTGACACTGATACATAAGCAATTCATTGAAATGTAATTTTTGAATTGTCTCTTTTAAATACAATAAATATGTTTGTTTTTTATTCTTAATGTAAAATTTATCTCTTGCCTCTTTATCAGAATAATCTTTGGATTAATAATAATATTTATCCGCTTCCTATAACGAGCCAACTTCCTTCAACCTATATAAATAAGCGGGCTATGTGGCTACGACTAAATCCATTTTTCAGTCCCTAAAGTGAGCAGATCAGATCACAATGCTTTCGAAATATTTGATGATTGTTTTTTCATTTTTAATGTTCTTTAATGTTGTGCATGGACAGACTTGGAGCTATGATGGTAAGAATAAATTATTCCTAAAAACAATTTAAAATTGAAATAGTCATTCCCTATCATTATTTGGGTACATATAGCGTTAATTGACATTATATATATATATGTATGTACCTATCTGTGGCGGTTGGTGACTTTTCAACCAGGGGATGCTGTCAGAAAAAGAATCTTTATTTTTTGAAATTTTATTTTATTTAATCTTCGTTTTTACTTTACCATACAGGGTATGGTCAAGAATTGTAATCGTGCATGAAATAAGCTGACATGTTCTGATGTGGCCATCCACTTGACTTTACCATACAACCTGGCCCCTCACTTACATTATTAATATTTAATAAAATTATTTATAATCATGTAGGGGAGGGAGCTAGTTTTTGCATTTTTAGACTTCTAGGGGTACACTGATTATGTATACAAAATTTGGTTGAGTTTGGTAAATGGCCAAGATTTTCATTTTTTGAACCTCCACTCCCCCCTATTTTCGGTGGTTTTTGTATTATTACTATTTTAATAGTTCCTCAGTGAGAACAATTTTTATTCTACTAAAACTCGTCTGAACTTGTCTTTGGAATATATACCAGGCAGGAACTTCAAACCTTCTATCCGCACACTTTTCAGAAAATTCATTCATTTTATTGGCCCTTGGAACTATGCAACAGTTTTATTTCATTTCGAGGACCAATATACTTTTCGTTTTTTATAGAAATATTTGAAATAACGGATAATAATTTGAAAATTTAAAGATCGTCCTGAAATTTTGAAGTCGACTTTAATATGTATTTATGAAAATACTCTAAATGTTTGAAATTGTAGGGATGCGCCTCATCCACAGCATCCATGGACCGCACTCCGCTGGTACCTATGTATAATTCTAATAAAATAATATAGTAATATCTAAAGTATACAAGTATGTGGCGTATTTACGAATATTTTTCGGAAGACGGGCTGCCATCTTCAAATTATGCTATGACATGAAAGTAAATAAAAACCGAATAACAATATTTCAGTTTTTTTACTTTATTTTATCGCCTACAATGCACTCCTGGAGTTTGGCCCTTTCCTCCCGACTCACCCTGTGTATATATATTCTTCTTTATATTTATATTTTATGATATATATATATATTCTATTTTTATAAAAATAATTCACCGATTCAGCCTCCCAAAAGTTAAAATCTGGTTCTGATTAATAAATAAATCTAATAATAAAAATATGCTTTTATATTAAAGTAAATTCTTAATGGAGCCTGGATCTGGTGTTCATCATATGATCCTGTTAACGACATTTGAGCGGGACGCTCAAGTTCGGGAGCTGCTCGCGTCAGAAAAAATTTTCCCGGCTATAGATCAGATCCTGTAATAACACTAACTAACCCTTAATAAATAAACAAATAAATATTTTATTGAACATTTTGAAATTTTTTTACAAGAAACATTCAAAAGATATATATACCATATACGAGCGCCGTCCCATCTCAATTGGCCCACCAATATTTTTTCTTTTTAAATAGAATTATGCTGATTTACGGTGGATTTAATTTAAATATTTATTTTTATTATCATTTGGAACAACATTTTAAACAATTTAAAACATTTTATTGTAACATTTAACTTAAAATTATTTTTTAATTGTTAAAAACATATTTTTATATAAAAAATAGTTCTTTGCTTTTCACGAATTTATTATTTTTTTTAAGAATCTTTGAATATGTGAAATAATCAAGTAGGCTTTGCCTTTTTCCAACAAAAGAAAGTTTGTTTTGTTTATTATTAGTAAAAATGACTCGTGGAAAGGTTGTTGATGAAAAAATTCGCTCAATTATTATCAATTTATTTAAAAAAGGAAAATAAAACGCGGAGTTAATTTATCAAAGTTTACTGTCAGCAATATTATTCGAGTTTACAAAACAACGGGTACAATAGCTACAAAACCTCGGTATGCGTCGAAATCCAAAATTTCAGATGCTGATAGACGGGCATTGAAGAAGATTATTAGAAAAACAAGCGTTCGAACTATGGGGAATGAATTATCTGTTCTTTGGAGCGATGCTGTGGGGCGAAGTATTTCAGGATCCACATGCCATAGAGAAGCCCTTAAGTTAGGTTTTAAAACTTACAAGGTAATTTTATTGCAACTTATTCCAAAATTTTTTTTGTAATTTTACTAATTTTTTTTAGGCGAAAGAAAAGCCACTCTTGACATTAAAACAAAAGAAAAACCGGCTTAAATGGGCTAAAAGTCACATTAATTGGACGAGTGATGAATGGAATAGTGTCCATTGGAGTGATGAGTTTCGTTTTGAAGTTTGTGTTGGGGACAATCGAAGCAGAGTTATTCGTCAGAAAAATGAAGCTTTCAATTCAGATTGTTTAAAAAAGAAAGTAAAATTTCCTGCTTCAGTTATGGGTTGGGGTTCAATGTCTGCTAGAGGTGTTGGAAAACTTCACTTCATGGATGGAATTGTAAACACCAATATTTAGAGATTTTAAAAAAATCAATCGTTACTTCCAACAATGGCAGATGCATTGCAGAATAATAAGAATTTTGTGTTCGAACAAGAAGGGGCGGCCTGCCATACATCAAGAAAATCTTTAAAATGGCTTTCTGATCTTAATGTTCCACTTTTGGAGTGGGTGGCAAACAATCCCGACTTGTCACCAATAGAAACTCTTTGGCACACAATGAAAAAGCTATTACGAATACAACCAGCTAGAAACGTAGTCGAATTAAAACACAAACTTCAAAATATTTGGGATACTTTCACTCAAGATGAGTGTCAAAACTTAATAAGTACGTTGCCCAAAAGAATTCAAGCTGTAATTTAAAATAAAGGCGACGTCACATAGTGGTAAAGGTTTTGGATTTTGTGTGTTTCCTTGTTTTTAACAATTAAAAAATAATTTTAAGTTAAATGTTACAATAAAATGTTTTAAATTGTTTAAAATGTTGTTACAAATGATAAAAATAAATATTTAAATTAAATTCACCGTGAATTAGTATAATTTTATTTTAAAAGAAAAAATATTCGTGGGCCAATTGAGATGGGTCGGGGCTCGTATGACTATATAAAATTGTATTTTTTTAAATTTCGACTTCAAGTGAAAGCTCCCCATCTGACTTCTTGTGTTTACTTACTTACTACTTACTCAGGAGGCCAAGACCCTGGGTGGGTCTTGGCCTCATGGATTATCTTTCTCCACACGATTCGATCCTGAGTAGCGCCGTCCACGTCATAATTTCCCAGTACATTAAGGTCCTGGGAGACCTGATCCCTCCATCGTAGTCGAGGTCGTCCCAATGGTCTCTTTCCTGACGGCTTCCCATTCCATATTTCTTTCAGGATACTTTTATCATCCGATCTCATAACATGTCCCATCCATTGTAATCTTTTTGCTTTAATGAGATGGACGATATCTGGCTCATTATATAAATCCCTCAGTTCTTGGTTGGACCTGATTCTATATTGACCCGTGACTGTCCATGACTGGCCCAAAGATCATCCTTAATATTTTTCTTTCACATCTCTTTAGAGATTCCTGATTGAGTTTTGTCATCGTCCACGTTTCACTCCCATACATAGTCACGGGTCTAATCATTGACTGGTAAAGCTGGATTTTTACTTTCCTGTTTAGGACTCGGGAACAAAGTAGTTTCTTTAGGGAATAGACACACTTCCACGTGTTTTGGATTCTTGAGTTTATTTCCGATTGGATGTTATTATCAGAAGTTACTAAAGACCCCAAGTACCTGAACTCCGAGACCCTCTCAAAGGTACGATTCCCCAGGGTCATTTGTGATGGTAGTGTGACTCTTGAAATCCTAGACACGTGCATATATTTTGTCTTATCGACGTTGACCTGAAGACCCGCCTTTTTTGCTTTATATTCCAGGATCCTAAATAAATCTTCCACGCTGGAATAATCATGTCCAATTATATCTATATCATCGGCATAGGCTATTACCAATGATGTTCCTCTTGGTGTTAAGATTTGTTGCCTAGGTTTAGCATCTCGAATGACCTTCTCCAGCGCGATGTTGAATAGTAATGGCGATAGAGCATCTCCCTGTTTAAGACCGGTGTTTATGTCAAAACATTCGCTTAAAGTGCCGTCAATCTTTATCCTACTTCTTGAGCCAATTGTGCAGATTTTTACCAGAGAAATTAGTTTAATGGGGATTCCGAATTTGGTCATTATTTCCCATAGCTGGGAACTTTTTAATACTATCATAGGTTTGTTTAAAGTCTATGAATACATGGTGAATATCTTCATTTTACTCCCATCACTTAGTAAATTGGATATTGAATTGTATCTAACTTTCTGAGATTTGGCTCTTGATCCCGGCTTCTTTTCCTTCTACTCTGTTCTTTTCACGATGGAGGGCCAGCCCATACAGGCCTTTAGGGATCCACCTTCTGGTGTATCTCCTTCTCACATCAATATCATTAAAAAAAAAGAAATCATATTTCCATTCATCATCATCATCATCATTGAGTATACATTCCTAAGACTGGTTTGATGCAACAATCCGTCTCCACTCGGCTCTGTCCCCCGCCAGCTGTTTGACCTCTCTAAATGTCTGGCATCCCATATTCCCAATTATTTGGTTGAAATATTCTAATCTGGGTCTTCCCCTTCCCCTTTTTCCCACCTCCCCCTCCAAGATATCCCTAAGATTTCCATTAGATGACGCAAAGTAAATATTTGGTTTGTCGTGGATCTGTTTTTGTGAAAACCACATTGATAATCTCCTATAATTTCTTCACCATAATGTTTTAGTCGTTTCAAGGATTATATTATATAATTATATAAGACTTAGTAGAGAGTTTTTTTATTTTATATTTTTCCCCTCTAATTTTGGAAGATTTTTTGAAGATTTTTTTCAAAATTAGAGGGAAATAAATATAAAATATAAAAACTCTACTAAGACTTAATAAAATAATCATTCTAGATGGGGATTTGGTAGATAAATGGACTATAGTATCCGAAACAAACAAAAAAAAAAAAAAAAAAAAAATCAACAAAGCTATAATTTTTTTTTCTAATATTTTAATTAATTTTCGTTTCTTATATTTATCAATATAAAGGAGTAGATAATTGGCCGGTGGAATTCCGAGATTGTGGAGGAAAATTTCAATCACCGATTGATTTAAGTGAAAATTGGGAATATAAAATTTATCCAACCTCATTAGCATTTCAAAACCAAGACAGTCATAACCTTCTATGGATATTTAAAATTCAAGATCCTAACAGGTAAAATAAATTTTAACTTATTAATATATCTACTTATTTATATATAGGTTTGTTATTTTTAAATTGAAAGGTTTTTTTAGTCTACAAACTAATAAAAGACAATAATTTCAATTAATTATTATTATTTATTTTATTTATTCATCAAACAGTTTCGGTCACCACTGGTTGACCATCTTCAGTAGTACTAAAAACTGTTTGGTTAATCAATAAAATAAATAATAATGATTGATTGATATTGTGTGTTTTATTAGTTTGTGACTAAAAACCTTTCAATTTAAAAATTAAGTCACTATGTTCTGGAAGAATAATTTTATAATATAGGATTATGTTTTATATGAAATTAATACTCATTGCATTCATCCTTTGCAAAAGTTTCCGGACACCTTCATTAATACTTTCTGGTAGAAGGAGACATATCGTCGCCGCAGAGTGTAAACCTGACTTTAACTCACTACAATGATATTTTACAGGTCATACAAAAACAAAACAAAATTTAATATTGTTGTTTAGGAAAGAAACTATTTTTTCACATTTTTTTACTTTACCATACAGGGTATGGTCAAGTATTGTATTTTTCTACAACTTACGATCGTAATTTTAAGTAGCAGTATTACTTGGATTATGCTACATCTCGTTTTCTTTCGAACGGTATTAATATGTCATATGTGATAAAAAAATGGAGTTAGTAGGTTTACACTCCAAGAGACTGGCTGATATATTATTAAATTGAGTTATGGCGACCACTTTTATCTAACTCCAAGGGTTACTGTATTAAAATTAATATATTTTAATAAAATTGCTAAAGGGCCAGAATCATGGGAAAATGTTTTATCATTTTAGGGCCACTAAACACGAGTTTCATTAAAAATAAAACTAAATAGTGAATGTGTGAGTAATGGGCTTTTGCAAAGAATGATAAAATGCAATACATGCATTTTTTTATTTCTCAAAAATATTAATTTTGATTTATTGTCATTCCAGTAAAAATTAGGATTTTTGGACCAGAGCAATATTTATCAACTATAACTGGCGGTGTTTTGGGTAATAATACTTATAAATTTGAACAAATGCATTTCCATTGGCCAAGTGAACATACTATCCACGGCAAACATTTTAATTTAGAGGTTTGTGGATTGTAATTTTAAAATTAGTAATTCACTAAACCTTTTTAGAATTACCTTCATACGTAAAACGACACTATTAATATTGAATCTGTCTTCCAGAGTATTTGTGGCTCGTAAGCTAAATAAGACACAAACGGAAATTTACAAATTATATTTATCTATTTAATTATGTTATTCTTACCCTATTTTGGTTTTGGATTTATACATTTTACTCTAGTACTTACATTTACAATATTTTCCATTTATTTATTTATTTTTATATAATATAATTATAATAATGTAAATATAAATGGTATTATGAACAAAATCCAAAACCGGAATAACGTAAAAGTTAAAATATATAAATAAATAGAAATATATTTATTCTCCCTAAAAATAAAAAATAAAATTATTATTTTAGGGAGAGTTAAATTTTTTAGTGGTCAAAAATAAAAAAAAAAAGAACAATTTTTACCATGGAGTAAATATTAAATATAATTCACTTCTAAATGTCAGTGTGAGAGGATCATTATTAAGTTATTTTCGCACCCGAAGGCGTTTAGAAATGCTTTAACTTTAAATTATGAAAAAAAACTCTACTAATTTGTTAATTCTTTCATTTCAACGACAATTAACAACAAATGTATTTGATACCTCAAGTATTTTGTAAGATATAAGGCACGGAACCCTCATTCAGCGCATCCGGCTCGCACTTGGCTAACTTATTCATATTTAACCAAGTCTTCGACAAATTAAGTTCGTTTAATTAATTTTAAAATAACTTTCGGAAAGAATGTATTTCTTAAAAGTTCAGTTTTTTTTTTTTTTTTTTTTTTTTTTTTTTTTATCATTGATTTTTCCTCTTTTTTCAAAGTTTGTAGATTTATACTATAATAAGATATACATTTTGAAGAGCGTCTGATTGTTCCTAGCGACCTTATTTGGTTATAGCAAGTTAATATGTTTTTCAACATAACAGAAATTTCCTATCTCTAAGTAATTTTATACTTAATATTTTTTTCAAAAATATCTATTATTAGCTGCAAGGCCCGCCTTCAACACTCCACCCCGCATCCGACCCAACTTGGACCCCCAGGCCCGCACCACCCCACTACGCCTCTGGACCTCCCTAGACCCCCACCCGAACCCCCCACTCCAACAACCCTGCACCACCACCCACCCCGGATCCCGGACCCTCCACCCTCGCGCACCTCACCCCCGCCTAGCCCCCTGGACCCCGCACCACTCCCTGCACCCCACCCTACTCCACCTCACTCCCTCACCCCAACCCCATCCCGCCTTGGACCCTCATCCCACCCCCGCACCCACCTTCCGCAACCAGGGTTTTGCATTTCTAGCTCTCTAGAAGCTCACAGTGTATGTATACAAAATTTGGTTGAGTTTGCTCCAAGGGCAAGAATTTATATTTTTTCACCCTCCCCTACTTTTTGGGTGAATTTTTTTAAACAAAAGTTGTCAGAAATCACATCCCCTACAAATTTGTTCATAACAAAATTTGCCGTAGAGTTAATAGTTTAGGAGTTATCTGATAATTTCCATTAGTGCGCCTCCCCAAACCTCTTTTGGGGTCAAAATATCAAAACGTTATATAGCTATAAACGTAAGTTAGAAGACATCTGATCCAAATATGAAATTTCATTATAATCCCTTTAGCCGTTGTTACGTGAATCGTGCTGAAACCACGCAAACATACAGACAGACAGAAATTTTTTTTGAGGGTGTTTTTGTTCATAACTTTGCCCTGAAACGTGAGCAACCAAAATTTGACGAAATTTGGACCAATGTACAGACAAAATCTTAATTTTATATAATATATATATGGTAGATATATTGCATTTTAACATAGAAGCGTATAAAAGTAGGATCGCCTAGTAGTTATGCAACTATATAGACCGTTGAGGTAAGTACTTTGTATATATTTAGGCTTTGAAAGGGATTAATTTTACGATGTTTGCGTTCTCCCGGCATTTTACCAATATTCGCAATGAAGTTCTAGTTTGATTTTTATATTATAACCTGTTTAAATATTTATTTAATTCAATTTTATATTACTTTATATTTTATTCCCCTAAAATTAAAAAATCTAATTTAATACTACACACATTTCAAAAAAATTATTTTAGCTCCATATTGTACACTACAACCAACGATATGGGTCTTTCCCAAACGCCCTTGGACAAGATGATGGAATAGTTGTAGCAACGCAATTCTATCAACTTTCGGTAAGTTATACAATAAAAATCAATGCCGGCTCCTGGATTGGTTTGAAAAAGACGACACATTTAAAACCAATTTTTAAATTAAACTCTTTCGATAAATTATTTTAATTTTGCTTTACATTCTACTACACCCACATAAAAGCTAGAGATTTCAACCAAGAATAAAATTTAGATTTTTAAGGATTATATAAGTTTTAAATATAGTATAATGACGTTAGAAATCAATCTTGCTTTATCTCAAAAAATGGAATTTTACATTAGAGTCAAAAAACAATTTAAAAGAAAAAATTGTAACTGTTTTATACTAGTCAAACACTAACGAGGAAGAATGCAACTAAAAAAATATTTACTGAAATATTGATGGATCTATTTATATCTGAAAAGTAGAAGGGGGGGCAGGTGGTCTCTGTAAGGGGCTCGGGGCTGATTTTTTTATAAACTAGTAATAAATAAATAAATATATTATAATATATATTTTAACAAATATTTAATAAAAGGAGTGCCTCAAGATAAGATCATCTGGGGCGGCCCTTTCTTTTTTTATGGGCTGGGTAGGAGTTGAAGGTATCTATGGATGCGGGTCTTAAACAGCTGAAGGTTATAAGTTGCGGGGAAGACGGTGGCTGGAAGTGAGTTCCAGTCTCTGGAGGTCATAGGGATAAAAGAGTTGGCGAAAGCGTTGGTTCGGCTTTTATCCAATTTGACAGCGAAGGGGTGCTGAGCTTTCGAAAACCG
The DNA here is from genome assembly GCA_024734495.1 of Forficula auricularia. Taxonomy (NCBI): domain Eukaryota; kingdom Metazoa; phylum Arthropoda; class Insecta; order Dermaptera; family Forficulidae; genus Forficula; species Forficula auricularia. Next base: position 6,328,379 of record JALMQS010000117.1, read on the forward strand.
CGTGTTTCTAGCAAAGAGGGCTCTAGGGGGGATAATTGATTTCAGCTCTACTGAACAGACACCATGATAGTATCTGTAGTACAGGGAAAGGGCAGAAACGGTTCTTCGGTGAGCCAGGGAGTCGAGTGGGTTTGTTAGGGCCGGGTCTCCTATTAGTTTAATTGCTCGTTTCTGAATTGCATCCAGTGTGGCAAGAGAATGCTTGGAGGCCCCTCTCCACAGATGAGAGCCATATTCGAGACAGGGACGAATTTGAGCTTTATACAGTGTAAGAAGTTGCACTGGGAGTATAATAGCGTCTAGACCTAAATAGGAGACCAAGCTTGCGCGCTGCAGCTTTAGCAGTGGTTGAGATATGGTCATTCCAAGAAAGGTCAGACCCTAGAGTGACGCCTAGCATTGAAATTTTATCACTGAATTTCAGTGAGTTAGAATCGAATGATATATTTGGGGACTTCTATCGACGCGCCTAGAAATAAGGCAACACTGAGTTTTCACTGCATTGAAGTTAACTAAGTTTTGGGATCCCCAGTTTTTAAGTCTTCATAAGTCCAAGTTAATTGAAGAGGCAATGTCTGCACGGTTTTTATGCGATGTAGGGTGCTGTCATCTGCGTAACAATGTACCGGGTTGGAGGGCAAGTCTTAGAAGGTCGTTGATATAGATAAGAAAAGAGTGTAGGGGAGATAACCGATCCCTGAGGAACTCCAGAGGTTGAAATGGAAGGAGGAAGATGATATTCCATCAATTCTGTTGAGAGAAACCTCTCTCAAAAAATGATTTCTCCCAAGAGCTTTTAAAAATATAATTTGAGATATAGTAATAAAGGAATAACAAATTAAAAGTGATATCATCATACTATTTTATTATTTTCGATTTTACAAAACAATAAATTGAAGGCTTCTTTTTTCATTCATATAAACCAAAAAATTAATTCAAGCGAAGCCACTTCCACTATACATATGTGGCCACCGAGTGAGTGAACCGCAACCTATTATCTGTAAACCTACTTCCACTTCCAATTGCATTTCCAAGTAGATGAAGGGCCATTATATAATGAATTCCATAATAATTCCACATAATTCAAAAGACGTGTATACCTAATTCCAATCGCGGTTCACCCCTCGGTGGCGACTATGTATCTAGTGTCTAAACACAGGATAACTATCTACCCACTAGACCAGCGCTTCTTAAACTTTTTCATTCGCGACCTCATATTGACTGAACAATTTTTTGCGACCCCATATTATATGTATAGATATTTATACTTATTAATTATTATAATCGGCTTGTGCGATGACAGAAGCCGAAGTGATTTTTTTTAATTTTCAAACCCACTAATAGTTCATGACAACTAAAATGTATTAAAATTAGGAAATTTTCCTTCAGTAGTGATTCCAAATCGCCTGTTTTCATTGGATCAATCTCTATAAACTAATTACTATTTAGTAAAGCGTGTCTTTTCAAATACGAAAACATGACCCACATCTATTTTTAATTTTAATTAAAATTAATTTCAATAAATGAATAATGCAATTTATTAACAAAAAGTACATTACAGTTTAGTGTCATTTAACAATCTTTTTAAAAAGTGTCGGATGATATTACTTAAAAATATAGATTCCTTTATAGATTAAATTGTATAATATTTCAAACTCTTTTTGAATTTTGTTTTAGGAATCTCAAAGTGATCTAAAAGATTTGATGAAATATATGAAATTATTAATACTTAATGATGAGTATAAAATTTTTGGCTTGAGTATCGACATATTGAAATTGGATTTTACAAAATATTTTAGTTATTTTGGATCTCTTACGACACCTCCGTGTACAGAACAAGTTCAATGGATCATTAATGCTGAGCCAAAAAAATTACCAAAGAAGAGGTTTATAAATTTTATTTTATTTTATTTAATTAATATAAAATAATAAATGAAAATAATAAACATTTTTCGTTTTTAGATGAAAATAATCGAAATTTTATTATATACTAAATTCGAAGAGAAATCGAACAATAGGCCTATACAAAGCCTAAGTGATCGAGTTGTTTATAAAATAGATAATGAATATTAACACTATTGACATATGTACTTATATATTAAAATAATTGAAAATTGGAAGAATTTAACTCGTCAATTAAAGTTAAAATTTCAATCGTATAGCATGAGGTTTTTATTTTGTTGAAGATGACATATTATAATTTTTTTTATCTTTTTTAATAAATAAATACAATTTTTTAAAAATGAAATCTATTTAATAATATAAATAGAAAATCATAGATCAAAGATGGTGTCATCTATTAAATCCGATGGAGTGGAATATTTTTAATTATATGTCAGAGGGGTTGTTTTTCACCCCTCGGGAATCGAACCCGAGTGCCAGTAACAGCAATCCGGGCCACCTGGCTCACCTGCGGGATACGAACCTCTCTGACATATGCAAACGCGTAAAATATTTTACTCAAAGATTGTTATAATTAAAAATATTCCACTCCATCGGATTTAATAGATGACACCATCTTTGATCTATGATTTTCTAGTAAATTTGAATCTATTACCATCGGCAAATTAATATCTTTCATATTAAATTAGGAAAAGTCATTCCATTGCCCTTCGAATTTTGAATTTCTTCAAAATTCGAAACACTCAATCACCTTTATTTAAATTATATGGCATGGCTATATGTTTAAATTTAGAATCACTATATCGCGAAATTTTACAAATTAAGATAACAATCTTTGAGTAAAATATTTTACGCGTTTGCATATGTCAGAGAGGTTCGTATCCCGCAGGTGAGCCAGGTGGCCCGGATTGCTGTTACTGGCACTCTGGTTCGATTCCCGAGAGGTGAAAAACAACCCCTCTGACATATAATTAAAAATATTCCACTCCATCGGATTTAATAGATGACACCATCTTTGATCTATGATTTTCTAGTAAATTTGAATCTATTACCATCGGCAAATTAATATCTTTCAATAATATAAATCATCAAACCTTTTGGCTTACACGGGCCATATTTGAAGAAAATAATTGTCTCCGTCCGCGGATAAAATATAATTCAATTGATATTTGTTATTCAAAAAAGATAGTTAATAATGTAGAAATAAGAACTTTTATTATTTTTTAGTTCATATTGAGCTTCTAATTTTGCTTTTCGTAAATTTTATGCTTGAAAATAGCTTCTCGTATATGTAAACACATACCTAAAATACCTAGATACTTACAGAAAGTGATATTATGTATTATAGTATTTGTTTATATTTTTTCTTGGCTAGATTAGTATAAAATTCATAAAATATTCAATTTTTCTTTCAGATCGGTATCTAATTGTTGTTCTAGAACATTCATTCAGAAAGTTTGCAAGTATAAAGTTGATTTCTAATGAAAATGGAGTCGAAATTAGAACGAAAATGATTATTATTTTTTCGGAAATCTTGGAATCTACATAGTTCCAGATTCAAAATTTAAAATTAGCAGTTTTATTTTTTGAAAACTTCACAGTAGATTTTCAGTTTTCTTATTTTAGAGAAAAAAAAATTATCAAGCCAAATTGTTGTGTGTTTTCCAGTATTCTATATATATAAATTTGAATGTTTGTCTGATTGAGATGAAATTTTGTACACAATATTTTCTCACTTTCACAGACCGCACTCAGTGCTGGATTTCCGCCTAGGCCCACAAGGCCCGGGCCTAGGGGCCCAGCCGGCCTGGGGGCCCCGGTTGCGGAATCTTTTTTTTTTTTTTTTTCAACCTAAAAAGATCACAAGGGATCTACAACAGCCATTACAAATATCATACAAGTATGCAATCACAATCTCTGGCTAAACAAATATCGCTCAACATTCTCAAGCTCATTTGTCGTCGAACAATGAAGTTATGGATTTATCGTCACTGAAGCTATACAAATACTTATCGGAAAAAAGGCTTTTTGGACATTTATCCAAACGTAGGAATTGCGTTCCGAATGCTGTTGTGTACACCAGCGTCAAACGGCTCAGCAGAACGGTCGTTTTCAGCGCTAAAGAGAGTAAAGAATTACTTAAGATCTAACATAGGAGAGAACAAGCCCAATTCACTCTCTGTAATGTATATAGAGTCAGAAATAATGCAGTCAATTGACTATGAAGACGTCATTCGTTCTTTTGCACAAAAGAAAGTTCGCCGTAAGATTGTATAAATTTTATAGAATAACGTAACTAAATAGTAACATAGACTGTATTATTCTGATGTTTATTAAACTCATTAAAGTCGATTAAAAATTTCATTTTTCCTCTCTTCTTTTGTTTATATCCTTAGTATATAATATATATTGTCATTTTTTAGTTTTATTCTTTTCTCTATATTCAGTATATTTATTGTTTTTGTTCCATATAATTGTTGTTTCCCTTTTTAATTTTTTTTCTCTTACTTGATCTTTTTTTTTTAGGTTAAAAATAAAATAGAATGAGAGAGTCTGTTTGTATCATATTGTTTATTTTCTTTGTAATTAAATTGGTCTAATATTGTACATGTAAAAGTCTAGATGCCCCTACAAATATAATGTTCTTGAATAAATAAAAAAAAAAAAAAAATATCTTCTGTACTAGTGCATTTAATTTGATAAATTTCCAAAACAGCTTCGAGATGGTGTGGGGGCGGGGGGGCAAATGTCAAGTGCCCAGGGGCCCTGGGTCTCTTAAATACGCCCCTGACCGCACTGATTTAGTATCATCATTTTAAAATCAATTTAATTTTTCAATTTTATTCACAACAATAAATAAATATGAATGAATAGATTTTTGTTATAATAAGAATAGAGAGAGAACAAAAGAAGGGTTCTTTTTAGACCTTTTCAAACCTATTCATTCAGAAAAGGGTAGATGGGTTGTAAAATTATCATTCCCTTGAAAAATAAACTTTTTATCAATAAAATGTTCTTTATTTTTTCTTTTCTTTTTAGGCGTTTATACTGGTATAAAATAGCTGTGTTGGGGTGAATCATTGGACTTTCACTTATCACTCTATTTTGATTAGAATTCAAGATTCAAACTTAATTTTTTTATAAATTAAATATAATAATAGATGTACATATTATTGATTAAAAATCATCTGGAAAGTGAATCATTTTCTCGACTTTTGCTTATCTCTTTTCCTTTAATTTAGAATTTAGGATTTTAGCTTAAATCATTTCATAAATTAATTATATTATATTGCTAAATAAAAACCAACATTGGGGGGATCACTCATCTTTCTTATTCCTCTTCATAAATTTAGAAACAGAATTTAGCCTAAATAACTTAATAAATTTGATTTGGTTCTTCTCAGTGTATTACAGAAGAAGTTGTTTGAGTGGGAGGTGCTTCCTCTTCTTTATCCAAGGAGCTAGTTATCCTGCTTGTATCAAGGAATTGTATTAGGATAATCATAGTAGATAGATAACGTTCGAAAAACTAAAACAAAATCTCTTTTTATTATCTATATACCTATATTTTAGGACTAATTTGGGGCCGTCAAAAATTGCGTCACACAAATTTCAAGATTTTTAGACCTCCTTCCGAGCCCTGTGTCACATTCTGTCACATTTTCATTGAGCTCGTCCTGTATTGTGACGTCACACTATAACATATATATTTATAATTGAATGTAATGGAAGGCAGCCCAGGGGTAGTGAGGAAAGAAAAAATTAACACATATCCAAGTAAGGTTTAATTTATTGGAATACTTCCTCCTTTCCTTTCAAACAGACGTTTCGGAGGATTCTTCCCTCCTTCTTCAGGTTTTCAAGTCGTCAATGAAGGAAACAAATAAAATGCTTCCTTCCTCTCTCCACAGCAGTGTTCAAAACAATTTTTTCGATGCCTTTTCTAAAGAAAAAAGTTTTGAACACTTGCTGTGGAGAGAGGAAGGAAGCATTTTATTTGTTTCCTCATTGACTCCTTGAAACCCTGAAGAAGGAGGGAGAAATCCTCCGAAACGTCGGTTTGAAAGGAAAGAAGTGAAGGATTCCAATAAATTACACCTTTTGGTTGGATATGTGTTAATTTTTCTTTCTTCACTACCTGGGCTGCCTTCCATTACATTCAATTAAAAGTTCTACTAGATCCGTCTCTCTCCAGAGAAAATTTCGTTTCAAAAAAATATATATTTATTATTTATATTTAAAAATGTTTCAAATTTTTTGTGCGTTTGTGACATCATAATTTTTAAGATCCCCGGGTCCCCTGTCACATTTTGTCACAAATCAGAGATGTCCCCCTTTACTGTGTTTCGTAATTTATGGATGGCCCGTTTGTAAAATTGCTTATTTCTGGAAATAGACATCATTTTGATGAATTCATGAATTAAGCAAATCGTTTGTGAGGAATTAAAGAATGACGATTTCAATCTCGCTGTATTTTTATGAAAGGTAATATAACTATTTATATTATATTATAACTATATATATTTATATTTAATATTTTCCTTATCTTAGCTAAGCAAAAGTGGATAATATCTTAATAATAGGTGATTTTTATTTATAAAATAAAACTTTTGTTTAAAAATTCTCGAGCGTATAATATATGTACTAAAATTTTTATTTTTGTGGCGTACTTTTGTGCTGACACTTAAAATTAAAAATCTATAGTCTATTAAGTAATTAAAATTGATATTTTTTAATTCTGGAAATCGGCAAGGAATTTACTTAATTCGTGAATTCGACAAATTGTTGCCCATTTCCATAAATAAATATATTTAAGTAACTTATTAATTAATACTTACACTAATAAATAATTTTCGATTTAGTTGATCAAATTTACCAAATCGTATTTGTGGTGAATAATTCATTATGAAAATGATAAATACATCAATCTAAAATAAATTTAATTCCAGTTTTAGGTAATATTATAATAATTTTCCAAAATCATATATTTGGATTATATGTTTTTTTTTTGTTTTTTAATGCAATCGAATGCAAGAAGGGGTGTACCAGTAAAGATGCAGCCCCTATGGATCTCTAACGACCCTTGCATTACCGAAGAGAAGGGAAAGTTGATTAAGTGAGAGGGTGTAGACGTAGGTGTCTATGCACTCCGGTTTTGAAGGTTTGAAGATTATAAGTGCTGGGAAAGATGGAGGCTGGGAGAGAGTTCCAGTTCCTTGAAGTCATGGGGATATATGAATTGGCGAATGAAGTGGTCCGGCACTTTTCTAATTTGACCGCGAAAGAGTGTTGGGAGTCGGCAAAACGCGTGCTACGTGCAAAGCATGCTTTGGGGGGAATTATTGATTTTATCTCATCAGAGCACCTGCCGTGATAGTATCTATAGAAAAGGGAAAGGGCAGAGACGTTTCTTCGATGAGCCAGCGAGTCGAGGAGTCGGTGAGGGTAGAATCGTCAATTAGCCTGACGGCTCGTTTCTGAATTGCATCAAGGGTAGCAAGAGAATATTTTGAGGCTCCTCTCCATAGATGAGAGCCGTATTCGAGACAGGGGCGGATTTGGGCCTTGTAGATGGTGAGAAGTTGTGGGGGTTTGTAAAATCGCTTGGACCTGAATAAGAAGCCAATCTTCCTTGCTGCAGATTTCGCTACAGAGGAGATGTGTTCATTCCAAGACAGGTCAGATGCGACAGAGACGCCCAACATGGATAGGCTGTCACACATTTTCAGGGTATTCGAATCGATGTATATTAAAAATGAGTGTTTTAAATGAAAATATTCCGTTTGAAAGCATTAGATATTAGATTAGACTAGCAAGAATATTGGACAAATATTTTCTTCAATAGGTACACTTCCAGATTCTCAACTATATTAAAAGTACATATTGATTTACAATTAAACATAGAATTATATAAATTGTATATAATATTAAGACCCTTCAAAATTGTTTTCCTATGTATATTTTCTATAGAAAAATATACCTATTTTGAAAATTCATTGTCTCTACGAGATTTTTTAAATAAAATAAATTTCAATATAATTCTTGTTTAGATAGAAAGAAAATTAATTAAACATCGATATCAGATTGAGAAAAGTGTAATTTTATTAACTTTGTTAAACCATTATCATTTTTAGTTAAACTTAATTAGTACATTAGTTTTATTCTTTCTAGTGAGCTCGATTAATTATTAGTACCAGGATGCACCGATGGTCGATTAATTATTAGTACCTGGATGCACCGATCGGTAACTTCTTCCTTCAGTTAAAAGCTTCAATTTAATATTATTTTTAATTTAAAATTCTGATAAAAAGGTCGATTTTTATTTGAGAGCCGTTTCAATTTCAAATTAAAAAAATACAAATATATATATAATGTATTCGACCACTGTACCCCCCACCTCCACCCTGCTCTACCCCACCCCCGAAACCTCGCCCTACCCCGGATCCCCCACCACTGCCCCCCACCTTCTGCACCCCCCACATCCACCACATCCACCCCCGCTCCGCATCAAGATCACTTTCTCATCCTCAAAACTTGTTAATAGAGTTTGTTTCATCAAAATCGTTAAAGCCGTTTAAAAAAAAAAATACATATATATATATATATACCTGGAAGACCGAGCTTCGTTCGGGTTTAGTTATTGCTTGACAACAACACACCACAATCACAATAGTTCTTCAAGGCCTTTGAGAACAATTAGCCCAACCCATTGTCTGTCTGGGTACAATAGTAAAAGGGAAACCTTTTTTAAAACCTTAAGAATGGAATTTTTCTACCTGAGAATAATTAATTTGATTACGATAAAACCCATCAAAAACAATTTTGTCGAAGATGAGACCGTGACAGATCGAATTGTCACCCCAAAAACCCCCTAACCCGTGAATTTCATCAAAATCGGTAGAGCCGTTTTCAAAATAGAACTAAGATACAAACAAATATATAAATAAATATATATAAACAATTTTTGCTCGTTTAATAAGAGTAGATTAGTGTAGATATTAACTAAACGAGAGTCAGGTAAGTGTTTTAAGATTTTAGGTGAAATCCTAGTTAATTTTACTTGTTGTCGAGGCCTATAACTCAGTGGTAAGAGCGTCTATCAGGATATGGGAAAGAACTGGCTTCAATTCATGCCTTTCCCCAGACATTTATGAATATTTTTTCTTCTGTATGTATTTTCGAGTTTAATTTAAAAATTGTTTTGCACTGTCTTCTCTCGAAAGAATTATCTCTTCAGGTATTAGAATCGCTAATTTTAACAGAAGTATAAATTTGTAAAAGGTAAATTGTTTTCACATAGTATTGCAAGTGCGATGATATTGTCACAATAAAATGGTAAGTTTTGTCATCGTTTTGAAATTATGAAGCACTGCAGAATTGATTGGATGTCAATCTAGATAAAATTGTAAAATCTTGCTGCTGTACAGTTTTAAAATCTTGTGCAATCTCTATTAATATTAGGAAAAATATGTTTTACCTTGAAATTTGAAGCTGTAAAATTTAATTCAGCAAAACACTTCTATCCAAAAAAGACCCCTCGATTAATAAAAACCGTTTGCAAAAAGTCGTGAGATCTAATGTGCTGCCAAGTTCAAGTTCAACATCATCACTATTTATTAAATGAGTCGTGAACATGGTAACTTCAATTAAAACCCATGTTTTTCATTTTAAATGCTTAGATCTATACCTATTTATTGTTTTCATATTTTTAGTTGAAATTATATTTCCCTAAAACTTGGAATTATGTTATTATTGTTTATTATTTTTGGGCCTCCACATCTCTTCATTTAGTCCTCTCGATCCTTCCACTTAAGATCTCATGATAGGTATAGTAACTTAATTCATGCGATACATTACATTGTGTAAATGCCAAATTTCAGGAAAATAATTTCAATTAAAAATATGAAATCAAAAATATAGATGTACATGTAAAATGAAAAACTTTCGTTTTATTTGAAGTAATTATATTCTCGACTTATTTAATAAATTGATAATGTTGAACTTGGCAGCACATTAGATCTCACTACATATTTGGGCAAACGGTCTATATTAATCGAACTTGGCCTTTTTTTGGGATTTCACTTATATTTGTAAGTTAGATGATAAAGCTTCACGCCTTTATATTAAGGGATGATTAGAGAGAAGTTCTGTTTTGCGATTTCTCACTTTATTAGTTCTTCACGATATTACACTATACAGCATTATAGGGTCATTGTATTTTCACTATATCTTAATTTAGCCTATAAATTTCACCCTTATATTTAGGCCCCGAAGAAGGGAAAAGTTTAGCTTTTTCCTGAAACTCTACCACTAAAGCCAAATTTCAGCATTATATGATCAGCGGAAGTACTCTAGAATTTTGATGAATCTGTAAGTCAGTGAGTGAAGAAAAAGCCTATATTTGGCTTCTTCTAACTTGGACGGTATAATCAATAGGAATATGAAATTTGGTAATTTAGTTAAGCTTATTGACCAGTACCTATTGTGGAAAAAAATTCACCCCTGTACAGATTTCCAGTGCGAAGTTATAGAGGCGTCAACATGACGCGAGTTGCTTCTTGTAATCTGTATCCTGTAGTCTGGCCGTGCATGCCCGCTCAAATCGAATTTGGATGGGGCACTGCCCCCCGTACCCCTTGATTTTGCAATCGAGATATACTCTAACCAAAGCGAGTTTCTTTTCTTTCATTTAAAGATAATACTTTTTTCATTTTCAAAAATTCATCAAGATATACATCAAGATATACTTATACATATATCCAAATTCATTTCAGATTCGATCAGTGTGAAATTGTGTTTTAAAATAAATCGCATTCATACCTCCTTCTGAATTCTTGAATTAGATGAGAAATATGCTTGTAGAGATTTAAAGAATTCAAATCCGATCTGAAAAATATTACTTAAGAATTAATTGAATATAAAAATTGGAGGAAAATGTGAAAACGTGTTCAAGACTAGACATTTTATGTTGATGATTTGGCAACCCTTTATGTATGTTACCTCGCTTTAACGTTTAATTTAAATTAACATCTATCATACATACAAATACAAATTAACTCAAAAAAATTCTCAAGATAGGTATGCTAATACCATTTGTTTCTTCAATCGTCCTATCCAATGATGTAAAAAAGCCAAAATAACGTTTTGAAAAGAGAAAATTATGACTTTTAGGGACGGTTGTTTGTCGCAAAGTAAATACTTTTTACCACTAACAAACGGTAGATGGTAAATGGAGCCACTGGGATGGCCAATCAGATGACAGGCACTTTAAGTGGCTCCATTTACCATCTACCGTTGTTAGTGGTAAATTTACCATCTACCGTTTGTTAGTGGTAAAAGCATTTACTTTGCGACATACAACCGGCCCTTAAAGTAGCGATGAGGTACATCATTTCGTGAATAGTCCTAAAAATACTTTTAGTCAGGTAAAACTTACTTTGCTTAACCGACTTTTGTGTAACCCAGTAAACACTTTACATACCCAGATCGGTAAAAATACTACATGCTTAGCCAGCTAAAAAAAATGTCATGCCTAGCCCAATAAAAAATGTACATATCTAATCCACTAAAGACTTTTCTATACTAAGCTAGGTGAGATCTTCACAAGTATAGTCTAGTAAAGACTACAGGATTTACATTTGGAGATCGATACAATTTTACATGACTATTCAGGCAAAACATTATGTGTCTATTGTCTATTCCGATAATGTCTAATCCTGTAAAAACTTTACATGCCTAGTCCATTAAAAAATTTTAAATGCTTAGTCTGGCAAAAACTTGCAATTTTGAAAAAATTTAAATTAATATATTTTATTTGGAAAAATCCAAACTACTCACAAGAACGTTTAAGATAGTTATATTATAATAAAATGTGTTAATACTAATCGACGTAGCTTTGTTTCTCCTATCCGATTGTGTAAAAAATTCAGGGTGTTCGAAGAGAATTGTGAAAAAATCCAAAATAAGATCAATCATTTTGAAAAATTGAAAATAACTTAAGAGACTCGATAGATATGGTAGAGAGCGTCTACTAGTTGACTTAACTTTTTTCATTTTATTCCATGATGTAAAAAAAGTTTTGAAATTTCTTTTGGACAACCATTGGTTTGTGATTACACTATTAATTATTTATCAAATATTACAACACAAGATATTAGGATAAATTAGAGTTTAGCTATTTCTTAAAAAATATTTTTTTCTAAAAAGTTATAGTTAATTAAATAAATGCGTGGTGAGTTTCACAAATTCAACAAAATAAATTTAAACGTTTAAACTCAATATATTTTGTTATCAGGTTGAATTTATTTAATCAACTATTATTTATTAAATAATTAGTGTAAAGATTTAAGCATCTTTTGATATCTGATATGCAATGTAAAAATATTTCTACTAAGATCTTTGATTTGTTTCCTTAATAAAATTAAATTTACTTCGTATTATTAAGTAATGTTTCACCTAGAAACTAAAACCATGTTTCTTAACATTTATTAATAATGCATTTACTATAGAATTAAAATAGGCTGACGTGTTCTGATGTGGCCTTTCACTTGACTTTACCATACAACCTGGCCCCTCACTTACATTAATATTTAATAAAATTATTTATAATCATGTAGGGGAGGGGGGTTAGTTTTTGCATTTTTAAACTCCTAGGGGCACACTGATTATGTATACAAAATTTGGTTGAGTTTGGTAAATGGCCAACATTTTCATTTTTTGACCCTCCCCCCATTTTGGGCGGTTAGTTTTTGCATTTTTAGACTTCTGGAGGGCCACTGATTATGTAGGTATACAAAATTTGGTTGAATATGCTCAAACGACCTAGATTTTTAATTTTTAACCCCCTCCACCCCCCTTAATTTTGGGTCGATATGCACCAAAATCTAATCAGCTCTTAATCTCAATGGATCAAAACTACGTGTGAAATTTGGTTTCGATATTCACACTAGTTTTTGAGCTAACTCGTCCACAAATTTGGTAACGCACAGACTAACTAATTAACTAACAGACAATTTTGACAAAACAATTATTATCTCGAAAAACATAATTTTTTCCATGTTCACTTATTAGAACCTTTTTGTAGACCGAAATGCCATGGTTTCGCTCAGTTTTTTTTTAATCGAAATAGTATTAAGCCGTTTTTGAGATATTTTGAAAAAGAAGGAAAAAATCACTTTTTTCATGCACGATTACAATACTTGACCATACTCTTTATAGTAAAGTAGAAAATGAGGTGAAAATATTCGAAAAAATCCTACACGCTCAAATACCATATAAAATGAGTATAGCAGTAATAATGTATTAGTACTAGGCAATCGGGAATTTGATGGAGAATTTAAAAATGTAAAAAAGTAAAGTGTTCTATTTAAAATAGCTAAGTTACATGTCAATCTCCAGCATAACTAAAAGCACTAAAGTTATAAAAATATATTTAAAGTATTTACCTTATTTTCAACACTATAACCTCCATCGCATATACTAAAAACAAAAGAAAAATTGAATACTACCTCCAATAGATATTTTTATGACCGGGATTAGATCAAAATTTTCCATAATGAACAACATATCAAATAAACTCATTGAAAGGTAGAGATTATTAATTAAGGATATAATAAAAAAATTGAACATGTCAACGAAATATTTGTTAATAATCTGGAAATTGATGAAGATCAGTCCACAGTTTACGATAAAGTACCAAATAATGTATTACAGTCACTTCATTCTTCTGTTTTGCAAAGGCTAGATCCTAAAAAAAGATAATTCATTTTAAACTAGAAAAATTATTTTACACTGTTTTGAAATTGGGGCTTTTCTTTCTTTCAAGAATAAGTGGTAGAAGGGAGTAAAATAAATCGTTTCACAAAATATCGCCATAACTAAATAACTAAGATATTTACATTTACGATCCTGTATAGAGTAAATTTTTGTAGTTTTTTTTCTGTTTTGCTGTATGTACACACTGTATTATGATTCAATGAAATTATAAGCGATCGTGAACATTTTTCAATTGCCCATTTAGATAATAGATTTATTAATAATTAAAATACTTTTTATAATTTTATTATTTCTAAATTATAATAAAGAGGGTTAAAGGTGTGTGTTTCACAGTTAAAAATTAAATATTAAGTCGGAAAGATCTTTCGAAAGGTAGGTTTTTAAGAGGATAAAAATGACGTACCAAAAAATTTGTTTTATTCGTAATTTTATTTTTTCATTATCCTTGGGCTGCCTTCCATCAATTCTTCATTAAGAATTAAGTTTGAAAAACTCAATATATTTCGCCATTTTCGTGAGTTTTCCATAAGACTGAGTACAAAAATAGAACAATTGATGTTTATAAAGGAAATTTGTTTGGAATGCGGGAAAAACCAAATAATTTGCAATGGGCAGTCACGTAGGTATTAGTGGCATCAAAAGAGCCGACGATCCAGCGAATATAAGTAGTCAGGCGTCCAGATGGTAAGCAAGCAAGGATCAAATGTCCTGCCATCCGCACTCGTGAATGAATTGACAGAGCTCAAGGAATAAAGTAGTATAGTTAAAAGAAGGGTTGGGTGAACCCTAAATAAACAATATCTGACATCTTTTTTTTAACTCGTTCTAGTAACTTTCTGATTCACTCTAGTATGTTTACTTATTTATTATACACAATAATTTAAAAATAAAAAATTGAGTAAGATCGCACCTCATTTAAAGCCGAGAGTATTGAAGAGCCGGCCAAGGTAATCATTTCAACATGTGTATACCAAATTAAGAGAAATATGATCACTAACAGACAAATATACCATTGGAAAAAATACGATATAGAAAGGTATTGTATATGTTTATACTCTAACATCGTGTACATAATTAGAACACCACAGAAAGGAGCGAGTAGAACAAAAATCCTGGTTCTCCATAATAAAGAAAATTTGAATTTTCGTCCTGTTCCGAATTTCAAAATTCGCCTACAAAAAAGAATATTCATAATTAATTGATTGATAGTTATGATTAATTATGTAACAGTACACTCTTGTTAATTTGAACTGGTAATGTTAATCGAATTGTATTGAGGGAATAACAAAACCAATAATTGATCCATATATTATTTTTATTAAGTAGGGAAGTAGAATATCATAAAATTGGATTGATCAACAAAAAATAGCATTATTGGTCCTAAAAAAGTTTTAATTTTTCTTGCTTAATCGTGTTTAGCAATATCTCAAACGTGGAAAAAAAAATCATTTTCAAGCATAATTTTTTCTGTCTTTGTGTTTGAATTAAGACCTCCATGTTAAATAACTCAAGATCGAAACAGTGCCGGATTATAGTATGGCGATCGCCAGGGCCCAGTCAGCCGGAGATAAAATAAACTGCAACGGATCGTTGCTAAACTTTATCCAAATTCATTTGAAATATTAATATGTTTTGCTGGCTTGGTGTGTACTGGATATATTAATTATTTATCCTTTAACAATAAAAAATAATATGTTTATTCCTTTATTATTAATCAGATATCACTTGCAATTTGCAGTTCATGTTGACTTCAATTCAAAAAACGTGGAAGAATCGACTTAAAATTAAAAAGACTAAATTCTTTTATGGCAAATAACTCAAACTTGAGTTGTTTACCAAAAGAATTTAGTCTTTTTGATTTTAAGTCGATTCTTCCACGTTTTCAGTAGAGGTTGCCATTAATAGTCAAAACATCAAAAATGGAATGCAATAAGGTTATTCCTCTAGTATTAGATAAGAATCGATCGTTATTTTTGATTTTAAGCCGATTCCTCCATGTCTTCAGCAATGGTTACCAATAATAATCGAAGCGTCAAAAATCTAATGTAAAATTGTTATTCCTCGAGTATTATATGAGAATCGATGGCTATTTTTGATTTTAAGTCGATTCCTCCATGTCTACAGCAATGGATACTAATAATAAGCGAAATGTCAAAAATCCAATATAGAATGGTTATTCCTCAAGTACTAGATGAGAATCAATCGCTATTTTTGATTTTATGTCGATTCCTCTATGACTCTATGTCTTCAGCAATGGTTACCAATAAAAACCGAAACGTCAAAAATTCAATATAGAATAGTTATTCCTCAAGTACTAGATGAGAATCAATCGCTATTTTTGATTTTAAATCGATTCCTCTATCTCTTCAGCAATGGTTACCAATAAAAACTGAAAAGTCAAAAATCCAATATAGAATGGTTATTCCTCAAGTACTAGATGAGAATCAATCGCTATTTTTGATTTTAAGTCGATTCCTCTATGTCTTCAGCAATGGTTACCAATAAAAACCGAAACGTCAAAAATCCAATATAGAATGGTTATTCCTCAAGTTCTAGATGAGAATCAATCACTATTTTTGGTTTTAAGTCGATTCCTCTATAAAGGTAACGAATAAGAAAAGAACGCAGTTACTATGGTTACTTATAAACTTTCCTCCCAAATTTTTAGCATTTCACAGAGAAAAGCCTATCCACTCTTACTTAGTTAGGTTAAATGAGTCCTATATTAAACAGATAAAATGAATAAATTTTAAAGAATTTAAAAATCTTACTTTAGAGTAAAGTACTTTAAAATATAATTTTACTAAAAACTTTATTTAACCTTTTTTGTCGTCCCCAAGGTACTTAATTAGGATATTAAATTTCATCAAAATTGGTTAAGTCATTTTAAAGATATTTAGAAAAAACTAAAAAAGTACTGAAATAAATAATAAAGTTTAGAGAAAGCGGTGTTGTTTTATAGTGAAACATTTTAAACACAGGAATTATTTAACGGTTTATAGTGGTGTTTCACAAAGTGGAAATAAAATTAAAAAAATTAAAAAATCTTTTAAATTATTTTGGAGATTTTTTTATTTATCTCTATACATATTTCGGGCTATGAACCCTTCATCAGGAGGTTTAACAGAAAACTGAATATAAAATTTTTTACATTGTATCAATGTTATTATAGTACAGGGCGAGTGGAGGGGGTGAGCCAATGGGCGTTGAAAGAATTGAGTGGTTGAATTTAAAGGTATGTGGAAGGGAGAAAAAGGGTATTGAACAAATTGTCTGGTCAGAGTCAGATACATTTCAAATAGGATGTCTTTCTTCGAAATTTATTTGTATAGGGTTCTGGGAATAGCTATTAAAAGAATTTGAGTAAGGGTTTTAGACTATATAAATTTAGACAAAAGAAGAGGATATACAAAGTTAATTCGAAGATGAGAAAAGAGAAACAAATGTTTAGTAAAGAATGATTGAATTTCGGTTAAATTTGGTTTATTAATATTTTATTAATCTATTAATAAACCAAATTATATTATTATATTATATTATTATATATTTTATTAATCTATTAATAAACCAAATTTAACCTAAATTCATTCATTCTTTACTAAACATTTGTTCCTCTTTTTCATCTTCGAATTAACTTTGTATATCCTTCTTTGTCTAAATTTATATAGTCTAAAACCCTTACACAAATTCCTTTAATAGGTATTCCCAGAACCCTATACAAGTAAATTTCGAACAAAGACATCCTATTTGAAATGTACCTGACTCTGACCAGACAATTTGTTCAATACCCATTTTCTCCCTTCCACATACCTTTAAATTCAACCACTCCATTCTTCAACGCCCATTGGCTCACCTCCACTTGCCCTGTACTATAATATCATCGATACAATGTAAAAAATTTATATTCAGTTTTCTGTTAAACTCCTGATGAAGGGTTCATAGCCCGAAATATGTATAGAGATAAATAAAAAAATCTCCAAAAATAATTTAAAAGATTTTTTAATTTTTTAATTTTATTTCCACTTTCTGAAACACCACTATAAGCCGTTAAATAATTCCTGTGAAATAAATAATGTTGTATAATACTAATGTTTGTGGGCCGATATGTACCAAAAACTAATCAGCGCTTCATTTTGTTAAACTAATAGTAGGTTTTTAATTTCAATTCAATCAGTGCAACAGTGTGGAAAAAATCGTGGCAATTCAATCAGTGCAACAGTGTGGAAAAAATCGTGGACGAAAAAAACGATAACATCCATCCATCAATCCGCACGCACTTCCAAAAAAATGGCACTTTTTGGCCTCTCGACGAGATTTCAGGTAATTTTTGGCAAAACCGTCACGTGCTAAAATTCAATCTCATTGAATACTTCAATTTGTGACCTTAATTGAGTCCATGGGTTCCGTAGTCTTTACCTGAGGACCCTTTGAAGTCGCGCTTGCCTCGCGACCGATTACAATACTTTCCCCATGCTTCGCATTGGATAAAGTAAAAAATATGAGTAAAGAAAAAAACATATTTCACCTCGTTTTAATTGAAATACGTTTTCCTATTATATTAATTATTTTTGTATAAACTGTATTAGTTGCATTTATTTACCAATATCAAATTTCTTATTAATTTTTCCCAAATTGCCCTTCCTTTGACACATTTTTTTAGTGAAATAACACATAATTAATTATAATATATGAGTAAAATCTTAAATATCTCATCTCTTTAACATGGTTAATTTAATCCCAGTTTTTAGATTTTAATATGTTGAATACTACATTTAGTTCACACCTGATCGGAATTTCCGCCTTTGTATGCAACCCATGCTTTTAAGGAGGTTCTTTCGCAACAATCCATACAAAAAGTTTTAGCCTCGTAAACACTCTATAAATATGAACGGAACTAAAATTTTAGGTTATGTTTTTTTAACGTGACTGTAACACTCACACTACGAAATCTCTATATGGATACACACATACTAGCCGGATCGTTTCCAAATCATTGTGCTTATATCCCCTCCAGTATGAATAATCACCCAAATATGTTTGTTTTTTGTTTTTTATCAAAACTACGTGGTAAATAATTTCAATTTTACTCCGAATATATTATTCTAACAAATAGGTATTAAGTTTTTCATCAAGATGGTGAAAGTCCTTCAAAGAAAAGAAAGAAAATAATGATCATATCCCCACCCTTTCCCTATCTACCCTATGTAAAAAATGTCATTTTTAATTGCAATTATTTCAAGTTTGATATAGTAAATCGTCTTCAAATTTTAACAGTATGTATATTATGCTTTTAATGACTTGATATTCCAAGTTTCAAAGACTTATTGAATTTTTGCATTTGTGACAGAACTACCTTAAATGAGTGTGAAACAGGGCGGAAAATTCCGCTGAGCGGATAGTTTCGAACTGTCGAGGCGGGATTCGTCAGTTGCTTTTGGCTTCGGAGAGCGACTCGTCGACCAGTATTTCAGCTCTATTATTCTGCTCAACGTGAACGGTCGGGCGGAAGAGAGGAAAATTTCGCCTCATTTTATCCCTGGCTAACTAAGGCTTAAACACATCTCAAACAATGGCAGTTTCATAGCATGGAAATTAATTTTTCTTCAAGTCATGGGGTGAATTTTCAATGAAGTCTTATCATAAGAAAAAGATAAGAAAATTAAAGAAAAGATTTCCATATATCAGACCAATCGGTATTCTTTCATATATTTTTGCTTACTTTATTAATATAGACGCATTAGAAAATTAATTGTTGCTACAATTATCAACTTTAGGAAGAGCACCGGAAATCGAAAGTAATCACATTTTTAATCTATTATTTATTGACTTTATAAATTATCCAAATCCAATAACTTTATAAGTTTTGTAATTCGACCAAAAAAGTTTCAAATTTGTTTTTCTTTTCTATGAAAATATCACCTTTAATTCAATGGCTTGAGTTGTAGATTGCAAGCATATATTTTGAATGTGTCCATATTGATGGTGCAAATAAAAGATGGAATAAAGTAAATGTGAAGAAGACTAAATTTCCATTTGTGAGTTCCTTCCATTAGTCCATAAGAAAAACAGCCAATTATTCCCAGATATATTAACACACTATGTATTAAATAGTACTTGTTAATAATAAGGCGCCCTACAAAAAATAAAATGATATTTGATAAAGAAAATTATAAATTAAAAATACCTTAATTGAAAAGTTTTTGTTTTGCCGAGATGTAGCAGAGTTGTTGATTCACAAAGAGAAACAAAGAGGTTGTCCTCTACTTGATGCAAATAAACATACACACATATAAATCGAAATTATATATATATATTATTTATTTGTTTGAGACTATAGTTTCGAAGACTTGGTCTTCATCATCAGTCTTTTTTTAATTATAAATATTATTTTTCATGGAGTCAATACCGTATGGATATTGAAAACTTTCGATCTTTATTTAGCTGGGAGCCAGTTAAAATTAAAATGCTTGGTTCTCGTCAAAAGGGATGGAATCTTCTTCATCTTAATAATAGCTTAAAATATCTTATAACAGCTTTAAAGTTAAGTTTAAAAAAAGTTTTTTAAAGTTTAAAAAAGTTTTTTAAAGATTTAAAAAGTTTTTTAAAGTTGTTTTTACCTATTTTCTTGAGAAATTTTCTTCAAAATTGAGAATGATGATTAAGATGTTATAAGATGTTATTAAGATGAAGAAGATTCAATCCCTTTTGACGGGAACCAAGCATTTCAGACTGTTTTTTTATAACCTTAAATCTCGTATGAGATGGTTAAGTTCTTCTTGAGTCAATAAACGAGGCTCACATGAAAAGCTTTGTTCAAAAGTTGTCTCACCAAAATCTGTTTCTTTTTCTTCATTACTTCCATCAGATGAACTATCTTCATCTAATGTCACATGCTCTGGAGGCTTTGATATGGATAATTAATCGCAATGTGGAACTGGTCTCATTGCAGATTCCAAGTTATGGTACACCACTGTATTGACCTTCATCATCAGTCTTTTATTTATAAATATTTTATCTACAATTTCTAGAGTAGGTTCATTTACCAGATGGGATATAAAAAATATTTTTGTTGTTATATCAAGCTAAAGCTCGTTTCTTATGTGGCTATCTTTCTATAATAACAAAATGAATTTTTCTAAATGCAAATGGGTATTTAAATTTGATAGTATAATAATGTTTAAAAAAATGATTAGGGAACATTTGTTACCAAAACTACTAAAAAAAATAATTAAAAAAAAACTTTTCTTAGTTAAAAGTCGAAATTCTAGAAAAGGTTGCCCTAGATTAAAGCTCTCTCTGCTTGGTGTAAAATAAATATAGGTACACACTAAAATAAAATAATTATTTGTGAACCCTACCTAGTAATTTATATTTTTAAATTTTTATTTTTTATTTTATTAATGTTTAACTTAGAACCCCTATACCATTCTCCCTTTATAAAATATTAGTGCCTGAAGCACCGCAAACATACATACATACAGACAGGAATTTTGTTGAGGGTGTTTTCGTTCAGAACTTTGCTTGAAACGCGTGCAACCAAAATTTAGTAGGATTTGGACCAATGTACAGACAAAACCTTAATTTTATATATATATATATATATATATATCGATTTAGTGTGATTGATAAGGTCTAAAAGCGTATACTCGTAGTTTTGTGACCCATTTCTCCTCAAAGAATTATCTCTTGACATATAGGATATACTTAGATTGAGGCTTAGTTACGGGCTAAATAATAAAATTTATTTATAGAAAACAATACTAATAAATCAAAAATCTCAAAACCTAAAAAAGCATAGCATGAGTCATAAAAATAAAACTAAATAAAAATAACTAGTCTGACCTTCTTTTTTTTTAAATTGAAAGGGCCAAATTCCCAAAAATCGAGCAAATGCAAGTAAAGGCCAAATCTCCGAAAAGAAATTGTATTGTGCATTTTTCACTTCTAATGTAGAAGGATGAACTTCAATGAAGCGTGGACCCAATGAAGTCTTTTTACCTAACATATTTATCATGTCAACTTTAGAATTATCCTCACTCGAGTGAAATTATATGATTATCGATTGATTAAATGGATCATTATGGTAATTTCATGTATATTAAAATTTGTTAAACCATATTAAATTTACCTATCATTAATGAATATTAAATTTATATTCTTAAACTTAATTAAAGGGTCGATAGTCAATTCACTATTAATAATCATTTATCAAAGAAGTTATTAACTTAATTCTAATTTCCATCATAAACTTTAGTTTCTTACATTTTCGATAGAATTTTAGAATAAAAGTTAAGTAATTAGTAAATAGAAAACAAATATTAATTAAAAAATCAATAGACCATTCAATCAGTATTTTCATTCTTTAATTAAAGTTATTGAAATTTACTAAATTAATGTTAAGAATATAATAATAAGACGATGATGGTCTCTTCTAATAAGACAATGTTTCATTGATAAGATCAGATTTTTAAAATCACCAAGTACGCGTTTTTTTTTATTGAGATTTTGCTTTATTAAAGTGGTTATTTTATAAAATAATGAAAAAAGCATATAAATAAACTGGTGTGGGATGCCTAACGCATTTTAAAATTATTACAAGCTTGTGCATATTTATTGGCCAGCAAAAATCTAATTATCCTGGGCTATCAGTCTTTATGTTGAATGGAATATCGATGTAGTATTTTCTCGCTCGAGACATTCGGCAGACGAAATCTCAAGAAACAAAAAATAAAAATATAGGCCCTTGTACCAAACTCAGCCAAATTTTGTATACATAATCAGTGGGACTCCAGAAGTCTAAAATTGGAAAAACTAACCACCCAAAATGGGGGGGTTGTTGTAGGGCCAAAAAATGAAAATATAGGTCTATGAACCAAATTCAACCAAATTTTGTATATATAATCAGTTAGAGCCGTTTTCGAGAAACCGATTCTATATATATACGAGCCCCGTCCCATCCCCAAATATTTTTTCTTTTTAAATAAAATTATGCTAATTCACGGTAAATTTAATTTAAATATTTATTTTTATTATCATTTGGAACAACATTTTAAACAATTTAAAACATTTTATTGTAACATTTAACTTAAAATTATTTTTTAATTGTTAAAAACATATTTTTATATAAAAATTTTTTTTAATAATCTTTGAATATGTGAAATAATCAAGTAGGCTTTGCTTTTTTCCAACAAAAGAAAGTTTGTTTTGTTTATTATTAGTAAAAATGACTCGTGGAAAGGTTGTTGATGAAAAAATTCGCTCAATTATTATCAATTTATTTAAAAAGGGAAAATCAAACGCGGAAATTGGCGATCTAGTTAATTTATTAAAGTTTACTGTCAGAAATATTATTCGAGTTTACAAAACAACGGGTACAATAGCTACAAAACATCGGTATGCGTCGAAATCCAAAATATCAGATGTTGATAGACGGGCATTGAAGAAGATTATTAGAAAAAACAAGCGTTCGAACTATGGTGAATTATCTGTTCTTTGGACCAATGCTGTGGGGCGAAGTGTTTCAAGATGCACGTGCCATAGAGAAGCCCTTAAGTTAGGTTTTAAAACTTACAAGGTAATTTTATTGCAACTTATTCCAAAATTTTTTTTTGTAATTTTACTAATTTTTTTAGGCGAAAGAAAAGCCACTTTTGACATTAAAACAAAAGAAAAACCGGCTTAAATGGGCTAAAAGTCACATTAATTGGACGAGTGATGAATGGAATAGTGTCCATTGGAGTGATGAGTCTCGTTTTGAAGTTTGTGTTGGGGACAATCGAAGCAGAGTTATTCGTCAGAAAAATGAAGCTTTCAATTCAGATTGTTTAAAAAGAAAGTAAAATTTCCTGCTTCAGTTATGGTATGGGGTTCAATGTCTGCTAGAGGTGTTGGAAAACTTCACTTCATTGATGGAATTGTAAACACCAATAAATATTTAGAGATTTTAAAAAAATCGTTACTTCCAACAATGGCAGATGCATTTCAGAATAATAATAATTTTGTGTTCCAACAAGACTGGGCGGCGTACCATACATCAAGAAAATCTTTAAAATGGCTTTCTGATCTTAATGTTCCACTTTTGGAGTGGGTGGCAAACAGTCCCGACTTGTCACCAATAGAAACTCTTTGGCACACAATGAAAAAGCTATTACGAATACAACCAGCTAGAAACGTAGTCGAATTAAAACACAAACTTCAAAATATTTGGGATACTTTCATTCAAGATGAGTGTCAAAACTTAATAAGTACGTTGCCCAAAAGAATTCAAGCCGTAATTTAAAATAAAGGCGACGTCAGACAGTGGTAAAGGTTTTGTATTTTGTATGTTTTCCTTGTTTTTAACAATTAAAAAATAATTTTAAGTTAAATTTTACAATAAAATGTTTTAAATTGTTTAAAATGTTGTTCCAAATGATAATAAAAATAAATATTTAAATTAAATTTACCGTGAATTAGCATAATTTTATTTAAAAATAAAAAATATTGGTGGGCCAATTGAGATGGGACGGGGCTACGTATATATGTACAAGAATTGCTCGTTTAATATAATAAGATAAGATATAAAAATTATCCTTTCATACATACTTGATGGCTTACATGCCGTAAGCGCTGGAACATTCCATCAATGACTGGACTCGCCTAGCTCTTACGCAGCTTTCATTCTTCTCCGCGCAATTTGTTGCCTAAATTAAGGCGCTTCATCGTCATAAATCAAGTTGAAATTCAGATTACATTTTGAGGATTTTAATTAGTACAATTATTTATTTATATTTTATAATTAAATATTTTTCTTAATAGGTGCAAAAAAAAAATTAATTAGTTAACAAGCTCTAAATGAAAATATAAATCAAATTCAAGTTCGATTTCGGACAAGAGCTACAATTTTTAATTATTTTTTCACTCGTGATTGTAAAAGATAGAAGAATTGACTGTTGTCTGATAAAATGAAATGAAAAATTATTACTCTTGGGTGAAGTTCTCCAGGCGGCCGGAATATTTAATTTACTCAAAAATTCACTCAAAGATACTAAATATTTTTCTTATTTGTATTTTCTATTGTTTATACTGTCCAAGTTAAAAGAAGCCAAAGTTAATCTATTTCGTTTAGCGTGATATTAAAAATATCAGAAACAGAAAATATTTGTGAAGTACAGACTTCTTCTTTACGTTTTTCCGAGTTTTCTTAATAATATTATACTTAAAAGATTCGTCTTTTGATTCTCTTAGAATATATAGTAATGTAGTTTATATTCTATAAGTACGTATGATATGTTCAACGATGTACTTATCTACTATACCTTCTTAGGACTTATCCAATAAAGTTATCCTATTGTAACATGCAAATGATTTGGTAATTTATCATTTTTTTTTAATAAGTTCAGAAAAATACTATTAAACAAAAATTTCTCCCCGTAAACCTAACAATGGATTCCAGTAAAGTTTTATACACTGATTATCATGCAATTTCCCGATTTCTTACAACACGTCAGAGTTTTGAGATATTGTTGGTCAAAATAACGAAAACGGCCATTTTGACCTATTTTCGAGTCCCATTAAATATTAAACAGCAATATTTAAAATCAAAATATTTTGTTGACATAATAGAAAACAGATTCCTCTTTGATTTTCAAATTACCACTTGTTTTTTCAATTAGAACTCGAGTTATAACTAAAAAACTAAAACTACGTGATTATAAAGGATAATAAACATAGATAAAAACATAAGGTCTTAGTTTTTTAGTTAAAACTCTAGATCTAATTGAGATATAAACAAGTGGTAATTTGAAAATCAAAGAGAGAGCTGTTTTCTATTACGTCAACAAAATATTTGATTTCAAATATTGCTGTTTAATATTTAATTATTATACCTAATACATAGAATTATAACTGCCATATATCACCTGCCTTCTGTCGTGTGTTCTTAAGCACACACCCGCATTTGTTTTTATTAAAATTCTAATGAAAGAATCGCTCATCCGCACATTTATTAAATAATTAAAAAGGTTAAAATTTATTTACTCTATCCTATTATAGAAACGGCACTGCACTTCATTATTTTTCTAGACTATAACTGTATGATTTTTTGTCAGTGTATTTTTATTACTAATTAAATAGGGATAATTTTAGTATAATTAACAAATAATAAATCAGAAAAATTTGGCAACCGTTGCGGGGTCGTGCAGTATTGTAGTTCCGCCACTGGTTCGACTGTATGTTATCATTTATCTATGTATCAAACTTTAAATTGGAGAAAAAGTGAAACTTTTTCAAGATTCGGTGGGCTATTTGAAGTTTCGTTGAATTAATAATTTGATGATAAATATCTAAATCTTATTTTCATTTCGATTTAATATTTTAAATTATTAGGGACTATATAGCTATGAAGACTTCGGCTTGATGTTGAGGTTTTTGTTTAAAAATATTTTCTTTGTTTTTTACTTTATCCATTAATAGTGAAAATAACAAAAATGGAATTCAATAAGATTATTCCTCTAGTCTATCTATATAATAAAAATGAATTTCTTTTTCTTTGTAATCGCAGATCTCTCAAATGCCTTGACCGATTTGGCTAATTTTTTTTTAAATGTTCGTAATAGTCCAATTCAGGTTAATACGTAAAAAAAATCGGAAAAGCTGCCCGGAAAATTGGAAAATTCACGAAAAACTAAAACAAAATCAGTTTAGATAACATAGCTTCTTGGCAAATAATAAAAGAACTAAACTAGCAAAAAAAAACTGCAACAAAGATTTAAAAAAAACGATCTATTTTTTAACCTACTTCAAAAAAGGAGGAGGTTCTCTATTCGACTGAATTTTTTTTTGTGCCTATGTTACCTCATATCTCAGCCAATTGAGAACCGATTTTGAAATTTTTTTTGCATTGGGTCCAGTCTAGATTCCGATTGGTCCCATTTTTTTTTCATAGGTATTAAACCTTTTTTGTTAGGTTTGTTAGGGCCTAACTTCTTTGTTTATGAACCGATTTCAGTGATTCTTTTTTTATTGGAAAGAAGGTATCTTAGGGATGGTGCCATATTAATTTGGTCAAGTTCTGATGATATGATCACTATTAATAACATCACTAAAAAGAGAAAAATAAAAATAATTTTTAAGAAAAAAATAAAACCGACTTCAAAAAATTAAATGCAACAAATAAAATACACTAAAAGGTATAAAATAATTATTATATTATTTAGTTACAACTAAACGACGAAATATTAACATGAAATTACTTTTTGAAGTCGGTACCAAACAAACTGTACCTATAAGCGAGCATATCCTCCAAACGTACTAAGTAAGATCCGTAGAGTGTGATTCATAAAAGATATATGTCTGGCACCGACTTCAAAAAGTAATTTCATGTTAATATTTCGTCGTTTAGTTGTAACTAAATAAGATAATAATTTTTTATACCTTTTAGTGTATTTTATTTGTTGCATTTAACTTTTAACCGACTTCAAAAAAGGAGGAGGTTCTCTATTCGACTGAATTTTTTTTTTTGTGCCTATGTTGCTCATATCTCCGCCAATTCTCAACCGATTTTGAAATTTTTTTGCATTGGGTCCAGTCTCAGCTCGATTGGTCCCATTTTTTTTCGTATTTTTTTCATAGGTATTAGACCTTTTTATTAGGTTTGTTTAGACCTAACCTCTTGTTGATGAACCGATTCTATGGTTCTTTTTCCGAGAGGGTCTTAATGGTGTCATATTAATTTGGTCAAGTTCTGATGATATGATCACTATTAATAACATCACTAAAAAGAGAAAAATAAAATAATTTTTAAGCAAAAATAAAAACCGACTTCGTAGTGCAACAAATATAAAAAAATACGATCAAAGTATAAAATACACTAAAAGGTATAAAATAATTATTATCTTATTTAGTTACAACTAAACGACGAAATATTAACACGAAATTACTTTTAAAGTCGGTGCCAAACAAACTATACCTATAAGCGAGCGTACCCGCCAAACGTACTAAGTAAGATCCGTCAGAGTGCGATTCATAAAAGGTATATGTTTGGCACCAACTTCAAAAAGTAATTTCGTGTTAATATTTCGTCGTTTAGTTGTAACTAAATAAGATAATAATTATTTTATACCTTTTAGTGTATTTTTATATTTGTTGCACTTAATTTTTTGAAGTCGGTTTTTATTTTTTCTTAAAATTTTTATTTTCTCTCTTTTAGTGATGTTATTAATAGTGATTATATCATCAGAACTTGACCAAATTAATATGACACCATCCCTAAGACACCCCCTTTCGGATAAAAAAAGAACCATCGAAATCGGTTCATAAACAAAGAGGTTAGGTCTAAACAAACCTAAACAAACCTAATAAAAAAGGTCTAATACCTATGAAAAAAAATCGAAAAAAAAATGGGACCAATCGGAAGCTAGACTGGACCCAATGCAAAAAAAATTTTCAAAATCGGTTGACAATTGGCGGAGATATGAGGTAACATAGGCACAAAAAAAAAAAAAAAAAAAAAAATTCAATCGAATAGAGAACCTCCTCCTTTTTTGAAGTCGGTTAAGAATACCTAAATATGGTATTAAAATAATTATTATCTTACTTAGTTACAACTACCACTTGACGGAATACTAACCTGCAATCACTTTTTCTATTGTAATTTAAGACGCCTCAGCCATTTTACTTTTTTTTTAATGATATTGTATGTGAGATAGTGAGCATACACCCAGAAGGTGGATCAACCTAATATGGCCTGTATGGGCTGGCCCTCTCCAATCGAAAAATGAGACCTAGAGTATGAATGGCAAACAGAAGCCGGTGACCTCTACGAGACCAATCTCGATGAAACTTAAGATACAATTCAATATCTCAATTTACTAAGGTTTTAAGGTGTCTTACAGAGCTAGTGGTAAATTCTACGGCGCGATAAATATCGAGTAATAAATTTAGGTCTCCCACTTGAATGTTTAGTGCTAGACCCTAATACTTACAGAAAAAATGTCTGGGTATAGCCGGGAATCGAACCCGAGACCTACGAGGTTGACCAGTCAGTTGTACAGACCAATTACACCAACGGAGGCGGACTATTCAACAAGAACTCAAGCCGTTTGGCTTTTGGAGTATGGTCAAAGCTCAAAATATCATTCATTTCAATAATTATTTATTTATTTCAAAGTTAATTATAAAGGATTCATCTGAAATTATACTCATTAAAAATTAAACTACACCATCGGAGGCGGCACTTTCAAAAGAACTAAGCCGTTTGGCTTTTGTATTCAAGCTCATTCATTCATTTCAATATTATTTATTTATTTCAAAGTTAATTATAAAGGATTATTGAAATTATACTAACTAAACTAACTGAAAGGAATTCATTAGCTTTTGGAATTTCTATAAAAATATATTTTAAAGATTAAAACCAAAAATTCAATTAGTCCGTAGAATTCTTTAAAGAAAACAAAATCATTTGCAAACCCATTTTTATTATATAGATTGAAATCTAGGAAATTTCAGCCTATTGAAATTATTAAAAACCTATTTTGAGCCTAATTAAACCTAAATTTTCTATAATCTAATAATAAACTTTGAAAGTTTATTATTTTTAATTTTTTAATTGGATAATTCTCCCCAAATGACGATTTTTACCTTATTTATTGAATTTTTACAAGACAAAAACTTTATTTTAATTTAAGTTGAAAGGTTCTTTTTGCCGAATAATTGAGTAGCAGAAGGGGACAATAAAATATTGTCTTCTGCTGGAAAAATAAATTTTATAAATTCATTCATAAAGAGATATACGTTGTCCTCTTCATCAATCTATTACAATTAACTCACAAGAGTTGATATATGAAAGTGCTCTTTACACATGTATAAAACATCAATAAAACAGCCACGTGGGGGTCCAGGAAGCCCCCTGGCTGGCAAAAGGCCCATCAAAGGCGGGCCTTGAAGCTAGTATTAAATAAGAATTGATCGTTGTTTTTTTATTTTATCCCGATTTCTCGATGTCTTCAGCAATGGTTACCAATAATGATCGAAACATTCAAAAATCCAATGTAGAATGGTTATTCCTTAAGCATTAGATGAGAATCGATGGCTATTTTTGATAAAATATCAAAATTATTAGTTAAGTCGCATCAACCAAACAAAATTTCAAATGTTATTTTAAAATAACAAACAGAGAATGGCTTTTTCTTTTTTTGTGTCTGATATTTGCGTTTCTTTTCGCTTACTTAATTTTTCTAAAACTATATCATTAGTTGAAATTTACTATTATTATTTAATATGTTATTCTTCATGTAATTATAGAGAGCTTTAATTACTTTAATGTGATTTAATATATATTATGAAATACTCGATAAAAAACAATTCGTTATATATGGGGAGGCCGCAAGAATGTCCGCCGAGGGCTACATGCGGCCTGTGGGTTGGCCAAACCTAGTTTAAAGACTTTTTCTAAATTTAACCCTACAGGGTGCAATGGAACTCACATATTGAAGGTTTTGTCATCAAAATTCTTAATTTTAGAGACAGAGAAAATAAATTGATGTGGCCCTCTCTTTTTTTTTAATATTTAATAAAATCATTTATAATAATAATCTGTGAAAAAATTGCTTCATGTATTATTTTTGTATTCTTTTCAAACATATATTTTTTAAATAATTAGTGTTATACACATAAAAGTAGGATTCGATAAAACGACTCAGAGGACCACTTTAATTTAATCAAATGGAAATTTCGAGGTCAATCAATCCGATTATCTAATAGTTTGTAAAGAAAAATTAAGCCATTTTGAAATCTGCGGGATGATAAATTTTGAACATAACCGAGGCCATATCAATAATTGAAATTTACTATTATTATTTAATATGTAATTATAGGGAACCATATTTTTTTTTAATTACTTTAATATGATTTAAAATATATTTTAAAATACCCGATAAAAACGATTTGTCAAATATGACACCGGGGGGCGCAAGTACCATAAGTACATCGAGGGCCACATGTGGCCCGAGGGTTGGCCAGGCCTCCTCTAAATGTTGGAATAAATTATAAATGTTTGTATGTTTATTGTTTATATTGGATAACTTTAAAATAAACTACAGTAATGTAATAGGAATTTAAAAACTGTTCATATCCAGGACGAAATTTATTTTGCTATCGAGTGTGAATAAAATGTTACCAGTATTTTTTCATTAAAAGCTAAAAAAAAATTATTTTTATTTGTAGATAGGTCAATAGTCTATTTTTTCTAAAAATGCTGGTAACTTCATAGATTTATTTAAATTAATATCCAAATTTGATCCTACTTTACGGGAGCACATGAAACGCATTAATGATAAACAACTTACACACCATTATCTAAGCCACGATATTCAAAATGAATTGATCATATTAATGTCAAAAACAGTTACCGAAGAAGTAATTCGTAGGGTGAAAGAAGCAAAATATTACTCTTTTTTGCTTGACTGCACAAGAGACTGTAGTAAAGTTGAACAAATGTCAGTTATCTTAAGATTTTGTAATACATCAACCGGCGCAATAGAAGAACACTTTATCGGATTTCTTGATGTCTCTGGAGAGTATTTATCTAATGCAATACTGGGAGAGCTAGAAAAAATGGCTTAGATATTCAAAATTATCGTGTCCAAGGATATGACAATGGTGCAAATATGATTGGCGTAAATAGTGGAGTTAAAACTCGGATATTAAATATTAATCCCAGGGCATTTATCACACCTTGCGGGTGTCACAGCTGGAATCTGTTGTTGGTAAACGCAGCTAGTTCTTCTGTGGCAGCAAAAACATTTTTGGGTTTATCCAGAAAATTTATGTGCTATTTTCAAGTTCCAGTAAACGCTTACTATAAGCTTTTATCGGACACAAGGTGGGAAAAGAAGAATCGAGGCAGAGAAGGCCATATTACTGCAATTAAAATGATGTTGTTGAACGTATTGAAAGCTTAAAAAAATCAAACAGAACAATCAGACACACTTAGTGATTGTGATTCGGTTTTAAACGAAATGCTCAGTTTGGAATTTATCATATCATTACATTTATAGTATGAGATATTATCGCGTGTGAATATTATAAGCAAATTATGGTAGTCTATACAAGTTCATTTAAGCAAGTCCCTTAAACATTTGCGTACATTTTGTGACTGGATCAAAGAATATCGACAAACTGGATTTGTAAAATGTTTCTCTGACTCTCGTCAATTTATTGAGAAAAGCAGGTATGATCTGCCAGAAGACTAAAAATAAAAGAGTAGCCAAAAAGAAAAGGATGTTTGATTATGAAGGCAGAGATCAGCCTATACAGTCTCCCAAAAGTCTATATATGAGTCTGGTTTTTTTAACACAATGGTCGATTCTATAATAAGCAATATGGATTCGAGATTTATGTCGTTAAATGAACATTTTGAAAATTTTGGGTTTCTCTACGATTTGAGAAAATTAAAAAATATACCAAAAGAATAAATATTAAAAAGCTGTCAAGATTTACACACAGTCCTGCGAGTGGGTGAAAGTAGTGACTTCCAACCTTACGAATTATATGAAGAATTACAATGATCCAAAATGTTACAGAGTTCATTAAAGATGTGAAAGAACTGCTTCAATACATAATAGAAAATGAAAGAAATTTACCCAAATATTTACATTGTGTATTCATTTGGCTAACGATACCCGTAAGTACAGCCTCCGCTGAAAGGAGCTTTTCAAAATTAAAACTTATAAAAAATTATTTGAGAAGTACAATGGGTCAGGAAATACTTTCAGCTTTAACAATTTTATCTATTGAAGCAGACATAGCATCAAAGCTTAATTACGGTACACTCATTAAGGAGTTTAGTAAGGCTAAAAGCAGGAAATTTCTGTTTGTTTAATTGTTTAATGTTAGTTATTACTTAATATTATGTAAGGTGAAGATTTTTGCATTTTTATAAATAAAAATTTACATTTTATTAAAACTGAAAATTCGACAGTTTCTTAAAACTTTTTTGTTTTATTTCAACTTTTGTGAAACAACACTCCTCTTCTTAATTTTTAGAAATATCATCATTAAGTTTCACCTAAAATTTACACCGATTTCCCTAATTATAAGTAAAAATTGGACAGTTTCAAAAAAAAATTTCTCTCTATGTAAAATTGCGTCACCATGGAAGGGGCCTCACAAAATTTACCTCGCCCACATAAAATTTTGGTCTTGCGCCGCCACTTCCCATTAACATAAGGTGGGTGACCAGATTTTAATATTGGTGAAGCGGAACAGCAGTCTCAGGGGGGAAGGGTCTTGTTTAAAAAAATTTGGTCTAGAACAGTGCTTCTTAAACTATGGGTCGCGACACTGAATTTTGGGGTCGCGAAACATAGGGCAACAATGACAATGAAAGAATAAAACATTATACAGCGGCTAAAAATTAATGTTTGGTGAATTCGAAGTAGGTATATCTGTCATTGAATTTCCAATAATTTTGATATTCCCATTTTGTATTAGATATATTTATTTATTTATGTGAAGCAACGATTGGTGATTATAAAATATAAATACAGATATAAATTTAACAAATGTTGAAGTTAATGAACTCCTGTTTGACTCTTTATTTAATAAGAAACAAGCAGATCATTTCATTATTATTTAGATTTAATACAATTATTATAGTAGGTATATATAATAAGGTATGTTTATAAAAATTTTCTTCACTATAAATTTATTTATGATTTGCTAGTAAAAATGATGTTTATACTTATACCATATATTTATATAATATGGGGTCGTGAAAAAATTTCTCAGTCAAAATGGGGTTGCGAATGAAAAGAGTTTAAGAAGCGCTGGTCGAGAGAAATAAAAATCTATTATTATAGAACACAAAAATTGTATTGTAATTTATTTATTTTTTTACATATTTAATAAATATAGTATTATAAACTTTAAAAACTCTTTATTTTTTCGCATATTTATCATTTGAGTGAATTTTTTTTAGAAGATTAGATATTGATGTCGTTGTTTAAAACGTTATGAAATTTATCTCAAGAATTTGTTAAATTATATTTTACACATAATATGGCTTTCAAAGTCTCAACACTTTAATTGTGAACCATTTTTCGGCGCGAATTCTTTTCAAAAATCGGAACTTTCTTATAACGTCGGGACGCGGGACAAATTGTTAAAAATCGGGACTGTCCCGCCAGAAGCGGGACATCTGGTCACCTTACATTAACAGAACATTGTCTTGTCCAATAAATCTGGTATGTATATCTTGATTCCAGGCCCGGATCGAATAGGTGCGGGGCCCAATTGGATTTTTTTGCGGGGCCTCTCTATATATTAAATATTTAAATAAAATTGAAATTCAGTATATATATATATATATATATATATATATATATATATATATATATATATATATCAAATGTCATGGATCATCAGATAGGTAAACTTCTACATAAATTAAAAAATAAAAATGTTCAAAATACAAAAAGAAATGCCGTTGCTCTATCATTATCCGATAAAAATTTGAACATTTTAAACGGATTTTCAAATAATTCTGAAGGAAAAATAGATTTCAAAGTTTCCATTTCTTCAACTAACATTTTTCCGTCTATATCAGCTTCTTTCACCTTTGGTACACCATTTTCTTTTAACTTAGAATCTGTTAGAGAAATTTCTAATTCAGCTGCATGTTTTTGAAGTACTTATTTTTCCATATTTTGAAATTTTCCCAGAAATCCAAATAATTCATTATGATTTTTTAATTGTTCAAAACGATCTTTTAGTGATTCTGTAGCTTTATCTAAAACAACATTAAAAAAAGATATCTTGTATGCATTTATCGGGTCTTCAATAGGTTCATCACTTTATTACGTACGTAGTGCAATATCTCTCTAATATAGGACTATCCCGATTAAATTCAATACATTTGACATGAACTTTTACGGGTTTCAGTTTTCTATATTATAAAGTATATATTATATGATAATAAACACATTAATAAATTTGATCCAGCAACACGAACTTAAAATAAATATATTTTTAATTGTGTGAATAATTCATAATTTATCCATTATCGTCAAAAGCAATTTGCTTTAAATTTCGATTTTTTTTTTTTTTTGTTCATTTTGATGGTAACGCGGGGCCCGATTGGGCCCAATGGCTTCAATCGCCCTTTATCCGGCCCTGCTTGATTCTTAAATAGAAGCGAGATTGAATTTTGGAAAAGCGCTAGTGAAAGGAAGTGTGGTTGGGGAGGGGGGGGAGGGGAGAGGGGTGGTACGGCGGATGACGTCACGCCGAGCCAGCCATCTGACATCTCATCTCCTCTTCCTCAAATCACTTGCACTGGACAATCCTGCACTTGCACCCAAATTAAAATCGTTACAATGAATCTCATCTCTACAACCCCATCAAATCTCCACTGATTGACTGTGCTTTCGGATCCGAATCTCTTCATGAATCATGATTACGTGATTATGATTTTATTAATTGTTTTTCTTGAAACCTTCGATCTTCACTTGGAGCAACCATTCCAACCTAACCTACATTTATCTCAACACCGCGCAATGGAAAATCAATCTCATTTATGATAGAACAAAACAAACAATGCTTAATACAACATATCAATTCACAGGAGTATTTAAGGTAATCTTGCTTTATGAAAATTAGCATCAATCTTTCCATATTCACCCCTTTTCATTCATTCTATATTTTTAACTGTCAGCTTTTATTTATTTTTTAATCTGTGATAAATATCTTAAACTGGCTTTATACCGGTCTTAACAATGTAGTAACATTGTTATTACAAGTGGAATTATTTCTTCTACTCACGAGCAAAGAAATGGAATCACTCTCTTTTCATTAATTCAATGTTTCTTTGTAATTTATTAGAAATTTAAATATTTTTTCCACAAGTTTCATTTTTCAGCATTTAATGAGCCTCTACACTATGCCACAACGTGAGCCAAACATGTTAACCATGTTGGCATCCAGTAAAACGAGTTAATTTGACGGTGCCTCGATACAGTGGTCCAAGAGTTGGGCCAATGTCTATGGCCTTGTGGAAACGACACTGGGCACTTTCGTTGCGTAACATTGACCCTCTTTGATATATCGAAAAAACTGCTCCGAAGTCCAACCATCGCCAGCGCCAACCAATGACCACTACAAGCCAACCCCCTCTACTCATTGGCGTTGGCTTGAATTGGCTCAAGCTGGCTCATAGTGTAGAGGAGGCATAAAATAAATGTAGAATGATAACCTAATGGAAATATATTATATTGTTATTATTATATTTGTGAATGAAAATTACATTTAATAACTCGCAAGGGAGGTGATTCCATTTCTTTGCTCGTGAGTGTAGTAAGATCAGCCTAAGGATTATTTATGACCTCCTTCAGGTGTGTCTTCGGGGAGCTTGACACCAAATAATGGTGTATAGCTTGCTACTTCAACGGCCTCATATCAGTCGGTCGTTAGCGTCTTTCCGACATATAAGGTGACATAAAGAGAATCAATGAGGTTGACCTCTGCTTGATGCAAATAAACAAACATATGTCGTCGCCTTAGAGAGTAAACCTGCTAACTCACAACAAGGATATTTTACAGGGCAGAGAAAAAACAAACAAAATTTAATATTGTTGTTATGGAAAAAAATATTTTTCCCATTTTTTTTCTACAACTTACGATCGTAATTTTAAGTAGCAGTTTTACTTGGACGATGCTCCATCTCTTTTTCTTTTGGACGGTATTAAAATGTCATATATGATAAATTACAATACTTGGCCATACCCTGTATGGTAAAGTAAAAATGGAGTTAGCAGGTATACACTCTAAGCCGACGATATATAATTATTTGTTTGAGACTATGGTATCAAAGGTTGGACCTTCATCACCAGTCTTTTAATTATAATTATTTTATCTGTTTAATCATTTGTTATGTGATGTTTGTTATACTATATATAACAACAAAACGAATTTTACTATACCCAATTGGGTAATTGAACCCTTGAGAAATAACAAATATCTCTAATTCTTCTTCTTCTTCTTCTTCTTCATCTTCTCTATAGGCTTTCGCCTGTTCTTCCAATAAGAAAAAAAAGAATAAAGACGTTAGTTTCTTGCTGCGACATCTTTCCATCTTTTTTTCGGCCGCCCTCTGCTCCGTGTGCCACGTGGGCGATTTTCCTTCACGATTTTTGCAAGGCGGTCATCCGTCATTCGTTCCACATGTTCCCCCCATCCTCTCTTTATCTCTATATCTCTAATTAAATGCTGATAATGAAGGTCTCTATAGTCTTTAAAAAATAACTTATATGTATACATATTTATTTTCGATATATGAGCAAATCCCACATATTTTGCATTGTAAAGTCCACTAGGTTTTTTTCCAATTTAAGATAAATTTTCCATTTTGAATAATATAGTCTTTAATTGTATACATTTATTGTTGCGTTCATAAATTTTTTAATGCTGATTTTACTCAATTTCATATTTTTTCAATTCAAGTAATCTACAAAAAGTCAATACCGTCCCCTCTCCAATTTGGCTGTTTAAATCTTCAATCCCGTGTATTTACTTGAAAAATGTTCAGATATGACTGAATAAAATATCACCTAAATAAAAAAAAGATGAATGAAGTCTATATAATTTAATATAGTTTTTTTAGTTAATAAAATTTTGTTAGAAAAAATTATTAAAATTAACCAAAGACAGTGTGTCAATTCCATCCCCAATATAGTTTTAGATTTTAACATGACTCTCGCCATCACTGCAGTGGTCAAGAGAGAAACTATTAGCAGTTATCTCAATATTAAATGACTGATGATGAAGTTCTCTATAGTCTCTAAAAAATAACTTATATCTATACATATTTATTTTCGATATGAGCAAATCCAACATATTTTGTTTGCATTGTAAAGTCTACTAGGTTTTTTTCCAATATAAGATAAGTTTGTTAATTGCAAACAGTAGTGTTAAGTAAATTAACATAATGGTAGTGATTAATTATATCGTTCATAAGTGTCATTTCCGTCCCTGCGATAACAAGTCATAAAAAAATATTTATTTAAAAAAAACTCTAGTGTTGTTTTACTTTTAGTGAATTGTAACCAAAATTGTAACCTTCTATATTTTTAAGCCAGTCTACCTATATTACTAAATCAAAATTCTATAATGTCAATTCCGTCCCCTTGATTGAATGGAAAAAATCATAAAAAATTGAAAAATATTTTTTAATTCATGACCATTATTAGAAATTGGTCTATAGATAGTTGAGCCACAAAACTATATTATTATTGTTGAGGTGCGATTAAGTTATATTTTCAAATTTTTAGATAAAAAAAATGCAAAATAATTTGGATTTACTCATATATATATATATATATATATATATATATATATATATAGATGCATGTTTATTTACCAGAGGACAACCTCATTGATTTCTCTTTATGAATCAACAACTCTGGTACTCTCGGCAAAACAAAATCTTTTTGATTCTCTTGAAAGTTTTTTTGCCGAGAGTAGCAAAATTTTATATATTGAAGGAGACAATAAAAGAGTGTGTCTTCTGCTGGAATTATAAATTTTATTTATTTATAACGAGACTATAGTTTCGAGGGCTTTGTCCTCTTCATCAGTCTATTACAATGAATTCACAGGAATTAATTTATGGCAAAGCCCTCAAAACTATAGTCTCGTTATAAATAAATAAAATTTATAATTCCAGCAGAAGACACACTCTCTTATTGTCTCCTTCAAAATCTTTTGAATGAAAACTACAACGATTACTGTCCCCTCTGGTTTTCTCAAAAACCACTCATCCTAGGAATAAAAATTGAACAGGGGATTATAAATATTTTAATAGTTCATACCTCGTATACGGAAAGTCGCTCGGCTATGGGATTTGAACCTTAAGCTATCTAGAGGCTAGAAGAAGTCGCTCAAGATTTTGGCTAGAATCGAAGAACCGGAAGTACATGTTTACTTGAAGATTTTTGGAATTTTGCAATTTCGTCTTTTTTACGGTTTTCTCAAAACGGTTGGTAGAAACCCAAATTGAAGTACAGTTGAACCTTGGTATACGACCTTAATCCGTTCCTGATGATGGACTTATACCTAATATAACGTATAGGTACCAAACCATCCCTTTCCCATTCCCTTAAGAAGTAATGTAAAAATTATTAATTCGTTCTCATGTAAAGAAAAAACTTATTGATATTAATACCTACATTAATGGGGTTGTAAAATAATTTATACACTGTTTAAACACATAAATAAAAAATTAGATTTTATTATAGATTTTTAAATTTAAACTCTTCTTAATTCTAAAATACAAAAAGAAACAAATGATATTCTATGCTGTAGAAGACAGCCTTCCCCCCCCCCCTGCAATAAAACCTGACATTCTGGTGTTTTGGTTTTGTTTTTTTCCACTTCTGCCCCATTTCGCTAGGCTCAGCGGGTTTGACTTATATTAAAAATCTGTCCAAAAAACCTTGTTGTTCTTAGTTAATTTGTAAAATATAAATGTAACCTAATGATAGATTCTAAATTAACAAACCAAATGGTACAAACTTTGTTATTGCTTCCTATTTTGCGGTTTAATTTTGTTATATGATATCCTTACTTGTAGGAAAAGTCAGTAGTTAATAATACATCAACCCCGAATATTATTAATTGATTATTAATTTAATTTTTCCTCTAGGATAATTATTTAAAAATGACGCAAAATTCAGACAAAAAAATTTATGTCGTATACCGAACAGAAGTCGTATACCGAGTCGTGTCAAGTCCAAACATTACGTATTCCGATTTGACGTGTTCCAAAGCAGACGTATATCGAGGTTCCACTGTAATTTGAATTAAGAAAATTGGTATGTTGATTTCAATTAAAGGAGAAACTAATGTGAAAGTCGTGGGGTAATAAGAAATGCGTGTTATTTTTGTATCGTTTGTTTAATTTCGCATTATCCCTGATGTTTTAATTAGGTATATATTTATTTTAAATAAAAATAATAATAGTTCAAAATAGAATTTATAAGAAAATCAAGTACACTTATCCATTAAAAATTCAAGATAAAATCTAAAGTACATAGGTACAATGAAAAATAAAAAACATGTGAGTCATACTCTTAAAATATATACAATTAATAATCCAATATTTTCCATTCAATTTTTTTATTTAAAATCAGAACAAGTCTTTCAGTAGTATAGATTTTATTATTAAATATCTGAATGGAAATATACATTATATTTGGCTTAATTTCCAATTAAAGGCATTTATTTTTATGATGACTATATACCTACCTATAAATTGTAGTAAGAATAAAATACATATGTGATATGAAACTCTATTCTTGTCTAGTAGGATATTTTTGAAAATGTCTTTCAATTCATGTTTTTAAAAATCAAACGATTAGCTAATTTAGAACAGGAAGTAAAACGAATTAAACATAAAATAAAATGAAATCATTCGAAACATTTTTTATAAGGAAAAAAAGTAAATCACATTTTGAACCTAGTCACCACGTGAATGACGAGAAGTCTATCTATTGATTTGAGGAGATTTTTTTGAAGTGTTATTGTATCAAAAATTAAAAAAAATTATTCGTTGATGATTGCAATTAAAAATAAATTTTAACATTTTAGATTATCAAACATAATTTTAATTTATTAAACATTTTTAGATCCAAAAAGTCAAATGGTTCACCGAAAATTACTTCGTTACTGCTGTGTAATAACTGCTGTACTATTTCTGATATTATTCTATATTCCATCATATAAGCCACCAAATAAAGAATCCGCACTTGGAGATGCAGGTAAATCAGGATATAAATAAACTATTATGTTATTATTGTATTTTTATATAATATTAATAATTTTGTTATATATAATTTATAGTATATAGGAATAATATTAGAGAATTGTGTTTCTTATAAAAATTTTCAGGATTTATAATTGGTTGGACTACAAATACTAGTCGTGATTTAAAACTATATGTGGTTCCTGGAAATAATACAGCTTTAATTTCTCCTACGCACATGTGTGATGATGAAAGATTTTTAGTTTTAATAATTGTTTCATCAGCTGTTGTTAATTTTGAAGAAAGACTTGCAATCCGAAAAACTTGGGGACAAAGTCCTGAAATAACTGATATGAAATCTGTAAAATTAGCTTTTATGCTTGGAGAACATGAAAACGATACAATACAGGTAATAAAATTATAAGATATGTGTACAACCTACTTATAGACAAAATTCAGTAATTATAGAGGACACCAAAATAAGGAATTTTTATGAACGTAACGATGTCCAAAAATGAGAATTTTGTCGTTTAATTTCATCCAATGAAAACTGATGCCTGAGTGGTTTTCAAACTAAATACACTCGACTCTCGATAATTCGAACTCTTCTACTGTTAACTTCGGTAAATCGAAAAAATGCTGTGTGTTTTGATACGCTCGATAACTTAAAATCTTTTTCGTAACAAGAGGGGGAGGAACATTCTATAATTCGAACTAGGCCACTTTCCCTCTTTATAATTCAAATTTTTTTTTAGGTATGTTATTATCTATTGTAATGTTAATACATATGTAATTTTTTTGTTCTTTTTTGTCGTATTCATTATTTTTACTTTTTTACTTGAGGCTATATATAAAATTTATATAAGCTCATACATATTTTCAAAAATATATTAAAAACTCTTAATAATTCGAATTATTTATTCTTTCTTCTTGATAATTCAAACTTCTTGATAACTCGAAGTCTCGATAATTCGAATTTTTCTTGTAGTTCAAATTATCTAGAGTCGACTGTATAATCATAAAGACAAACAAAGAGGTTGTCCTCTGCTTGATGCAAATAAACATACACACATGTATATTATTTGTTTGAGACTATAGTTTCGAAGGTTTGGCCTTCATCATCAGTTTTTTTAATTATAAACATTATTTTTCATGGGTCAGTATCGGGTGGATATTGAAAAAATTTTTTGCTCTTACGCCGATAAGTCAGTTAGAATTCTTCTTATATGCTGAATAAGAGCAAAAAAAATTTCAATATCCACTGGATACTGACCCAATGGAAAATAATATTTATAATTAAAAAAGACTGATGATGAAGGCCAAGCCTTCGAAACTATAGTCTCAAACAAATAAATAATATAGGTATATATATTTGATATATGTGTGTATGTTTATTTGCATCAAGCAGAGGACAACCTCTTTGTTTCTCTTTATGAATCAACAACTCTGCTACTCTCGGAAAAATAAAAACTTTTCAATTAAATATAATCAATAAATTAATTAACTCACACAATTTTTGAATCAATTAATTAAAGCCGGCTTTTTTTAACTCAACTTTTAATTAACAATTGTTCCCACTCAATGAAATTCGATAATGACAAATTTACCATAAATAAATAAATTCCCAATCGAATTAACTCTTTTGACCCAATGAATTCTCTACATGCTTCTTTCATTACTTAATCCTACAACCTTCAAGTCTTGCCTCCAAGAATACCTTTGACTTTGATCAAACCCCTAAATATTCGCGAAAGTCTATAACTCCCCTCTTTTGAAATTCTAATGTTTCTTTTTTTTTTAATAAATTAAGAACAAAACTCGACTTTTAATTTTAAATTCTAAATTTTAGGATCAAGTTACTTATGAAAGCGATATTTATAATGATATTATTCAAGAAAAATTTATTGACTCGTATAATAATTTAACAATAAAAACTGTGATGATGTTAAAATGGGTTACAAGAAATTGTCCAAATTTAGATTACTTACTCAAATTAGATGATGATATGTATTTAAATGTACCAGCACTTGTAAAGCATTTGAATTCAAAAAAAATCCAACTGGAAGGGAAACTTATATGCAGAGCCAAACCAATTTTGGATCCTACAAATAAATGGTAAAATCTAATTTTCTATAAATAATACATTTATATAAGTATATAAATATGCCTTTTTAATTAGAAATATTTTATCTGTTATTTCTCATGGGGTCAATAACCAGATTGGATATAGACAATTCATTT
Source organism: Forficula auricularia (assembly GCA_024734495.1). Taxonomy (NCBI): domain Eukaryota; kingdom Metazoa; phylum Arthropoda; class Insecta; order Dermaptera; family Forficulidae; genus Forficula; species Forficula auricularia. Next base: position 6,371,070 of record JALMQS010000117.1, read on the forward strand.
TATTGTTATAGCAAGCTAGCCAAATTGACCCCATGAGAAATAATAGATAAAATATATCTAATTAAAAATAGTTTTTAAGGAATTTGGTGTTGGTACTTGTTGAAACATTTTTTAAATTATTGGATAAAAAATACTTGGTAGGTTTCACATTAAGATATAAAAATAAAACGAATTTATTTTTGGAGAGACTAATCTCGATATATACCTATGGTATATTTCGGGTGGCTAACCCATCTTCAGGAGCAACAGAAAGTAACTGCATATATATCGAGATTAAAGTCTCCAAAAATAAACTCGTTTTATTTTTATATCTTAGTGTGAAAAATACCAAGTATTTTTTATCCAATAATCTAATTAAAAAGACCAATGATGAAGGTCAAACCTTCGTAACTATAGCCTCAAACAAATAAATGATATAAACTGCTCACAAATTGAAGTGAACCACTTAAAAATATTCATATTTTTTCATGGTTATTAATTGTTCAACTTGTCAGTGGCGTAGATATCTTGTCTGTCTTGGAGACCATTTGTTGTTGCTTTTAACACTCGTTCAGGTGTCTTTATTTTTAACACAAAACCCATTACCATTGAATAATTAAGGTTTTAAAGTCGAACAATTAATTTCCATTAAAAATCGGTTGTCTGTAAAGTCGGTTTACTGACGATAGTTGAACGTGACAACGTCATAAGAAAATACTGATGGAATGGTATTTTCTTATGACGTTGTCACGTTCAACTATCGTCAGTAAACCGACTTTACAGACAACCGATTTTTTTCATAAAATTCTTCGTTCAGAAAATCATTTTAAATTTTCAAAATACTTGAATAAAATTTATTGTTTAAATTTCTACTCGACTGATAAAATTTAATTTTTGATTTTATTATTTTATAATAATAAATTTTGTATTGACATTATTTCTTTCAGCAAGTAAACTGAATAAAAGTTGTTGTTCAATTAGTTACTTAATTATTTTTGCAAATTTAATTGTAATTTGTTGTAAAAAAGTAATAATTTTGAATAATTTATTATAAGAATAAATTGTGATTAAATTATTGTTCATAAATCTTAAATTTAAAATTTAAAATTTGGAAACATCATTAAAATTTTTGTAACTGTAGCTTTTAAAAAGCCCGCCTCAATCTTTGTCGCTCGTTCCGCGCTCTCGCTTGCACTTCAAGCCTTAAATGGAACGCCTCAGAGCGAGGTAACCCCGCATGAGTCATGTTTTTTCGAGCGTGGAGCCGGCTCCATCGAATTATAAGACGTTGTCACGTCAAAAATCTGAATTTTTGTAAGTGGTCCACTTAAATTTGTGAGCACTTTATATATATTATATACTATATATATATATACAATTATACATATTTATAGTTGGTATACCTATACGAGGATAAGTCAAAAATTACTTACTTTTTGTTCTACAACTTTATTAAACGCCCACTGGACCTACGCCACATCTACCCCACTGACCCTCTCCCCAACACCCCGGGATCCCCACCCCATGGACCCCTGGACCCACGCCACATCCCCTTTTTTCTATTGATAATATATCAATGTACTTTTAATGGAGGTCTATAAATTTTAATCCTCCAGACGGATATCTTCCAAACCATTCAACTAAGTTATTTAATTATAATTAGATCTATTGTGTCAAATTTAAATGCTTATAGTTTTTTTCATTAGTTTTTCTATAGATTGATTGGTTTCGTCAATAGAGGCGGTTTTATTTAAATTATTACATAAATTTAATCATCATCTCACCCTACAAGGTACAGATATTACCTCTTTTAAAGAAAATTTAATTTTATACAAAAACTATTTGTATCTCAAATCTCTAAGATGTACTGTTTACAAGTTATAGAGCAACCGACAGGGAAAGGAGCGGGATGTACTCAATGCTCAATACAATTTTAATAATTATTATTTTGGTATTGACCTTTGGGGGGGGGGCTCTTGAACAAAATTTGGGTAGGCTAAGCCCCCGGTAGCTCCCCGATTTCTGCCTATGCCACAAGGATTACCACAGGGATGGACTAAGGCCCTACTTGTAAACTTGAACTTTATGGACCCTTCATGGTGAAATTAAAAAAATAAATTAAGATTATTTTTTAAATTTATACTTAATTGCAAAGTTTCATGTTTCACAAATATTTACAAAGTCTTAAAGGATTTATCCCAACATTAATATTTTGGTAATAATTAGAATATATGAGTGACCTGACCTATTCAATCTCAACTGTTGATCCAGGGTTTTTTATTATAGTAACCTGATTTTAATTATTTCATATTATTTCTGTTTTATTTTTAATTAAGAAGCTTTGTAATTTTAAGTCCAATGTTATACAACTATTTTGATTTTTCAAATATTTTTTTCAGGTTTACCCCCAAATATATGTATAGTCATCGTTTATACCCAAATTACCTTTCGGGAACAGGATATGTGATGTCAATAGGTGTCGCTCATCAATTATACCAGGTTGCTTTGAAGACGCCTCTGTTTCACCTCGAAGACGTGTTTATCACGGGTATCTGCGCAAACAAAAGGGGGATCCGTCCCAAGGACGATATGCGGTTCGACTATGAAAGACGACCACTCGATCCATGTCTTCTCGTCTCTGATACTGTGGTCACCTCCCACCATATGAACGCCTCGGAGCTTTTTCGTGCCTGGGCCGCAATCGGGCAAGTTAGCAACGAGACCTGTGAGGCGATCCGAAAGGCTAAAGCCCTTCGATCTACCACACCAGCCCCCCAAATATCTCATAAATACAAATACACATATAAATGTGTATGACCCTTGTCCAAACGAGAGTCCAAAGGAAAGAATGTCCTTAGAGAGTAATTTGGAAAAAATAAGAAGGTTCCCATCCAATACCGTGCTGGCTCTCCACTTCAAAAATTGTGCACATTTTAAACTAAATATTGGAATTAATAGAAGAGAAAAAAGATGAAAGCCTTCATTTATAATATAAGATTTAGCAAAATTTTCTTATAACGGTATTAATTAATTCAAGATTAAAAATTTAACACCATAAATAAGCAATCGACCTCCTTGGACAAGGGCCCTTTCGTCTTCCTTATAATATGAATTCCGAGATTTTGTTATTATTAGACTGTTGTTATACTTATAATAGATACTTAATTTCGATCTAAACATATCCAATTATCCTATATCATTTTCAAAAACAATTTCCTAAATTACTTCAATTTCGATCAATAATTTTTCTCAGATATACATAATATAGTGAGATGATAGAAATCGTAATAAGTTAATTTAGTATTAGTATAATATATTCTGAAGAAAAATTATTATTTATACAATTTGATTTGATGAATTTTGAGAAATTGTTTAGGTTGGAAAATACTCCTATTTATTTATATTACATTCTTCAGATCTGTTTTTTGTTTTCCCTAACTTAAACGCTTGCTCAAAAACAAAAAATAGCTTTAAGAAATAAAAATAAATTTTAAAAACAATAAATTACAAACATGATAGGCTCTAAAAAAGCACTTTTTATTTTATATTAATAATATGATAGATAAAAAATATTTTAACATTAGGGCTGAATAAAAATATGCTTTAGAGTATATAATTTATAAATATTGCAAAATTTATCATTACTCATTTGAAATTATATTTTCTTTTTTTTCCAAACTATTTATTCGTTCCAAAAAAATATTAAAGTTCTTGATATATTTTGATTTCAAATGATTATCATTTTTTGAAATATTTTTATTTATTTTTTAAAGCTATAATAATAAGTTTAAATCAGGGATGTTCAACCAAAAATTATATTCGACCGGATGGGTGTCCAAATGTGTCCTCGCGGATTTTATTAACAACTGATATTTTATTTTTATTTTTATGTATATACATATTATTTTATTAGGGATAGGCAGAAACCTGATTTTCATGTCCTTTGAATCTCGCTGAAACTTTGTTAGATCTGAAAACTCCCCGAAATGGAAATTATCCTTGAATCTCGTTCAACCTTTGTTAGATCTGAAAGCTCCCCGAAATGGAAATTATCCTTAAATCTCGCTAAAACTTTGTTAGATCTGAAAGCTCCCCGAAATGGAAATTATCCTTAAATCTCGCTAAAACTTTGTTAGATCTGAAAACTCCCCGAAATGAAAATTATCCTTGAATCTCGTTGAACCTTTGTTAGATCTGAAAGCTCCCCGAAATGGAAATGATCCTTGAATCTCGCTAAAACTTTGTTAGATCTGAAAACTCCCCGAAATGGAAATGATCCTTGAATCTCGCTAAAACTTTGTTAGATCTGAAAACTCCCCGAAATGGAAATTATCCTTGAATCTCGTTCAACCTTTGTTAGATCTGAAAGCTCCCCGAAATGGAAATTATCCTTAAATCTCGCTAAAACTTTGTTAGATCTGAAAGCTCCCCGAAATGGAAATTATCCTTAAATCTCGCTAAAACTTTGTTAGATCTGAAAACTCCCCGAAATGAAAATTATCCTTGAATCTCGTTGAACCTTTGTTAGATCTGAAAGCTCCCCGAAATGGAAATGATCCTTGAATCTCGCTAAAACTTTGTTAGATCTGAAAACTCCCCGAAATGGAAATGATCCTTGAATCTCGCTAAAACTTTGTTAGATCTGAAAACTCCCCGAAATGGAAATTATCCTTGAATCTCGTTGAACCTTTGTTAGATCTGAAAACTCCCCGAAATGGAAATTATCCTTGAATCTCGTTGAACCTTTGTTAGATCTGAAAGCTCCCCGAAATGGAAATTATCCTTAAATCTCGCTAAAACTTTGTTAGATCTGAAAGCTCCCCGAAATGGAAATTATCCTTGAATCTCGTTGAACCTTTGTTAGATCTGAAAGCTCCCCGATATGGAAATTATCCTTGAATTTCGCTAAAACTTTGTTAGATCTGAAAGCTCCCCGAAATGGAAATTATCCTTAAATCTCGCTAAAACTTTGTTAGATCTGAAAACTCCCCGAAATGGAAATTATCCTTGAATCTCGTTGAACCTTTGTTAGATCTGAAAGCTCCCCGAAATGGAAATTATCCTTGAATCTCGTTGAACCTTTGTTAGATCTGAAAGCTCCCCGAAATGGAAATTATCCTTAAATCTCGCTAAAACTTTGTTAGATCTGAAAGCTCCCCGAAATGGAAATTATCCTTAAATCTCGCTAAAACTTTGTTAGATCTGAAAACTCCCCGAAATGGAAATTATCCTTGAATCTCGTTGAACCTTTGTTAGATCTGAAAACTCCCCGAAATGGAAATTATCCTTGAATCTCGTTGAACCTTTGTTAGATCTGAAAGCTCCCCGAAATGGAAATTATCCTTAAATCTCGCTAAAACTTTGTTAGATCTGAAAACTCCCCGAAATGGAAATTATCCTTGAATCTCTCGTTGAACCTTTGTTAGATCTGAAAGCTCCCCGAAATGGAAATTATCCTTAAATTGATAGAGATTTTCTTTAGGAGACGGACTGGTATAAATATGCAATTGGATGTTGATGAAAGCAGTCCACGGTGGTTGTAAAAATTAAGACTATAGAGGTTTTATTATTTTACATTTATTTGTTAAACCGACGTTTCGGAGATTTATTCTCTCCTTCTTCAGGGTCTATATAATTGAGGGGAAGACGAACATTAATTAGTATTGGGATTTTCACAAATCACTCATAATATAAAAACAATATACACAAAACAAAAATAATAATCATAAATCTACTTACAACAAAAAGTCAATGAAAGTAGTTCAAAAAATAGTTACTTTCTGTCTCCTTTGACAATGCCAAAAAAACATTATAAAAATTCTTTTTCATCTCGAATAGAAAACAAAGTAACAAGCAATTGATGATCCATATGTTAATGAGATATATATAAATGAATGAATGTATAACATGTCCCCACCAATCATTGGATGCGCAGAATATCGTTGCGCATATCGGTATAGTTGTTGGTTTTTTTTTTAAATTTATATTACAATTATTTACAAATTTATAAATATGGTCATTATCAGTCCCAAAATTTTTACAAAATATATACAAAGTTCTTTTTTTTTTTTTTTAATTTTTTTAATTAAATTCGTCACAGGAGTTTTAAATTATTAATCAAGCCATCCCAGCAAATATTCAGGTCCATCACGTCGGATCTGTAATTTACTGCGCGCGATGAGAGATTTTTAATTGTAATCATTTCCAGGATTTTTCGTTTAAAATAATTATTTTCCTGGAAAATGATATTAAATTCGTTGAAATTAAATTTATGATTTTTTTCTTGGGCGTTAAACGCGAGGGCTGTATTATTTTTATTCGTTTTTGAGATGGACAGTTCGTGTTCACGTAATCTCTCAACTGCCCTTCGCTTAGTTTGCCCTATATATATACCGTTGCACGGCAGTACTCCATCCCCCATACACTCGATCATATAGACTGTGCCAGTTCGCGTTTTCGTATCTAATTTATCCTTATGGTTAAATAGAAATCCGATAGTATTAGTTGGTTTTAACGCGACGCTGACCAAGCCCACAGATAGTAATTTTTTTAATTGATCGCTAAGTTGGGGGTAGTATGGAATACTGACGTACATTTTGGGCTCGTTATTTATTTTTTTAACGTTATCGCATTTGTACAGAGTACGCCGGATGATGGACCTGATTAAGCTATTAGGATAATTATTGTCAAATGCAATTTGTTGAATGATGTTAATATTTTTGTTCCAAAATATATATCTCATTAACATATGGATCATCAATTGCTTGTTACTTTGTTTTCTATTCGAGATGAAAAAGAATTTTTATAATGTTTTTTTGGCATTGTCAAAGGAGACAGAAAGTAACTATTTTTTGAACTACTTTCATTGACTTTTTGTTGTAAGTAGATTTATGATTATTATTTTTGTTTTGTGTATATTGTTTTTATATTATGAGTGATTTGTGAAAATCCCAATACTAATTGATGTTCGTCTTCCCCTCAATTATATGGACCCTGAAGAGGGAGAGAATAAATCTCCGAAACGTCGGTTTAACAAATAAATGTAAAATAATAAAACCTCTATAGTCTTATTTTTTACAACCACCGTGGACTGCTTTCATCAACATCCAATTGCATTATCCTTAAATCTCGCTAAAACTTTGTTAGATCTGAAAGCTCCCCGAAATGGATATTATCCTTGAATCTCGCTGAACCTTTGTTAGATCTGAAAGCTCCCCGAAATGGAAATTATCCTTAAATCTCGCTAAAACTTTGTTAGATCTGAAAACTCCCCGAAATGGAAATTATTTAAATTCAATGGAATGAACATGTTTTGGGCATAGAGTAATATAGAGTAGAAGGCTACCGTATATAGAAAAATCGCTCTCTAGCGACTGCACTTAGCAAACTCTTAGTTCTTAAGAACTATCCAAAGATCATAAAACATTCAAAGCCTTTGTCATAGATAAAAGATACATACCCTTATATATATAAGCGTATTTTTTTACTCTAGATAATATCACCAAAATTTGCCCCGAAGAGAGCGGTTTCTACCATTTTATTGCCCAATGGTTTTGCCCATTATCTCGCCAGAGAGCTCTGTAACTCGTATACGCTAAAATACATTGGCTCCTTATGGAGCCTTCCACTCTATATTACTCTATAGTTTTGGGAAAGCAATTTGAGCCGCGAAAGTTAAATAATGTAATCAATAATTGCTTATGTTAATTCTACATTTATTTTATTTATTTAAAATTATTTTGTTGTTTTGGGATTTAAATTTTGTTGTCAAAATAAAACAAATAGTTAATTTTATTTACACTGATCATAGATTTCCTTGCCACTGGCTGGATTGGCTCGCGCGTTGTTGGACATCCCTCCTTTAATCTTTTGAAGAATCTCGCAGATAGGACCAAAATTTCTTTCATAAGATTTGATAAAATTATAAAATAAATATCTACCTTCTTATTTATATTCAGTAACGTTTTGAATATTTTTTTAATCGCTTCATTCCTGATAACGTTACTGAATATAAGATTTGATGTTATTCGAAATCGATTTAAGTAGTTTTTTCTTGGAATTTTTTAATCTTTTTGGCAAATAATTAAGAAGCAATTATATGCAATTGAATAATGGAAATTTTGGAAACTCAACTTTTAATATCGATCCAAATTCTAACCAATTAGATTATTAAATTTTATTAAATTTTTAACTGAAAAAATACTAGTCAAATATTACAACGAAAGCTTATAGTTTAACAAACTATAAAAATACTATATATAAAGTATATTTCACTATGTTTTTTATGAAATAAAATTTTGATCCTATCATTATTCGGTTATAAGTTTATATTTTATAGTAAAGAATAGTCCAAGATAATTGTAATTTTACGCTTTATTATTATTAATTAGTAAACCTTTTACTTATATACTTGTCAATTAACTGCTTGTTTGAGTTACATTTTTAAATTATTCCGCCCAAATAGCAATGTTGTTATCCTTTATCTAGAAAAATATATTTTTTATATTAGAGCACTTTATTAATATATTAATAAAAAATAAATAAATATATATATATATATAGTTAGATAGTATAATATAAATTATTTTTAACTTATTGTTGATTTATTATTAAAGTTAAAAGATTTAATAAATTATTTATTTTGGGTTTATTTTATAAATTTTATTATTATTGTTTTCATAATATACAAATATACATCGTTAATGAATCTCGAAAAAGATACCCGTTATCTTGTTTAGTAATTTTAAATTGAAAAATTGTTATAAAGTTATTCCAGATGTTTTTTACTGAAAAAATAGACCCAGAATAAATAATAAAAAAAAAGAAAACTAAAATTATATTGATTAATAAATTTAAGATTCCTTTATCAATATTAACGTAAGAACAATATTACTTTAGATCACGGGCTTAAAAAATATATTATCAAAACTCCTAAATTATATACAGGGTAGTGCAAAATAAGCTGAACAGTTTGTTTTCTCTGTAACTTTGAACAAAATGTAATAAATGACCTATCTAAATATAGCAAATGTAACTTTTATTCTTAGGAATTTTTCACTTGATATGCCAAATGACCACTTCCTTTTTAATCATAAGATTCCTATATTTGATTCGATCGCGAATCGAATGCAGGTGATTTTTGTCAGATATTAAGTGAAAATAATATCCGAATTTATATATTTCTGACTTGAAATAATGAAGTTAAATAATTTGGGGGATTGAATATATAACATCTCAGATTACAAATCTATTTGGTGATCCATATCAGTGTTAGATATAAAAAGCGTCATGCGGGCTAATCGCGAAATGATGCTGGATGATAGCTAGATGGATCACATCTTTTTCATTCTCTCTTGGTCCAGACTTAAGATTTCAGCAGACTCCAATAGCCTCAGCCAGCAGTAGTCTCGCGATATATATACATATATCTTGTTTAAAAACGCGAACAAAAACAATTCTCGTTAATATGTTAATTATTCTTTAATATATTAATTAGAAAATTATTTCACTTCCTTTTTGTTCGCAAATATGTGCTTTTTTCATAAAATTTTCAAGTTTCATAAAATATTGTGTCCAAATGTTTTCTTTTAGGCTTCTATGTTTTGAAAGTTATTGTCTTTTATATGGGCCAGCTTCCGCCTGAACTGACTATTCTTTATAGTGTCTAGGATATAGCCGTTGTGTTATTAATGGAGAACCTCTCTGTATCCTCCAGAATACCCCACACAACAAAACTGCGATTGGAACGGCCAACATATCCAGTCTTAAGCGGAGACCCATTTAAAAACTAATGCCACATGTTTAACTTCGATTATTATCAAATGAGTCCCTCAGAAGCCAATTCTGTCAAGTCTATAAAACAACATTCAATCAAATTAGATGTTTTTTATATCCTATCTCTATAAAAAACATATTAAAACAAATATATGTAGGTAGATGAAAGACTGAAATTTTGTTTAAATCACATATCATTAATTAAATTATAACTATTTATTGAACACAAACAACAAATAATCCAATATCATCGAAAAAACGTTTCTGCCCTTTCCCTATACTACAGATACTATCATGGTCTCTGTTCAGTCGAGCTGAAATCAATTATTCCCCCTAAAGCCCTCTTTAAGAGAAACACGCGGTTTTCGAACGCTCAGAACCCCTTAGCTGTCAAATTGGATAAAAATCGAACAAGCGCTTTCGCAAACTCTTTTATTCCTATGACCTCCAGAGACTAGAACTCGCTCCCAGCCACCGTCTTCCCCGCGTCTTATAACCTTCAGCTGTTTAAGACCCATATTCACAGATACCTTCGACCCCTACCCAGCCCATAAAAACACTTCTTCTTCTTCTTTTCACGATGGAGGGGCCAACCCAGGCCTTTAGGGGATGCACCTTTTTGGTGTAACTCCTTCTCTCATCATTTTCATTAAAAAAAAACTACCATAGGTTGTTTCTGTTCAATAAATAGTTATAATTAATTGTGATTTATACAAAATTTCAACATTTAATCAAATAATTTCAACAAAATACACAGCTACATATCTAATAAATATCGTAGTAAGGAATAAAACCTTTTGTACTAAAAATAGTAAACCTAATTTTTTAGATAAGAATTAACTAAATTTAGAAATTCTCCAAAAGTGGACTTGATCACATGGACCTCTGAGCAGCTCATATGGAAACGATGTTTTTAACATGAAATAGGCCCCAAATAAAATAATCTGGGCCATCTATTCCGTCTCGAAGACCAATTTTCACTAGGATGAGGAAAATGCGGAGGTGAGGACTAATTGATTGCAATGAGCAGTCAATTAAGTAGAGCGCCTTCCGGTCGATGTTTGGGGTGTAGGATTTCCTTACTTGCGCAATGTTTTCAATTGATCAATCATAACGTCGATTTCCAAGAGAGCTGATATATTAATTTCCAAGAGAGCTGGGATATTAATGTTAATTAGCATTCCTTCAGAATACTGAACTACTCTCTAAATTGTGTTTTCCTGGGATTATTTTGGTCCCCCAAACAAATATGACTAGAATTGAACAAATCTTCAAGAATATCTATAACACAAAGACACAAAATTAAAAACCTAAAAACAACTGAACAAATTATGATTTTTTTAAAATAATCAGCCTTTTTCATTTAACCCAACCTACCTAATAAATATTTTTATTTAAAATTTTACAAGTTCAAAAATTATATTGATTTTAGCCTACCGCTAACGATAATGATCGTTCCATTTTCGTAATCGACTTAGATCAATAGTAAGCCAGTATTTTTTTTCTTTTTTTAATGAGATCGAATACACGAAGGGCGCGCCAAGAAGATGCAGCTCCTATGGATTTCAAAAGACCAAATTCTCCATTATCGAAGAGAAGGAGAAATTGATCAAGAAAAAGTGGAGGCATAGGTGTCTGTGCACCCTGGTCTTAATTGTCGAGGAAAGACGGGGACTGGGAGAGTTCAAGTTCCTCGGAATCATGGCGACAAAAACGTATTAGCGAATGAAGTGGTCCGGCATTTTTTCAATTTAACCACGAAGGGATGTTGGGAAATGGCAAATCGCGTGCTACGCGTCAAACAGACAATAGTGCAATTTATAAAAAAAATATGGGAAAATATGAAATATTTTTAGAACCCATTATCCTTCTTATTAAACAGATAATTGTTTGATTTTTTTCTTAATTTTACGAAAAATGCTAAAACAAACTTATTTGATTATAAAATCAATATTATAATTTTTATTAAATCTATAATACATTATTTTCAAGTCCTGATCTTTAGTAATATTTTCTTTTTTGAATTTCTTAGGAATCTGAAATGTTAACTAGTAGATCTTCTAAAATAGTGATAGATTATTTTATTTATATTTTTTTTTCTCCAAGCTTGATTTTGTTCATGTATCATTCTATATTTATAAAACACAAAATTTAGCATAGATTATCACTTTATTTAGAATTTAGACCAAATTAATATAGGTACTACAAAAACAGTTCACAATTGCACGGCAATTTCCAAATAAATAAAAAATAGTGTGGCCAATTTAATGATTGAATAAAAGATAACTTTTAAAAAATCGCAATGTTCATTCATAATATTCGAGGGGTGAACCGCGATTGGAATTAGGTGTACATCGTCTTTGGAATTCATTAGATCATCTTTTGTCTTCTACTTGGAAATGAAAGTGGAAGTAGGTGTACACAATTTTAGGTCGCGGTTTACCCCTCGATAATATTCATATAGATATCAGTTCAATAAATAAATGTACCTATTGTGTTAATCGAATCATTTAAAACTCCATATTGAGCAAAATTAATTTTTAAATATTCAAATTTCTTATTAGATTTCCTTGAATTTTATCGCTATTTTACTATTAATTTAACTTTATCCAAGAAATATTTATTTAATAAAAAAATATTTTCCTTCCCTTTAAAATTTTTTATGATATTGAAAATATATTTTGGTCACTCTATTCTGGTTAATTAATCTCCTAACTAGTCTTAAAATTAATTCAACTAAAGTTTTGAGTCAATTTTCCATTTCATTCTTAATAAAATAGGTTTCACTCTTCTTCTTCGATCAATTTTAAAATTAGATTATTAGTAATAAAGAAAATTCCTCTCTGAAGACCCCGACTGGAACCCGTCCCTCAATATTATAAATGTATCAATAAAAGCTTGAAAAAATAAGATTTATCTTTGGAATGAAAGTTTATTGAATATTTATAAAATTAAGAACGATAACATTAAATAATTCCTCATTAAAAACCTAAACAACACAATGCAGTTGCATCATTCTTTCAATGCAATTATATTATATAATTTAATAAAATGCATAATATTCAAGATTTATGTAATAATAATTAGTCTTGAGATTTATTAATATTAAAAAGATTACATGAAAAAAATCTTATATAATTGCCCTTTTGGAAATTATATTTTTCCATGATACTAAATAAAATTTAAGATAATTATATTCGAAGTTTTTTCTTTCTTTTTTAATCTGAATACAACGAATAAAATTATTTTTCAATATTTACTGATAGTAAATGAAGAAAACGAGAATAAATTTATATTTGGTAAATTAAGCAAGGGTTTTATTTGTTTACCTTTTAATTTTTTAATAAAGTTCAATATCTTTTTTCGGAGAATACGGTCCGCCAAAATGTCTTCGAATATTAATTAATAATAAAATCTATGGAAAGATAGGGATGCGTTGCAAAAATAAAGGTAATAAAATTAAAAAATTATGAAAATGTTATTAAAAAAAGTGGTTTAATTTCAAATTGACACCCAACAAACATAACTACAATATGAATTCATATTTTCTGAGCTCCATCGTCGATTTACATAAAGTTTCCATAGATGCAATAGCCGGATACTGACTGAGCGAGCAGCCTCGCGAGGCTGCCTCGGGAATTTGACGCAGGTACGACCCGAGGCGCCTTTGAGCATTCACAAAAACCGACAACCGATGGATCGGAGGCAGCCTCAGACGAGGCAATGGGCACTTTTCCCTTGGACGAGTCACGTACTGATCGACCAGGCATTTGTCTCAAGGGGCTGGCCTCGCGAAGCAAACCCACAGTCAGTATTCGGCTAATGAAGTGGAAAATTATAGACTGGGATCTAACAATCATTTGAAAAATTTTAGCATAAAACATTTTGGAATTTTTAATAATTTTTGGAAAATAATTGCATTATTGAAAAAACTGCATTAAATAAACTAGAAAAATTAAATTCATATCTAATATAAACTTATTATTAGTAAGATGAATGTTTTAAGCATTTAAATGAATGAATGTTTTATCATTTTTTAACTCTTTTTGCTCTTATCTTTTAATATTTAAATAAGGCTGGAATTCAAATGAGATATAAAGAAGGCTGTAATCCTTTAGCAAAAAGCATCCCAATGTATAAAATAATTATTTATTTTGAAATATTCTGTTATGCAATTTAATTTAACCTGATTGGGCTTAAACATAAAATTTCTACTTTTTATTTTATTGCAATGTCCCTGAAAGGAATTTTGAAGACTGTGATACTTATAATTGGGGCTTGGTTGATTTGGCTTTACCTATTTAGAAAAAATTTCCGCCCTGTCATTATAAGTATAATATCTTCGAATCCAAATAAATTGCCAAGCTCTAATTATAAGTAACTTTCGATGTATAAGAAATGTGAAAATTGTTATATTTTTAACGTGTATATTTTAACATTTTCCGAAGCTTATCTACTTTTGTTTATGTGATTATTGATTTAAAAATTATTCCTAAGTCATTTTGTTGGAAAAATAAATTACCTGAATAAGAATTTGTATGTATACTTCAAAACTTGTATATTTATTAAAGTTGAAAAAAAAATTATGTAAAGATAAATTTAAAAAAATAAAAATAAATTTCTAAATATAAATAAAAATTGTATTTTTACTTTTAGGTATTATTTATGCCCAAAATAAAAAAATAAAAAATTCGTTTGAGTGTCGTGTCGCTTGATAGAAATATAACTTCTTGTGCAATTGTTATTTATTTCTAATGAATGGATTCAGCCTTGGCCTATGGTAGCCCAAACTGAACAAGAAGAAATTACATATCAAAAAAATTTGAAACAGCTCGCAATTAAGAAACGAGCTTTTTGTTATTAATACGAAGAGATTTGCCTATCCCTCTAGAGGCTTCTTAAGCTATGGGGCGGGCCCTATTCTGAGTCGCTAAACTGAATTTTGGTGTAGCTAAACATTGGGCAACAATGACTTCTCAGTCAAAATGGGGTCCACAATTAAAAAAGTTTAAGAAACACTGCTCTAGATAATTTAACAAATAAAATTCTCGCCTTAGCCTTTTTTTTACTTTCACTTATATCAATATTATTATCACCCTTTGGCGGTAATACCGACGGAAATCAAACTTTTTCCTTATAAATTCAAGAAAGGGGAACTCAATTGCTGCTTTCATGTTCCATGTTTCTTGAAACCTAAAGCTGGATAGACACTATCGCGCTGCGCCGCTTGTGCGCATTGAATTTGTCATATTTGTACGGCTCCTTAATTACCATATTTATTCAATATGCATGTACATTGAACAATCTACACTTTGTACATAAGCTAAATGTTGCCCCTCCTAGTTATATGGATTACCAGTACAGTTTATTTATTTTTATTTTATATGCAATTTAAATCCAGCGATCCAAGCAGTAGTGGTTGTTTAGAGCAGTGTTCCGCAAAGTGTGTGCCGCGGCACACTGGTGTACCGTGGTCATTATTTGGTGTGCCGCGGAAAAATATCAAGTTTTGTGAAGATAATGCACCTACACAAAGCTGAGAGTTATGCGAGTAGCAAGAGATGAGAGCAGCCTTATCACCGATTGCTCCAAATTTTGTCTGTCGCCTGTGATCAGTTAAGCAGGCTCACGTTTTTCATTAAACATCTTTTCATATTATTTTCATTTATCATTTTTTTTTTGAACTCCTGATGATGGGCTAATAACCCGAAATATATATCGAGTGAATCAAACTCAAAAAAACATACATTTGTTTTAATATTTCCTTTTGTGAAACCTAACCTAGAAAATTCTCCTCATAAGTTACTTATAATGTTTCACCTAGAACCGACACCTAAATCCTTAAAAATTATTTTCATATTATATTGATTTTAATAATAAATAAATAAAGAGGGTTTTTTTAGAGGTTCACAACTTTAAATTAAAATAAAACAAAGAAAAATATTTTTAATATCAATGAAACTGGCTTTATTGGAAAATCAATTTTATATCATTAATGTTTGAATATGATTTCGGCCATGTGGCCGCCGCATAATTGGCGCAATCTGGATTTCCTATTTTCACACAGTTTTCGCAGCAATTGCGGCCGTATTTCGCCGAGGGGTGAATCGCGATTGAAATTAGGTGTACATCGTCTTTGGAATTATTTTGAAATTCATTAGATAATCTATTGTCATCTATTGTCTTCTACTTGGAAATGAAAGTGGAAGTGGAAGTAGATGTACACGATTTTAGGCCGCGGTTCACCCATCGTATTTCGCCATTAATTCGCCGAATATTGTGTTCCAAGTGTTCAATCGTTTTTTGGAATATGTCAAGTCACTGTTCTACGCCGATAAACCAGAGACGATTGAACACCTACAACACAACATTCGGCCAATTATTGGCGAAATACGGCGGCAATTAATGCGAAAACTGTGTGATAATTGGAAATCCAGGTTGCGCCATTTAGGCGCCAGCGGCGGCGTCACATGGCTGAAATCAGATTCAAACATTAATGGTATAAAATTATCTTTCCAATAAAGCCAGTTTCATTGATATTAAAAATATTTTTCTTTATTTTATTTTAATTTAAAGTTGTGAACCTCTAAAAAAACACTCTTTATTAAATAAACATTGGTTTTATTTCTTTGGTGTATCTCTAAAATTTCTTGATTTGGTAGGTGTGCCTTGAACACAAAAAGTTTGCGGAACACTGGTTTAGAGAGCCAACTCAAAACTATTATAATTACTTAGTCATGAATTTGGAGAGCATGGAAAAGGGAAGAAATTTAAATTTTTGGCGAAGATAAATTTTTTAAAAATGATATTAAAGAAAAATCTTCGAATATATCAAAGCCTTTGCAAATTCTCTTGACTTTTCCTGAGCTTTTCTTGTCAATTTATTGATAGGTGCCTGGAAAAGAAATTCAATTGTTTAAAAATGTAAATATTGAGAGTACTATTAATAATTTTAAGTCACTATCAGTCTGCCAAGGAATTTCAACATTAACTTCAGTTATTTTTGAAACCATCAATAGAATCATCATATTTATAATTTATTATAAAAAAAAACATGTAAATAAAGAAACTCACTTTGTTTTTATATTTGCGAGTCAATGATGATTAATTACTTCCATTTTCTTCCGGATGTATTTCTTAGGACTTTCTTGATAGGCATCTAAAAGGGAATCAATTTTTGTTAAAAATGTAAATATTGAGAGTAATAATAATTTATGTTTCAAGCTATCATCAGTCTGCCAAGGAATTTCAACATTTAATTTCAGTTATTTTAGAAACCATCAATGGGATCATCATAATTTCAAAATAATTTATTATAAAATAAATAAAGAATAAATATAGAGACAATAAATCATTATTTCTTCTTACTTTTAGTCTTGGCAGTTTTATTTCTATCACCACTCAAAGATAATAATGTCGAAATTTGTAGTTTTGTAGAAGTTCAAGTTTTTTAAAAATCTTCGAATATATATATATATATATCCAAGCCAGAAGTTTGCAGTCCTTTGCAAATTCACTTGACCTTTCCAGAGCTTTTCTTGTCAATTTCTTAATAGCCATCTAGAAAAATTTCCATTTGTTTAAAAATGTAAATATTCAGAGTACTAATAATAATATTCAAGTTACTATCAGTCTGCCAAGGAATTTCTACATTAACTTCAGTTATTTTTGAAACCATTAATGGAATCATCATATTTATAATTTATTATAAAAAAACATGTAAATATAAAAACTCACCTTAATTTTAAATTTGCGAGTCAATGATTAATTACTTCCTTAATGTATTTCTTGAGTCTTTCTTGGGAGTGATCTAAAAGAGAATAATTTTTGTTTTAAATGTAAATATTGAGAGTAATAATAATATAAGTTTCAAGTTATTATCAGTCTGCCAAGGAATTTCAACATTTAATTTCAGATATTTTCGAAACCATCAATGGAATCATCATAATATATGATTTATTATAAAATATATTCAATATTAAAGAAACTAACCTAATTTTGATAATTTCTAGTCAGCCGATAATCAAATACTTTTTTCATCCGAACTGTATTTCGTGTGGACTTTCTTGATAGGCATCTAAAAGTGAATCAATATAGTTAAAAATATAAATAATATTAAGCGTATTAAAATAAATGTTTAAAGTTATTATCAGTCTGCCAAGGAATCTCAACATTCAGCTTCAGTAATTTTCGAAACCATTAAGGGAATCATCATAATATTAATTTATTATAAAATAAATATTAAAGAAACCTACGTTCTTTTGATATCTGCGAGTCAGTCGATAATGATTTTTTTTCTTCCGGCCGAATTTCTTGATAATCATCTAAAAGAGAATAAATTTTATTTTTTAATATTAATAATGTTAAGCGTAACAAACCGAAATGAATATCCAAAGTTATTATCTCAGTCTGCCAAGGAATTTCAACATTTAATTTCAGTTATTTTCGAAACCATCAGTGGAATCATCATAATAATTTATTTTAAAATATATTCAAAATTAATGAAACGAACCTTGTTTTGATAATTTCTAATCAGCCGATAATGAAATATTTTTTTGTATTTCTTGTAGACTTTAGCAATTTCTTGATATGCGTCTAGAAATAAATTAATTTGATTAAAAATGTAAATAGTGGAAGTACTAATAATAAATGTTTTCAAGTTATTATCAGTCTGCCAAGGAATTTCAACATTTAATTTCAGTTATTTTCGAAACCATCAGTGGAATCATCATAATAATTTATTTTAAAATATATTCAAAATTAATGAAACGAACCTTGTTTTGATAATTTCTAATCAGCCGATAATGAAATATTTTTTTGTATTTCTTGTAGACTTTAGCAATTTCTTGATATGCGTCTAGAAATAAATTAATTTGATTAAAAATGTAAATAGTGGAAGTACTAATAATAAATGTTTTCAAGTTATTATCAGTCTGCCAAGGAATTTCAACATTTAATTTCAGATATTTTCGAAACCATCAATGGAATCATCATAATATATGATTTATTATAAAATATATTCAATATTAAAGAAACTAACCTAATTTTGATAATTTCTAGTCAGCCGATAATCAAATATTTTTTTCATCCGAACTGTATTTCGTGTGGACTTTCTTGATAGGCATCTAAAAGTGAATCAATATAATTAAAAATATAAATAATATTAAGCGTATTAAAATAAATGTTTAAAGTTATTATCAGTCTGCCAAGGAATCTCAACATTCAGCTTCAGTAATTTTCGAAACCATTATGGGAATCATCATAATATTAATTTATTATAAAATAAATATTAAAGAAACCTACTTTATTTTGATATGTGCGATTCAGTCGATAATCAGTTTTTTTCTTCCGGCCGAATTTCTTGAGACTTTCTTGATAAGCATCTAAAAGAGAATAAATTTTATTTTTTAATATTATTAATAATATTAAGCGTAACAAACCGAAATGAATATCCAAAGTTATTATCAGTCTGCCAAGGAATTTCAACATTTTATTTCAGTTATTTTCGAAACCATCAGTGGAATCATCATAATGTATGATTTATTATAAAATATATTCAATATTAAAGAAACGAACCTTGCTTTGATAATTTCTAATCAGCCGATAATGAAATATTTTTTGTATTTCTTGTAGACTTTAGCAATTTCTTGATATGCGTCTAGAAATAAATTAATTTGATTAAAAATATAAATAGTGGAAGTACTAATAATGAATGTTTTAAGTTATTATCAGTCTGCCAAGGAATTTCAACATTTAATTTCAGTTATTTTCGAAACCATCAGTGGAATCATCATAATAATTTATTGTAAAATATTAAAATTTGAATTTTTATTTAAATCACACACGATTAATTATAATTATTTATTGAAACAAATAAATACAACGTTTCGATTGACTTATTCTGCGATCGTTCTCAAGTATGAGCATCCACTCCGATTATAGATTAACTGAGCCAGTGCCAATCACATGTAATTCATGTTTATCTCGACTCAAAACACAAATATACCGACGGCCTCAGCGCCCCTGTCGAACTGAGCATTACATGTTTTTAAAGATTATAAAGCAAAAAAATATATTGATAAATCAAATGCTAATAATAACAGTAATAATACATAACAATTAATTCACTTATCAAGAATAATATAGTTAATATACTATAATATTCTTGATAAGTGAATTAATTGTAATGTATTATTACTGTTATTATTATCATTTGATTTATCAATATATTTTTGCTTAATCTTTAATTAAACATTGTGCTCAGTTCGACAGAAACGCTAATCCGTCGGTATATTTATGTTTTGAGTCGAGATAAGCATGAATTACACGTGATTGGCACTGGCTCAATTAATCTATGATCGGAGTGGATATCATACTTGAGAACGATCGAAACGTCGTATTTATATTGTATTTATTTGTTTCAATAAATAATTATAATTAATCATGTGTGATTTAAATAAAAAATTCAAATTTTAATCAAATTAATCACAAAATAAAAGCTTCAACAGCTTCATTACTAATCAACATTCTATTATAAAAATATATTCAATATTAAAGAAACGAACCTTGTTTTGATAATTTCAAATCAGCCAATAATGAATTATTTTTTTTGTATTTCTTGTAGACATTAGCAATTTCTTGATGAGTCTAGAAATAAATTAATTTGATTAAAAATGTAAATAGTGGAAGTACTAATAATAAATGTTTTAAGTTATTAAGTTATCAGTCTGCCAAGGATATCAACATTTAATTTCAGTTATTTTCGAAACCATCAGTGGAATCATCATAATAATTTATTGTAAAATATATTCAATATTAATTAATAGGGATTGTGGTGTTGGTGCAAGGTGAAACATCTTTAATAAAGATAAAAGTAAATAAATATTATATGCAATATTCATTTACTATGAGTTAAGATTTCTAGGTCACTTGTTTCACATTAAAATTAAAAAAAATAAAAGATGTAAATTTTTTCAATATATATATTTCGAGCTGTAAGCTCATCTTCAGGAAAGTACAGAATTATAACTAATACAAAATTCGAATGCAAAGGTATATATAGGTTTAATGAACAAGAGAGAAATTGTTTTCATTGTTTTAAGGGATAATCTCTTTTTGAGATAGATTATTGTTCAGTGAAAATGAAAATGTTATCAATAATCAACTCGATTCAAAGAAAAATATTATAATAGACCTTTTAATAATAAAGCCCAAAAAAATATATTCCTAGCCTATAGATAATAACCAATGTACTTCTAATTTTCCTTTATTTATTCATAGGTCAATAGAGCCTACCCTACCCAAATTTTCACTGAACAATAGTCTTAACTCAAAAAAGAGATTATCCCTTAAAATAATTTAAACAATGAAAAAAATAATTTCTCTCTTGTTCATTAAATCTATATATACCTTTGCATTCGAATTTCGTATTAGTTATAATTCTGTACTTTCCTGAAGATGAGCTTACAGCTCGAAATATATATATTGAATAAATTTACATCTTTTATTTTTTTAATTTTAGTGTGAAACAAGTGACCTAGAAATCTTAACTCATAGTAAAATAATATTATAATATTTATTTACTTTTATCTTTATATTTAATATTAAAGAAACGAACCTTGTTTTTATAATTTCTAATCAGCCAATAATGAAATATTTTTTGTATTTCTTGTAGACTTTAGCAATTTCTTGATATGCATCTAGAAATAAATTAATTTGATTAAAAATGTAAATAGTGGAAGTACTAATAAGAAATGTTTTAAGTTATTATCAGTCTGCCAAGGAATTTCAACATTTAATTTCAGTTATTTTAGAAACCATCAGTGGAATCATCATAATAATTTATTATAAGATATAATCAATATTGAAGAAACGAACCTTGTTTTGGTATTCACATGTCACTGATAATCAGTTTTTTCTTCGGATTGTATTTTTGTTGTCCTTGGCACTTTTTTGATTAGACATCTAAAAGAGAATCACTTTGCTGACAAATGTAAATTCGAGAAATAATAGAATCATAATAATAATAATTTTATTATAAGATATAATCAATATTAAAGAAACAAACCTTGTTTTAAGTGAATTATTTTTTTTTCTTTTTGTGTATTTTTCCATGTCCTAGGTAATTTCTTGATAAATACAAGATTGTCAACTACTGAATCCGAGATGTAGATGATTTTTTGTCAGTAGGTGAATTCACCCCCTAAGGAATCGAACCTGAGTGCTAAAATGAGTCTGAGCCAATGGCTTGTCAACCCTTCAGACATAACAAAAATCATCCCTAACACCTCGGGTTAATTAGTTTACAATCTCGTGTTTTCTTTAGAAATCTTAACTCTGCAACTATCAGCAATTTGATCTTTTATATTTAAATTTCTTGTTATTAATCTAATAAAGAATTGATCTGGTTAAATATTAAAAATTATTTTAAACCTTAAATACTAAAATATTATTTTCAAATTAGTTATATAAAAATTAATTTTACTTTTGTAGTAAAATACCTAAACATTGGCCCGCTTTTAACTCCCAATATCTACATTTAAGCTTATCTAATCAATTCCAATGGTCGCAACTCTAGTGTGATTGAGAAGCATGTAAATATGTCAACAGCACATGATGTCAAATGAAATTCACCCACATCAGAACAAATCGCGACAATTGCTTAAATTCGGAGATCATTTGTGAACTGGTGCTTTGAACATGTCAAGGCCGTTGACATGAAAATACCTTCTCATCAATTTTTTAAAATTGTGCCAACCAATCGATACAAGATTTAAACTATATAAAATTTAAAAAGCGAATCATTTGTATCATTTAATCTAATTCATTATATATTTAAAACAAAAAATACTTAAGGAGGTTCTTTCGCGACAATCCACACAAAAAGTTTTAGCCTCGTACCACTCTATAAATATGAGCGGAACTAAAATTTTAGGTTATGTTTTTTTAACGTGACTGTACCACTCAAACTACGAAATCTCTATATGGATACACACATACGTGCCGGGTCGTTTCCAAGCCAATGTGCTTAAATCCGCTCCACTAAAAATAATCGCCCAAATATGTTTGTTTTTTTATCAAAACTACGTGGTAAATAATTTCTATTTTTTTTTTAAGTTACTCCGAATATATTATTCTAACAAATATTAGTTTTTTTATCAAGATGGTGAAAGTCCTTCAATGAAAAAAAATAAAATAATGATCATATCCCCACCCTTTCCCTATCTACCCTATGTAAAAAATGTCATTTTTAATTGCAATTATTTCATGTTTGAAGTGGTAAATCGTCATCAAATTTTAACAGTATGTGTATTATGATTTTAATGACTTATATTTCAAGTTTCAAAGACTTCTTGAATTTTTGCATTTGTGAAAGAACTACCTTAAAGCAGTAAATTGAAAATCTCTTCCAAGATAATCTCAGGAATCGGAAGGAATTTAAGGTGAATTATAGATTTATATAAGACAATTTGGTTTAATAGACTTCTTTAAAATAATAAAAAAAAGAGTACACTTGAAATAACTATTTGAATATAAATATTTAAAAATGTAAGCGAAATAATAATTGATTAAAACCGATTTATAAGAGTAAATTAAACATTAATATTTATTACTCATATATAAAACTATTTTAACAATTACACATTAGAAAAAATAAAAGTTAATATTGTAATTTAGAATTTTGAAAAATATTTCGTAATCATTTTATAGATAACTATTGAGGTATAGCTTATTAATGTTTGAAAAGTGAAATTCCATAAATATTTCCATAATGCAAGAATAAAAAAGTATTCAAGTGTTTAGTTTAACAAGAGATTGAAATTCTAAATAGTTTATAAAACTACATAGTGAGCTCCATAATGGCATTGACAATATCATTGTTGTTGTTCCGCAAAGCTTTGACCGCTTTGGCTCTGGAGACACCCGCCTGCGACATGACCAGCTCAACATCCTTCTCCTCAACACCAGTTTCATCCACATCCTCCTCTTCTGATTCTTCTTGAATTGGGGCTACCACCTGGATAAAAAAATGACCAATTATTGGAAAAAATATTTTTGATAAAAACAAACGATAAGAATAATTCTATAAAATCAATCTACCAAGGATATTATCATTACTTAATTCATAACACAGAAGGAGACAGATTAAAAAGATAAGTACAATTTAAAAAGTTTCTAAAAAAATTTTTCAAAAATGTTCTTTATACTTTATTTAATGTTTCACCAAGAACCTACACCATTCTCCCTTAACAAAATTAATTAAAATTTGTTAGGGAACGTAGTGTTGATTCTTGGGGAAACATTATTTAATAATAATTTCTTTTATTTTATTTATACAAGCTGAGTTTTACAAATATATTTAAGGACGTTCCCTAATAAATTGATTTTCTTGCAATCCTTTTAAAACTTTGAATACACATATTTATAAGTGTCCTTTATACGTAGAAATTTTTTCAATAGTCCTTGCGGTACTAAATTTGTAAATATTGGCCATTGAAATTTGCATATTTAATACGCGAATTGATATTAAAGCGACTGTTTCATTAAATAACAATCGTTATTCGTGCTTGAAATTATTTTGAAAAACTAAGAATCATTAACTGAAGATATAACAAATATTTTTCTGTTGTATCAAGTGGTATTCGTTTTGTATGAAAAATGTTAAAAGTTAGGTATTTTTGATGGTTTTCATTAATTCTCTCATGGCATGGCAAGTGAGAGATGGCGACTTGGCAACGTCGCACTAAAATCACTCAATTTTTCCATATCTAAAAAGCTTCTGCAGCTGGTGCATTTGAGATTTTTAGCTAATTCTCTCAACCTAACTATACTGTTCTCATCTGGAATTTCGCATCGAGCTGTTTTATGAAGTGTTTTTTTTTATTCATTGTCTTTTAGTTTCGGTAAGAATGCAATGTTGCCAGATCAGAGAAACAACGCGGTGAAAATATTTTTGCCTTTCTGTGCATGTGAGAGTAGGGAAAGAGAGAACTGCATCTGAGGTATATTTCCTTAAAGAATTTAAAATATTTTGTGGCCGAAATTTTTATTAAATACCATATTTTTTCACAATTAAATATGTATATGTTTCACCAAGAGCCTACACCATTCTCCCTTAAAATATATTTATCAACAAACTAATAAACACATAAAAATATAAAAGACGACGTTTCGATCACAGATATAATAATCGAAAAATCGTGTTTTATATTTTTATGTTTTGTACCTCAATATATATTGCGGGCTACTAACATCTTCAGGAGATACATAAGAAAACTGAATCAATCATTCAGTCTTCTATGTACCTAATTGGCTCCTGAAGATGGGTTATTAGCCAGAAATATATTTCGAGACAAAACTTTAAATATATTTATTATATTTGTCAAACTAACTAAGTATAAATTAATTAATTATTATTAAGTTAATTAAAAATGACCATTCGATTTGACCAAAATTCAAATAGACAATTTTATTTTAGAAATAATTTTAAGTTAAATTGTTCGTTACCGTTGTGGAACCGCCAGCCTCTACTGATGGAGATACTTCAGGTGCTTTGAATTTTTCAGCAGCTGCAACTTGAGCTTGTTGACTAAGATCTTCAATCTAAGAAAAAAATAAATAATAAATACTCAAATGTTTAATATTTAATTTTAAAACTTGAATATCTTACCTTAGCTTCACCAAATACAATATATGTATCAGAAGCTGGATTCTTATATACATCAGGCTTATTAATAACAAACAGAATATTTTTTGCTTTACGAATTGTTACACGACTGACTCCTTGAACCTAAAAGAAAAATACTTAATATTAGATCTTTTATATTTTTTATCAAATAGTGGTATTATCTTGTAATGTGACACATTTAACATTTAAAGTACAATTATTAAATGAAATTAGGTGTGAATGAAATCTATTTAATTGAAATTTTATTTATCTTCAAGTATAGACAATGTTCCGGGACTAGATAGCCATAGTTTAAAGGATATCATATGAATCCCAGTGTTAAAAAGTTATGGCCTTTTTACTTTACTACAAGGAGTATGGTGAAGAACAATTGTAATCGTTAAGGAAAAAAGTGTTTTTTGTTTCGAAATAACTGAAATTAACTGAAACTATTTTGATATCTATAAAAAAGGGAAAGGGCGGAGACGGTTCTATGATGGTTCATCAAATTGAGAGCACCAGTGTTGCCAGATTGGGCTACAAGTAGCGAATTGGGTGATTTTCTAAGTGCCCTGGCTATTAAAATTTCAACTTTTGTGCTATAAATCTTAAAAATATGCAATTTTTTTTATTTTCATATATAAAGTCACAAAACAATATTAGTTTTATATCAAAATTAGATATATATATAATACAATATAAAAATATCAAAATTAATATATATATTTTTATTTTATTATTTATGTCCATCGATTAAATTAATAAGTTGTTGTAGGGAAATAAGGACAATAGCTTATGCAAATATTTTTTATTTTTTATTTGTTGACTTCCTCAGGGCTCAAACAAAAAAAGTTATTTGTTTGAGCCCTGAGGAAGTGGGATAAAATAAAAAATATTTGCATAAGCTATTGTCCTTATTTTCCTACAATAATTTATTAATATATATTTTTATATGTCGTAAAATGAATTAATAATGTAATGAGTTACAAAACACCGTTAACATATACAAACTTATTTCATTAGTAAAATTTTTTTATGTTTGGGCTACAAATACAGTAGAACCTCGTTTATCCGGGCTAACTGGGACCAAAAGCAAACCGGATAATCGAAAATCCGGATAAATGGGTAATAAAAACATGAACAAATCCTTAAATAAGCGAATTTGAATTTATTACGATAAAAAAACATGTTTATATCAAAATTACATATATAATACAATATAAAAATATCAAAAAAAAAGCGAATTTTTGGTGAAATTATAATTACATTCTTGCTATTAGAGTTAAAAATTATTATCTATGTGACCGGGTAAATGAGGGCCGGATCATAGGGTAATATAGAGTGGAAGGCTCCATAAGCAGCCAATGTATTTTAGCGTATACGAGTTATAAAACTATCTGGCGGTTCGGAATGGGCAATAAAATGGCGGGAACCCCTCTCTTCGGGGCAAATTTTGGTGATGTCACAAACAGGTAGCGGATGATTCTACTATTATTACTAGTTAATTTTATATAGCGTACTTACATTTCAGGATTTTTAGGTCGTTTTAAAAGTATGTTCTTTATCTGATTTTGCAACCTTTCACAAAACATTGACGTCAAGATGTAGGCATATTTATTAATATTTTTAACAGACTTCAAAAAAGGAGGAGGTTCTCTATTCGACTGATTTTTTTTTTTTTTTTTTTTAATCTATAAATTTGTTCGTTGGAAAATTTTTAAATGAACGTTTAGCACAAAGCCTGTATGAATCTTTCATCTATGACAAAGACTTTGAATGTCCTATGATTATGATCTTTGAATAAATAGCTCTTAAGGACTAATAATAATGTCTCCAAGCCGCTAGAGAGCGCTTTTCGATATTCGGTAGCCTTCCACTCTATATTACTCTATGGGCCGAATAAACAAGGTTTTACTGTAGTTCATATTCGCTATTTTTGGAGTACAGCCTTGCTACTTTTTAATCTTAAGATGTGGCAACAATGGAGAGCATTAGATAAATGCTGGATCTCCCTTTAGTCAGAGAGCACGCATCTGAATAGCATACAGAGTGAATGGTTGGAGGATTGAATGTGATCATTCTGAGAAAGTTCAGACTTCAGAGGGAAACCTAACATTGATATATAGTCACAAAATTCCAATGAGTTTGAATCAAAGTAAATCTGAAATATATTTTAATTTAATTTAATAAAATAGATGAGCACTTACTGGCTTAAGACCCAATTTTGACATAATTTTTCTTGCTTTCTTTTCTCCACGTGACTGTTTGGCTTTAGAAACCATGTCAAGGGACATGCCTGGTGTTGCAGCAGCACCACTAGGGAATCCTGCTACATTTCCTGTAGTTCCGGTAGTTGTGGTCTCCTCCAATTCAGGAATTGTATCATCTGAATCAGATTCTGTGCCTGACCCAGCAGAGCCATTTTTAGGTTCAGTCATTGATGCAGTTACTTTATCAAGTTCCGTTAATTCAGGCATCCTATAAAAGAAAAAATATTTATTTGTTTTGTAAAAAATTACTCTTAAATTAAAAAAAATACGAAGATAGATGAGAAATGTAATATTAAGAAGTGAAGCTTTTAAAAATAAACAGACTTTGCTATTGTTCCCATGCTTTTCAGAATTTTTTAGGGATATAGAATTTTTGATATTTAAATAAAATAATACTATATAAGAAAAATAATTGACATTTGATCAATGACACAATGCGAATTCAAATTAGTGACTTGACAAAATTTTCTCTGACAAGAGGAAATAATTATAATGAACTTTAGAAATAGGCAATAAAGTATTAGTTCACTTTAAATAAACATATTACGTTAAACTGGCTTCTCAAAATTAGTGATTTTAAAACAACATACCGATCACATTTGAGCTTAGTGAATGAACATCTATTTTTAACCGACTTCAAAAAAGGAAGAGGTTCTCAATTCGACTGATTTTTTTTTTGTTTATGTTACCTGATTTTTTCGCCAATTGTGAACCGATTTTGATTATTTTTTTGCATTGGGATCAGTCTAGTTTCTGATTGGTAAAAATATAAATTTCATTGGACTTTTTTGTTATGTTTGTTCAGGCATAACTTCTTTGTTTATGAACTGATTTTAATGATTCTTTCTGCGTTTGGATCAGTATAGCTCTAAGATAGTCAAGATACCTAACTATTTATTTATTTATTTAATGTATGTTCAGCGAGAACTTTTTGTCATGTGGACCGACTTCGATGATTCTTTTTTTATTGGAAAGGGGGTACCTTAGGGGTGGTCTCATATTAATTTGAACAAGTTCTGATGATGATCAATGACGAAATAACGTAAATCTCCAATTCTTATAAGCAAATAATCGAAATTATAATAAATAAAATCTTTTATAAAAAAATCTATAAAACCCGCAAACATTTCGAGAGAATTTCTATATTTATGAATTGAATTTTATTATCATTTTCTGATTCATTCGCCAGACGCTTTCTCTTACGAGGTGCATGCAAGGTATTATATTAAGTCACTATTCTTAACATCACCAAAAAGAGAAAAATAAAAATAAAACAGACTTAAAAAAAATTAAATGCAACAAATAAAATAATAAGAACTCAAAAATCAAATAAAATGCACTAAAAGGTATAAAATAATTATCTTATTTAGTTACAACTAAACGACGAAATATTAACATGAAATCTCCCTTTGAAGTCGGTGCCAAACAAACTATATACCTAAGAGAGCTTACCTGCCAAACGTACAAAGAAAGATCCGTCGAGTTCGATTCATAAAATGTATGTTTGGCATCGACTTCAAAAAGTGATTTCATGTCAATATTTTCTCAAAAATAGCACTAACGATTTTTTTTAAATTGGTGTACTTATCAAGTGTCATGAGTTAATAAGCTATTTAGAGGCAAAAAGTTAACGAGCATCGCTCGGTGCTTCAGGCAGTATATATAATTTGCGAAACACTGCTCTAGCTCATTCGATTCCCTGGTACATTTTTGTACCATATTTCTTTCCATTTTACTATTTATCGATTCCCTAATCCTCTTTTATTTCTAATTTGAGCTAAACACGCAGATTTCAAACAAAGTAAACCCATTCAAGTTCAAATCAGAGAAACCTATCCGAAAACTGGTTTATTTCTGACTTCTAGAGAAATGAATTTTTTTCTTGGTATCTTTCATACGTGCTACAATGTTTAATTGTTTAAGAACGCCTCCTCAAGAGCCTTGAATACCATACAAATCTCTTGGAATTTTCCTCTTTTTTTGACGATGGGGGTCAATCTTGTCTTATAGGAGATGCACTTTTTCTTGCATGTATATCGTTAACATTTTTTTACCATTAGTAGTATCCTTATTCTAAAAAAGTTAGAATACGACTTGTTTTGTAAGTACAATAATATTAAAGTTTGATTTGCTCTTAAAAAAAGGTATTATTATTCTCCACAAGGGAAATATTATTAAACCGTTAGCAAAGTGGCTACATATAGGCTTTCGGTTATAGATTAGGGTTCATTTGTCTTGAGTGGTACCGTTTGAAAAATATATCGTCGGCTTAGAGTGTAAACCTGCTAACTCCATTTTTTTCTCTGCTACTCTCGGCAAAATAAAAACTTTTCAATTGCACCGCTCTTTCCCTAAAGTATTATATCGAATAACAGAACAACCAATTCAAATAATAAACTTTCCAAGTTTATATCGACTAGAATGGTTGTGTTGCAGAGGTAAACGAGGGGTGAACCGTGATTGGAATTACGTGTACACGTCTTTGAAATTCATTAGATAATGCCCCTTCATCTCTTGTCTACTACCTGGCAATTAAAAGTGGAAGTAGTTGTACATGATATTAGGTCGCAGTTCACCCCTCGTAGGTAAGTTAGCGGTTAGCGTTTGGTTTAAGATGCGTTTCCCAAACTGTGGTCCGCAGCCAGGAATGGTCCTCAGAAAAAAATTACTGATTTTACGAATATCGCTCATTGCACATGTAGCAGTGAAATGTGAAATTTATTTATTATATTGTTTAAATAATATTATTTTTCACAAAGAGAAACAAAGAGGTTGTCCTCTGCTTGATGCAAATAAACATACACACATATATCAAATATATATATATTATTTATTTGTTTGAGACTATAGTTTCGAAGACTTGGTCTTCATCATGAGTCTTTTTTTTTTAATTATAAATATTGTTTTTCATGGAGTCAACACCTTATGGATATTTAAAATTTTCGATCTTTACTTAGCTGAGAGCCAGTTCCTCCCCTCTAGCCTCAAACAAATAAATAATATATATACAGATATATAATTTCGATTTATATGTGTGTATGTTTATTTGCATCAAGCAGAGGACAACCTCTTTGTTTCTCTTTGTGAATCAACAACTCTGCTACTCTCGGCAAAATAAAAACTTTACAATTAAATAAGATTTTTACATAAATGAGGCGCGAAATTTTTTCTGGTCCGCGGTCGAAAGTTTGGGAAACGCTGGTTTAATCGAAAGGATTTTGGGTCAGAATGTGCCGTTCCAGCTCCAGCCGTGAGCCGATCAAATATTTGTTTAATGTTTATAAATAGGCCTGTTCACTCTATGAGAGGAATCGGAACT
This sequence comes from Forficula auricularia, assembly GCA_024734495.1. Taxonomy (NCBI): domain Eukaryota; kingdom Metazoa; phylum Arthropoda; class Insecta; order Dermaptera; family Forficulidae; genus Forficula; species Forficula auricularia. The sequence goes on from JALMQS010000117.1 coordinate 6,402,079, forward strand.
TGAGAAATAGCTTATCATAAATTGAATAAAGCCCATTTTTATATCGAATTTTCTCGAAAAATACTCTAGAACATATGGAAAAGTGTAAGAAGACTCCATAAATGATGCAAGGATCTCAGGTTCGTTGAAAACGGAACAGGCCGCAAAGAAAATTAAAGATGATTTGATGAATTATGTACATTGTACAAATAGAGAAGAAAGAAAACTGATAAAATCTTTAAAAATTCGTTTGTGATTTTGAATTAAAATAAAATTTATAAAAATAATTTCTTCTATTAAATAGAAATAAATCTATGTGCAATAGACTTATGATTAAATGCATGGTCTTGTAAACAAAGAAGGTTATATGTAATAAAATTGAAATTATGCAAATTATTAAAAAATATTTGTAAACTTATTTATATAGATATATATTCATACCTTTATTTGAGAATATATAATAAAATCACAAAAGATTTGTGAGAAAATCTTAGATTAATGCCCAGTATGAGAAAAACTAAATTAAAGTGGCTCCAAAAAATGGATGATGCGTTTGCAGAAAAGAGGGGAGAAACATGAGAAAATTAAAAACTCTAAATTTTTGAACATAAATAATGAAAACAAATAAATTTATGAAAACATATTTTTTATCACTTGATTTATTCTATACATGTTATAAATGACCAATAATGATTGTAATATTTAGATTGTTTGTTTTTTGATAATTTGTGTTATAAGGTTGTTATAGTGTGAAAATAATTTTTTTAGCATAGCTAAGTTAATTCTAGTTATTTTTTTTTAATAGTTGTACATTATTAAACACTATTATTGAAAACATTTATATAAATGACTATCCATAATATATATATATTTGACAGATATGGTACCTTATTATTTTATAATGAGTGGAATCGGTTAAAACAATCAGGAATTACCAAAGATGAGGTCATTTTAATATTATCTATTTGAAAACTAGTTATCAATCATTTATTAATTACCAACTTCCATTGACAGGAGGCCAAATTGATGTATGGGATGTTATTTTCCATTAAATCATTTGTTTCAAGAATATCTCCACTTGATTCCAAACAGGGATTTTTTTATTATAAGACAAATAAATATGCTTTGAACTATTTAGAAACACCGTCAGGTTTGAAGTTTGTTTTAAATACTGATATTCACGCACAAAATGTTCAAGATTTACTACAACTTATATATAAAGAAGTCTATGTAGAATATGTTGTTAAAAATCCTATTTGTGATCTTAAGTTGCCTATAAAAAGTGAATTATTTAAAAATAAATTAGATGCCATTATAAAAAAATCACCCATATTTATGTCTAAATCCAATTAATTTAAATATAATTCATATTAATTTTATAATAATTTATATATGTATTCTATCATGTACAAAAAAATATAATTTATAAAACTGTTTTTTTTTTATTAACAAATTATTTCTATTCAAGTGACACAATATTACAATAGTTTAATTCTTTACAACTGATACAAGTCAAAGAATTCTATACCTGAACTCGAAGAGTGAACCGCGATTGGAATTAGGTGTACACCGTCTTTGGAATTCCTTAGATAATCTAATTAAGTAATGGAGAGGGATTCAGCCAATGGGTAGCCTCTGCTGAATAAAATAGATAATCTATTGGCTTCTACTTGGAAGTGGAAGTAGGTGTACACAATTTTAGGTCGCGGTTCACCCCTCGCCTGAACTTTTACTACTAGAGTACATACTTAACCTATTTAAATTCGTTTTAGAATTCTGATATGTAAAAAAAAGTCGATAGTCCCCCTCTCCAGCCAAATAGATATTTCCAATAGAGAACCCATTTGAAAAAAAAATGAATGAAACGAAATGATGGTTCATGACATGATGGCCTAATTTTGTAGTAAGATTTTATTAACATGTCCTTCTCGGAACTAAATCGTGGTTATTTATGAAATTGAGACCTATATGATTCTGTGCCTGCTAGAGAAAAGACAGAAATTGTAAAAAAATTTAAAAAAAAGCAAATATTACAGGATATTTTTTTTGTTGGGAAAAATGTTTAAAAAACCAATTGATACAAAATTATGATTTTAGACATTATGTTTGCTAGTTTTATCTATTGAGATTCTCCTTACTCGGAATCGTGGTGTTTAAAGATATCATTGCACCTCTTACACCCTATATGATTGAATGTTTATTTTTAATTAGTTTAAATATTGACTTGAAGGAATGATAAAAATTTGCAAACATACCAGGTGTATAAGTTTAAAGCGGTGCTTTTTAGTACAAAAAACACATGTTTTTTTCATAGAAAACAAAATCAAATTTATTCAAAGTACTGGCCCTCACTAGCTACACATTTTTGCCATCTCTCGGGCAATTTGTGGATACAACGCCAAAAAAATTCCTTCTCTTTCGAGGCAAACCACTCAACAAGCCATTGGGCCCAAAAGGGACTGCAATTGATGGTCCACAACGTTCCTGGGTCGATCTTCACGCTTCTTGTCGCTCAGCTCAAAATTGCTGATTTTGAACCGATGAAACCAATCTCTGCACGTTGTTTCCGATAAAGCACTGTCGTCATAGGCCTCCACAAGCATTCGGCAACCGATGTTTTCAAATTAAATCAGAAAAGCAGAGCTTCCCGCATATGCTTTTTTCCTGACAAGAAACTAGACATGATTACCAAAGGAAAAATGTGTTACTGTATGAAATTGCTGGTGATTTGCACTGATTAATGTTCCCAAATGTCAAAAAAAGAGGTTATAACCTGTCGGTAAAGTAGCTTAAAACGCTCATTAACGCATAGTATGAGCGATGCACCGTTTTAAACTTATACACCTGGTAAACATGAAAAAAATGCTTTAGGGAATTTAATGCTAAATCAAGAAAATAATCATCTTCATAGGGTATACAGTAGGGGCAAAAAAGCCCCCCCCCCCCCCCGCCCCCCACACAAAAATAAAATTTTCTCAATTTATTAGGCTGTATGCGGAAAAGTTGCCACCTATAAGTGTAATCATGTGTGTGAAATTTGAACTTCCTACGATGCAAACTTAAGGTGCCCCATTGCCACCACGAAAATTTGGGACTTTTTTCAGATTTGTGCTTGTAACTCGAAAACCATGGGTCCTATGGAAAATGTTTCTCTTACCAAAATGAAGGAACATAGAATTTCGCGTTGAATGACCTACTGAAAAGTTAAAATCTGTTTAGCCACAATCGATCGTCAAAGATAGGCAAGTTTTACAAACTTTGCGTAAAAGTGAATTATTCTCATTATGTGATCACAAGAAACCACTTTTCAAATGTTGGTGCTGAGCCCCATTATAGATGCCAATTGACTAAAAAATGAGCATAATTTTCACTTTGGTAAAAATTGCCTATTTTGACGATCGATTGTGGCTAAACGGCTGAAGCAATTTTAACTTATAATTAGATTATTCGACGCGTAATGTTATGCTCTTTCATTTTGATAAGAGTAAAATTTTCTGTAAGACGCATGATTCGGGTTATAAGCAAAATATGAAAAAAGTCCACAATTTTCGTAGTTTTTAGTCCCTCAAAAATTTAGCACCAGCCAGAAACCGTCGAAAACTCATATAACTCTAAAGTAAATAAATATTATGTGTAATATTCATTTACTATGAGTTAGGGATTCTTGGTCACTTGTTTCACATTAAAATTAAAAAAATTAAAAGATGTAAAATTTTTTCAATATATATATTTCGAGCTGTAGTAATCTTATAACTACGAATAATACAAAATTCGAATGCTTGTATTAGTTATAATTCTGTACTTTCCTGAAGATGAGCTTACAGCTCGAAATATATATATTGAAAATATTTTTACATCTTTTAATTTTTTTAATTTTAATGTGAAACAAGTGACCAAGAATCCCTAACTCATAGTAAATGAATATTACACATAATATTTATTTACTCTTATCTTTATTAAAGATGTTTCACCTTGCACCAACACCACAATCTCTACTAATTATCATATAACTCTTATTTGGAATGCTTAACGTCGATTAAAATTATTTCCAGCTTGTGCAATGTGAATTTTTATTGACCAGCGCGGCATTTTTTCGGTGGTTTTCAGAGAGAAATCATCAGTCAGCTTCAAAAGTGCATTCGTGACGAGTCGGCGCAATAATTTGATTTAGCTGAGATTTTGTATTAGGCAACTTTTCCGCATACGGCCGTTTCAAATTTTTGATTTTAGTTTTTTCACTCCACCCTATTATACAGTCCTAAGGCTCTATATCATTTTAACTATTTCACTTCTCTAAACCTCCCACCTAATGAAATTAAGGTTCCTTATTCTTTACTAATTGTCTGACTCTTTTGAACAGTTATTATTCTTAATTACTATATTAGGCTATTAAAATAGAGAAATTTTCATGTCGTTAAATTACGTTAAAATCGTTCCTTTCTTAAGGCATGAATAAATAAATAGGTGAATATTTAAGAATTTTATAAGGAAATATCATGAATAATAGAGGATTATGTAAAAATAAAATGAATAATAAAAGAGAAATGTTTAATATTTTTAAAATAATCACACTCAAAAAGGATATTTAATAGAGGCGAGACTAATTCGGATCACTAAATATATTATTTACATTTGGAACACTTTAAATATATAATAAAATAATAATTCATAAAGTTGATTATGTAATATGATGAGCGCGCTGCACTTTTTATCTTTTAAATATATATGTATTTATATATGATTATATATAATTTTCTTTCTTTTAAAACATCAAATATATTTTTTTACCATTTAAAATAGTATAATTGCGATTATTATTATATTACAAAGATATCTTTCATTTTATTATTCTCACAACTAGATTAAGTATTATCTCTTCCATGTGAAGACTACCCAAATAAAAAACTATAAGTCAGGATATGATGATAGCCACTGGTATGTTAGATACCTCTTATTCTTTAAATTGAATCTCCCTACCGATGAGGTTCAACTTTTCCTTAGAATGCAACAATGAAATTGGAAACATTTCTGCTATCTTCTTGTGTTGGCCCCAGCCCGTAGAAACGAATCAAGATGTTCTTGAAGGTCTCGTATTCTTTCCAAGTGTTGGCGTTTCTCCTCTAGTAGTCGATCCACGTCACTTTGAGAAGAAGTCAATACTGATCGAAGAAACTATCGAAAATAAATTATAAATTTTAATTTAGTAATAAATATATATATACATACCGGGTGAGTTTTTTTTTATCTTGAGACAGTCTTATAACTCAAAAACAGTGCATTATATGGAAAAAAGTTTCAAATAAAAGTTTATTTATATCAAGGGGGAAACTAAACTACGCTATTGTTTGTCGACGTAGAACAAGCTTTCAAGGGTATTTCAATGTCAAGTTCTGTTTTTTAAATGGAACCCTATATTTTTCAAGTCACCTTATTTTACAAAAAAAGCTGAACAACTTTCATAAGAACTATTTTTTTATACGACATCAAATAAACAAAATACATGAATAATTAGATCTCAAAAAATATCTTAATAATTATTTTTAACAATTATTCAACTTAATTATCAAATAATAATGATTAAATAATTAATTAATAAACAAATAATTATTAAATTGAAAAGTCACAACAATGAAAATGAGAGTTTATAATTTATAATGATATTAAAACTTCGTTATATTCAGACTTAAGAGATTATTTTCTACTTAATAGAACTAGTTAAAATTCTTGAGTTTAAAAAAGTTTATTTCTGCTGTCAATCAAGTAGTAAGTTATATTGTATTACTATAATAAAAATGGAGTATTTTTTTTGAAGACAGAATTGAAATGGTCTTAATTTATGCGGTGAAGTGGAAGAAGTGTTATAGGGCTGCCATTGAAATGGATGCTGAGCGTTTTCCTGATAGGAATACACCCTCACAAGCTTCATTTTATCGTGTTGTAAATCTGTTAAAAAAATAAGGAAATTGGAACTGGAATTCATCCAAAAGACTTGCGATACACTCTGGAATGTCAAAGAACATAGATCGAAATTTATTAAATTATTATTAAATTATTTATTTAATAATTAAATATTTTATCATTATTATTTGATAATTAAGTTGAATAATTGTTAAGAATAATTATTATTTGGATTTTTTTTGAGATCTAATTGATTTAATATTTTGTTTATTTGGTGTCGAATAAAAAAACAATTCATATGAAAGTTGTTCAGTTTTTTTTTGTAAATTTAGGCAATGTAAAGAAAAATATAGGTTTCCATTTAAAAAACAGAAGTTGACCTTAAAATACCCTTGAAAGCTTGTTCTAGATCGACAAATAATAGCGTAGTTTAGTTTCCCCCTCGATATAAACAAACTTTTATTTGAAACTTTTTTTCATACAATGCACTGATTTTGAGTTATAAGACTGTCTCAAGATAAAAAAAACTCACCCGGTATATAGTGTATATATTATCCTTATTAGAATTTCTTTTAACTATCTTTGGGAAAAAATGGAAGAACTAAAAATAAACCCTACATTAATAAAGGCAATTGTAAATCTATATAAAGATAACACCTTATAAATAAGACTAAATAACAATGTATTTGATCGGTTTGAAATCTCAAAAGGTCTCAGACTGGGATGTAGCATATCGCCGGCTCTCTTCAAGATCTATTTGGATAGGATTCTTCACGGGTGGTCAAGAAAATGCAACAGCATGGAATACCTTCGACCCCCGCCCAACCCATAACATTCTTTCTTCTTCTTTTCACGATGGAGGGGCCAACCCAGGCCTTTAGGGGTTGCACCTTTTGGGTGTAACTCCTTCTCATCATTATCATTAAAAAAAAAAAAAAAATACAAATCGGAAAAAGTATGATTTCTACGCTATTTTTTTCGGACGACCAGCTGGTTATTGCAAATGATGAAATGGATCTTGACTACATGGTGAGGAAACTAAATGAGGATTTTAACCAGGGGGGCTTAAAAATAAATTATAAAAAATCTGAATATTTGTCTGTCGGAAATAATATGATATCGGACATAATATTGGAGGAAGGGAAGAAGTTATCGGGGGGTTGAAAAATATAAATATTTGGGAGTAATATTTAATAGGAGTGAAAGGGGCGAAAGATTAATTGAATTTTGCAGTAAGCACAGTTTAGTAGTAGTAAACACACTCTTCCACAACACCATCCAAGAAGGATCGCACATGGAAAATGCCAAAAGACAAGGGAGATTTCAAATAGATTACATATTAGTCAAACAAAGATTCAGAAATCAAGTAAAGGACTGTAAAAGCTATCCTGGGGCTGATATTTTTAGTGATCACAATCTAATTGTGATGAAATGCCAACTAAAATTTAAAAACTAATAAAAAAGGGGGTCGCGAAAAACTGGGATATATCTAAATTAAAAAATAAGGAACCCAAAACTTTTCGAAAACGTAATGAATAAGAAACTTCGAAGAAAAAACACCCACAAATAATAAAGAAGAAGAAATCGAACAAGAATGGAATGATATGAAATCAAGCCTGACTGAAACAGCCAACGAAGTCCTTAAATCAAAGAAAACGAAATTAAAAGCCATGGGTAACAGACGAAATACCGCAACTGATTGACGAACGAAGAAAATTTAAGAACAGAAAAGACGAAGAAGGGAAAGAAACATATAAAAAATTAAGATGGAAAGTTATAAGAGAATGTAGAAAAGCAAAAGAAAAAATGATTCAAGAAAAATGTAAAGAAGTCAACGAAAATCTAGCATTGGGAAAAGTTGATGTAGCCTATAGGCAAATAAAAAAATTTCAAGAAGACAAGCCAAAAAGCAAGAACATAAGAGATAAAGGAGGCCACATTATTCTAAACGAAAACGAACAGGCAAATAGATGGAAGGAACACCTAGAAGAACTCTATGGAGAAGAAAAAACAATGAACCCAATAGAAGAAGAAGAATCTGTGGACGAAAACGAATTAGAGACCCCATACTAGGTCAGAATTCGAGACAGCTTTGAAGGAACTAAAAAATAATAGAGCACCCGGAATAGACAATATACAAGCTGAAATCCTAAAGAACTCCTGGAGAAAAGGCACGTGACAAACTTTTGAACTAATTAGCAAAATCTATAAATTGGGAATCATCCCAAAAGATTTCCAAAAAACAAAATAGTCACACTTCCCAAAAAGACAGGCGCGGATAAATGTGAAAATTTCAGGACCATTAGCCTAACCTCACATGCCTCCAAAATTCTAACCAAAATAATCCAAAGAAGAATAGAACAAAGAGTTGAAGAAAATCTGGGGGAAGACCAGTTCGGCTTTAGAAGAAACAGAGGCACCCGAGAAGCAATTCTCTCTCTTAGACTAATAATAGAAAGGGCATTTATCAGGGAAGAATCTGTCTACATCGGATTCATAGACCTAGAAAAAGCATTCGATAACGTCAATTGGGAAATTATGTTTAAAATATTAAAACAGGCGGGAATAAAATTCAGAGAGAGAAGACTAATCTACAATCTATATCAAAACCAGACGGCAATTATAAATATTGGAGATGAGCAAAGAGAAGCCAAAATAAAAAAAGGTGTAAGACAAGGATGTGTGCTGTCACCCATGATTTTCAACTTATACATAGAAGAAGCGATTAAAGAATTCAAAGACAAAATGGATACAGGTATCGAAATCCAAGGTCAAAAGATCGCTATGTTAAGATTTGCCGATGACATTGCCCTTCTAGGAAGCAATAAAAAAGAATTAGAGGACGCCCTGAATGGAATTAACCAAATCATAATAGAAGAAATCAAAATGAAAATAAACAAGAATAAAACCAAGGTCCTAGTATGTACAAAAAAAGAACAAACGAGACAGGAATGCATCAAAATTAACCAAGAAAACCTAGAAGGAGTTAAGGAATTCCGCTACCTAGGAAGTAAAATAACATGGGATGGGAGGAGCGAAAACGAAATTAAATCAAGAATTGCCCAAGCAAAAATGGGGTTTAATTCAAAACAAAAACTACTATGCTCCTCCTCAATCAGCTTAGAAAACAGGAAGTTGCTATTGAAGACATATGTATGGAGCATAGCCATGTACGGGTGTGAAACCTGGACAATTGGAAAAGCGGAGAGAAAGAGATTGGAGGCTTTCGAAATGTGGTGCTACAGAAGAATGATGAATATCAATTGGATGGATAAAATTACAAATGAAGAAGTTCTTAGAAGAATCGGAGAAAAAAGAACCTTGTGGAGGAGTCTGAGGAAGAGAAGAGGTCAGATGATGGGGCACACACTGAGACATGGGGGACTGCTTAGGGATATCTTGGAGGGGGAGGTGGGAAAGAAAAGGGGAAGGGGAAGACCCAGATTAGAATATTTCAACCAAATAATTGGGGATATGGGATGCCAGACATTTAGAGAGGTCAAACAGCTGGCGGGGGACAGAGTCGAGTGGAGACGGATTGTTGCATCAAACCAGTCTTAGGACTGTATACTCGATGATGATGATGATGAATATTTAATAAAGATGGAAATATCCACATGGAAGTAAACGAAAGGATTATAAAGGGTAGAAAGATAACAAGAGCCTTGCACTCAGTTTTATAGGAGAAAACGATTCACAAAAATGAAAATCTATACCAGCCTCGTTTGTAGTGTTACTATCTATAGGGCAGAGGTATGGGATATCGGAGTTAGAAAACGAGGCCGACTGAAATGGATTTCCTAAGAAGTTGTGGGTTGACGAGAACTGATAAGTTCGAAACGAAGAGATAAGAAAACGAATGAACATGGACGAGGATCTTATTGACGAAATCCAAAAAAAACAATTAGTTTGGTTTGGACAAGTAAAAAGGATGGATGAAGAACGAATCCCAAAAAAGGCTCTAGAATGGAACCCCCTGAAAGACGAAAAAGAGGTCGACCCAGGCGCTCCTTGATGGACGAGGTGAACGAGGCCATGTGTTCCAGAAATTCAGAGATTGTGGATGTCTGGGACTGTGAAACATGGAAAATGGGAACGGAGAAGTGTCGCCAGACGTAGAAATCCGGAAGAAGAAAGAAGAATTTCTTTTTATATATGACAGCCAATTTCATCGGGTTCTAAAATATTAGATCGAATAACAATAAAATATTATCTAGAATATCTGTATTTACTCTTAAAAAAAAAAAAAAAAAGATAATCTAGAATGGATTTTCGTTCATATCTACTCAGAAGTGGGGAGCGAACCAAGAGACAATAAAATAATATGACCGAGAGATCAATTTAAGTATTTATGGTTGAGGCTTTGGAGATAAGTTGGAAAGATAGAAATTATTTTAGATTAAACATTTGGTTATTCAAAAAATTATGATGGCCGGATTTCGTTGACTGTCAGAGTATCATGAAACAATTAAATGTCTCAAATGGAAAAAAAAACTTTCGATGTCATGAGTTGAACTGTAAAGATTCGAAGCAATAGATGTAACCGTAAGCTTTAAATTTTAATTTAACAGGAAATAAGAAGGCCTTAGATCTAATTAGATATGTTTAATTGCATGATGAACAAGCCCATCGTCCCCTCGGGAATCGAAATAGAGTGCCAGATTCGATTGTCGGGCGAGAGGCTCGAACATTCGAGATTAACACCTTGAAAATATTTAGAGAATTTTCACTCAAGGGACAGTCACTTGTAAATAAAAATTACCTCTATGATTGAATGAGATTCCAGACAAATAACTGTTTCATAATATATTATATTAAAAAATCAGCTGCAAAGCCCGCCTTCAACGGGTTTCTTGTTGCCTCGCGGTGCGCGAACATCACTCCGCGAGACACAGTCCAATTCTTGTGAACGACTGTCCTTGTGGAACATTCCAGAATGTTCCCGAAGTTTCTAGAAGCTTCCAGAAAGTCTACGGTACTGTAGATAGAGTACACAGGGGGCGGGGCCTGGAGAGGCGGAGCCATAAGTGTGCGAAACCGGATAAACCAAGGGAGTCCTTACTGCTTTATTATAAAGTATATTGATTGATAAGTCTTTATACTATAATTTTTATTTACTGATTGAGTGAAAATTCTCTGCTGTAATTATTTTGTTCAAGGAGTTAGTTTCGAAAGTTGAACCCTTCATCCGGCAAACAAATCTGACAGTCGAGTTCGATTCCCGAGGGACGATGGCTCTTTCATCATATACATACCTGAATTTCTTGAGAATTGTTTGAAATATTCTGACTTTCTTCTGAAAGTTTTTTAAGTGAGGCTAATCGCCTTCTTAATTCGCTATTGTCTTGTTGAAGCTGCCGATTGGATTGTTCAAGTGCCGCAATATCAATATTTGATGGGCCTAATAATAATGAAAAATATTTTACTTTTTATTAATAATTATTTATTTTATTGTAAAGGCAAGTGTATTCTTTAATAATACCTGGAGCAGACTTTTTTGAAGTTGGGCAAGGCTCGATATGAAAAATTCCATCCATCCCTCTATGAATTAAAAGTTGGTCAACTGCTAGATTAATGGGCACTGGTCCAGGAGATGTGATATTAGTAGATGGTCTATCTTCATTTAGATGAAGTGATACTTGATCAACAAATAACTGAAATTATTTAATCATTGTAAATATACTTATGTTAACTTAGTGAAATATTGAAAAATTGATTTAATATAAGAGTCCGAATTGTTAATAGTATTAGTCTTAGTAGACTTTACATTTCTAAGGATATCACGAGAGGCCGACATCTACTAGATCTGAAATGGAATAGATATTTAATTTTTATTAATGTGGGAAATTTTTTTAATGAATTTTCTTAATTTCTGTTTTAATAAGAGCATATGGTTAGCACGTGCCCAGTCAAGGGATTACGCCCCGATGTCATTTCGAAGGGCCATCTTCTGGGTTCCAGGCCCTGTATAGATCGCCGACACTTTTAGGATAAAAGCATGTCATAAATATTATTATGTCAACTTGTTTTGACGGGCTGTCGAAACAGAGTGCATATGGTCAATCTCTCCCACCAACTGATATGCATGTGTGAATGTCAGTTGATTTTTAAGTTGTTAGTTGTCGTATATATCTTTTATCTATGGTTGTCAGTTGAAAGCGAGAGTTGCTTAAAGATGGTTGTTGATTTAAGTAACCCATTACGATGTATTAATTAACGATGTTTTAAGATGATTTACCCCTAGACAAAATATGTAAACCCCCTTTTTGTAAATAAATACTTTTAACAATAAATACGTGTGTTATTTGACCCCTACGAGCCAATTAAAGTGAAACCCCCTTCTACATTAATGATATGTCTCAATGGTTGTGTTCATCATCTCGGGAATCATGGCCGTAGCTAGCCCTTCCCCCTCCCACCACCCCCCTGAAATTTTTTTCTGGGTGTCAATATTAGTAATCCAGGCCAAATGGCTACCTTGTGATGTTAACCCCCCTGACAGATGTATCGCACACAATCCTTCGGACATATAATTACAAATTAACCATTCCATCTCAGATTTAGTATATGATGATCTCTGGTGATTTTCTTAGACATTTATTTAGTAAAATGTTTGTAGGGTAACAAATACCTGAATAGGCATAGGCTGTGGAAAATGTTCATCTTCAAAGAGGTCCACGAGGCCAGTGACTGTTGACATATTGAGATGAAGGGCCAATTCGCGCACATGCACACAAAGTTGGTCATGATTCCAAGAGCGAGGCGATCCGTCATTGGGTCGAGTCGAATGGTCAAGGCGAGCTCGAACGCGTGCGATGCTGCCCGGATCCAAAGGTACTTCTGCCCACGCACGAGACCGGCAGCTGAATTTGCTCTGAACACCCAAAACACTCAGGTCAAGCAAAGGGGATATTTATGGCATCACTATAATAGCTTTGTTTATCTTAATATACTTACTGCTTCGGATAACTTTGAAATTTTACTATTTGATGAATTTTTATGTTTTGCGTGTCTCTTTTGTCTTTGATTGTCACAACATTTGATTAGATCAATAAATCATAAGTTTCCTGTATTTGATTCGATTGCGAATGCAGATGATTTTTGTCAAATATTAAGTGAAAATAATATCCGAATTTATATATTTCTAACTTGAAATAGTGAAGTTAATTTTCTCATTAATATATCAAAGAATAATTAACACATTAACGAGAATTGTTTTTGATCCCGCTTTTTTAAACAAGATACAATCGCAAGACTACTGCTGGTTGAAGCTATTGGAGTCTGCTGAGTCTTAAGTCTGGGCCAAGAGAGAATGAAAAAGATGTGATCCATTTGGCTATAATCCAGCATCATTTCGCGATTGGCCCGCATGACATTTTTTATATCAAACACTGAAATGGATCACCTCTTTTTCATTCCCTCTTGGTCCAGACTCAGCAGACTCCAATAGCTTCAACCAGCAGTAGTCTTGCGATATATATTTTGTATAAAAAAGCGAGATCAAAAACAATTCTCGTTAATGTGTTAATTATTCTTTGATATATTAATGAGAAAATTAACTTCACTATTAGATCACTAAGTCATATTTAAAAATTCATTTGTTCAGAGAAGTTACAAAAGTTATTTTTGAAGTATTATAATTTTGGAGATTTATACATTCTTCATTCAAATATAGTGACACGAAATAAATTTATCATGCGGTTCGAAAGTTTAAAATTGGATTTCTATTACAATATCCTGAGAGTTGAAAGTGAAATTTTTGATCTACAGTGTAATTTTTGAAATATTTAATGTGATATCTAAAATAAAGCCTTCAACTACTGCCCAGGTAGCACAAGAGATTCTACGAATATCCACCAAATATATTATAAGTACATATATATTCCAATTATCCTCAGGAGATTCTTAGAATAATTGTACAGGAAAAATTCTTGGACGAATCTTCCGGGAATATCCTTTTGTGGATAATCTAAGAATATTCTAGTAAATTGAATTAAATGTCATACACGAATATTTTAGTTCTAAGAAAATTCCCAGAATATCTACGAAGATTGAAAGATTATTCACAGGATATTCCAATGTCCAGAAAAGATATTATCAGAATATTTATAGATAATTCTTGTGCTACCTGGGTGATAGTTTTTCAAAAGGTATAATAAACAAGATTTAAGTGTTTTCTAGCCAGGAATTATAAAATTTTCTAGATAAAATAACGAAAAAAATCCAAATTTAAAATTTCACTTTAAAAATATCTAATTTAAAGTGCAATTTTATAAAATAGTATTATCACAAAATAGGTACCAACTTTTGTCATATGAGATTAAATTAAATTTTTTAAATCAATTATCTGTATAAATCAGAAGATTACATTTCAATAGAAATTAAATTAAAAATTAGAAGATAATTTTACAGATTTAATATTTTATTTATTTTTAAATAACTAATAATAATAATTCTGAATTATACAGATATATGACAAGAAAAATAATTAATTACAAAAGCATATAAAATGATCTAAGATTTAATACATTAATAATGTACAATATTTACAATATTTAAAAATGAATTAAATTTCTTCCTTCGGCATGCTATTTATTGAAATAATCTACTTTTATTAAGAATAGGAAGAAATTCAATTTTAATTAATATTAAAAAATGCTTGCCAAAAACAAATAAAAAAAAATCGTTTTTTAAAAAAAATATCTCTCATAAAAATCTCAAGAAATTTATTATAGTTTGTTGATATGATGAATTAGTTGAACTTATTGTGAAGCCTAGAAAAGATAATTCGCTAGAATTAAATATTTTTTGCAAGCAACATTCCATATAGATGCTAGAAATTTGTAATTAAATGATAAGTGAAATAATAAATAAATATGCTTAAAGATATTAATTTAAGCTTAATATACTAATTTATTTCTAAGTGAATTAAGCATATTACATGCAAAGTTTTCTCATTTGTATCTATCTAATGGCGGAGGAGAAAATCATTCTTTCATTTTATCCGACAAAAGAAAATGTTCTGGCAATTTTCTCATTGTTTTTTTTTTTTTTATTTGTATTTTGTAGTTCAATATAAAAACCATGCTTTAATAAATGTGCAATAATTTGTTCATTCCTAGTGTAAAAAAGAATAATAAATATTGCCAATACCTTCATGTTAGCCTGTCAGTGCGACACAAAGCATTCAAAGACCGGGGCGGAGGCATGCAAAAAATATACAAAAAGACAAAAATAACTAAAGATTCGATTTAGACAAAATTAGAATCAATTTTTTACACTCTTTGAGTGACAAAAATAAATTTATTTGTTTTTGTTACGCAGATGATAGTACCCTCCATAACATTCAATCCTTGCAAAACAATCGCGGAAATATCGCATCCTCGATCAATTTAGATCTAAGCAGCAATTTCTATTAAAAATTGGAGATCTACCAAGTTGGTAAAATTTAATGTGGGCAAGTGCATAATGTTATCTAATTTCTATGCGCTTAGATAGGAACCTTCCTGACATTTCCTTTGATTAGAGGTCATTATTGGAATTTTGTGACAAATTATCAATGTTAGGTGTCACCCTGAGGTCTGACCTTTTTTGGAATGACCAAATTACTCCAGTAGCAAAAGCTATGTAAACTTGGAATTCTTTTCCAGACCTTTTCACGCCCGTTCAAATTCTTACCCTATACATACATACGGCTCAAATTCGCCCCTGTCTCGAATATGGCTCACATCTGTGGCACATCCAAGCATTATCTTGCCACCTCGGATGCAATTCAGACTCGAACTAATCAGACTAATAGGAGATTCAGTATTAATCGACTCCATGGTTCATCGTAGAACTGTCTTCGCCCTTTCTCTTTTTTGTTTTTTTATAGATACTACCATGGCGTTTGTACTGACTAGATAAAAAAATTATCCTTTTAAAGTTTCATTTGCGAGAAATACACGATTTTCAAACATTCAATACCCCATTCGCGATTAAATTAGATACTAACAGAACAAACACAATGCGTTTATCCCAATGACTTATAGAGAATGGAACTCGCTTCCCTCGTCCGTCTTTTGGGTTAAATTTAACCTTCAGTCTTTCAAGACCCATTCAACAGATTCCTTCAACTCCGACCAATCGCTGAAATTTCTTCTTTTTTTCTTGATACAAGGGTCCACCACGGATACAGAGGTTGTAACTTTTTGGTGCAACTTCTTCTATCAAAATCATTACAAAAAAGTTTATGTTTATGTTTTTTACTTTTAGATTTGCAAGGTAATAAAACGGAATCCTATTACTGTCGCAGCAATATCTGTCTGCTCGTGTGCCGTAAACTAAAGAAGATACAAACTTGAAATTTGCAAGTTACATGTAATTAATTTCTCCGAAATAAAAAAAAATTTAACCGGATGATTATTATATTTTTATATTATTATTATTATTATTATGAAAGGGAAGGTTCAAATTTTTTTGAATTCGAAAATAAAATATATTATTTATTAAGGGATGTGATGTGTTTCTATAAAGATCTCATTAAATAGTATTAAGCTAATTTTTTATTTTTTTAATTTCATGACGGTGGGGAATAGACCAATAGTAAAAATTTTTGTTGTTGCCCCTAACGAATCCGAAACCGATTGACCTAAAATTGTGAAAAAACGACAAATTCGTTAATTCTTCCATTATGAACGGCAAATAATAACGATTTTGATATCTCAATTATTTTGCAAAATATAGTCGTAATTCTTATCTATAGATAAAAAACGATGACTTAATCTTCTATTTATAAGAATTTTAACACTAGTTCAAAATCTTCCGAGTCGAGTAAGGTCCTTGCTTCAATCCGGTTAAGAATTTTATTATTATCCGAGTTATTATTATTATTATTATTTTAAAATATAATATTTGAATATTTACAATATTTTTTTTTAATAATTATGATATATTTAATAGTTATTCTATCTAGAGTAGCAGTTTTGAAAAATATTAAGAAATAATTGATACAAATTCTTAATTTAGCTTTAAATAAGAATTTGTAAATTCTCATCAATTATTGTATAAGTATTAGGTGGGAGGTAACCCTCGGTTTGCGAGACCGGATCACACTTGACCTTTTTTTTTTTACTTTATTTTTTAATTAACTTTGGATTGATTCATTCAGATCTTTTCCTAACAATACTGTTCTATATTTCAACATTCTATGAATGAATTATTTAATAGATGTATATTAATAGTAATAGAAATACATCCCTCACTATATATATTTTATGTAGTTTTTGAATAAAAATTTATTTTATTTTATATTTTATATTATTTAATAATAAGAGTATTATTAATTGAAATAATAAAAAAGACTTTATTATTATGTATTTTGTATGTATGAATTTATCAAATGAAAGAAGTGTGTGTGCTCTTGTATAAGTTTCAATATTTAATTTATTTACATTTATAATTATATACTTAGATATAAAAACCATCGTTATGAATCAACATTAAGTACTTTAAAACTCGCAAGAAAATATATTATTAGAAATATTATTTAAATATTTTTTGAATCTATTATTAAAAGAAAATCAAAGTGGAAGGCGACAAATATGATTTTTGGATATTAAACATTTATTTATCAATTTTATGAAGACGTTTAATTTCCTTTCCATTAAGGACGTTCCCTAATAAATCGATTTGCTTGAAATCCTTTTAAAACTTTGAATACACATATTTATAAGTGTCCTTTATACGTAGAGATTTTTTTCAATAATCCTTGCGGCATTAAATTTGTAAATATTGACCATTGAAATTTGCATATTTAACACGCGAACCCTATCCCGATTGATGTTAAAGCGACTGTTTCCTTAAATAACAATCGTAATTTTCTTGAAATTATTTTGAAAAACTGAGAATCATTAACTGAAGATATAACAAATATTTTTCTGTTTAAATAATTGTATGATGCGGTTTTCGTTTTGTATGAAAAATGTTAAAAGTTAGGTTGATGGTTTTCATTTTTCTCTCATGGCATGGTAAGTGAGAGATGGCGACTTGGCAACGTCGCACTAAAATCACTCAATTTTTCCATATCTAAAAAACTTCTGCAGCTGGTGGATTTGAAATTTTTAGCTAATTCTCTCAACCTAACTATAACTGTTCTCATCTGGAATTTCGCATTGAGCTGTTTCATGAAGTGTTTTTTATTTTTATTCTTTGTCTTTTAGCGTCCGTAAGAAAGCAATGTTGCCAGATCCGAGAAACAATGCAGTGAAAATATTTTTGTCTTTCTGCGCATGAGATAGTAGCGGAAAGAGCGAACTGCATCTGTATATTAGGGAATGTCCTTAAGAGATATGAAAATTATTTTATAAATGTAAAATAAGTAATTTCTTGACTAAATTCGAGCTATAATAAATATTAACTAATTAGAATTTTATATTCTTGAGATAAGACTATTGTTTTGTTTAAAAATTCGGGCATAACTAGCTAAATTAAATTTCTTCGATCAGATATTCTCAACTATACGTAGGACTTTTCCAATTCTAATTTTAAAACATAAACAAGTAAATATGAAATAATTTTTTATAGCATTTTATATAATTACAGGTCTTATTTATCTTCTTGAGTGAGAATATTTCAATGAAAATCTAAATTAAGAGAAAGCTTTACAGCATTAGAAAGTATTTGGTTAATTGATATTAATATTTTAGCTAAATTTCTTTATTTTCAATAAGAATTAAAAAAATCACTTTGTAAATTTATAAATGAATTAATTTTTTTGCTTTAAAATGATTAACTAAATTTTTATATAAATTTGTATTATATTACAATATGTATATAGGGTACTTTATTGGTGCAAAGTAGATTAGATATTAAATAATATTAGAAACTATAAAATTTTAAAATATAATTTAATAAATTTATTAAAAGTTTTGATTTTCTTCATTATTTGATTCATTTAAATATAAATAATATAGACATAATAAATGCGCATGTCAAAATTCAAACCACAAATACAAAAGCATACTGATAAACTTCAAGTCAATTGGTATAAAAAGGAAAACAAAAATCAGCCCATAAGAGAAAAAGACACTTAGATAAAAAGTATAGATTTAAAAATAAAGATACTAGCTAATTCGGTCGTAGAGTTTAATAAATATTAAAATCATTTAAATATCAAACTCTAAATTTATATTATGAAGAAATCATAATTCATCCGAATTAACTAGTGGGGAATTGATAATTATGAAGCTTTTATATATCACCTGAAATTCGTCCCAAGGTATTGCATTACATTGGTCACAATTCACATCGGCAACTTGTAATTTGATTGCTGAAGAAAGGCCTTTGGACTCTTGAACAAGTTCTACTTTACTTAATTTAAAGGTGGCAATTGATACCTGGAAAAATACCAAGATATTAATTATAGCAATTCACAATATAATTTTAATTAAATTAACGAATTAAATTGATTTCTTCTTTCTTTTGCTTTAAATGTATTTCATAAGAAAATATAATTAAAACGGAACGCGGTGACGGTTGATAGTGAAACATTTTGTTAAATTATAATTAGTTTGAGGTTGGTGATGTTTCAAAGTAAAAGGACCTTATTCTGAAACACCACAATCTCAAACTCAGTAAATATAATTGTTCAAAACTTATTTTTCAGACCATTTATAGTTTTAAAATTATTATGTTATTTACATTTGTTTTGACATATTTTGTTTTCTCTAAATTGTCAACACCTGCAGTATAAGGCTTATGCTGATTGTTTTAGTTGATATAGAAATGACTTTTATAGAGACAATAAATATTTAATTTTATTTATTTTCTTAGAAAGACGGACTGGTAAGCGAAATAAGTAAGTTATAATGAAAGGCAGTCCAAATTATTTAAATTTTTTATTCAAATACCGTCGTTTCAGAGACCTTTTCTCTCCTTTCTTCAGGGTAATGAATTGATATTGATGGGTGAGTATAACTCGGCCCCCATTTTTCTCTCTTTTCAGTGATATAATGGTGAAAAGTATTGTAATATTGTTGTTATCACTGAAAAGAAAGACAAATGGGAGCCGAATTATACTCACCCATCAATAACTATTCATTACCCTGAAGAAGGAGAGAAAAGGTCTCCGAAACGTCGGTATTTGAATAAAAAATTTAAATAATTTGGACTGCCTTTCATTATAACCTACAATAAATATTATTTTCTTATTTTTGTTGCGTGTGTTAATTTCTTATAAAATAAATAAATAAATAAATAAATCTTTATTTCTCGACCTGCTTAGAGGCACAAGTCCTTGGTGGCTAGGTCCTCCAAACATCAATACAATCTAGCTACAATACATTAATAAACATCAATACAAATTAATTACAACAATTTAACAAATAATAAACAAGTAAAAAAAAAAAAAAAAAAAATAGAAATGTATGCTCATTAACAAATAACATGACCATAGATTTCCATCAAAAGACAAAAAGTAATTTAAAATTGGAATAATTGGCTGAATTTCATGAATCAAGAACCCGAATATTACCAGGAAAATGAAAAATATCTAGAAGACCATAGTAAAATTTGTAGTGCATATTTTTAGTTTTTAATCCAACAAATAAATATACCAAGTATGATATGTAAGAAAAGTCGATTATATATCAAACTATAATACTTACTAGATCTCGGCGTTTGTAGCCTGGGTTACTATCAACGGAGGGCGCCTCGCTTGGACTAGTGGTATCAGTAGCTCCTATTTCTTCAACTACTTCGCTAGCGATTTCAAGATGATCATCTGGTACTCGGAACATGGCATCGAGTGTTGATTCATTATTCAAATTCACCACCACATAATTTTCACTATCCGAAGATGCAAGTGAAACGGCATCTTCGTCTGTTTTAAGTGCCGAATCGATAGAAGTCATAAGACTAGAGAAACCCTTCTTCATTGATGAAAAGCCAGCATCCAGAGAAGGAAATTCAAGAGAAGGAGGAACAGCCATTTCAGCGGATATTTGTCCTTGACCGACATTACGTTGTTGTTGTTGATAGTGGTTAGGATGATGAGAAGAGGTCATCGTAGGAGGAGCGGTGTTGTTTGATGGTGCGATTGATCCCATCCCTGTATAATGAGTGGCTATAGAATCATCTTGTAGGCTTCCAGAATCAGGAATAACAGATTCCAAATCTCCGGCTGAGCAATCGTGTCCTGGATTCTCAGAAGGCATCACAAGAGTCACTTCTAACTAAAAAAATAGAAAAAATTCTAAAATTTCTTGTAAAGTATATTATAACAATAAGGAAATTGATAATAAGTTTTGAATTATTAATTATATATAGTTTTTTGTTTATAAATATTAAGGGCTTGTCACACATTCCGTCTTTTTACTTCATCTTGCCTATGCGAACTTGGTTTTCGTATAATAATCAAACTTGAGCAGATGCGAGGTAGGTTTCACAAAAAAAGAAATAAAACAAAATTGAGTTTTGAATTCGATATATTTCGGGGCTAGCCTTTTTCTCTGACTCCTGATGATGGGCTCACCCCGAAATATATCAATTCAAAACTCAATTTTGTTTTATTTCTTTTTTTGTGAAACCTACCTCGCATTTTGATCAAGTTTTATTATTATATTAAAATGTTTCACCTAGAACCAACACCTAACTTCTTAAAAGTTATTGGTTTTCGTAGGCTAAACGTAGCGTACTTTTACTGCAAACCAATTCATACAGGCAAGACGGAAAGTGTGATTGTCCCTTAAATGTTTGATTGAGAGTTTACGATTATGAAAGTTAAAAATTTAAGAGTTATATTTAATAAAATACCTGAGGAATGAGACCACCAATTACAACTGAACTGGCCGATGAATTGACAATACGAGTTGTATCCAATGAAAGATAAGTACTAAGTTCAGATATTTGCTCAGCTAATCGAAGCAAAAATAAGAGTTGATAATGATTGATCTGAACACTAACAAGGGTGGTGATATGAGCCAGAGCCCGGATTTCATTGTGGGTGCCACGGGTGGCCATATGACACCAAAGGGTAACCGGAAAAGCGTCGAGCAATGGAACTGCCCGTTGAACTCCCACTGAATGAGCACCATAAAAATCAGCCCAAATAGGCTCTAGCGAAATACACCATATATCTTTCGACTCAGTCCATAAAAGCTCTTTACTAAGATTAGATACTAATTCAGTAATTGTACACGAGCCAAGGTGAGTAGGTGGAGGTTCCCGAACATCATCCTTTCCTAAAATATTTAAAATATAAAGAATATTTAAAAAATAAGAAAAATAATAATAATCATTATAAAAGAATTAGAGATGTTAAAAAATATGGACATTAAATAGAATTATATAACAAGATGTAGGTACTTGGAAATATACTGTAACTTAAAATATCAATTTCAAATGCCATTTATTTATCCATAATAAATTTAAAAAATAAGTTTTTGATGTTTATTAAAAAAATTAAAGTTTTTTTTTTTGAAAATATAGATAATACTAAAGTTTCGAAATTTAGAAAATATAATAAATATTTATAAAAATAAACATGAAAATTAGTAAACTGATGAAAAGTAGGTATATTTGATTTACCTGATGCATGATTTAATAATTTTTCAGTTACAACATTAATGTCTCCTTCATTTGCTGGAAAGTCCGCACCATAAAATAATGATCCCAATTGATAGTTATTGATACATTTAGCTAGATCTGCAAGGGAAGAACCTCTTTCAAGAAAATTTCGAACATTTGTTATAGAGACCCTTGAAACTTGAATTTGTAATGACTTAGGACGATCTCGTTGATTGGAATATTCGTGAGGACTTTCAAAAACAATCTAAAAAAAATAAGAACTTATGAAAAATTACTAAATAATAGTTATATAAAAATCATATATTCTAAAATTTGTATGTTATACTAGTATATCTCTAAATAACAATATACCTATGCATAAGTGTATTAATATTCTATACTACTAAAGATTGATTTTTTAATAAGATTGGAGTAATTTTTGGATACGGGCTGATAAGTGAATTAAGTGGTTATCGATGAGGCAGTCCAAAAAAAGAAGAAGATAATTTACACTATCTTTTTATTCATAAAACCGACATTTCGGAGCCTATTCCCTCCTTCTTCAGGGTTTTGAAAACAGAGGGAAATGTCGCATTGGATTTCCTTACACTGACTTTCCAAAACCCTGAAGAAGGAGGGAATAGCCTCCGAAACGTCGGTTTTATGAATAAAAAGATAGTGTAAATTATCTTCTTCTTTTTTTGGACTGCCTCATCGATATCTACTTAATTGATTTTTTAAATAAATAATAACAATTTAAAAATAACTTTTAATTTAATTGTAAAGGAAGGAAGCCCATGGGTAGGAAAGAAAAATTAACACATATCAAATAAGGTGTAATTTATTGGAATCCTTCTCCTTTCCTTTCAAACCGACGTTTCGGAGGATTCTTCCCTCCTTCTTCAGGGTTTCAAGGGATCAATGAAGGAAACAAATAAAATGCTTAATTCTTCTCTCCTCAGCAGTGTTTAAAACTTTCTTCTTCTTTAGCAAAGGCATAGAAAAACAATTTTCTTTTTTTCTATGCCTTTGCTAAAGAAGAAGAAAGTTTTAAAGAAGGAAGGAAGGAGGGAATAGCATCCGAAACGTCGGTTTTATGAATAAAAAGATAGTGTAAATTATCTTCTTCTTTTTTTGGACTGCTGTGGAGAGAGGAAGAAAGCATTTTATTTGTTTCCTTCATTGGCCACTTGAAACCCTGAAGAAGGAGGGAAGAATCCTCCGAAACGTCGGTTTGAAAGGAAAGGAGGAAGGATTCAATAAATTACACCTTATTTGATACGTGATTAATTTTTCTTTCCTCACTACCTCTGGGCTGCCTTCCATTACATTCAATTAAAAGTTATACCAGTCCGTCTCTCTCCAGAGAAAATTTCGTTGCAAAAAAATCACTTATGATTTTTTTTGTAAAATATAAAATAAAGTAAGAGTGAAATTTACCCTTGGCATAATCGCTTCCATTTTAATATCTATATATATAGAAGGTAAATTATTAGTAGATTCAGATTGATTACTTTGGATATGTATTAAAGATTGTTGAAGATTCAATGCAAAAGCATTAAGCCATAAGCAACTATTCAAGTCAAAATATACACATATTGGATTAAGTTGCGCATATAATTTTGGAGGGGGAAGTGAAAAATATAATTCAATGATAAAATTTTAGATCAATAATATTAAAATAAATTAAATTTATACTTACGTGGAAAAGGAATATCACCAGGATAATAATAATAAGTAAATTCAGCATGTAAAATACTTATTTCTTCAGGTAAAGAGAATCGATCTCTGTCACCTGTGAAAAAAAAATTACTTTAATTAGAATGCTTATAATATGTATATTTTCTTTACTATTCATTAACTATACTATTTAGTCTAATTTCCTTTATTTAACAAATACAAATAAAATAATAAAGGACAATTTAAATCCGAAACTAGTGCTTCAAATAGGTATGCAAACTTTCAATAAGGTTATAATAAAAAATTTCTTCAACGATTATTGCCTAGGATTAGACAAATGAATCGATATTTATACATACACATGAACATATTGAAAGATAATAATATAAATAATAGTTGTAAAATGACATAACAATTGTATTTTAAGTGAAATAAATTTGGATCCAAGGTAAATAGAAAAATTTCATAAGTTATTTCTGAAATAACTTTAGAGTATACATGCAAAATTTTATTCAGAGTGGTGTTTTATAGAATTTCGAAAATTATATTTGAAATAATAGAAAATCTTTAACAGAAGGTTAAAATGGGAAAACAATTAAACATAAAACGATTCATAAGTTTTCTGGGAAAGGGTAAGTAATTATATCAAATCACTAAAATTTACAAATCTAGAATTTTTATAGAACAAGAAACTTCCACATAGATTAAAATCATTTTATTAATAGTAATTATTTAATATTTTTAAAATTGTGTTAAAGTTAAAGTATCCAAAATATTTGAAATAGTTAAGTAATGTTTTCTACCGGGTGAGTTTTTTATCTTGAGACAGTCTTATAACTCAAAAACAGAGAATTATATGAAAAAAAGTTTCAAATAAAAGTTTATTTATATCAGGGGGGAAACTAAAGTACGCTATTATTTGTCGACCTAGAACAAGCTTTCAAGGGTATTTCGAGGTCAACTTCTGTTTTTTAAATGGAAATCTATATGTTTCTGTACATATTCTGAATCTACAAAAAAACTGAACAACTTTTATTAGAACTATTTTTTTATATGACATCAAATAAAATAAACTGCAACGGATCGTTGCTAAACTTTATCCAAATTCATTTGAAATATTAATATGTTTGTTCCTTTATTATTAATCAGATATCACTTGCAATTTGTAGTTCATATTGACATTAATTCAAAAATAATTCTCATTTAAGAGTCGAGGAATAACCATTCCATCATTGGATTTTTGACATTTCGGTTATTATTGTAACCATTGCTGAAGACATAGAGGAATCGACTTAAAATCAAAAATAGCCATCGATTCTCATCTAATACTTGAGGAATAACAATTCTACATTAGGTTTTTGACGTTTCGATTATTATTGGTAACCATTGCTGAAGACATGGAGGAATCGATTTAAAATCAAAAATAACGATCGATTCTCATCTAATACTAGAGGAATAACCTTATTGCATTCAATTTTTGATGTTTTGACCATTAATGGCAACCTCTATTGAAAACGTGGAAGAATCGACTTAAAATCAAAAAGACTAAATTTTTTATGGCAAACAACTCAAACTTGAGTTGTTTACCAAAAAAGAATTTAGTCTTTTTGATTTTAAGTCGATTCTTCCACGTTTTCAATAGAGGTTGCCATTAATGGTCAAAACATCAAAAATGGAATGCAATAAGGTTATTCCTCTAGTATTAGATAAGAATCGATCGTTATTTTTGATTTTATGTCGATTCCTCCATGTCTTCAGCAATGGTTACCAATAATAATCGAAACGTCAAAAACCTAATGTAGAATTGTTATTCCTCAAGTATTAGATGAGAATCGATGTCTATTTTTTATTTTAAGTCGATTCCTCCATGTCTTCAGCAATGGTTACCAATAAAACCGAAATGTCAAAAATCCAATATAGAATGGTTATTCCTCAAGTATTAGATGAGAATCGATGGCTATTTTTGATTTTAAGTCGATTCCTCCATGTCTTCAGCAATGGTTACCAATAAAAACCGAAATGTCAAAAATCCAATATAGAATGATTATTCCTCAAGTACTAGATGAGAATCAATCGCCATTTTTGGTTTAAAGTCGATTTCTCTATGTCTTCAGCAATGGTTACTAATAAAAACCGAAACGTCAAAAATCCAATATAGAATGATTATTCCTCAAGTACTAGATGAGAATCAATCGCTATTTTTGGTTTAAAATCGATTTCTCTATGTCTTCAGCAAAGGTAACGGATAAGAAAACAACGCAGTTGCTATGGTTACTCATAAAAATTCCTCCCAAATTTTTAGCATTTCACAGAGAGAAGCCTATCCATTCTTACTTAAGCAAGGCTAAATGAGCTATATTAAAACTTTCAAATGAATAAATTTTAAAGAATTTAAAAAATTAAAAAAAGTACCATCTTACTCTAGAGTAAAGTACTTTAAAATATAATTTTACTAAAAACTTTATTTAACCTTTTTGTGGTCCCCAAGGTACTTAATTAGGATATTAAATTTCATCAAAATTGGTTAAGCCATTTTCAAGATATTTAGAAAAAACTAAAAAAGTACTGAAATAAAGTACTAATGTTTGTGGGCCGATATGTACCAAAAACTAATCAGCGCTTCATTTTGTTAAACTAATGGTAGGTTTTCAATTTCATTTCAATCGGTGTAACGGTGTGGAAAAAATCGTGGGCCAAAAAAACGATAACATACATCCATACATACATCCATTCTTCTACATTTTCAGTAGAGGTTTCCATTAATAGTCAAAACATCAAAAATGGAATTCAATAAGGTTATTCCTCTAGTATTAGATGAGAATCAATCGCTATTTTTGATTTAAAGTCGATTCCTCCATGTCTTCAGCAATGGTTACCAATAATAACTCGAAACGTCAAAAATCCAATATAGAATTGATTATTCCTCAAGTATTAGATGAGGAATCAATCGCTATTTTTGATTTTAAGTCGATTCCTCCATGTCTTCAGCAATGGTTACCAATAAAAACCGAAACGTCAAAATCCAATATAGAATGATTATTCCTCAAGTACTAGATGAGAATCAATCGCTATTTTTGGTTTAAAGTCGATTTCTCTATGTCTTCAGCAATGGTTACTAATAAAAACCGAAACGTCAAAAATCCAATATAGAATGATTATTCCTCAAGTACTAGATGAGAATCAATCGCTATTTTTGGTTTAAAGTCGATTCCTCCATGTCTTCAGCAATGGTTACTAATAAAAACCGAAACGTCAAAAATCCAATATAGAATGATTATTCCTCAAGTACTAGATGAGAATCAATCGCTATTTTTGGTTTTAAAGTCGATTTCTCTATGTCTTCAGCAATGGTTACTAATAAAACCGAAACGTCAAAAATCCAATATAGAATGATTATTCCTCAAGTACTAGATGAGAATCAATCGCTATTTTTGGTTTAAAGTCGATTTCTCCATGTCTTCAGCAATGGTTACTAATAAAAACCGAAACGTCAAAAATCCAATATAGAATGATTATTCCTCAAGTACTAGATGAGAATCAATCGCTATTTTTGGTTTAAAGTCGATTTCTCTATGTCTTCAGCAATGGTTACTAATAAAAACCGAAACGTCAAAAATCCAATATAGAATGATTATTCCTCAAGAACTAGATGAGAATCAATCGCTATTTTTGGTTTAAAATCGATTTCTCTATGTCTTCAGCAATGGTTACTAATAAAAACCGAAACGTCAAATATCCAATATAGAATGATTATTCCTCAAGTACTAGATGAGAATCAATCGCTATTTTTGGTTTAAAATCGATTTCTCTGTCTTCAGCAAAGGTAACGGATAAGAAAACAACGCAGTTGCTATGGTTACTCATAAAAATTCCTCCCAAATTTTTAGCATTTCACAGAGAGAAGCCTATCCATTCTTACTTAAGCAAGGCTAAATGAGCTATATTAAAACTTTCAAATGAATAAATTTTAAAGAATTTAAAAAATTAAAAAAGTACCATCTTACTCTAGAGTAAAGTACTTTAAAATATAATTTTACTAAAAACTTTATTTAACCTTTTTTGTGGTCCCCAAGGTACTTAATTAGGATATTAAATTTCATCAAAATTGGTTAAGTCATTTTCAAGATATTTAGAAAAAACTAAAAAAGTACTGAAATAAAGTACTAATGTTTGTGGGCCGATATGTACCAAAAACTAATCAGCGCTTCATTTTGTTAAACTAATGGTAGGTTTTCAATTTCATTTCAATCGGTGCAACGGTGTGGAAAAAATCGTGGGCCAAAAAAGCGATAACATACATACCATCCATACATCATCCATACATCCATACATCCATCCGCACGCACTAAATGAAAAAATCGCACTTTTTTGGCCTCTCGACGAGACCCCATGTAATTTTTGGCAAAACCGTCACGTGCTAATATTCAACCTAATTGAATACTACAATTTGTGACTTTAATTGAGTCCATGGGTTCCGTAGTCTTTACCTGAGGACCCTTTGAAGCCACGCTTGCCCCGAGAGCGATTACAATACTTTACCCATGCTTTGCATTGGATAAAGTAAAAAATATTAAATCAATTAGATCTCAAAAAAATCTTAATAATTATTTTTAACAATCATTCAACTTAATTATCAATATATCAATAAATATTTATTAAATCGAAAATAAGTGTGTTTATAATGATAAGAAAACTTCATTATACACAGATTTAAGAGATTATTTTCTAGTTAATAGAACTATTTAAAATTCTTGCGTTTAAAAAAGTTTATTTCTCGTGTCAATCCAGTATAGTTAATATTGTATTGCCATAATAAAAATGGAGCATTTTTTGTTAAAATGGTCTTAATTTATGCGGTGAATGTGATGGAAGAAGTGTTATGGGGCTGCGATTGAAATGAATGTCGAGCGGTTTCCTAATAGGATACACCCTCACAAGCTTCATTTAATCGTGTTATAAATCTGTTAAAAAAATCAAGAAAAAGGCTATGAAGAAACTTAAAAAGGTCAAAATAACGAAATTGGAACTGGAATTCAACCAGAAGACTTGCGATACACTCTGGAATGTCTCAGAACAGTGTCGAAAAATTATTTATTATTAAATTATTTATTTAATAATTAAATATTTGATCGTTATTATTTGATAATTAAGTTGAATGATTGTTAAAAATAATTATTAGAATTTTTTTGAGATCTAATTGATTTAATATTTTTTATTATTTGATGTCGTATAGTAAAAAAATAGTTCTAATAAAAGTTGTTTAGCTTTTTTTTGTAGATTCAGAATATGTACAGAAATATATAAGTTTCCATTTAAAAAACAGAAGTAAAGAAGAAATACCCTTAAAAGCTTGTTCTAGGTCGACAAACAATAGCGTAGTTTAGTTTCTCCTTCGATATAAATAAACTTTTATTTGAAACTTTTTTTCATATATGCACTGTTTTTGAGTTATACGACTGTCTCAAGATAAAAAACTCCCGGTAAGTATATGTTCAAAAAAAAAATAGAAAAATAAATAAATAAATGCAGATACCTAATAATTTTTTATGAAACAATTAAGTAAAAATAAGAAGAAAAATTTCAGGGATGATTAAAATGTGTAAGTTTCCTAAATTAGAAGAAATAAATCAAGAAGGAAAAGAAAAACAGCAACGCATGCTAAAGCAGTTAGTAAGCTGAAGACTAAAGTGTATATGTACAAAAGAAAAAAAAGGGTATTGCTATGCTATTACTAAATTATTTTACAAACGTAACATTCTCTACACACTGATTAAAAAATGTTACAGTGTGTTACCTCCGTGAAGTCCCTTCCTCTTTTGCTGAGCTGCACCAAAAGATAAAGTTACTAATTTTAACAAGAGGTCGCGAACTCGATTTGAATAGTAGTCAAGAGGATTGCGAAAATTAAATAAAATCCCGTGCAATACGAATGTGAATAAAAATTTTAAACGAATTGATTGCTTTAATTTAGGCATTTATTTTAACCAAAATAAAAAAAAAAAATTGGGAATAAGGTGCATTTTATTTGAAATAAGATTATTTAATAAAGTGAATAAAATTCGCAATTACAAATCACGTCGATAGCGAATAAAAAGAACAACATTTTAAAAATTATAATTAAATTTTAAAAATGTAGAAAAAATATTATAATTAGATAAATATATTACCTGTGACTAGTTCCTTTAAAGAGCGTTTGGCTTGTTTTGAAGTGGTTACTTGATATAAAGAGAAATCACGAATACGTATTATAGTACAGCAAGTCATTAATTTTGCAAGTTGTGTTAAAACATAAGTTTTAACACTTGTCGAGCTTGAATTATTTGTTTGAAGAGGAGAATTAGAGGTAGTATGTGATTTTCTAATGTCCTATAAAACCGAATAACTTTGAATAAAAATCATTTTCTTTATTTATGAATGAGAAGAAAGAATGATAATCATCGCTGATCTTACAAAACATCGTTAAGTCCGATTTTTGGTCAAATACGTATTATACGTTTATACCGACCAACTTTTCACGGCGTATCTGTCTATTGAAACTTTATTATTCTATTCCAATTTAGTTTCACGCTACGGACAAATAATAAATATTCCATTGTATTTATTTGTATTGTTGTTTAAAATGTTTTTTCTTGTTTTCTGGCAAACAATGAATTTAGGACTTACGAGGTTTTGTAAGATCAGTGACAATAGTATATGTAGAATAAGATAATAGATAATAAGGACATACTTGAGCATTAGGTAAACCATTATTGTTTGCCCTTGATAATGGCGAATGGTGATTTCCAGATGGAGAAACAGTCTCCAATAAACTAAGAAATCTATTTCGGAAAGCAGATAATGATTGAGATAGCCATTGAGCGTGAGGTGAATTCGAATCTCGGGATTTCGGCCAATGAGCACGATCACCGATTGCCAAATGATATGGATAATAATCTACCTAAAATGAAATAAATCATTAATAGAAAACGTATAGTAGTTGAAGTTAATTTATAATAACAAATAATAATCGAATATTAGAAAATTAATTGCAAATACAAATTTTTTAATTTTAAATCATTTAATTATCAATGTTTTAACATCGTTTAATAAGAATAAATTGCAAAATGATGCTCATACAAAATTAAAAAGTATTTTTTTCTTTATTATGAATTTATATATATACACTGTGATGAAATAAAAGTGGAACACTTAGATCGGCGGTGCCCAACCTACGGCCCGCGAAGAGGCTCAATCCGGCCCGCGAGCGAGTTGACACTAAATATGTATTTTTTGTAAAATATCTAAAAAAATTATAAATCATATTGATAATTAAAATCAAAAATTTCTACATTCTTTATGTACATCAATATTTTTAGTGTCACTGACAATCTTGTAAAAATATAGTTCAAATTGCGCCGCAGTGCGGTCTTGTTGTCGGATAATTTGACGTTTATTTAAATGCGAAGACAAATTAGACAAGTATAGAAATTTTATTTTAAAATATTTACTTGTCGATAAATTAAATAATTATTATTTTTTATTATATATATTTAATAATATATTAAAAAAATATATATTTATTATTAAAATTCAACTAGAATTAATAGAACTACAATGCCAAACGCCATTACAAGATCTTTTTCGCGAGAAATCTTTACCAGATTTTTATGCAGCGTTAGACTCTTATCCTAATTTGAGGAAATTTGGAATGAAAATGACGACGGCGTTTGCAAGTACATATATTTGTGAACAAACATTTTCTACTTTAAAAAGAGCTAAACCAGCGTTTCGCGCTCGGCTTTCAGATGATCACCTTCATTCCATATTAAGGATAAACGTTACCCAACTTGAACCAAATATTCAAAAATTAGTTTCTGAAAAGCAACATCAGACTTCAGATTTTGTCTTTTTTTTAATCTTAACCCAAATTTTTGATTTCGTTTAATTCAGGTATCAGCAATCTTTTAAATGTATTCAAATTACAAGTTGATTAAAAAACAACTAGATATCTTAATAATATCCTAATAAAAAGGATTGTATATTTTAGCCGCACCATTAATTTAAAAATGTTATATTTTCATTAAATTTACAAATATTTTGAAAAAAAAGTGAATCAGCACAAAAATATTCATGAATTCATTGAAAATGTTGCCCTTTTTTAATTAAAGGTGCCGCCAAGATATACAATTATAAAGAATCCGGCCCGTGAGATCCTATGTCATGTTGAATCCGGCCCGCGGACAAAAAAGGGTTGGGAACCACTGACTTAGATTGATTCGGTGATTATGTGTCAAAAGAGGGCATGTCACTGGTCTCCTTGACATCAACCCTAATTCCCGGAGAAGTCTTCTGATCTTCTGATAGTCCAAACACTTAGGCTGACTTGTCGAGTTGGTAGAAGGCGCTGTTGAATTTGAGCTGATGTACAATGCCGATCCCTCTATACCTCCAATAAGTATGAATCGGTCATCTCTCTCATTTGAACCTCTATTCGACCAGATCCCGGTTTCTTGGCATAAGAGTTTGTTTCTCTATATCGTTTTCCAGCTCTGTGGATACTTCCAACCGATGCTTTAAGTCGTTAAGCGACATACCGATACGATCTTCCATCATTTATTAGAGCTACAGCTTGAGCTACTTCCTCGGTCTTTAGAGCTATTATGCTTGGACAATATTTCAAATGAAATTAAATTAAAAGATGAGATATTCAAATCGAACTGATAAACATTAAAATATTCAATTTAATTCGATATTAGGCAATAATCATTTAAAACAATTCAATAAAGGGATCTGGGTTTCTGTGTACCCATGTCTTTAACTCACATGGCCAGGCTATCACACAATTTAAGGAGTGAAAGAGGGAAACAGGGAGAGAGGTCTAGTCGTTAGCAAATAATCATAAATGAAATGTAAACTAAAGTAACTATTGATTTCATATTTTCTTAAATAATGATATTAAAATATATTCCTTTCTTTTTTGGTTCATGATTTAAGAAGAAATAATTGAAAGCTTACTTGAAAGTATAGCAGACTGATTTGAAGAGCTGCTCCGTCTTTCAATTCAGGATGGGAAGATCGACCTGCTAAGAAACAAATATTTTTTAATAAATCACATCTTAAAAGATTCAAAAATTTATTGTAGCTTACCTCCCGGATCATCACAAAGATGTAAATCTATTCTTTGAGAAAGAAAATGATATGATGTTTCAATTACATCATAACGGGAAAAGATTTTTGACATTGCACTTTTTTGCTGTGCATCAGGATTAGCTCTTGCTTGTTGTGAGATCTGAGCTCTATACTCCGGCAAAACCTATAAGCAATATATTTTTTAAGGAAATTCAGTTTTTTATCTTTTTCAAGAGATATTGAAAATTTGTAGTTTTCTCAAGTTAGACCAGCTATGGTTTAAATATAAAATAAATTTTTACTAAGTGCACGTCTCTAGATCAGAACCAATAGAGCCGTTTTCAAGCGTAAATAATAAATTGAGCCAGAAGAGTTACTTTTTCAAAATGGCTGTGAGATTTCCGACAATTGAGAGCATATTTAGCGAATAGGTACCTTAAATTTTGACCCAACATATGAAATTTCTTTTTTATGAAAATGATGAGAAAAGGAGTTACACCAAGTAGGTGTATCCCCTAAAGGCCTGGGTTGGCACCTCCATCGTGAAAAGAAGAAGAATAGGGAATTTTATGGGCTGGGCAGAGGTCGAAGGTAACTGTGAATACGGGTCTTAAATAGCTGAAGATTATAAGTCGCGGGAAAGATGGTGGCAGGGAGCGAGGAATTCGCTCCAGTCTCTGGAGGTCATAGGGATAAAAGAGTTGGCGAAAGCGCTTGTTCGATTTTTATCCAATTTGACAGCGAAGGGATGCTGAGCGTTCGAAAACCGCGTGTTTCTCGTAAAGTGGGCTTTAGGGGGGATAATTGATTTCAGCTCGACTGAACAGACACCATGATAGTATCTGAAGTACAGGGAAAGGGCAGAAACGGTTCTTCGGTGAGCCAGAGAGTCGAGTGAATTGGTTAGAGCCGGGTCTCCTATTAGTTTAATTGATCGCTTCTGAATCGCATCCAGTGTAGCAAGAGAATGCTTGAAGGCACCCCTCCACAGATGAGAGCCTTATTCGAGACAGGGACGAATTTGAACCTTATACAGTGTAAGAAGTTGACTGGGAGTATAATAACGTCTAGACCTAAATAGGAGACCAAGCTTGCGATCTGCAGCTTTAGCAGTGGTTGAGATATGGTCATTCCATGAAAGGTCAGACCCTAGAGTTACGCCTAGCATTGAAATTTTATCCCTAAATTCCAGTGAGTTTGAATCGAATGATATGTCTGGGAGGTTTCTGTCGACGCGCCTAGAAATAAGGCAACATTGAGTTTTCACTGGATTGAAGTTAACTAAGTTTTGGGATCCGCAGTTTTTAAGTCTGCATAAGTCTAAATTTATTCAGGAGGCAATGTCTGTACAGTTTTTATTCTTCTTTCCTGCTTTAAGGTATTGAATCTTGTTTATATCCTCATTATCATAAATAAAAATTCTAAAAATTTTTATTGTTAGCTTGGTTGATCCAACCCTTCCAAATCATCAATCTGATCACAAAAGCTAAGATATTTTATAATAGTAAAACCAAATTACTTCTATTTTCCTTGCTGCTTTTTTGTTTCTTGTAAGTTCTGTAGCTCTTTTGACTAATCCAGCTAAAGAATTGAGAAAATGTAAAGCTGCCTGAAGTTGGGCATCAGTTAATACCCAAAGGAGATCATCCAATATTAAAACTAAACGAGAACCTAATACAAAACAATCTAAAAGAAAAAAAAATGAGATTAATATATTATTTGAAAAAGTGCAATATAATATAGATTTTAAGAAAAATTCTTAATCCTATATTGATATTCTCATTTTTCATAATTATTAGGCAATTGTTTCAAGATTAGAGTACAATTTACATACCCGACAATCGTTTTTTTATTGTTATTCGACATCTTGCTTGATTTGTGAGAAGACGTAAAGGTGTTAGATTTTGATCTTGGGTTGATTTAGCCTCAATACGTACAGTTTGCCACACCAATTCTTTGAAAATTAACAATTGACCCTTTTCAGTATCTTTTAATCTAGACATTCGAAGATCACATTTTTCCCATGTCGGCGATTTTGATTCGATTAATATTTTTGATATCTAAAACAAATATAAAATAACTTTAAAAGTTATATTTGCCGAAAGAACTAGATTCGACTTTCTTGAAAAAATCACGAGATTATTTTCTAGTAAATCCAAAGTGTTATAGATCATTTTTATTACATGCCAGAAGAGTTGTTATATTATTGGGATAAAATACAAAGTTAAATTGTACTGGCGAAGAAAGAAAAATAAATATATAATTGAAATATAGAATGAATATATTATTTAAAAAAAATGGAGGTTTATTTTTTTCAATTTCGAAAAATGAAAATTATTTTACATATGTTAGGTTCATTTATTAATTAAACCAATACTCCGACAAAGTTAACGTAATAAAATATGCAATTTACTTTAAACTTGAAAATCTCAAATGTAGTAGCATTGGTAAAATTAATTTATATAGTATAATATTAAACAAAAATATACCTGCACGGATGCAACAAATGCTGGACTATTAAATGTAACTTTAACAGTATTTACAGCGATTGTCATTCCATCTATTACTTTATTAATAAAACTATATTTGGGTGAGGTAGAGGCATATGAAGATAAATTCAGCTGTACGGATTGTGAACGTAGTTCTTCGCATGTTTCAACTTCAATTGATACTTCATCCAGGCTCTAAAAATTTATTGAAAATTATAAAGAGTTATAATAAACATTTTTTTTTAATATTATTTATGGCCTTGAGATACTTGACCAGCTCACCAATTTAGTTTTGTGTTCAACTGTGTGTATGGGTTTGTGTTTGTGTAAACAAGAGTTTAAGCCAGGTTATAGTCGGCTAAATTTGTAAATTTGTCAAAGTGTGTGTAACTTGAACTCGAGTTCACGCTATGGAAAGGGGAATCGCGACTCCTCGAAAACGTGGCTCCCTAAACGATTTTTATTTAAGATAAAATGGATAGATTTTAATAAAAATTCTTAGAGAGAAATTACAAAAATGATTTGTTATATATTTTTGTTCAAAATGAATGTTTAATTAAACATTTAAAAAATATATTTACTATACGTTTTAAAATTGTATAAATTCTTGTTTGTTTGTGATGTTTGAAAGCTGAATAATTTGGACTAGTGTTTCTCATCGAAAATATAAGGGTTTCTTTCAGAAATTGTACAGTTTTTTATACAGCTACAAATACCTTTTTTTTTGGGGGGGGGGGGGGTTAGTTCGTTACACAAAAAAATAAAAATTAATTATGTTATCAAAAAAGGCAAAAGTTGCCGAAATGCATTTTTTTTTCTAATGAAAATGATGAGAGAAGGAGTTACACCAAAAAGGTATATCCCCTAAAGGCCTGGGTTGGCCCCTCCATCGTGAAAAGAAGAAAGAATTTTATGGGCTGGGCGGGGGCCGAAGGTATCTGTGGATACGGGTTTAAAGAGCTGAAGGTTATAAGTCGCGGGAAAGATGGTGGCAGGGAGCTAGTTCCAGTTTCTGGAGGTCATAGGGATAAAAGAGTTGGCGAAAGCGCTTGTTCGATTTTTATCGAATTTCACAGCGAAGGGGTGCTGAGCGTTCGAAAACCGCGTGTTTCTCGTAAAGAGGGCTTTAGGAGGGATAATTGATTTCAGCTCGACTGAACAGACACCATGATAGTATCTGAAGTACAGGGGAAAGGGCAGAAACGGTTCTTCGGTGAGCCAGGGAGTCGAGTGAATTGGTTAGAGCCGGGTCTCCTATTAGTTTAATTGCTCGCTTCTGAATCGCATGCAGTGTAGCAAGAGAATGCTTGGAGGCACCCCTCCACAGATGAAAGCCATATTAGACAGGGACGAATTTGAGCCTTATACAGTGTAAGAAGTTGACTGGGAGTATAATAACGCATAGACTTAAATAGGAGGCCAAGCTTGCGCGCTGCAGCTTTAGCAGTGTTTGGGATATGGTCATTCCATGAAAAGTCACACCCTAGAGTTACGCATAGCTTTGAAATTTTATCGATAAATTCCAGTGAGTTTGAATCGAATGATATGTCTGGGAGGTTTCTGTCGACGCGCCTAGAAATAAGGCAACATTGAGTTTTCACTGCATTGAAGTTAATTAAGTTTTGGGATCCCCAGTTTTTAAGTCTGGCTAAGTCTAAATTTATTGAGGAGGCAATGTCTGCACGGTTTTTATGCGATGCAGGGGCGTTATGTAGGGTGCTGTCATCTGCGTAACAATGTACCGGATTGGAGGGCAAGTTTAGAAGGTCGTTGATATCTCAAAATAGATTGGGTTCGACTATCTCAAGAGCTAAATTCAAGTCGAAGGTATATGGGAGCCAGATTTAAGAAGAATGGAGGGAGAAAGGGAGTTGCAGTTCTGATTTAATTTCAAATTATATTAATAAACAAATCATTAATATTCTATGTCATGTAAAAGGCAACCGTTAAGGTAATTGTGACCATGTGAAAGAGCAGATGAAATATTATTGATTAAAAAGACTGAAGATGAAGGCCAAACCTTCGAAACGATTCTCTAATAAATACAATATATATATATATATATATATGAATGAACGCGACAGTTGGGCATTGTAGTAAATTTATAAGAACCATACTATTAGGAAAATAGGAGAAAACGCGCCTGAACTAAAGAGTTGAATATATATAAAAATTTGATTATAGGATATAGTCAAGGGATCCATCGCTTAAATAGAAAAGGCATCTGGGGGCTTAACGCAGAAGATGTCGGATCGTACCCGGGTGGGTCCTATCTTTTTTCAACTCTTGGTTCAGTATCAAAACGAATCTGGTCCCAATTGCACCAAAATAGGGCAGTGACCGGATACAAGTTTTAACTTTCCCGTTCATCTATCGTTAACATATAAACATTCTAAATAAATTATTATTGAATTTCTGAACAAAATTCATCTGTTTCGATTCCCCAAAGAATCAGACGGATAGGCATTGTAGTAAATATATTCATTTATATATAGATATATTTTTATTTACGATAACATTATTGATTTTCTTTTAAGAACAAATTATAATTATAATATATCAAATTTTATTTTAAGGAAATGTTTGAAGGAAAAAAATTATGTTTCCGTATTTGCTTGTTAACCTATAATAAAAAAATAATAAATTTAATTTATAAAAATTAGAAATAATTCTAAAATATACCAAAAAGATTGGAACACTCTTTAATCGGGTCCATTGAATGCGAAAAGTAACTCGATTGCACCAGGCGCTTGTAAGTCGAAGCCACGAAGGTAATTCCAATAAATCCGTTAAAATAATTTCATCCAATTCTAAATTTGATAATTCACCTTCTCCTTTAAATGTACTTAAGTTTATTTTGTCAGCTGATAGATTTTTTGTATATCTACAAAAAATAAAAATAAATAAATAAATATATATATATAATTATTTCATAATTTAATTAATTATGCGCATAAAATCTAATGAAAATTTAATGTATATTTAAAAATATATATTTTCACTCAAATTGAAAAATATTATGAAAATGAAAGTGTTGCAATATCTAAGGAATTAAAAAAAATATAAGAAATTTTTTATCTTTAGAATCAAATTTAAATTATCTATTTTTTTCTTTTGAATAATAATTAAAATAATATAAATAAAGCCAATTTGGTGATATTAGAAAGGAACAATTATAGTATTTTAATAAGCAATTATGATAGAATAGTAAGATAATTGTTACCTTGATAGATGTTTCAAAAGTTGATTTTTTATAATTGAAACCATATTTTATTATTTCATCAATTGATAATAAAACTTCTTTAAAATGAATTTACATTCTTCTTTTTCGATATTTTAGCTTTCAAATCAATAAGGGAGTATTTAGTCAGCTGTAATCCCGGGACATTTGACAGCAGCCAACAGGTTAGTTCATTTAATACCTTGATCACAGAGTAGTGTGCCTGCCTTGCTGCCTTGAGCAAAAAGTGAACCTTTAAGATCAACTTTTAGCCTAGAGTGTATCTGTCATAGCAGAGTACAGTCATGGAATTATAAAAATGGAGCATTATTTCATTTCAACTAGAGATCCTAATATCAACAAGCTAACTGCGTGAATTTAAAAATAAAGTAAAACATATTTAAAAAACTTTAATACTTAAAAAATAAGCTGACATGTTCTGATGTGGCCATCCACTTGACTTTACCATACAACCCGGCCCTCACTTATATTTAATATTTAATAAAATTATTTATATATGTGGGGGAGTAGTTTTTGAATTTTTAGACTGCTGGGGCCCACTGATTATGTATACAAAATTTGGTTTAGTTTGGTAAATGGCCAAGATTTTTATTTTTTGACCCTAACCCCCCCCCTTTTTTGGCGGTTAGTTTTTGCATTTTTAGACTTCTGGATGCCCAGTGATTATGATACGAAATTTGATGGAGTTTGGTAAATGGCCAAGATTTTCATTTTTTGACCCTAACCCCCCTTTTTGGCGGTCAGTTTTTGCATTTTTAGACTTCTGGATGCCCAGTGATTATGTATAAGAAATTTGATGGAGTTTTGTAAATGGCCAAGATTTTCATTTTTTGACCCTACAACCCTCCTCCCCCCTTTTTGGCGGTTAGTTTTTGCATTTTTAGACTTCTGGGGTCCCACTGATTATATGTATACAAAATTTAGTTGAGTGTGCTCAAATGGCCTAGATTTTTAATTTTTAACCCCCCCCCTACACCCCCTTAATTTTGGGTTGATATGCACCAAAATCTAATCAGCTCTTAATCTCACTGGACCAACACTACGTGTGAAATTTGGTTAGGATATTCACACTAGTTTTTGAGCTAGCTCGTCCACTCACAGAGACTAACAAACTAACAGACAGACTATAACTAACAGACATTTTGACAAAACAATTATTATCTCGAAAAATATAATTTTTTCGATCTTCACTTATTAGGGCTTTTTTGTAGACCGAAATGTCTTGGTTTCGCTCAATTTTTTAATCAAAATAGTTTCGGCCGTTTTTGAGATATTTCGAAAAAAAAAGAAGGAATAAACCATTTTTTCATGCACGATTACAATACTTGACCATATCCTGTATGGTAAAGTAAAATATATGATGTAGCATTCTCATGTCTTTACCATATACCTCTGTCCCCCCCTTCTAAGGGTCTTATTGTAGACTAAATGTTCAAAATTTAGTCCGAGTCGGTCAAAGGGTTCAAATTTTTGAAAATCCCCTCCCCCACCCCTAATTTTTGGTTTGATTACAACGAAAATCTAATCAGCTCTTAATCTCAAAATTAAATATCTATAAGAAAATATAAAATTTGGTTTTGATAACTTCATTTTGGTTTTTGAGCTAGAGCGTTCACAAAATTTGGTAAAACACACGTCCCAAACCATCATTATCAGACATTTTAACAAAATATATAATAATATAATTAATAAACTCTTATAATACACATTTTTCGATGCTCGCTATATAACCCATACAATATAATTATAGGCTTTATTGTAGACCGAAACGCCGTGAATTCGCTCAATTTTTTTTTCTTTTTTTTTATCAAAATAGTTTTAGAAGTTTTTGAGATATTTAAAAAATATGAAAAATAATTCGTTTTGCATGCACGATTACAATATTTCACAATACTACATTTAGTAAAGTAAAAAAAATTTTATAATATCATTATTGAAATACTTAGAGATTTTAAATATACACTGCCCGTCAAAAAAAAAATAAAAAATAAAAAAACGATACACTTAAAATTTCTACGTTTTTTGAATTTTATTTTTATAATACCTATATATTTTTGAGCATAGAAAATGCATTACTTTTACTATTATTTTCATATAAATTATCTAAATTATTTTTAAATTATTTGCCAATATTGCTTTAAAATTATTATATGAATTTTTTGAATATTTTTTATTCATTTATATATATGTACATCTCGTTATTGTTTGTCGTCAATACAATTTTGTATTGTCAATTTTATACTTAAATGCATTATAAAAAGCATTTATTGGCGTAAAACGCACCAAATAAAAGATAGAGGTACTTATATGAAAAATATTAAAAATTTGTATAGTTGCTGTTTTTTTTTTGTTTTTTTGACGATCAGGCATCTCATTGGTATTGTTTGAATGGCCCAAAGAATATTTTGGGAATTTTGAGCCCTATTCTCAAAAGACACATAGAAAATCGATCAAGTATGAAAATGGCTCCTTCGATAGAATGCGCAAAAACTTTTTAATCAGTTTTATTCTAGTTATCCGAACTATAATTAGTATATAGCAACCAAAACAATTTTTGTCAATCAAAAGCTTGCAAAGAGAGAGGGGACAATGTGTGGCGAATTTGTAGTCTAATTGCCCATGACTAAGACATCAAAATAAAAATTACAAGATGAAATGTTTAATTGTATTAAAATGATCTACATATTTAACAATATCCCATTTGATAGAGAACGCGAAGTTTATGTTTTTTCTCATAACTTACATTTTTACTTAACCATACAGAGTATGGTCAAGTATTGTACGATTAATGCATGAAAAAAGTGGGTTTTTTGCTTCGATTTTTCGAAATACCTAAAAAACGGCTGAAACTATTTTGATAAAAAAAAATTGAGCGAAACTATGGCGTTTTGGTCTATAAAAAAGCTCTAATGAGTGAACATAGAAAAAATTATATTTTAAGAGATATTAATGATTTTGTCAAAATGTCTGTTAGTATATACGTTACCAAATTTTGTGTACGCTCTAGCTCAGAAACTAGTATGAATATCAAAACGAAATTTCATAAGTGGATTCTTTATATTGAGATTATATGGGCTTGACATGTTGAAAGCATCGGTTGTTATATTATGATCACTGAAGTTAAGCAGCGTTTAGAGCATTTAGTAGGTACTTAGTAGCGCAATTAGTATCCTTAGTTGGGTGACCGTTTAAGAGATTTTGAGCGCTTATATATTTACAGCCCTTTGGAATTGATTAGGAAAAGAAGTCTAAAGAATAATTCTATAGGAGCGGTCCTCTTGCTAGCCAAGGGAATACATCCCCTGGAACCCCACCCCACTCCCGGACCCCTAGCCCCTTTTGCGATCAAAATATCAAAACGTTACATACTTACTACTACAATGATTTTAAGTTAGAAAACATCTGATCCAAATATTAAATTTCAGCCGTTTTTACGTGAATCGTGAGAAAGATTTGCGCGGAACGCACGGAAACAAACGGACAGACAGACAGGAATTTTGTTGAGAGTGTTTTCGTTCATAACAATTTTTCATCATAATATGTGTGCAACCAAAATTTGGCGTGAATTAGACTAATGTACAGACAAAACCTTAATTTTATATATATACTTAGATTTCATTTTCCTTGTTTTTTTTTTTTAAATTGAAAATTTTTTAAGAACCCCCACTCACCTCTTTAATTTTTGGTTCGAATTCAACCAAAATCTAATTAAATATCTTAAAAATATTAAATAATTATAATAAATTTAACATTGGATGCTAAATGCTAAATGTGCCGAATATTTTGAAAGTGGCTTAAGTCCAGTTTTGAAAAAAATGAGTTTTTTTTAATGATAATGATGAGAGAAAGAGTTACACCAAAAAGGTGCATCTCCTAAAGGCCTGGGTTGGCCCCTCCATTGTGAAAAGAAGAAGAAGAACGGTTTTTATGGGCTGGGTAGGGATCGAAGGTATCTGTG
Organism: Forficula auricularia; assembly: GCA_024734495.1. Taxonomy (NCBI): domain Eukaryota; kingdom Metazoa; phylum Arthropoda; class Insecta; order Dermaptera; family Forficulidae; genus Forficula; species Forficula auricularia. The sequence continues at coordinate 6,444,977 of JALMQS010000117.1, forward strand.
GATACGGGTCTTAAACATCTGAAGGTTATAAGTCGAAGGCAAGACGGTGGCTGGGAGCGAGTTCCAGTCTCTGGAGGTCATAGGAATAAAAGAGTTGGCGAAAGCGCTTGTTCGATTTTTATTCAATTTGACAGCGAAGGGGTGCTGAGCGTTTCGAAAACCGCGTGTTTCTCTTAAAGAGGGCTTTAGGATGATAATTGATTTCAGCTCGACTGAACAGACACTATGATAGTATCTTTAGTACAGGGAAAGGGCAGAAACGTTTCTTCGGTGAGCTAGGGAGTCGAGTTAGTTAGTTAGGGCTGGGTCTCCTATTAGTTTAATTGCTCGCTTCTGAATTGCATCCAATGTGGCAAGAGAATGCTTGGAGGCACCTCTCCACAGATGAGAGCCATATTCGAGACAGGGACGAATTTGAGCCTTACCATACAGTGTAAGAAGTTGACTGGGAGTATAGTTAGCGTCTACGGTAGATCTTAATAGGAATTAATGTCAGTTTTAGACATACGTAAATGTCTTATTTTCATTTTTATAATATCACAGTCAATGGAGTACAATACCATCATGAATTCATCAAAATAAAAGTATCGAAATATATAGGAAATTATTAAGATGATGGATGAATTTTAGTTTTAGCTCGAAGGGTTAGTTAGAAGGATATTCGCCGGGCTTGGATGATAGTAGATCTTAAGAGATTAAAATCTCTTTTGGCGGCGTAATGCCAGAAAATGCTATTTTAAAATAAGAATTTGCACAAGTAGAAATATGGTAGAAATATGCTTTAAATAAAATATTGGCACAAAGCCCGCATTGCCTTTTGCCCATATTGCCTTTTCGTTACAATTTCTTGGCAAACTGTAAACACAACGTGTACCTATAAGATTACTTCTTCGTTTCAGAGAGCTATGACATAGACACCTCTGAGAGTTAACCCCTTCAACGAGGTTCAGCAACTGACTTTGCGTCGAGGGGCTGGCGGCTCTAATTAGCAATTAAACTGATTGGTTAATTGGTCGTGGTTTGCTGCTGACGTATGCGTAAATATTCGCGCCGGGCTCCCGTGATTATAAAAGGGGCGTGTCTCACCTGTCAGTTGATCGAAAGATCTTGACTGGTGAACATCAAGCGCCGTTCCCAAGGCGAAAATGAATCTTTATTTTTAAAAATCATTTTATATTGAAACGAGTAGAGAATAAAATCCTACAAATATATTTATTTAGAAAAATATAAATACAAATAACTCGAAATAACAAACAATGGACTTACTCCACTTTCAAAATAAACGGCTCATATCTATATGTTTCCCTATTTCTAAAAAACCCACTATTCTGGGATACTTAGTCTCCCCTTAAATCTTAAATAAAATGTCCTACTTTTTGAAGTCATATAAATATTTGAATTATTGATTACTTTGAGACTATTATCTCGGGACCCTTGTTTGTTCTAATAAGTATCATATATGATGTACTTGTTTGACAAATACTAGTTTTCGGTAATTATTTCTAATTTAATTTTTCTTCATAAGGATATTTTTCTAGTACATATTACATAAAAAATAAAAAACAAAACATAAAAAAAAACAGGTGACCATTAAAAGGGATATATATGTTTCTATTACATCAAACATTTTAGAACGATTAGGTATTATTCGTTTCAGCTTAGATTTTATCTTCTAAAAACTTCCTCATTTAAATCAAATTAAATTGTTTAAAAGTTGAACAATAAATTCATAAAATAACGATTTATTGTAGTTGTAGATAATATCTCGAAACTATATTTTTACGTTGCTTTTCAGTAAGCCTGATTTTCAATTAGAAGCTTAAGAATCTTTTTAAAAAGTTTTGAGATCCATTTGAAAATCGGACCACGTTTATCTCTAAAAATAATCTAAACCTTTATAAATTCAACATTTATTCATATCATTGGTCAAACGATCTAGTCAGAAAATCATTAATACTCATGTAAATATAATTATCTCGAAAAATTAGATAAAATACTTGAGCTTCCATCCGCCTTTCACGTTATCTGGGATTTACTTAATATTTAATCTCTTTGTTTCTAAAAGTCATAGTTAACATATTCCATACGAGTCACATTGTCGAGTTATTCAGGAAGCTTTACGTGGTGCGAAATGGCTGGTTTCCCTCTAAAGAAATCGATACGACGACCTCTTTTGTTTATTTTATGCCCGCATAATCAGAATTTCATAATAAAAAATATCTATCATTATTATAAGAAATTAAAAGAACAAGTGAAAAAAAAACAAGTTTTTCAAGGCGCAAATTTTTGCGAATTAGCAACTTTTTGTCAGATAACAGTTTAAACTAGAAAATTGAAACTTGGAACAGAGATGAAGTTTTTATAAACACGTACACATTTGCCAAATTTCAGCTCATTATCTACAACCATTCGATAGCTCTAAATTTTTTGTTTTTTTTGAATAGTAAGTTCTGAAGCTAAAAGAACCCAAAATTTAATAATGTTTTTAGTTTTGAATATACAAACAGTAGAAAGAACTTTTCATGGCTTTGCAATCTTGAGTTTTCGTGACACACAGAGAGAAAAAAGTCATGCTTGAAAATTGTTTTTATTCACTTTTTAGATATTTCTAAACATATAGACAAAAAATAGAGCTAAGCAGGCAGGCTTCAAAAATAATTGTGACATTCTCTTAATAAATATTATCATTTATTTGAGATTATATAATATTTTCTTCATATTCATTTTATTTTAAGTTATAAGTTATAAGAAATAAATATATTCATATATACGCTTATAGGTATATATATATATATATATTTAATTATATGGTAATTCTATTCTTAAATTATACGTAAATAGTTAATTGAAAAAAAAACCGGTTGAATAATGGTAAAAAATTAGATGAAGGAAAAAATCAATTTGCAGAGTCGCGACAAATAAACAGACATATACAGGGTGATTCACGGTCGACGGCACGTTAGACGTTTATGGAAAACAGAACACAGGATTTTTCTAAAAATTTAGCATTTTACATTTTCTTACCTGTTCTATCGATCTAAAATATTTTCAGCATTGCGACGTTTCGGCTTCCATCGAAAAGTCGTAGCAACTTTATTTTTTTAAATGGAACACCCCGTATATTAACACGTTTTTAGAACCGGCCTTTTATTAAAATACTTTTTTGTTAATATTGTCCTATACCTATCTCTATCGGTTTTCGAGATAAAAAAATAATTTGTGTTAAATATGGTCCAAAACATGGCCCTAATTAAACTTAAATAAATTAGTGCTCTCAATTCATGAAAAGTTGATATTTTGGTGGTAGTTTAGACACACCCTAAGTATTTAATTTACGCCCAAAAATCGACTCCATATTATACAGGGCGTGCTAAAATTAATATTATTTCCGATATTCATAAAAAGGGTCAAAACTTCGTTTTTTCAAATAAGACCCCCGTATATTACTCAATAAATTGAAAGACGAAGAAAATGCTTTAAGAGGATATATCATGTCCCTATACCTAAAACATCAAGTTTGCCCTGTATAATATGGAGTCGATTTTTCGGGGTAATTTAAATAGTTAGGGTGTGTCTAAACTACCACCAAAATATCAACTTTTCATGAATTGAGAGCACTAATTTATTTAAGTTTAATTAGGGCCATGTTTTGGACCAAATTTAACACAAATTATTTTTTATCTCGAAAACCGATAGAGATAGGTATAGGACAATATTAACAAAAAAGTATTTTAATAAAAGGCCTGTTCTAAAAACGTGTTAATATACGGGGTGTTCCATTTAAAAAAATAAAGTTGCTACGACTTTTCGATGGAAGCCGAAACGTCGCAATGCTGAAAATATTTTAGATCGATATAACAGATAAGAAAATGTAAGGTGCTAAATTTTCAGAAAAATCCTGTGTTCCGTTTTCCATAAACGTCTAACGTGCCATCGACCGTGAATCACCCTGTATATTTTCTTAAAGCCCATTAAGCAAACATGCGAAGCCTCCCGGGCATACCGACTAAAGTCTTGAATTTAATTCTTAAATACTAAGATAAAAATTATTTGAATTTTAAAAATTGAATTAATGATTAAATATTTTTTAATAAATATTTAGAACCTAACGATGCAACCCGCAAGACAGTTAGTTCATTTCGAATGCCTACTTGCGACACTGAGTTTTCCAGTATGTCAATGACTACTATAGCGATAGCTATACAAGTTAGACTGAATAAATTAAACACTTAGCCAATCCTATGGCTATTAGCGTATACTATGTATATTATTTAATTATTAACTTTTGTGCACATAAATATTTATTTAACAAGTATGTGAATTCATTAATTATAACGATTTTCTCTTTTAAGAATAAATTAAATTCCAAAAATTAAATATTTTTTATACACATATAAATATTAATCATTACAGTAATATAACACTATGTTAATTTATTTAATCAAAAAATGCGTCTCCGAACTTGCTTATTCTATCTAAGTTATTCCAACTCTCCTATCATTTGGGAATATGATATTCCTCGAAAGCTGAAATAAACCAGTTACATCTATTTTCAAAAAAAAGTGACCATCTTAAATGATAATAAGACGTACGAGCTGCTCCAGGCGTGCCTTCGCCCTCTACAGCTCGGCCCTCCGGGCAGGTGGCCCTGGCGTGCAGCGTCTCGGACATGTGATTATTAGGTCGGTAATATATATTTGTAATATTTTGCCCCCTCTTTCGCTCCCACGCACTCATTTTGGCTATTCATTTTTACAGTATACATTTTATATAGTCTTAAAAACTTACATTACAAAATTTGATCTATATCGGAGAGAGTTTTAATTTTTTCCCCACTCACATTTTGGAAGGTTGAAATTATTTTTTAGATATTTGCAAATGAATAACTCTCATTTTTCTAAAAGTAAATGTAGAAAAATTATAAAAATTTCTATATATTTCCCCCCCCTTCTCCTTTCGCCCCATACAGTCAATTTTGATAGTTGATTTTTAGAGGAATAGTTTCTTAAAGTAATAAAGAATAACTCTACAAAATTTAATCAAGATAGGAGAGAGTTTTAATTTTTGCCTCCACTCACATTTTGGATAGTTGGGAGTCGAATTTCAAAAAAACCTGAAATTTCTTTTTAGATATTTGTATTTAGAATTTTATTAAGTAAAAATCAAGTAGATATCTTATCGTTCTTAATTGAAAATGCATAATTAGTGTAAACACATTGCAATGATATTTTGCTGCTTTTGACCCCTTTAGGCTCGAATTTCAAAAAATCTTGAAATTAGTTCTTAGATATGTTAATTTAGTATTTTTATAAGTAAAAAGCAAGTAGATATTTTATCGTCCTTAATAGATATCGCATAATCAGTGAAAACACACTTGCCCCCTTTGACCCCCTTAGGGGTCGAATTTCGAAAAATCCTTTCATAGTGAGCCCCTATGTCATAGATCTAATATCCTCTCCAAATTTCATGTTTCTATTTCCAGTGGTTCTGGCTGTTTTGATGATGAGTGAGTGATTGTATCGGGCATAGAATTTTATATATATAGATCGCAATCACCTCCGTTCTCTCTAAAATAATGGAAATTAACCAATATATCCTTGTTCAGAGGAAATCACAAGAGGGTGTCATCTTTTAGATCCGAGATGGAGAATGGATTATTTTAAATGTCAGAAGCATTGTTTTTTACCCTCTTCGGTTAAAAATAATCCATTCCATCTCGGATCTAATAGATGATATCCTCTTGTGGATTTTCTTTGAAAATTTAAATCTATTTCTATCGGTAACTTGAACTCTCTCATGTCTTCCTTCACTTAGAAAGCAATAAAATAATTCAAGATAGGAAATATAGATTTAAAACAGTACCGGATCACAGTCGACATCCTGATGTATGTAACTTATACCTGGAACAAAACTCTATAGAGTGTGGGAAGACCCTCGCAGTAACTCATGATGTTTCAAAGGTTTTGACCAAGTTTGGCACAAAAATCTTCTTGCCTATCAGCCAGTCAGACTTTGGCTACACATCAGCACATTGCAAATGGTTCGAAAGTTTGCTCGCAAATCGTACTATTAAAGTTGTGGTTGATTGAACATATCGATACGTAAACTCCAAAAACTCGTAAATGCAATATTTCCTGATTTTCATTTTTTTTGCTCTGATGATAACTGAGGGCTTGGCACCTAGCAGTATACGAGATAACTTAATTTTTCTTCAATTTATCAATTAATTATGCAATAACAACAAATATTCTTATTGAGATTGAATGGTAAATCAGTTTTTTGAGCGTACTGTAAAGTTTGTAGTTTTAGAGCTACGAGGTTTTGGAGTTTAGGTATCGATATACGACCTAATTAAGCAAAGTTCAAACATCACTCCTGTTTACACCGAAGATAGCACTCTTCACTTACTCCGAATAATCGAAACAATGTTGCTTCTTCAACACTTATCCTTACCGCTATTGCCAGTTTTTTCTTTTTAAGGATTGAAGAGTCAAGAAAACAGAGCGTAAAGAAAAAATGGATGGAAGAAAAGCGGTGAAAAAATTTGAAGTCTAATGACCTTAGTAATTGAGATGTCCTCGAACTTTTCTGCGTAATAATAATATTTATTATCTACTCTTATTAAAGGAGCAAAAATTGTATATTTATTTGTTTGTATCTTAGTTCTATTTTGAAAACGGCTCTACCGATTTTGATGAAACCAACTCTATTAACAAGTTTTAATGATGAGAAAACGATCTGGCTAGGTCTCGACCAAATTTCATCTTAATTGATCTTTTCTTAATTAAAGTAATTATTTATAAATTAATATCTCAATAAAAAAGTTTGTTTACATTTTTTTCAATTATCTTTTATTTATTAATTGGTTTTTAATTTTAAAACCCCACTAATACTTTATACCAAATATTGTTATATATTAGAATTTGCCAATTTAATTGATTAAAATTCCTCTTATTAAAAAACACTTACTAAAAATATTATCGCATCAAGTACAGTCGATGGTGGGGAAGTAATCTCCGAAATCGCAGTGGTGGGGGATCCGGGGTGTGGGTGGCGGTGGGAGGTACAGGGGCGTTTGGCTACCGTGCATCGCTCGGTGGCTCCAGGTACTTTATTGTTAATGTTTTTAAAAATAAATTGAAATTTTCAATAAAGAGAAAACTTATTTTATTGTATAGAATTCTAAAATCTTACAATTATTACATTACCTAAAAAATCCATCTTTTTTTTCCATTTTTTTAAATATTGTCAAAATTTTATATAAAATTTCATAATGTGAGAGGATTCTTAAAGTACTAAATGGTCTAATTTCTAAGAATATCTATCTATTATATATAATTAAACAGATTTGATAACAAAATAAAATTATTATATTTAAAGTAATGGTCTAACAAATAAATAAGTACTATATTTCCAATCAATATAATTAGTATTAATTATCTAACATGATTAAATAATTTAAAATATTTAATATATGTATATATATTTATTTAATTTTAAAACAAAATATAAAACTATTAAACATATCTCCTGAATGTGAGTGCAGAAAATAAATTTTAACGCTAAATTTCCAAACCGAAATAGAGTTTGATAAAATAATTCGAAAAGACATATATACATATCCTATTAATCAAATTTAAAATTAGATCGAGATTCCTAAAAACTTAAGATTCATACCCTGTAATATTCTTTAATATGTCATCATTCATGCATCTATTAATTATCCAGAGAATTTTAATAGAACAAATTATTATGTAACAAGATAATCTTTACTAGTTACTCCTCTCTTTGATAAAATAGTAGTATGAGTATTTATTAATGCCTTATATTGATGTAAAAATTAAAAGAAATTGGTTTATAAATTATTCTAAAAACTATAACAATAATTGTAAAAACTATTAATGGGAAAGATTTTATATAAAATATGAATAGTAGCTAGCAAGTATTAGTGAGGTCTAATCCTGTAATATAATCTCATTAAAGAGTATTGAGTTAAAATAAAGATATATATAAAATGATAATATATTGCACTTGTATAATTTTCGTTGTCTAATTTACGATTGCAGATGAAACCATTTGATTCACGCCACAAGTTCCTTCTCCTCTATAGACCCTATAGTAGCCCTGTAAAATATTAATCATATTTTAATTCATATTTTTCGAAAAAAGCATAAAATTAACAAAAACACAATAGATATTCAAAAATTTTCATTACAAATCTTTTACTTATAAATAAATTTATTCTTAAGTTAATAAATAGGTAGATAAACTTAAATTGATTTTTGATAATTGTACTTTTAAATTATGAAATAAAATACGAGGATAAGTCAAAAATTACCTACACTTTTCGTTCTACAACTTTATTAAACTAAGATAGGAGGCGGCCGCATGCGGTGAGTTGACGCATCTGTGGTCACGTGTGCGGAATTTAATCACGATCGCGTCAGTCATCGTCTACCTACAACAGCATAAGGATGTCAGCTCCGCTATCAGATTGCACTAAAGAGGAGCAACGAGGAGTGGTCAGATTTTTGTGGTCAGAGGATGTGAAAGGTGCTGAAATTCACCGGAGAATTTTGTCACAATACGGGGAAAGTGTTTTATCTCGTAAAAGCGTTTTTTTTTTATGGATCGAAAATGTTTAAAAGTGGCCGAACGAGCGTAACACATAAAGAGGGAGCTGGGCGACCGTCAACTTCGACCACTGACGACAACATTCAGCAAGCCCAAGAGATGATTACAGCATATAGGCGAGTTACCATAGATAAGGTAGCATCTTCTTAAAACATTAGTCACGGTTCTGCCTATCACATTATCCACGACAAACTCAATGGACGTTGCAAAAGTGGCTTCATGATCAACCGAAAACCTTCTACCAGGAAGGCATCCGGAAGCTTGTGGCTCGCTGGCCCAAGTGCATTGCTAAAGGTAGAGACTATATCGAAAAATAATGTATCTGTTGTACACCTATCTTAGTTTAATAAAGTTGGAGAATGAAAAGTGTAAGTAATTTTTGACTTATCCTCGTATATAGAATCAGATTAAACAATTATTATATAGGAGAATTGTGGGAGAGTTGGCCGGTAGAGCTATTACTTTCATTTTTCACCCGAAATGAACGATTTATAAATCTATGAGGAGGTGTTTATTTTGCTTTAAGTTGTTAAGTGATGATAGTCCGGTCAGCAAGCAGATCCCGTTGGTCAATATTTTATCTTTGAAAAAAATCATCATTGTCTTTTATTGAATCCCCCATCTGGGGTGAATACAAACCTTCAGATTTGTAATAAAAATTATTCATAAAAACTCGGATTCAATAGAAGACAATCTGGAGATTTTTTTTTCAAGAAAGTCGAATCTTCTTCTCTCTACAAATTGAACTTTTATAAAATTTTATTAAATGGTTCATGTTTCCATTATTAATTTCATCAACATCCAATTACATATTTATACCAGTCCGTCTCCTAAAGAAAAACGCTATCAATTAATTTCATTATTTAAAGAAAAAAATGAAAAATAAAATTAGGGTTGTTAAAAAAATAAAAATGAAATTCATGTATCTATGTCATATCACATTTGGTCTAATCCCCTCCATCTTCTCTTCAAATATAGTAATTCTAGGATTAGCTCCCTCCCTCTAGTGCGTATCATTTTATGAGGGTTCCTAAAACCTAGAGAATGAAATAGACAAGGGGACCTACCTCGTATTATAATATTCAGTATAAAGAAAACATTTAATTATTTATTATTATATGAGTTATAAGTTCAAAAAATCTTTATAAAAATAATAGATATAATATAATACTTTACCTTATGCAGTGCTTTGTATCTGATCATATTAATATTCATTTTAATTTTATTATTTATTTCTAATTTTACAAACTTACAAATTAAGAATAAAAATAATAATCAAATAAATATATGAATAAGTATAAATTAAAAAAAAAGATTTCAAAGAAATCTTCATCACACAGTTTAATTTTATGATTTATTTATTTAAATACCTGTTCACCCCAATTTTCTCCCCAACTGTTCTTTATCACCCAGAAAGGAAGCACTTTTTGGAACAATGGATATTCTGAAAAGAAACAAATAAGAGTATAAATATGGATATTCTTACCTCTTCCCCCCAATAAGTTCCCCAACTATTCTTAATCAGCCAGTAAGGTAAGATTCTATGAAGATATTTTGTTTCTGAAATATATTTTGTACACATATATTAGTATATTTCGCATGTTTGAACAAAGACGACTAGTTAAGTTTAAATTAATAAATAGTATTATTTAGTCAATTTGTTAAGATGACAATAGAAAATGTTTATATTGAATATATTACACAATAAATAAGTATGAAGAAAAACAATTGATTAAGACAATAGAAATATTTCAAGGAAACTTACTATGTACACCGTAACCAACAATAAGTACACCATGATCTAAATTGGTAGGATCGCATAAGAATTTTAATGGATGTGAGACTCCTCCCATATAAAACTGAAATAAAATTTAATTTATTTATATAAAATAATATTATTAATAATACTTATTATATTCTATTTACCTGCATTGCATTAGCATTAATTCCAATAGAAATCGGACCGTTAGCAACCAACCATTGGGCCATTTTGGTTTCATTAGACGATATATTAACAGCTCCACTGATCTGGACCTTTAATTCTGACCGTTCTATGCTGCATTTTTCATCTTGACCGTCATATGGATAATCCTTTTAAGTGAAATCAAATAAATGAATGTAAATCTAAAATTAATAATATCTTACTAATTTAAATAACTACAGGCGGTCCCCGAATTACAGTCGAGCTCATGATTTAATAAGGGCTCCGGTGAATGAATTCAATAATTAATGTCTCGAATTGCTGATCTAATTTTTCTTACAAGAGTTCTTGAAAAAAGAATTAGATCAATAATTCAAGTCATAGAAATATTTTAAAAGAAAAATATTATTTCTGCCATTTCAGACATCGATATTGAATTATAAATAATCCAGGGAAAACCTATATAAATTCTATTTTTCTTTTTAACTTAATATATGAGTACCTGGAAGACCGAGATTCACTATTTATTTGAAGAATCAATTTTTTGTTTTGATTCAACTTCATGATTCATTTTTTCATCTACTTATTAATAAATAGTTTAATTATAAAACCTATCAAAATATGTTATTTTTTCACAAAATTGAGACCTGATTATAAAAAATATATTTTTAAATAAATTTTGATTATTTTTTAATCTATTAAATGAATAAGGTTCTTTATAAAAACATTAATTAATAATTCTAACGTTTAGGGAGAACAAAATATGTTAAAACCAAGCTCACAATACCATTCCCTACAAGTCTTTTGAGAAATGACCTAGCCGAACCCATAGTCTGGGTGGATACAAAAGAAATAAAATTTCAGCTCCGTAGGATAATTCAGCTTGCAAGATTTAATCTAAACCAAAATACTTACATACAAACAAACACTGCAAGCTAAATAAAAGCTTTAAAATATATATATATATACAGGGTGCTTCAAAAAAATGTATACACACTTTGAACTTCCATAGAAAATTTATTTACCGTTCTACAAAGTTAAATTTCAGGAAAATAGAAAGCTGAAAGTCCAATGTAAATGAAACATAAATAACAAATGTTAATACTGTTCAAATTGGTGACCTGCAGCATCAATACAATTCTGAGTACGAGTCACCACTGATTCTGTACATCGTATCAAAACGTCCAATGAGATTTCTCTACACACTGCTTGAATCTCATTCCAAAGAATGTCTAGGTTACGTGGTTTACGTTTGTACACCTCATCTTTTACTGTGCCCCACAAGAAGAAATCCAGTGGTGTAAGGTCTGGAGAGCGTGCTGGAAACTCGATTGGTATTAATTACCTAACAATGCTTGCTGATTCCATATTTTTTTTTTTTTTTTTTTTTCACAAAACAATGCTTGCTGATTCCATATTTCCTGCCATTCGTGCATTATACGGTAATGATGATTTTTATTTTCAACAAGATGGTGCCCCGCCGCACTATCACAGGGACGTACGAGCTTACCTGGATCAAAATTTGTCGGGCCAGTGGATAGGACGCAGGGGGCCAATCGAGTTTCCAGCACGCTCTCCAGACCTTACACCACTGGATTTCTTCTTGTGGGGCACAGTAAAAGATGAGGTGTACAAACGTAAACCACGTAACCTAGACATTCTTTGGAATGAGATTCAAGCAGTGTGTAGAGAAATCTCATTGGACGTTTTGATACGATGTACAGAATCAGTGGTGACTCGTACTCAGAATTGTATTGATGCTGCAGGTCACCAATTTGAACAGTATTAACATTTGTTATTTATGTTTCATTTACATTGGACTTTCAGCTTTCTATTTTCCTGAAATTTAACTTTGTAGAACGGTAAATAAATTTTCTATGGAAGTTCAAAGTGTGTATACATTTTTTTGAAGCACCCTGTATATATAATAATAATAATAATAATATAATTTGAAAGTTTATATTGGGAAAATAAGGACAAGTTTTCTATGTGTGACTCTTTCATTTATCCACCAACGTTTCTTCGACTTTGCCGACCTCTTCAGGGCTTCAAATAGTCATGTCACACATTCGCCTAAATTTTCTTATTCTTTTCATTACCATTGAAGGCCATCAGAATACAATTTTCAAAAAATATTTGGCACATTCACAAAAAACACAATTTTTGAAGTTGAGATTTCTGTATGTAGGGATAAAACGGAGAAGAAAAAATATTCTATTCTAGTTTAAAAAAAAACAGGGTTGCCTTATTTTGTATATATGTGATTTCTGTTCTGTTGTATTAATGAAATTGTTATTATAAAGAGAAAAATTGTGTTTTTTGTGAATGTGCCAAATATTCTTTGAAAATTGTATTCTGATGGCCTTCAATGGTAATGAAAAGAATAAGAAAATTTAGACGAATGTGTGACATGACTATTTGAAGCCCTGAAGAAGTCGGCAAAGTCGACGAAACGTTGGTGGATAAATAAAAAAGTCACACATAAAAAACTTGTCCTTATTTTCCCAATATAAACTTTCAAATTATAAATTAAATTATGGACGGAAATGATAATAATAATAATACAAGGTAACAAAAAAATTATATTTAATATTAAAAAAAAAAACTTTATATACCGATTCTGTTTCTAATCCACCAAGTTGTTCAATTGCTGTATATGCATTGGTAGGCAGTCCTCCTTCGCAACCATTGTCCAATTTATCACAATCTACAAGTTCTTGTTCCGAAAGTGAAAGAAGTTGTCCTTTTTTAATAGCCCACGCTCCCTCAATATTTCCAGTTACTGAGAATGCCCAACAGGATCCACAAGCACCCTAAAAAATGTTTATAATAATACATTATTTATTAATAACGAATTAAACATATTTTTGAAATCAACTAATTTTAAATAAAGAATAAATAACATTAAATTTTTTTAGAAAAATTTTGATTTTGATTCTATTACCTGGTTTTTGACTGGGGTTACAACATTAAAATGTCTCCAATCAAATTCTTTTGGAATAACACTATCAAAAATTTCAGCATCTTGGAGTGGTTTAGTGTTTTTATCCTTAAGTGATGGATTTAAGCCAAGATATTTTGATTTAAATTCACTAGCTAAAAGCATAATAAGGGAGAATAAAAATATTATTTAGAAATGAATTTTATAAGGTTTCTTAATAACAATTACATAGTTAATTAAATTTTATTAACAATCGATTATTATAGCACTATATTTTACTAATATATATTTCTGTAATGTACAAGCTTTTGACCATGATTTGATTGATTCCATTGGAACCGGCTAGGCCAGAAGTTCTTAAACGTTGTAACTCGAAACACTGGTGTTCCGCGAAATTTTAGAGACGTATTAACTAGAAAATTACTCTTGGACGATCTTTATGGTAAATGTGCAGTAACATTTACAAAACCGTAAAGATACAAATTGTATTTTCAAGCGAACTAACGAAGCAAGTGTTTCTGGTTGATTTTCATTTGGAAAAGCTCATTTTTTATGTATATTTGGTATAAAATTGCTTTTATTTCCTTGCTGAAAGTAGTAGAGTTGTTAATTTTTAAGAGGAAATCAAAGAGAGTGCCCTCTGTTTGATATAAATAAACAATCTGATCTGTATATAAATTAATATCTTTTGAAATAAGCATAAGTTACAAGTGTCATCGTGTAGCTTCTGAAAAAAAGAAACCCTATTTCGATGATACATATGGTAGTTAGCCCTACTAGACAACTCTCAAGATTCTCACTCGTACCAGTGGACTATAGCATATATCTTCTAAAATAGCTATTCAAATGAAAGACTTATTTATTTGTTATAGAATATAGTATACCTACACGACAAGTGCTCTGATGAGTTAAAATCAGTAATTCTCCCCAAAACACTCGTTTTGCCGATTCCCAACATTGTTTCGCGGTTAAATTGGAAAAGTGCTGGACCACTTCATTCACCAATACGTTTGTCCCCATGAAGGAATTGGAAATCTCTCCCGACATCCAATACTTATAATCTTAAAACCTTCAAAACTCGGGTGCACAAACACCTACGCCTCCACACTTTCACTTGATTAACTTTCCCTTCTCTTCGATAATGCAAGGGTCTTGCGAGATCCATAAGGGCTGCATCTTACTGGGTCGCCCCTTCTTGCATTAAAAAAATTCATCTTATTTTTTTTTTTAAATAAATACTTGATTCATTTCCCTGAATGAAAATTCGTTTGTATAAGTTGGGTTGTTTTTTAATCATCATCATTGAGTATACAGTCCTAAGACTGGTTTGATGCAACAATCCGTCTCCACTCGACTCTGTCCTCCGCCAGCTGTTTAACCTCTCTAAATGTCTGGCATCCCATATCCCCAATTATTTGGTTGAAATATTCTAATCTGGGTCTTCCCCTTCCCCTTTTCTTTCCCACCTCCCCCTCCAAGATATCCCTAAGCAGTCCCCCATGTCTCAGTGTGTGCCCCATCATCTGACCTCTTCTCTTCTTCAGACTCTTCCACAAGGTTCTTCTTTCTCCGATTTTTCCAAGAACTTCTTCATTTGTAATTTTATCCATCCATTTGATATTCATCATTCTTCTGTAGCACCACATTTCGAAAGCCTCCAATCTCGTTCTCTCCGCTTTTCCAATTGTCCAGGTTTCACACCCGTACATGGCTATGCTCCATACATATGTCTTCAATAGCAACTTTCTGTTTGCTAAGCTGATTGAGGAGGAGCATAGTAGTTTTTGTTTTGAATTAAACCCCATTTTTGCTTGGGCAATTCTTGATTTAATTTCATTTTTGCTCCTCCCATCCCATGTTATTTTACTTCCTAGGTAGCGGAATTCCTTAACTCCTTCTAGGTTTTCTTGGTTAATTTTGATGCATTCCTGTCTCGTTTGTTCTTTTTTTGTACATACTAGGACCTTGGTTTTATTCTTGTTTACTTTCATTTTGATTTCTTCTATTAGGATTTGGTTAATTCCATTCAAGGCGTCCTCTAATTCTTTTTTATTGCTTCCTAGAAGGGCAATGTCATCGGCAAATCTTAACATAGCGATCTTTTGACCTTGGATTTCTATACCTGTATCAATTTTGTCTTTGAATTCTTTAATCGCTTCTTCTATGTATAAGTTGAAAATCATGGGTGACAGCACACATCCTTGTCTTACACCTTTTTTTATTTTGGCTTCTCTTTGTTCATCACCAATATTTATAATTGCCGTCTGGTTTTGATATAGATTGTAGATTAGTCTTCTCTCTCTGAATTTTATTCCCGCCTGTTTTAATATTTTAATCGAATACAATATTTACTTTTATCAAGTATCTTCGATTTACTTTTATATTTGGTTTGTCTGATCTGTGAGTTCGTCTGGCAATCTGATTTTAGTTATAATTTTTAAAAATAAACTATTTAAAAAAAATTTTTTATGTAATTTGCTTTCTATAATTTGTAATAAAAGATAAGTTTTTGCATATTTTTATTGTTAATTTTATGACCCTAGTGATTTTGGTGTTCCATAAATTGTTATAACAATCAAGTGTTTCGTGAGTTAGAAACGGTTAAGAACCACTGGGCTAGGGGCTAGGCGATAGTAGCTTGGTCTAGTAAAGGGAATTTGTCTATATACTTATATGTTATAATATCTAATTATTTCTTTATTGTTTTTGTTTTTGTAATGTGAAATCTAGTTAATGCGTGATCTAAGGTATGTATTTTAGTTAGTTTTTTATTTAAGAATTGATTTATTTAAATGATTTTAAAAGAATTTATTTATTATATACTTGTAAGATCAGCAAATCTGGTTGGTCCATAAATAGCGGTGCCTTGTTCAGTTTCTTGAAGATACTCAATTTTTTTCAAATTTGCTCGGAAAATCCGGAATCGGCGTTTAAATTCTTCTTTAGTTTTGTAACTTTTATTATGTTTGATTAAGAAATTGCGGAATTTATATTCGTGATGACTTTTTTTATTAACATTATCCTGAAATAGAAATAAATAATTTTACTATAACTATTGAATAAAAAAAAACCTTTAAAAAAATAATAACAAGTGAAGAATTAGAATTTAAAGAAATATTGCTATTGAATATTATACATACTCTCTTTAATCTTTGAGATTTTTCAGTACACTGCATATTTCTAACTTCTGTTTCTTTAAGCCAGGGGCGGTCCCAGATATCTACCACGCATATTTCTTGTTTCTATAAGAAAAATCTATTATATATATCATATACAAAAACATCAAATAACGTAAAACAACACTACATGAAATGAAAGGTAAATTATAGATTAATATTTAATTTTTATAAGAACTTACTTCATTTTCTTGTAGTTTACAATTTTGTTTATTTTCTTGTAGAGCATTTTTTAGACAATCACTGAGACCAACTTCCAATTTTAATTTTACAAGATTACCAGCCACTAACTAAAAATATTACATATTTTTATAAAAGAAAAGTTAAAATTTGTTTGATTAGTTTCTTACTTGTTTGTTGGCTTCAATTATTCTTATAAGATGTTTATGATAAATCTCGTTAGAGCTTTCATCGAGTTTATCTAATGAGAATTTAGACAAATTTTTTATATAAGGATCAGAAATCTTAGCAGTATTTAATCCACCAACAAGAGCAGGTTTTATATATGCTTCTGGATCCTCCTAAAATGTTTTATTATAGGATACAAAATACTATATGTAATAATAAATAATAATAATAATAATTTAATAAATAACTTACCCTTTTTTTTCTTTGAGTGACTATATTGCACTTCACGTCTTGAACTTCTGTAGAGTTTAACCAAGGACGATCCCAAACTTTCATAGTGCATAATTCAATAGGCTATAATAAAATAATTTTAAGAGAATTATTATTTTTCCTTAATAAACGATTTACTTAGTAGAGATTTGACCTAAGTGTATAATAAAATAATTAATATTTGTAATTTTTATCATTCTACATTTGTGGAATTGATAAGCATATATAAAATATAGATTTCTGAAATTGAAATGAAAGGTTTATCCCAAATGCAATTTTAAATTTGAGAAACATAATTATTAATCAAATTAAATTGGAGAATAAAGATAAAATGGTATTATAGAGAAAACGATCGATCAGGATTCGAACCCGGAATCTTTGCGTGTCCAGCTCAAATGCTCTCTAAGTGTAATTCTCTTATTTCACTGAACAATCGATCTCAGAGTAAAATCCAAATGAATCTATATGAAAATGGAATTTCATTATTATGAATTCTTTTTTTATTTATTTTTGCGGCTCTGAAGCGTCCTATTATTTTTTTGTAGTAGTATTTGATTTAAGAAATAATGTTATTATTATTATAAAAGTAGATTTTGATTTTCTTAACAAATAAATTTTCCAAAAGATTAAGTTTTGAAGGCCTTAATTGTTTAAATAGGTCGCTTAAGATATGATATATAAATTTTCTATTAAATAATTTATTTCAAATCCAATAATACATATGAAATACTAATATTATTTTTAATAATAAAATTCAAGAGCAAATTAGACCTTGTCTTTTTGAAGTTTACAATTTGTTTTTTCTTCTTTCCTTGAGCTTTTAAGACAATCACTTGAACTAATTTTAATTTTGAGTCTTGTTAAGGATCCAGCGACGACCTTGAAAAAGTATGAGAAATTAAATTTAAAAAAATCCCAAAACAATTAATTATAAATAATTATTTACTTGTTTACTGGCTTCAATAATTTCAACAAGGTGTTTATGATATTCATCGTTTGAAATTCTATCTAATTCTCTCAAAGAGTGTTGAACCATTTCTTGTACGAATGGATCTGATGGATTAGCCTGAGAGATTCCACCAGCCAAATGCTTCTCCCCATCTGCTTGCTACAATCAAATTGATGTACAAAATTTTAAAAGTAAATATATATTTATAGCTATCTTTAATTTCAAGGTTAAATTAAAAATAATTTTTAATATATTTATACAAATCAACTGGAGTGGGCCCCCAAACGACTTTCACATTAGTTTCTCCCTTATTTGAAAATACCATACCAATTTCCATTCAAATTACTTCAATTAGGATTTCCCTCAAGTGGTTTTGAGAAAACCGGAAAAAAGCCAAAAGACACTAAGACTAAATAGATACTTCCGGTTCTATAGTTTTAAAAAAATTATATGTAATAATAAATAATAATAATAATTAATAAATAACTTGCCTTTTTTTTCTTTGAGTGACTGTATTGCACTTCACATCTTGAACTTCTGTAGACTTTAACCAAGGACGATCCCAAACTTGCATAGTGCATAATTCAATAGGCTATAATAAAATAATTTTAAGAGAATTATTATTTTTCCTTAATAAACGATTTACTTAGTAGAGATTTGACCTAAGTGAATAAGATGTAATAAAATAATTAAAATTTGTAATTTTTATCATTCTACATTTGAGGAATTAATAAGCATATTCAATTCAAACTATAGATTTCTGAAATTAAAATGAAAGGTTTATCCCAAATGCAATTTTAAATTTGCGAAACATTATAATTATAAATCAAATTAAGTTGGAGAATAAAGATAAAATGGTATTATAGCCAAAACGATCGATCCGGATTCGAACCCGGAATCTTTGGGTGTCCGACTCAAATGCTTTTCCAAAATATTAAGTTTTGAAGGCCTTAATTGTTTAAATAAGTCGCTTAAGATATGGTATATAAATTTTCTATTAAATAGTCTATTACAAATCCAATAACACATATGAAATAGTAATATTATTTTTAATAATAAAATTCAAGAGCAAATTAGACCTTGTCTTTTTGAAGTTTACAATTTGTTTTTTCTTCTTTCCTTGAACTTTTAAGACAATCACTTGAACTAATTTTAATTTTGAGTCTTGTTAAGGATCCAGCGACGACTTGAAAAAAGTATAAGGAATTAAATTTAAAAAAAAGCCAAAAACAATTAATTATAAATAATTATTTACTTGAGTACTGGCTTCAATAATTTCAACAAGGTGTTTATGATATTCATCGTTTGAAATTCTATCTAATTCTCTCAAAGAGTGTTGAACCATTTCTTGTACGAATGGATCTGATGTATTAGCCTGAGAGATTCCACCAAGTGTCTGCTACAATCAAATTGATATACAAAATTTTAAAAATAAATATATATTTATACCTATCTTTAATTTCTAGGTTACATTAAAAATAATTTTTAATATATTTATACAAACACACGACTTTCTCCCTTGAGCAAGATGCGAGGTAGGTTCCACAAAAAAGAAATAAAACAAAATTGAGTTTTGAATTCGATATATTTCGGGGGTGAGCTCATCATCAGGAGTCAAAGAAAATTTCTTTTTTGTGAAACCTACCTCGCATCTTGCTCAAGTTTTATTATTTTATTAAAATGTTTCACCTAGAACCAACAGCTAACTCCTTAAAAGTTATTGTTTCTCCCTTATTTGAAAATACTATACCAATTTCCTTTTTTCAAATTACTTCAATTTGGATTTCCCCCAAGCGGCTTTGAGAAAACCGGAAAAAAGCCAAAGACGCTAAGACTAAATAAATACTTCTGGTTCTATAGTTTCAATCAAAAGCATAAGGTAGAAGAAGTTCTAGCCATAGATATCTAAAGTTTAAAAACTCAAAGCTCTGAAACTTACCATATCGGAAATATGAGCGTTTAAAATAATGTTTATTTGCGACACAACTAATTTACTCCACTCCCTTATTGCAATCAGAATTTGAAGAACTCAAAATATATGATAAATTAATGGATTAATAAAAAAAAATATATCGTTAGAGTCTTTATTGAGAAAATAGTAAACAACAAAAATTTTCAAATAAATATGTACTTCGGATTTTTCGAAATCAACCATAATTTAGGAGTATTTGTTCTAGCGAGGCGAATTCAATACTTCACAGTATACCTATCTTATATCATTACATTATAAAGAATATATGTATATGTGAAAGTAAAAAATATGTTTTAAGACAGTTAAAAAAAAAGGGGGGGGGGGGGCAGGTATTCAACCCAGGACCAAGGTAAGCTCGTAGGTAGCTTTATAATTAATAATGTGGGAAATTATTTTAATTGAGTGGATATTGATGAGGCAGTCCAAAAAAAGAAGATAATTTATACTATCTTTTTATTCATAAACCTACGTTTCGGAGGCCATTCCCTCCTTCTTCAGAGTCTGTAATTAATTAAAATTGGGAATGCATAATTGGTGATCTAAAACTTGTATAGTTATAATATAATAATGTAAATAGATAATATGTAAATAATTGTAAATAGTAAATTTGTAATTTAATTTAAAGACTTGTCAAACCTTTTTAAGATTTCTGATGGAAAATGGAAAAAAAATAATAATAAAATAAAATAAATAAATAAATAATTTATAAGAAGTTTTTAGACAAATTGATTTTTTAAACTGAAAGTTTCAATTATTTTCGATAAGCAATTATTTTTTAAATAATTTTATGAATTTCTAAATAATATTACCCTTTTTTTCTCATCTGATTGGAAGAGCATTTCAATTCGGTGATTTCAGTTTTTTCTAACCATGGTCGATCCCATACTTTTACACTGCATATCTCAGTGCCCTAAAGTGTAAAACAGTTGATGATTATAAAAATTGCTAATATTGTTTTTAATATTTATTATTATACAAACATGATTATCTTGAAGTTGACAATTTTCTCTATTTTTTTCTCTTTTCAAACAATTACTTAATCCAATCTCGAATTTGAGTTTTATAAGATTGCCTTGAACAACTTGTACATAGAAATGATGAATTCATAATTTTTATGATTTATAAATAAAAATTTAAGAAAAAGATAAGAAAGTTATTGAAATTTATTAATGTTAATTATGCTAATAAATTAATATTTAAATATTACTTACTTGTTTTTTCGCTTCAATAATACGAACTAGATGTTTTTGGTATGCGTCATTAGATTGCTTATCAAGTTCACCCAAAGAAAATTTTACCATTTTTTGTATATAACTATCATTAATATCTGTAGGTTCTTCTCCACCAGGTATATTCTGATATTTATTTAAAGAATATTAATTTATCCTTTCAATTTAAGTAATAAAATTAATAAAAAAATAAAGACTTACGCGTTTATCTCTTTGATTATTTACTGGGTTGCATGCCATTTTATTTATTTCAATTTTATCCGAATCAGGAGGACTATATAATTTAAAATAACATAGTTGATTATTTGAAAATAAATAAAATATTTTACAAATAACAATTATTATAAACCTTAATTAAATATACATACTGAATCGGAATTAATGTCACATGAATCAAAATTCATATTGTTATGCTTTCTGCAATTTGTGAAACCCAGTTCTAAGCTAAGATAAGCAATGTTGTTATTATCAATCTAAAAAAATAAATCAATGAAATTTTTTTAAGAAATTTGTTTTTTTTATTAAATTTACCTTTCGCCTATAATTATGAATTTGTACAAGTTTTTGTCCATATAAGGAGTTTGATCTTTTATTAACTTCTCCAAGGGCGTGTTTAACCAATTTTTCTTTATCACTATTGGTGTCAATCTGTTCCTAAAATTAATTAAGGTATATTTAACGTTTCATTTCTCTAATAATTGTTTCAATTATTAGAATTAAATTACTAAATAATACCTCAGGGATTTTATCTTTACAGAAAGTATTTTCAATTCGGCGAGTTTTAGTCCAAGGTTGTGAATAAACAGTTACAGAACAAACTTTTATTTTTGAATTGTCCATTATAGAACAAACTTCTTCTGGCATTGAAGATTTAGTGCAATTACTTAAGCCAAGTTCAAATGTTAAACGAGTATTAATTCCTGAAACAATCTGCATAAAAGAAAAATAGGTTTAATAACATTTACCCATTTTATATTATTCTTTAAAGTATAAAGTATTTCGTCTTAGTTTTTGTATTAGATAATTTTGTCATTTTGGGTAAGAATTATGAGTTATTGCAGCAATGGCTTCGTAAAATGTATTTTTTATTTGGATAATAGAAATTAATAAACACCGTCTTTAAGGTAATCAGCCAATTAGTTTATTGGTCAATTTATTTCTTCTTCTTAGGGCCGGTTGTATGTCGCAAAGTAAATACTTTTTACCACTAACCAAGGGTAGATGGTAAATGGAGGGACTGGGATGACCAATCAGATGACAGGAACTTTCAGTGCCCTTGGTTAGTGGTAAAAAGCATTTACTTTGCGACATACAACCGGCCCTTAGAGTGCCATCCATACCCGAAACGGGCGTCGGCGCCTCTCCACATATACCTGTGCTGAGTGTGTTTAGTTGTTTTACACAGATATACGGGACCTACTTTTTAACGCCGGTTCCGAACGGCAAGTTTGGAGAGGTTTACTAGGCAATTATACTCTTGGTAGGTTGCCATTGCTTTCCAAGAGGAGGCGACTGCAAATATCTGCCGAGACTCGGTCTCGAACGAGCGTACTTCGAGTCAGCGACCCGACACTCTACCCACTGACCCACAGTCGCCTCAATTTATTTAAGAAATTGTAAATTTTTATTTTAATTTGTTATTTATCAAACGTAAATTTAAATAATGATAAAATCATATATACTTGTGTAGCAGCATTTGTGATTTTAACTAAAACATGCTTCTGTTCATTATTCGATTGTTTGTCGAGTTCAGATAAAGCAAATGAAGCTGATGATGTAATCATTGGGTCATTTATGTCCGTTGGTTGATATCCTCCGACAAGAATTGGACTAGTAGATTTGGATCCTCTTTTTAAACGTTTTGATTTCTCGAAATGAGTTTCCTGTTAAAAAAATAAGGATATAAAGTACACTTTCATTACTATATAATTTAAAATAGTTTCCCTTTTTTTTCTATTTTTGATATTCTTAGATTTGTGTTCTTTGGAATTTTCATCCGAACAAATCAATTCGACAACCTAAAAATTTCACATATATTTAGGAAATAAATTTATAGTAAACCCAGAAATATTTCATTATGAATAATTAAAGCATTTATTACTGACCCTGACTTTATTAGGTTCGTCATCGATAAAAGCCCGATGTAATTGTACTGAACAAATTTTGGAGAAATTATCTTCTTCTAAACATTTGGCTTTATCTTCAATTTCTTTACTTTCTGAACAAGATGTAAGACCCACTCTTAATTTTAAGTGATATAACATTCCATTTACTATCTAAAAAATGTTAAAATATATTTAATTATGCCAACTAGTCAGTTTAATCATAGAAATAATTATTTTGATTATTTATGTCCATCGATTATATTAATAAGTTGTTGTAGGGAAATAAGGACAATAGCTTATGCAAAAATTTTTTATTTTATGCCAACGTTTCGTCAACTTTGTTGACTTCCTCAGGGCTCTAAAAAATGAAAGGCCTCAATTAGTACATGGTATAACAATATTGTTAGAGTTCGTGGCTGTGATGAAACTGTACTAGATGAAGGAGGAGGCATCAGCCAAAGATGGAATCACTGGGTTCAATAAAACACCTTTAAGACGTTTCGGCCTGAATTTTATTTGGCCATCTTCAGTCAATTAGGAGTTATACACAAAATGCGGTACACATATGTGATCGAACCAAGCCTTGTCAAAAATAAAAATTCTTTTAGCTTCATGTGAATTTATAACGTACCTGGACCCAAAAGTTTCAGAATGAATTTTTATTTTTGACAAGGCTTGGTTCGATCACATATGTGTACCGCATTTTGTGTATAACTCCTAATTGACTGAAGATGGCCATATAAAATTCAGGCCGAAACGTCTTAAAGGTGTTTTATTGAACCCAGTGATTCCATCTTTGGCTGATACCTCCTCCTTCATCTAGTACATGGTATAACAATTTCAAATCAAATCAACCTTTGATTTCAAACCACCTCAGTACATTTAGATTTGAATAGGAAATATTTTCAATCTGTGCTTATATGTGTTTGCTAAGAATGAATATTTATAAAATGACAAATATGCAAAGAAGTTAATTTGTTTGGTATATAAAATGAGTTTTTTGTGTGTGTTGAATTGTTTTTGTATGTACTGAGATCAAAGCTTGATTTGATTTGAAATTGTTATAACATGTACTAATTGAGGCCTTTCATTTTTTAGAGCCCTGAGGAAGTCAACAAAGTTGACGAAACGTTGGCATTAAAATAAAAAATAATTGCATAAGCTATTGTCCTTATTTCCCTACAACAACTTTTTAATTCATAGAAATAATTTTTACTTGTTTTTTTGCTTCAAGAACATCTAATACCACTCGTCGATTATCATCTGGATCTAATTCATCCATTGTGCGAACAGAAATCTGAGCGAGCTCTTCAATTAATTCCCTTTCGCTATCAGTCATATCTTTAAGAACTTGTATTTCTCTTTTACGTCTACTAATTTGTGTTAAATCTATAATGGGATGTGAAGGTTGGGGTAATAAATCATCTTCTAAACCATCATCTGGAAAGCTATAAAATTCTGACATTGGGTCTTTTACATGAGTTTCTTTAGAAACATCGGGTTTGAAAAGATTTTCAAAGGTGCTTAATCTTTTCAATTCGATTTCTGAAAATTTTAATTATATTTTTAATTATAAACTTCAAAAAAAAAAAAAAAATATAAGAAAATCAAAGATTATTACCTTCATTGGGAAGAGAAGGTACGATTTCATTTTCTAAATTATTATCACTATCTTTGGTACAATTGCTATGTAGAACAACCAAACTAGTCTCAATCCAAGGTTTTTCATAAAGTTCCACTGAACAAATAATATGACTTGGTTGTTCAACATTTTGACAACTTTCTACTAAAGATGAACAAGACGGCATCATTGATAATTCATATGTAAGAAAATAATTTATTCCATTTGTCACCTGAAAGGAAATTTTATAGATAAGATTTATAAATAAATGAGAAAAGTCCCTATATTAAATTTATGGAAGTTAATATTGTTGTTATAAGGTTTTTAAATTTCGGAATTCTTTTAAATATATTGAAACATACTGAGCGAAAAGAACAAAAGAATGTTTACGAGACAAAAATTACTTTTACTTTACCATACTGGGTATGGTCAAGTATTGTAATCGTGCATGAAAAAAGTCTTTTTTTTTCCTTCTTTTTTTCGAAATATTTCAAAAAAGGCTCAAACTATTTTGATTAAAAAAGCGAAACCATGGCATTTCGCTCTACAAAAAAGCCCTAATAAGTGAACATTGAAAAAATTATATTTTTCGAGATAATAATTGTTTTGTCAAAATGTCTGTTAGTCTGTGTGTTACCAAATTTTTGTGGACTAGCTAGGTCAAAAACTAGTGGGAATATCGAAACCAAATTTCACACGTAGTTTTGGTCCATTGAGATTAAGAGCTGATTAGATTTTGGTGCATATCGACCCAAAATTAAGGGGGTGGAGGGGTGGTTAAAAATTAAAAATCTATGCCATTTGAGCAAACTCAACCAAATTTTGTATACATAATCAGTGGGACCCCAGAAGTCTAAAAATGCAAAAACTAACCGCCCGGGGGTGAGGAGTGTAGGGTCAAAAAATGAAAATCTTGGCCATTTACCAAACTCAACCAAATTTTATATACATAATCAGTGGGACCCCAGAATTCTAAAAATGAAAAAACTAACCGCCCAAAATGGGTGGTGGGAGGGTCACAAAATGAAAATTTAGGCTCTTGTACCAAACTCAACCAAATTTTGTATACATAATCAGTGGGCCCCCAGGAGTCTAAAAATGGAATAACTAACCCCCCTCCTCTACATGATTATAAATAATTTTATTAAATATTAAATATAAGTGAGGAGCCAGGTTGTATGGTAAAATAAAGTGGATGGCCACATCAGAACACGTCAGCTTATTTAAATGACACTCATAAAAATAATTTATTGGAACAAACCTGCATTTGGGCACTTTTGATTTGAACAAGTGAATATTTATTTTTTTGATTTTGATTCATATGTTCTAAGGCTAAAATAGTAAGATTTTTGAGATCAGCTCTTTCAACGTTAATTTCATGTAGACATCCAGTACAATAAATCTGTTTGGGTGTGATTATTTCTTCGAAAATCTCAACATGGCCCTCAACGGAAGGAACATGTTCTGACTTTAAAGTTTCTTCTGTTGTTATTGTATAATAATCTTTGTCGTCAGAGCTTTCTTCATCTTTACTTTCACTTAAAATTTCTTCTTTCTTGAAATTTTCTTCTTCAGAGCTTTTTGTTTTCAAATTTTCTTTCAATGAGTCATCAGATTTTAAAGGTTCTTCTGTCGTTGTTGTTGTATCATCTTCAAAGCTTTCTTTAACTTTACTTTCATCAAAATTTTCCTCTTTCTTAAAATTTTCTTCTTCAGAGCTTATTTTCAAATTTTCTTTCAAAGAATCGTCAATTTTTGGATCAGATAAAGATTGAGATGTAATAATTGGATCAAGAAATTCTTCGCTGGACTTTGGATAACCTTTGTTATTTGTTTCTTCTAAAGATAATTCAGTTTCCAAATCTTGAGGAGTTTCAGTACTTGTTGTACTAATTGTTTCGGTAGTTGTGCCTGAATATGTTCGACCATGATCCGTCTAAAATAATAATAAAAAATATATATTATTTTTGATACAACTCCTCGACTAACTAAACCTAAAAAAATGTACTATTAGTGCCATAAATTTTTGACTGACTAAAGTGGAGGTTTCTGTGATAGTTTTTATATGGATTATTAAACTGTAGTCATTATTTTCTGTGTTTTTACTAAATATTTTTTTTCTTTAGAATAATTTATAAATTTTTAACTTGATAAGGGAGAATGGTGTAGGTTCTTGGTGAAACATTATTAAATAAAGTAAAGAAAATTTTTTGAAAAATGTTTTTTTTTGGAACTTTTTCATATTTTTTAAAAATATAAAATACTAGGTAGGTTTCACATAAATAAAAGATCAGATGCTTGTTTAGCACGACTCAATATATATTGAGTCGTGCTAAACAAGATCTGATCTTTTATTTATGTAAAACCTAACTGGTATTTTAAATTTAAAAAAAAATTTTTGAAAAAGTTCCAAAAAAACATTTTTCAAAAAATTTTCTTTACTTTAATTTTTAACTTGCATATTTGTTTTATGTGTCTGGATTCAGTTAAGTTTAAATGCTTCAGTAGAGTTTAAAATTGAACTAAATAATTCCAGAACTTATTGTTGGCAGTCTGTAAACGAATTGCGATGCTTAAGTTTAGCTGAGAAGAAGGGGTAAAATAAATGACTGCGCAGTGCCGTCATATATCCGAAATATGGACCTGGGAAGGATAGATGAGAAATGAAACAAAATTTAGTTGTTTTTTTTTACTTAGGGAAAGTGGTGTAGGTTTTAGGTGAAACATGATATTAATTAATAAAGTAAAGGGAGTGTAGTTTCAGTTATGATTTATTAGATGATACACTATATTACTTGGATAACTGTGGCAATTCTAGAGTTAATACATGCAAACGAAGTTTTTAATCTGTAAACTCCTGATGGTGGACTAATAATCCGAAATATATTGAGTTTGTATAAACCTCTTTGAGTTTTATTTCATTCACTGTGAAACTACACTCCCTTTACTTTATTAATTCAAAATTTAGTGTTCAGTAGTGGGGTGTGAAATTTCAAAAAAGGAAGATAATCAAATAAGCGATGAAATAATAAATAATAATTGTATCAGTAAAGCCCAAATTGGTTATCTAGAGATATGTATTGAAGAATCAAATCTAAATAAAAATATAATAGTAAAATAGTACTCACTGTTTTTGTTTGCTTTTTATCAAATGGGGTATGTTTACATTTAGAAGGAGAAAAGAGAGGATTTTCGGCATGTGAAGATCCAAACCAGACTGTTAATTCACAAATATATCTAAAAAATAGGAAAATAAAGTAGGATATAAAGAAATATTTCATTAAAATTTTCATAGTTTCATAATAATAAAAACTAATTCATTTCAAGAGTGAGCTTTTTGATTCATATATTTTTGGGATACCATATTGGTTAGTGCAGGGCCGCCGAGCGCTTATACGGGCCACGGGTTGGATCTTTTCGCGGGCACCCCTCTTATTAAATAAATATTTGCTAAAATATATATACAAATATTAATTATATTGTAAAAAAAAAAATGTTATTTTTTGAGGCCCCCCCCCCCCCCCCGTCATCTCGGCTGCTCTGCCAATGTGTTATTAGAGTACAAAAGTTGATTAGATATCGTTGTTCTTTTTCTGAAGCTGGGTCATCAATGCATGAGCGGTGTTCTTCCCAAACACGATTTATTTCATCATCATTCTTATCTCTTTTTTGACATACGGATGGAGTCATCAGTAATTTTAAAGTGTACTGATCATTCAGCGGTCCTCCATTTCTCTAACAAAACAAACCATTATTTAATGTCAAAGTCGAATAATTTAATTAATATTTAAATCTTTTGTCTGAATATCTTTGAAAATAATTTTTTTTTAAAAACTCAGATAAAAACTAATCAAAAAATATAAAATATAATGATTACCGATTCAACAGCATCAAGTATTTTAATTAAATTCTGTTTAAATCGACTAGGAGAAATTGAATTAATATGTTCAACTGCACGTCTTGCCACTTGATTAAACGATCGTGTAGAAATTAAACCTCCATTGCCAAGCTGGCAGTTGATTGACGAAATCCTCAGAGAACTTAGAACACCTTCCTCCTAAAAAAAAAATCATTAACATATAGATAATAAAGATAATAATTCAAATAATATATGCATGGTATGTATTAATACTGATACCTGTGGTGTAAGTTCAATGGCACAATATTGCATAGTGCTTCCCTCCTCCAGCATTCTAAGCATATCAGCACGAATAAACCAGGTTCCTGAAGATCCCTAGATTAAATATTTTGAAATTTTAGTAAAATAAAATAAGCAAAATTTTAATAATTATATGACATCTATATTGTATTCTCAATAAGAAAACGTTTCATCTGTTTATTAATCAGTAGAATTAAAAACAGATCAAACTTTTTCTTATCGAGAGTGAAATTAAAAATCTAAAATACCTTCTAAATACTACTAATGAGAAATCCGGGTAGGACAACAAAATTTTAAATTCTAATTTGTTTTCGATTAATTTGGTTAATTTTCGAAAAATTAATAAAATACTTTAAACCAGGGGTTCCCAACCTTTTTATAGTACTGTACCTGTACGTTGTAAACAATTTGAAGACGTACCGGTAGACCAAAAATTTTGAAATGGGAAATAAAATGCAATGGAGAACATTTATAATAAACTAGTAACTTGGGATATATTTTTATTGCTAAACATATACATAAAATATAATAATCACTTTAAAAAATATATAATTAGTGAGAAAGTTGGGCCTGTTTATTATTCACAGGAGTTTTTGACGGATTATAGTGGTGTTTCACAAAGAGGAAATAAAAATTAAAAAAATTGAAATTTTTTATTATTTCCTCTTTGTGAAACACCATTAAAACCCGTCAAAAAACTCCTGTGTTTAATATGTTTCATTATAAACCAACACCGCTTTCCCTAAATGTTACTGTTTATTATTTATTAACTAAAGAAGTAATATCTGCCTCAATGTTTGTCAGTTTAAGGCGAAGATCCGATTCAATGTCCAGCAAAGCTCTATATATTTAGTTTTCATCGCAGTCATTGCAGAAAAAATCCTTTTTCCCATAAATATGTGGTCGAAAATGTCATTAAAAATTTTACTGCATGGCAAGAAACTTCTTTAGGAATAGATAGCCAAAAAGTGAATAGGTTGGAGCTCTGAAATAAGCTTAATTTCAATCCACTCTCACTGCTAAGGTCTATAAAAGACTCTTTTGCAATCCCATCGTCTGGAACCCCCGTTGTGAATGCGAAAAGATTTCGAATCCAATTTTGAGCTGTGAGATCTTCACGAAAATAATTTTGGAAACATTCAAAAGTTGATGTTAGATGTTTTCTAATCTCCCTCATCACATCGTCTTTTATTGACAAATTATTTTCTTCGATAAAGTTACAGAGGGAAGGAAACATGTTAACATTTTGTTTTTCAATTTGCTGTTGCATGAATTGCAATTTTTTCTTGAACCCACTTATTTTGTCATACAAGTCGAACACAGAATTGTTAACTCCTTGCACAAGCTCAACAATCCCAACAAAGTATTACAACACAAACAATGGATAAGAAATTCCAAACTAAAATATTAAAATGTATGGATTATTTTAGTTTTTATAGTTATTTCTTTTCTTTTTTCGTAATACAGATTTTTAATAGATTTTTGTTTTAAATTGTAAAATAAAACCGGTAGCTGCTTGTTCTGCTCTGAGCCACTGTGTGTGACCCGTGCTCAGTTTGAATTACAGACAACCATCGGTTCGGGTCCATTCAGCAGGGTAAACGCATGATCATGTGGCTCAAACCCTCATATGAATACAAGGTTGGGAACCACTGCTCTAAAGGAATTTCCTCTATTATACGAGTATATATATCATATACTAGCTGCGATGCCCGCCTTTGGGATGATTTTCACCAAGGGTAATTGACTGGCCTTTAAGATAAAGGTTCAGGCCAGACAATTACCTCTGAGCACTCAAGGCACTAAAGAACACTTCCTATCCCTCCCCCTCTGCTCTCACTTCCTATCCTTCTTCATCTTCCTGGGTGTCACTTTGAAATCCCACCAAAACAACTTTATGGAGGCATCACCACCGCAATGTCTTCCATAAATATATAAATATATAAATCAAGCAAAGGACACACTCTTAGATTTATGCTTTTAAAAAGATGAGGCTATTATTAGATAGGAAATATTTCCTTAGAATTATGATCCTAAAAGTAAAATGTAAGTGAGTAAATATAAGAAAAGAATGAGGATTACTTGTATCCTCGCAGCTTTAACTCGAACGAGACGTAGTTGATTGAGCTCAGGTGAATGTTCCAGAGCTTTTGCTAAGACATCATCCACAGAGGGATCTGATACATCAACAGCTCGAAGATCATCTGGTCCCGGTTCTGTTGATGGAACAGGACTCGGAAACTCTTGCATGACACATTGACTGGGATCTTCGCCAGGAGGTTGACTTAAGTGATTGCCATTGTCGAATGCAACTACTTCACAATAAATACGAGCAGTCCCAATAGACTCGGCTGATGCTTCAACTATCACTTGTCCAAATAACAAATCCTCCTAAAACATAAATACATACAAATCATTTAATGAGATAAAAATAATATTTCATTTAAGAGTAATTTTACCCATAAATTTTTTGATTTTCATAAGAAAATAAAATTTTATTTCCACAAAAATAATATATCTTTATTTAAATGAGTATTTTATGTATAGATGATAAAATATAATTTCGTTAAAATACTTCGACAGAAAATATTATTTTCCCACCTTCATCAAATTAGAAAATTTTATAATGCCTGCCCCCCCCCCCCCATCCTCTTATGAGTAATTTTTTTAGGATAATCTTGATAAATTTGGTCGTTTTTTTCTTTATACATAAAAGCGAAGCAGATGGGTAAATTATTGTAATCGGTCTCGTGCCAAGCGAAACTTCATAAAGAGTCCTCAGGTAAAGACTACGGAACCCATCCATGGTATCAACAATAGTCACAAATTGTAGTATTCATTCTTGACGGTTTTGCCAAAAACTACATGGCGTCGTGACTAGAGCCCAAAAAGTGAGATTTTTTTCAATTAGTCCCTGGGCATGTATGTATGTATAAATCCATCGAGGGGTGATCCGCGACCTAATATCGTGTACACCTACTTTCACTTCCACTTTCATTTCCAAGTAGAAAACAATAGAGTATCTAATGAATTCCAAAATAATTCCAAACACTTGTACACCTAATTCCAATCGCGGTTCACCCCTCGGAATCCATTTTTTCGTCGACGATTTTGCCACACGGTTCAACTGATTGAAATGAAATTGAAAACATACTTTATTTTAAAAAAATGAAGCGCTGATTAGTTTTTGGTACATATCGGCACATAAACATTAGTACTTTATTCCAGTACATTTTATCGGCACATAAACATAAACATTAGTAGCTACCTATTTTATTCCAGTACATTTTTAGTTTTTTTTAAATATTTTGAAAATGGCTAAACCAATTTTGATCAAACTTAATATGCTATTTAAGTACATTATGAACCTCAAAAAAGGTTATAAAGTTTTTAGTAAATTACATTTTAGAGTACTTTACTATATAGTAAGTATTTTTAAATTTTTTTTAAATTTATTCACTTGGTTGATTTAATATGGCTAATTTAACCTTGCTTTAAAATAAGAATGGATAGGCTTCTCTCTGTAAAATACTAAATTTGAGGAAATTTTATAAGTAACAATAGCAAGTGAGTTGTTATCACATCGATCAGTTACCTTTGCTGAAGATGTGGGGGCATCTACTGAAAATCAAAAGTAGACATCGATTCTCCCCAATATTTGAGGCATAACCATTCTACATTCCATTTTTGACTTTCCTATTATTATTGGTAAATATTCTTGAAGGCATGGAGAAATCCACTTAAAATCAAAAAGACTAAATTATTTTTGGTAAACAACTCAAACCAGAGTGGAATGTAATAAGATTATTCCTCCAGTATTAGAATAGAATCGATTGTTATTTTTGATTATAAGTCGATTCTTCCACTGCACTGGATACCAATAATAATCGAAAAGGTCAAAAATGCAATGTTGAATGGTAATTCCTCAAGAATTAGATGAGAATCGATAGGTATTTTTGATTTTAAGTCAACATTGACTTCAAATAGCCAGTGATATCTGATTAATAATAAAGAAATAAACATATTAATATTTGAAACGACTATGGATAAAGTCTAGCAACGACCCGTTTAAGTTTATTTATAATAAAGATGCAAGGCCTTACACTTACAATTAAGGTATTAGATTTAAATTATTGAAAGAAGAAATTTCAGTGCTTGTGTTGTAGTCAATCAATATATATATATATACTTGAAATAGTTTTCAGAATTAAAAGCCGAAATGTCGTGAATAAATAGTTTAAGACATTTTCTCATTCAGGCCAGAAAAAATATACTCTAGTTCATATTTTGAAGTCTATTTTTGTGATTTAAATTAGGGGATAGTTTTCTTTTGGATAATTGAAATTAATTTTATTTATTTGTAACTGTGCCCATAATTATGAAAGTGGACTAAGTCAAAAAATTAAAAAATTAGTTTTTTCATATTTTATGTTCCATCCATTTAAAAAGTACAGTAATAAGATGTCGGTTTTGAAAAATCGCATAAAATTGAACCGTTAAGTGGATTTCTAGTTGTCTCATTATACAGAATTCGAATCTTGTTTATTTTATAAAACTTTAAATATCTCGAAACTAACAATCAATGAGTTAGACCACTTTCATAATTATGGGCACAACTATTCATTTGATTAATTCTCAACGATTATTAAAACAAGTCGAAGAACAATTTTCAACTAGTAAAAAAATGCAAAGGCGTTGTTAGGGTCAATGATATGCAAATGGGTGCATTCACCTCTAATAATAATCTAAATCTTGAGATTATAATAGAATAGTGAAGAAACATTCAAGACAACGAAAATATAAACTAAAAATGTAATGTAATATTGGGAGATTCTAAAAAAGAAGAAACTGAATTGTTTACAAGTTTCTTAAATATTATCAAGGCAAAAAATAAAGGTCGTGTCGATACATGTAATATGAATTTCATACATAAATCTTTGATAGTTTGTACATTCGGATAATTATAAAATAAATCTGGCATTCTTTATAAATGTTGATGGCAGAACAGAATATTAAGCGATTAATATTTAAATCACAAAAAAATACAAATTTCAATTAATTTTTGCTCCTCTTTAATAGATAACTACAACGACCTTTCATATTTTACTTAAGATAACTTATGCTAATGAAGTTGATTTATATAATTATACTTCGTTTAGCAAGTGATAAGCTTTATAAATATAAATATACCATAAACTTAAATAATATTAAATATGTGGTAGAAGAAATCTAGGGAAAAAATAAATAAAAAATCTATAAAAAATTATGATTTATTATTTAAAAACTTTAGTTTGAATAATATTTTTAAGCGAAACAAACATTATTATAAATTACAAATTGAAAATAAAACTCAACTTTTAACTAATATCAAGGGGATTAAATTAATAATTCTACTAAAGTTATTCATTGACTTTTAAATATCATCTTATCATCATATACAAAAGTTTATGCAGACCCTCAGATAGCCGTCTAGGACATAGACATAATATTTAAATGAGTATTTTATAGAGATGAAAAATCTATTTTTGTTAAAATATTTGAAATATATATATATATACGATAGTATTCGATACACTTAAGATTTAGAAGCTGAGATTTGACAAATAGTATGGGTTTTGTGGGCGTGAGAGCCAAAACCAAACCGAAAGCTCAAAGGTTTGTGTGTGTGCATAGTTTTATTTCAGCATCAGTAAATCTGAGTTACGAAATTTGAAAATTAAGCTAGGTATTCGTCAGCCACGTTATGTTAAAAGCTTTTGGTCAAAATCAAAATAACCCTTGTACGTCTTTACTTGAAGGTTGAGTTGGTTTTTATTTTATTTTTTCTTAAAAAAAATTGGAAGAATTTTTTGTAAAAATCGCTGTGTTAAAAGTATGACAAGTTCTAATGTGTTATATATTTTTTACTTTATCCAATGCGAAGCATGGGTAAAGTATTGTAATCGGTCAGGCGGCAAGCGCGACTTCAAAGGGTCCTCAGGTAAAGACTACGGAACCCATGGTCTCAATTAAGGTCACAAATTGTAGTATTCAATTAGATTGAATTTTAGCACGTGACCGTTTTGCCAAAAATTACCTGTGATCTCGTCGAGAAGCCAAAAAGTGCCATTTTTTTTGGAAGTGCGTGGGGATGGATGGATGGATGTATGTTAACGTTATTTTCGTCCACGATTTTTTCCACACCTTTAGACCGATTGAAATGAAATTGAAAACCTAACATTATTTTAGCAAAATGAAGCGCTGATTAGCTTTTGGTACATATCGGCCCTCAAACATTAATACTTTATTTCAGTACTTTTTTAGTTTTTTCTAAATATCTTTAAAATGACTAAACCAATTTTGATGAAATTTAATATCTAATTAAGTACCTTGGGGACGACAAAAAAGGTTAAATAAAGTTTTTAGTAAAATTATATTTTAAAGTACTTTACTCTAGAGTAAGATTTTTAAATTCTTTAAAATTTATTCATTTGATCTGTTTAATATAGGACTCATTTAACCTAACTTAGAGTAAGATTTTTAAATTCTTTTAAAATTTATTCATTTGATCTGTTTAATATAGGACTCATTTAACCTAACTAAGTAAGAGTGGATAGGTTTTTCTCTGTGAAATGCTAAAAATTTGGGAGGAAAGTTTATAAGTAACCATAGCAACTGTGTTGTTTTCTCGCCCCCTGGACCCCCCAAACCCAACACATTGAACCCCCGAACCCCACTACGAACCAACGGAAACAGACAGACAGGAATTTTGTTGAGGGTGTTTTCGTTCATAACTTTGCTTGAAACGTGTGCAGCCAAAATTTGGCGTAATTTGGACCAAAGTACAGACAAAACCTTCATTTTATATATCATCGGCTTAGAGTGTAAACCTGCTAACTCCATTTTTGATCATATATGACATATTAATACCGTTCGAAAGAAAAAGAGATGCAGCGTCGTCCAAGTAAAACTGCTACTTAAAATTACGATCGTAAGTTGTAGGAAAAAAATGTGAAAAATAGCTTTTTCCATAACAACAATATTAAATTTTGTTTGTTTTTTCTCTGCCCTGTAAAATTTCCTTGTTGGGAGTTAGCAGGTTTACTCTCTAAGCCGACGATATATATATAGATTTTTGGCCTTGAATGGAAAATATCAACATTCATTATAAATAATGAACTCATTCTTATATTCTAATAGGATGAGTTGAATTTTCCTCTATGATTTCATTGATAATTATAAAAACAAACTAATTTATTTTTTAGTAGAGTTTAGCTTTGCTGATATTCCGAAACGAGTTTTATGAAATTCATCTAACAGAGTACAAGATAGTTTAGATGAGTGTTTTAATCATCATTATCAAAATAAATAATGTAGTCAGTTCAAAAGCTGCATTCACACTACGGTGACGTGTCATGTTAACACGCGTTGACTAGAACGTCAGCTGACGTGTTAGCACGCCAGCGTCAGGCGGGGTGTGCATACTACGCTGACTTGTTAACACGTCAGTTGTTTTTTGGTTGCTACGCTACAAAGAATACATATTCATTTATTTGATTTATTAAATATTTATTTAATAACTAGCTGCGAAGCCCGCCTTTGGCGGCCTTCTTGCTAGCCAAGGGGCTATGCCACTGGACCTACTCCCCATTCACCCCACCGACCCTCTCCCTAACCTCACGGGACCTCCACCTCCCCCCTGGAACCCCACCCCTCATTTTGGGTGATTATTTTATTATTTTGGGAAATATAATTTCTTAGCCACCTTTTCGCCAACACCTTGGATGGGTCGCTTCCATTATAACAGGGTGCTTCAAAAATGTAAATAACACAACTTCCATAGAAAATTTATTTACTCGTTAAATTTCAGCAGAAGAGCTGAAAGTCCAATGTAAATGAAACATACAAACAAATGCCAAATTGGTGACCTGCAGCATCAATACAATTCTGAGAATACAAGTCACCACTGATTCTGTACATCGTATCAAAACGTCCAATGAGATTTCTCTACCACTGCCGGAATCTCATTCCAAAGAATGTCTAAGTATACGTGGTTTACGTCCTTAGGCATCTTTTACTGTGCCCCACAAGAAGAAATCCAGTGGTGAGGTCAGTGTTGAAACTCCGATTGCTCCTGAGTCCTATCCACGACCTGACAAACTTTGATCCAGGTAAGCTACATTTTTTGAAGCACTTTGTTCAAAATTGATTTGACAGTTGACTGATTTCCCGTATATACAGGGTGCTTCAAAAAATGTAGCTTACCTGGATCAAAATTTGTCGGGCCAGTGGATAGGACGCAGGGGGCCAATCGAGTTTCCAGCACGCTCTCCAGACCTTACACCACTGGATTTCTTCTTGTGGGGCACAGTAAAAGATGAGGTGTACAAACGTAAACCACGTAACCTAGACATTCTTTGGAATGAGATTCAAGCAGTGTGTAGAGAAATCTCATTGGACGCTTTGATACGATGTACAGAATCAGTGGTGACTCGTACTCAGAATTGTATTGATGCTGCAGGTCACCAATTTGAACAGTATTAACATTTGTTATTTATGTTTCATTTACATTGACTTTCAGCTTTCTATTTTCCTGAAATTCAACTTTGTAGAACGGTAAATAAATTTTCTATGGAAGTTCAAAGTGTGTATACATTTTTTTGAAGCACCCTGTATATACACAAAATTTGGTTGAGTTTGGTCCAACGGGCTAGAATTTTCATTTTTGACCCTCCCCCCATTTTGAAGGGGTTGAAAGATAGAAAGTTTGGATTTTTGGAATTTTCCTTTGTTTGTGTCCCAAACTCTACTAGCAGGGGAAATTTCATGATGCTGGAATGATTGGAAGTTCCCTATAGGTTTTGATAACCTGTCAGTGAGTGAGTGACCAAAATTAGCTATTTTCTCAGGTCCATATCTCAGAATCTATTTAAGCTATATTATTGCAATTTGGTACTCTCCTCAAGATGGATTACATAATTACATGTTTATAATTTGAGCTCTGTATCTCAAATGGATTCCTAGCTGCAGGGGGGTCGAAATTGGCTCGAAATGGTTCGTGTAAATAGCGTACAGCGTGTACGGCCAAGCTAATGCTCGAACTTGGACTGCGCACGCTGTGCGCTTTGATATGCTGACTAGCTGCGACACTATATATGCTATTATATATATATTTATGTGTGTGTAATTTGGTGTAGGATCCAAACTACCGTCTGAAAAAATTTTCAGTGAGTGGGGTCTTGAATTTGAGCCTTCTTTTCTGTAAAGAGAGACGATGCTCTCCCTAGAATGGACCTCTTCACTGTCCTTGAATAATACAAAAACGTTCAAGTGACCATTAGAGGAATTTTGAAAATGGGAAAGGGATTAAAGTGTGATCAATGATTCACTTATGACTCAGCAAAGATCCTTATAGTCTTCTAATTAGACCTTGAACTAAAAAGATGAAAAACAATAATATAACCAAAAGCACCCTAGAGGTACCTATTAGAGTAGGAGTGAAAGGAATAAATATATGATAATGAACGGCCAGCTTCGTCTGTAACACCCGAGTTTCAGCCATCTCAATCAATTCAAATAAGATGCAAGTTTTACAGAGGTTTTGATCAACACCAGTTAGATGATAATTCATTTAAGAATTAAATGAGCTCAACTTCCGAGATGTGTAAATCGGGCGCTTTCAACATCCCAAGGCCGTTGACTGAGATAAATAAAATGCTGATTTATTACCTTTTAAAATAATAAAGGACTAATACGTTGTTGTAGGGAAATAAGGACATATAGCTTATGCAAATATTTTTTATTTTATGCCAACGTTTCGTCAACTTTGTTGACTTCCTCAGGGCTCAAACAAATTAACTTCTTTGCATATTTGTCATTTTATAAATATTCATTCTTGGCAAACACATATAGGCCAGTCATCGAACTGATTGAAAATATTTTCCTATTTTATTATATTATTGCTAAGAATGAATATTTATAAAATGACAATTATAAAAAGAAGTTAATTTGTTTGAGCCCTGAGGAAGTCAAAAAAGTTGACGAAACGTTGGCATAAAATAAAAAATATTTGCATAAGCTATTGTCCTTATTTCCCTACAACAACTTATTAATTTAATCGATGGACATAAATATTCAAAATAATAATAAAGGACATTAAATACCTATAATTTAAATTGTGAGTAAATAGCATTTCAGACAAATGTCTAAGGACAAGGAAAAGTAAGAGAAATAAGGTTGAATTTTGTTTTGTGGATTTTTTTTATTTAATATTTGATTGGCATTGGGAATTTGCCAGCCTCGGTATTGTTTTATTGCTAAATCATTGTAAATAAAACAAAGTGTCCATTGTATATTTATCGGTAAAGAAAAAAAAAATAGTAAAATACTAGTTACTTACTTGTTTGTATATATTCAATATTTGTACATTTTTGAAATCCAGCAGAGAGTTTTGTCGTTGATAAAAATCATTTAAAACATATGAGGCCAATTTTGATTTTTCATTACTTATAATTTGACAATTTGTTATTAAAATTAATGAAAAAAATAGAAATAAATAGGAATATAACATTTTGAATGAATTTCAGTAAGATGACATATTAAAATTCGGTTTAAATATTATCTATATTTAGTTTGAATCACTAAATTTCAATCAAAAATAGCTTTGAAAAACACTGACAATTATAATAACTGTTTGCTTATTTACGTCTTATTCGTCTAATAATAATACAACAAAGTAATCGTTGATGTCAGTTGTCAGATGGGAAGAAAACGAGCAGGAGAAGGGAGACCCGATTGGAGCGCTCTTACCCCTTTGCGAACAAAATTAGTAATATTTTTGAAGAGAAAATCGACTAATATTTTAAATAAAAGATTGGAGGAAAAAGGGAAAACTTATTTTAAGACTAGGTATGTCCAGTGGAAATTTTAATAATTTGCCAATTTTTACTTTATCCAATGCAAATCATGGGTAAAGTATTGTAATCGGTCTTGCGGCAAGCGAGATTTCAAAGGGTCCTCAGGTAAAGACTACGGAACCAACCCATGGACTCAATTCACAAATTGTAGTATTCAATTAGATTAAATTTTACATGGGGTCTCATCGAGATATGTTATGGTTTTTTTGGCCCACGATTTTTTCCACACCGTTGCACCGATTGAAATGAAATTGAAAACCTACCATTATTTTAACAAAATGAAGCGCTGATTAGTTTTTAGTACATTTCGGCCCACAAACATTAGTACTTTATTTAAGTACTTTTAGTCTTTTCTAATTATGTTGAAAATGACTTAACCAATTTTGATGAAATTTAATATCCTAATTAAGTACAGTGGGGACCACAAAAAAGGATAAATAAACTGTTTACTATAATTATATTTTAAAGTACTTTACTCTAGAGTAAGATATAGTACTTTTTTTAAATTCGTTTAATTAACCTTGATTAAATAAGAATGGATAGGCTTCTCTCTGTGAAATGCTAAAAATTTGGGAGGAAATTTTATAAGTAACCATAGCAACTGCGTTGTTTTCTTATCCGTTACCTTTGCTGAAGACATAGAGGAATCGAGTTAAAATCAAAAATAGCGATTGATTCTCATCTATTACTTGAGGAATAACCATTCTAAATTGGATTTTTGACTTTTCGGTTTTTATTGGTAACCATTGCTGAAGACATGGAGGAATCGGCTTAAAATAAAAAATAACGATCGATTCTTATCTAATACTAGAGGAATAACTCAAGCTTGAATTATTTACAATAAAAGAATTTAGTCTTTTTGATTTTAAGTCGATTCTTCCACGTTTTCAGTAGAGGTTGCCATTAATAGTCAAAACATCAAAAATGGAATGCAATAAGGTTATTCCTCTAGTAGTAGATAAGAATCGATTGTTATTTTTGATTATAAGTCGATTCCTCCATGTCTTCAGCAAAGGTTACCAATAATAATCGAAACGTCAAAAATCCAATATGGAATTGTTATTCCCCAAGTATTAGATGAGAATCGATGCCTATTTTTGATTTTAAGACAACATGGCCTGCAAATAGCAAGTGATATCTGATTAATAATAAAGGAATAAAAATATCAATATTTCAAATGACTTTGGATAAAGTTTAGCAACAATCCGTTGCAGTTTATTTTTTTTTGTCTTGAGAGCCGTTTAGGCTAGAAAACTAAAACTTGGTCCAAAAATAGTGTGCACACAAGTCCAGTCAAAATAGACATTTAAGGTTACAATAATTCGCATAGAACTGAAAATTGGTACAGTACACTATTGCAAATGAAATATCAAAAATCCCCATTCTCCCGACCCCTGCATAAAATTTTATTCAAGATCAAAGGTCAAAAATATCGGTTTTTTTGCATTTTCTCGTAAACGATAAGTGTTATCGTAAAAATAGGTCAGACTAAAGTTATAGATCATGCAATTCTCTACAAAAAGTGTTTTTAAACTTTTTTTCTACGAATCACCATTCCTGAGATATCGCGATTCCAAAAGTTGGAGACGTACTCTACATAATATGCACACATTTCCGCACCAGCTATGAGGTATAGCCCAGTATATAGAGGAATCAAAAAGTGGTTCAGCTTACATTAATTGCTGGAAACTAGATTCAATTTTCCACAATTCAAACAAAATTTCAACTTAATTGGATAATGGTAGCCCGTGCCGCGATGAGGAAGATTTAAAAAACGGCAATTTTTTAAATAAATCGCAGTTTTTCATTCATAAAATGAAAACCACTCATCCTAGAAACTTTTGTTGACTTGAACGTTTACTTGGACCACTTTTTTGTTAAAACTCTTAGATTTATAGATATCCAGCATTTTCCGGACAGGATATGACCAGAATCCACATTCATGGAAAATGCTGGATATCTATAAATCTAAGAGGACATAAAAGGTCAAAGGTTTCAGGAGCAATTCTTTAAAATCAACCAGATATGAAATGTAGGAATTACTTTCCCTACAGGAACGTTTAACTGAAATGCTAACTAAATTAATTTATTAAGAGTTACTTATTTATTTATTAATATAAAGTCAATATTTTGGAATGAAAATTTACTGAGTAAATTTAATTGTTGGAATTTTTATTAATGATATAAATCAAAAAGAGCATTGCTACATTAAGATGAAGATAAACGTGATGTCTTAGAATACTCATTAGCAGATTTATAATGCAGTTCCAGAAGATAATTCTTAACATGAAAAATATGAGTAATAAATTTTGCTATTTCTTCGTCTCGAAAATAGTTGGATGATTCGTTATCAGACATGATAACCTAGAGAATAAAAATTTCAGGATAAATTTAATGTTGACTAAAAAATAAAAAGCATTTCAACTAATACTATTATTGAGGTTTATCATTTTCTAATAATAGTGGGTGCGTGCGAAAGTTCGTGCGGAGTTTGTGAGTAAAAGTCACACAGCGATTAGGCAAACAAAAATCTTTATTCAATTAATGATATATTCTCCATTGTTTTCTACAATCTTTTTCCAACTTTCTGGCAGCAGACGGATGCCTCGATCATAAAAACTGCGCGGTTTAGATTCGAAGAACGAAGATACGCTGTTTTTTAAGGCATCCAAAGAGTCAAAGTTTTTTCCATTTAAATAATTTTGCAATGACCGGAACAAGCGATAGTCAGATGGTGCGATATCAGGAGAATACGGTGGATGCGTTAGAACATCCCATTTCAGGTTCTTCAGCTTGCACAGTGTCTTTTTCGAAAAGTGTGGTCTGGCGTTGTCCTGGTGAAAGATGACTCCCTTGCGATTTGACAAAATCGGACGTTTCTCTTTGATTTCTCGATTCAAATTGGTTAAATGGCGACAGTACTTGTCCGAATCAATCGTTTCGCCAGCAGGGAGAAGCTCAAAATAGATTATGCCCTTGCAATCCCACCAAACTGAGAGCATCACCTTCATCGGGTGTAAACTGGCCTTTGGCATTGCGCCCGACACTAATCGATCCAAAAACGACTCGTTATTGAGCCGCCCGAGTAAAGAAACGGCCGCAGAAATTCGTTTAATTTTGTTCTTCTCGGTCAGCAAATGGGGCACCCATATATCGAGCTTCAAATCGAATCCCATCTTTTTTAAACGCCGAAAAGCGGTTGATCTGTCAACGTTTAGTGCTGTAGCAACTTCTTCTGTTGAAATTCGCGGGTTATTGAGCACTAAAGTACGCAAAACATCGTCATCAATGTCAGAAGGTTGACCAGAGCGTTGCTCGTCTTCAAGGTTAAATTCTCTGCGCCGAAATTTAGCAAACCATTTTTCCACAGTTGGTTTAGCTGGTGCTTGATCCTGATAAACATGTTGAATGTTTTTCACGGCTGCGGCAACGTTTATTCCCTTCCCTAAACTCTTAAAGCATAAAATGCCGTAAATGCACTTTATCGATATTCATTTTTAAAGTGATATTTAATCGAAGCAGTTTGTATGAAAACAAATGATTTTTTTTAAATGAAAGCTGAAGACGTCACCTTTCCAAGGATATATAATATGTAGGAGTAGACATTAATGACAACACGTTACGACGCTCATAACTCCATCTATTGAAACTCCAAATTAACTTATGCACGCACCTCAATATATTAATTCAAGTCCGTATAGCACTTGATTTTATCGAATTAATAATTTAGATGTTTTGTGTCTGGGAATAAAAATAAAAATTTAGACAAATCTTCTGAAACACCCAAATGGAATTGTCTGAAATAAAATGTTGGCAAAGGTGAATGAGAGAGTTCTAGAAAGCAAAACCACAAACAAAATTTGCACGGGGGATAAATTGATGGCCAAGCAGATTTAATTGAAAGGAAAACTAAAACCAACGGGATTATTTGCCTCAATCAAGTAACCATTAGTATTAATTTAAAGAGAAGAAACATTATCAATTTTGGTAATTAAGTTTTGGATAATTTTCTAGATATATGTATACGTATATTATATATTATAGACATTAAGTTTAGGGAAAGCGGTGTTGGTTTATAGTGAAACATATTAAACACAGGAATTATTTTGACGGATTATAGTGGTGCCACAAAGAGGAAATAAAATTAAAAAAAAAATTTTAATTATATTTTGGAGATTTTTTATTTATCTCTATACATATTTCAGGCTATGAACCCTTCATCAGGAGGTTTAACAAAAGACTGTCTTATATACAGGGTGGTCCCGAATTCATGGTACAAACTTAATGGTAGGTACAGGACATTGTAACAATGAGTTATTGTATAGGAATGTATAGTGTAATAAGTATATGTAATATGTATATGTATGTATAGTGTAATAGTAATATAGTGTATAATGTATGTATAATGTAT
The DNA here is from genome assembly GCA_024734495.1 of Forficula auricularia. Lineage (NCBI taxonomy): Eukaryota > Metazoa > Arthropoda > Insecta > Dermaptera > Forficulidae > Forficula > Forficula auricularia. The sequence continues at coordinate 6,489,608 of JALMQS010000117.1, forward strand.
AGCCGTTATTTCCCTGTTTACGCCTCACCGCGTCACTTGCGACTATACATTCCTATACAATAACTCATTGTTACAATGTCCTGTACCTACCATTAACGTTTGTACCATGAATTCTGGACCACCCGGTATACATACTAGCTGCAAGACCCGCCTTCGGCGGCCCTCTGTTGCCGGGGCACGCCCCCTGCCCCCTCCACCCGAAACCTGCCCCACCCGTGACCTTCACCCCGCCCCAATCCCTCCACCCACTCCACTGGGGCCCTCACCTCAAACTCTTTCTCCACCCTGCACCACCAACCTTGCACTCCGGGCCCCACCCACACGCACCACCCCCTGGACCCCCACACCTACTATGCCCTCCGACTCCACCCCCTTCACCCTACTCCGTCTTACTCCCTCACCCCATACCCTAACCCACCTCCGCACCCGTACCATTACTCTACCCCCGCACCCAGTTTTTGCATTTCTAATCTTCTAGTGACCCACAGATTATGTATATAAAATTTGGTTAAGTTGGCTCTAAGGGTAAGAATTTTCATTTTTTGACCCCCCCCCCCATTTTGGGTCTTTAGTTTTTCCATTTCTATCCTTCTAGTGACCCACAGATTATGTATACAAAATTTGGTTGAGTTTGGTCCAAGAGCAAGAATTTTCATATTTTGACCTACCTCCCTTTTATGTGGTTTTGGGGGAAATTCTTTTAAACAAAAGTTGTTAGAAATCACATCCCCTACAACTTTGCTCATAATAAAATTTGCCGTAGAGTTAATAGTTTAGGAGTTATTTGATAATTTTCATTCGTGCGCCCCCCCCCCCCCCCAAACCCCCTTTTGGGGTCAAAATATCAAAACGTTATATAGCTAAAAACGTAAGTTAGAAGACATCTGATGCAAATATGAAATTTCATAATAATCCCTTCAGCCGTTTTTACGTGAATCGTGAGCAACTTTTCGCGGAACCCACGGAAACATACAGAGCAGACAGGAATTTTGTTGAGGGTGTTTTTGTTCATAACTTTGCTTGAAACGTGTGCAACCAAAATTTGGCGTGATTTGGACCAATGTACAGACAAAACCTTAATTTTATATATACCTATAGATGTATAGAGATAAATAAAAAATCTCCAAAATATAATTTAAAAAAAAAAAATTAATTTTTTTTATTTTATTTCCACTTTGTGAAACACAATTATAATCCGTGAAATAATTCCTGTGTAGACATTAAATGTTCCCGAAATCAAAAAAAGCAAGTCTCTCTGATCTGGGTTTGTATATTTAAATAATTTAACACTTGAAATAGGGGAAGAAACGTCATATATATTTCTAAAAAAAGAATTCATTTTTTTAATCACAATGGCTTGTAGAATCAAAATATCGTATATTTGCATCTCTAGATCCAGGTAAGCTTCATAAAATGTATTAGATTTTATTGTATCTTTTTTCTATTTGATTTATTCAACAATTTAATAATACCTTTATTATTAGTCAGGTTCATTATAAAAAATAATACATGTAAAGCTATAAAAATAAAATAATATCGACATTTATTCCTTTACCCTCTCCAAGTATAATTAACATAAAAATCATTTTATTCAATTTATCGAAAATACTCTTATTCGATTTACACGTTTCATATAAAAATAAAATTATTCGATTAGGTATTTATCTTCAATTAATATATACTTATATATACCTATATATTTTTTAAAATTTATAAAGAATATAAATAATAGTTATGAAAAAATATCTATGTATTCTTTCATATATGAGAAAATAGAAAATTCGTTTTTCTTTTCTACATAAATATTAAATATAATTTTAGACGATATAAATATAATTAAAATTTGTTTTTAAATTAAATAAAAAATTACGTAAGTTGAATACATTTAATATTATTTTTTAATAAAATTCTTCCAAAAAATTTGGGATGTCAATAAAAAAATGTTTAAAATTAAAGAAGATAATAATAATAATAATAATAATTAAAATACCTAAATTTCTAAAAGCATCATTTAAATCCTTTAATAGTAATTTTGGATTGAAACCATTCAATATCAGATGACGGTTGTAATGTATTTGAAGGAGTATCGGAGGATGAAGGATTGGAACATAAAGCATCGGGTGGATTTGAATCTGACAAAACAAAATTTGTTTTTCTTGGTGATACTACTTCATTTTTAGACATCGTTTCATCAGGATAATCTATATTAATGATAGCCTGACGACATTTTTTTGATAATGTAAAACGCTCTTTAGGTAAAAAGAAATCGGATTTGAATCCATTGATTACTTTGATAAATAAATAAATATTTGTTAAACCAATTTGATGATTCAAAAGTTTATCAAGATCTTGTGATTCTAGAAGTGATCTGCAAAATAAAATAACAATTATTTATAAAACAAAAAACAGCACATGCTTCCATAAAAACTTTTGAGATATACCTTAATACAGTAAAATATATTTTCGTAAGAGAAGAACCACCTAAAGATTGAATAGCTTCAGGAACTGGAATCCTTAAAATATCTTTTGGGCTATAAATTGTAGTCCCAAGGAGAAGAACCACTTCTTCAACATTATTCTTTTCTAATTCCTCTTCAAGTTCCTTAAATTAATAAAAAAATTCATATAATCTATTATGTCATATTATAAAAGAAATAATTATTGCAATTTTTTAAATTCTATGCCATTTATCAAAATGTAATATAATACAAAAAGTAAAGAGCAAAGACTGGGCTCATATGGAGTCTTAAAATGAAACAGCTTGCGGAACATTTGTAGGTTGTAAGGTGATTTTATGAGAACATCGTGGTTTTTGAATTATAAACATTTTCCTAAATAGTTTTTAAGGAATTTGGTGTTGGTACTTGGTGAAACATTTTTTAAAATTATTGGATAAAAAATACTTGGTAGGTTTCACATTAAGATATAAAGATATATGAGATTAAAGACTCTTCAAAAATAAATTCGTTTTATTTTTATATCTTAATGTGAAACCTACCAAGTATTTTTTATCCAATAATTTTCCTTATATCAGTAATCAGAAAAAGTTACTTTGTACAAATAAGTGTTCTTAATATAAGGGTTTCGAGATCTTTGATGAGATTCAGAGTATAAAATTAAAAAAATGGTTGCCTGTAAAGTCGGTATACGGGCGAAAGTTTTACGTGACAACGACTTTGAGTGGTAAAATAATTTTAATGTGAATATTCATTCGTATAGTAGGAAGAAGGATGAAATAATAGTAACAATTTAAAACATTTATTTATACAAAGAATTATATTTAAAACATTAATTTATACAAAGAATCTCGCACTGAATTTCATATTAACAAAATTTTATTTTTACCTTTACACATACATACGTATTTATATACAAATATACATACAATAACTTGCAATACATTTGCGTACAATGAAACAGCGTTTACTACAACTTAACTTGTTCCTATCTGAGTGATTTTGTTGAGGATAGGGCGATGATAGGAGAAATATGAAATGAAAGGAAGTGTTTCTGCTGTAATGTGCCTAGAAAATGTCAAGTCAATGGTTGTTCCTTTTAACGTAGTAGACTTAGACATATCTGATACGCAATCAAGATTAAACGTATCTTTAATGAATTTGAGAAACTTGTCATCAGACTTCACGTTTTGGTTGAAGTCACCGCATAGAAGAATCGGCATATTAGGATCAACTTGCAGGAACGGTGGCACGTACTGGCTGTTATGCACGTATGGAAGAAGTGCCTGGTGTAGCAACATTCCGATGTGTGCCTTTCACTTTTTATGTCTGTCTCTCTCGCTCTTAGGCGGGCTAACCATGCCCGAGTGGAAGGGACGCGTGCCTCTCACTCGCTCTCATTGTGAGCGCATAACGTGAGCGGAGCGTAACGCAGTTTCTTGAAGTGTCACCCGGCAAACCAATTTATAAGACGTTGTCACGTCAAAAAAATCGAAACAAGAATAGTGCATGACGAGTAATTGCTGCCCTGATTACAGAAAATGAGTGAGTTCAAAACATATGTTAATATGAAAAAACTATAATCGAGTATTAACTCTCTCTACCGGCCTCCGTCTTTCCGGACCCTTATAACCTTTAAAATAAGGGTGCACAAACACCTATGCCCTCCACCCTTTCTATTGATCTATTCCTCCTTCCCTTGGGTAATGCAAGGGCCTTTCGATATCCATAAGGGCTAAATCTTTATAGTGCGTCCCTTCTTGCATTCGGATCCATAGAAAAAAAACAAAAAAAAATAAAAGTGAGTTAACCTAAAATATAAAAGTGAGCTCCGTATATATGTTCATATGTCATTTTCCCCTTGAAATAGCCCCATAAATACATATGCTATGACGATCCAGTTTTATAACTAAATCAAACTCAAGACAAGACAAAGTTTTAACAAATTAAGATATGTTATTTTCTTCTTCTTCCGGATTTAAACGCCTGGCGACGCTTCTCCGTTCCCAGTTTCCATGTTTCACGGTCCCAGACATCCACAATCTCGAGATTTCTGGAACTCATAGCCTCGTTCATCTCGTCCATCCAAGAGCGCCTGGGTCGACCTCTTTTTCGTCTTTCGGGGGGGGGGTTCCATTCTAAAGCCTTTTTTGGGATTCGTTCTTCGTCCATTCTTTTTACATGTACAAATCAAACTAGTTGTTTTTTTGGATTTCGTCAATAAGATACCCGTCCATGTTCATTCGTTTTCTTATCTCTTCGTTTCGAACTCTATCAGTTCTCGCCAACCCACAACTTCTTCTTAGGAAATCCATTTCAGTGGCTAAAAGTCGGCCTCAGTTTCTAACTCCGATATCCCATACCTCTGCCCCATAGGTAGTAACACTACGAACGAGACTGGTATAAATTTTTATTTTTATGGATCTCCTAATCGTTGTGTCCCATAAAACTGAGTGCAAGGCCCTTGTAATCTTTTTACCCTTTATAATCCTTTGGTTTACTTCCATGCGGCTATTTCCATCTTTATTAAATACTAGCTTCAAGGCCCGCCTTCGGAAGTTTTCAAGACGACGTCGAAGGGAATGGAATGAGCAGATAAGTCTAGGCCAGGGGACGGCAACCTGCGGCTCGCGAGCGGCATTCGGCTTTTTCGATGTCAAGATGCGGCTGGCTCTCCAGTTCCATGCGCAAATATTAATAATTATATTCAAACGCCTCCCACTCGATCGCGAACCCAAAGGTCGAAAATAGTTTTTCTTCTTCACTCTAGGGCGCAATGAGGCCGCGTCGAAAGACAATTATAAATTAAATTAAATTAGGGAACGAAGAAAAGATTTTTATATTATAGACAAAAGGATCAGCCGGGATTCAAACCCGAGATCTTCGCATGTGCGCTGCGATGCCTTTATAAGAGCCTTAGCTCTTATCCTCTCGGCCACCGATCCCTGAACCCAAGCTGATACTTAATGTCTATATGAATTTGGAATTTCATTTTTATTTAATCTTTTAATCTCTTCCTCGTTCATTTTTCGCAGCTCTGTAGTTGGCTTGACTAATTAAACTATATCCAAACGCCTCCCACTCGATCGCGAACTCAAAGGTCGAAAATAATTTTTCTTCTTCACTCTAGGACGCAGACATTAGGTATCAGCTTGGGTTCAGGGATCGGTGACCGAGAGGATAAGAGCTAAACCTCTTATAAAAGCATCGCAGCGCACATGCGAAGATCCCGGGTTCGAATCCCGGCTGATCCTTTTGTCTATGATATAAAAATCTTTTCTCCGTTCGCTAATTTAATTAATAATTATATTATTTTATTTTCAAAACTCATCAAAAATGTTATACAGCAAAAAAAATATATACTGCAAACAGGATAAAAACACTCAACAGAGAACAGTGAGAATAGGTGGAGTAGAGAGTAGACGGGCAGGTGACAGGCACTTGGGCACCAAGCCCACAGCCGTGTTGTGGCCAGCCCAGGGGCACTGTGCCCGTGACGAGGGCTCCATGCCTGCCACTGCCGACTGCCGCCGTCACTAGTCACTACTACCAGACTACCACTCAGTTAATGGTTAAAGGTAATGCGGTAAATTACTTCATTTCGAAAATCTGAAGCAATATCGCGATGAAACCAATCCAACTATTGACACGAATTATTTCAGCATGGCTATAAACAAAATGAAGGATGGATTCTTTGAGCAATTCAAAACAAACGCAAGTACTCTGGCGTTCATAGTAAATCCTCTCAACACAAATACAAATGAGATCAACATTGAGCCATTTGGAATTGATCCTGGTTCGCATTCAATTGCTGGATTTGAAAACCAAACACTTGTGGAGTAGCAAGTTCACAGAACTCAAGAGCAAGTTAGAAGAGTTGGAGGTCCAGAAAAGCATGCACGTCACGCTGCACAAGTGGACATCTCTAAAGTTGAGGCACTTATATTTGACGCATGAAATAGTCTTCCAGAATGCTACAATGAGGTGAAGAAGTTGGCATTTGGAGTGGTGACAATCTTCGGGTCAACATATTCGTACGAGCAAGCGTTCTCTTGTATGAATATAATAAAAAGTAAAATAAGAAGCCAACTAACAAATAAAAATCTAGAGGCGTGCATGAAACTGAAAACAACAAGTTATGAGCCAGATTTAACCAAACTTTCAAAAGGCATGAAAGGCCAATGCTCCCATTGATGTAACTATCTATTATTCAATAATTATAGTTATATTATTTGATTACTAATTTTATTATTCTAGCAGAGCTAGCTAAAATACTTTAATATGTTTTGTGCGAAACATTTGTATGTTTTTATATGAATAAATATTATTTCATATTTAAAGCTATTTATTTTAAATCAAAAATCAAATTTATATATCTAATCCTAATCAAATACCATAATATTGAAACAAAAATGTTAGTGCTTTTTAAAAACTGGGAAATTTGGTAAATTGCAACTTTTGGCTCTTCAGTCTCAAAAGGTTGATGACCCCTGGTCTAGGCTGGTTAATGATCATGGACGTTCTTCCAGCAAAAGAAATCAAGTGCAATATCCTAAAAGATGGGTAAAGAGCTAAAAATAGAAGAAATAAAAGCTTAAGCCATGTGATGAATAACTTAAATGAATTTCTTGAAGTGCCTATAATAGAATTGTATTAAAAGTGTTTAGAAAAGAAATAAGGATAGGTATTTGGAGGCATTTAGCATCAAAACAGGACTACGACAAGGAGATGAAATATCACCCCTGCTTTTCAACCTTATTCTGGAAAAAGTTATAATAGATGAAGGGAGAGCAGGTATACCACTGAATGGTCTGCATATGCAGATGATATTGCCATAGGTTTGGTGGACATGCATGATAAAATCAAATGCATTGGCCTAAGAGTTGGACTTAAAATAACTGCTGAAAAGACCAAAGCAATTAAAGTGTCAAGACATAGCAACAACAATAGCTTGAGATGTGAGGATACCAGTTAAGAGTATGCTGATAATTTTGCTTATTTGGGGACTCTTATAACAATAAAGAATGAAGTAGGCAGGGAAACTCAGACTCGAATAATGAAAACCGTTGTGCGGCAGCCTTAAATACCCTGCTCAAAAATAAAATTCTCTCAAGAAAACTTAAAATTAAAATCTACAACGCCATTATTCGACCGGAGGTGCTCTATGGGTGTGAGACATGGACCATGACCCTATCTGATCAGAAAAATCTAATGTCCTTCGAAAACAAGATCTTGAAGAGAATAAGCGGAATGATTAGTGTTAGTGTTACCGGCGAATGGAGGTTTAGAAGTGCAAGGGAAGTGAGAGAATTAACAGGGCAGCCTTACATCACGAGCTGTATAAGATCACGAAGGCTGGCTTGGGTGGGACATGTGGTGCGTGCTGATGAAGATCGAGCTATCAGCAAGATTTCCGAAGCAAAACCGATAGGAAGAATACCACCAGGTAGACCACGGCAAAGATGGATGGACAATATAACCAGAGATCTTGAAGAGTTGGGTGCTCAAGGAAATTGGAACTCTATAGCACGGGATAGGACAAAGAGGCGAGGCATTATAGAGGAGGCTAAAACATTGGAAATGTTGTTCGGCCACAGGAAGTAAGTAAGAAAAGAAATAATTTGTTATATATTTATTCATATATAAAATATGAATTTTTGCAAATAAGGATTTTTCAATTACATCTACCAAATAAAATTAAATGGTCCCTTAAAAATGATCCTGAATTAAAGAAAAAGGAAAGATAAATTACCTTAAAAACTTGTTCGAATTGTTGATATGTTTGCTTAATTTTTGACATTTTATGCCGCTCTCGTATTCCATTTTGTTCCTTTAATAGAAAAAATAGATTAATTTGTTAAAGAGAAATAAATATTAAATTGATTAAATGTCCTGGATTTTTACATTTTCAGAAGCAGATAATTTCTTAAAATGTTCATAAGAGTATGGTATTTGTTGTTTTTCATATATGAAATATTTTATAATTGTTATTATTAATTGAGAGCGAGCTGATATGTTTAAAATATTTGAAAGTAACGAAGTGATTTGAACTGGTTCCATTTGCTTTTTATGATCAAACATTATACAATTTTAATAAATTATTTCATTAGCCCAATTGTAAAAGGTAATTAGGTTTATTAAAACAGTATTAAATAACATAAAATAATCGAAAGAAACAAAATATTAAAACTTTTAATAATCAAAAAGCATGGAAAGAAAGGAATTTGTGTGATTGAAGAATTTCAATTCTCAAAACAAAAAAACAAATTAGTGCTCAATTTGACTTCTCAAGTTTTAAATTATAATTTTAAAATCTATATAATTTTTCAATTAAAAAATGATTTTTTTTTATTTACGTTAATATTCATTTATAAATTTGATTTAATTCAACGTTTATTGAAATATTATTTTGACTAAACTAGTAACCCAACCTCGATTGATTGCAAATGGCGTCTGCTCAAATATCACATTGACATTTGTCATTTGCCTGCGAATGGCTAAAATATATCCATTTCTTTCAACACGAGGGCGTTTTAAACATTCACCCCAATCGTTTTATATTACCGAAACCATGGCTGATGATGGATTTGATGAAGATCTTTCAGTTTCTGTTGTCGATGTTTATGATCTAGCCTCTGAAATAGGAAAAGAATTCGAGAAATTAATCGATCATTTCGGAACCGATTCTGTCACTAGCCTTATGCCCAAGGTAAATAATTATTAGTTATATTTGTAACATTATATAATTTTTAGATCTCTATTTCCATGTCTATATAAATTGGAAGAAAGTTATGGATTATTATTTTAATATATTGAATTTATATTTAATATATTCATAATGGACATACATGACTCACAATCACAAGAGTTATTAAAATTAGAGTTTGAAATTTAATAAACAAAGAGAAAACATATAATTCATTATAATTAATAAGTTGTTGTAGGGAAATAAGGACAATAGCTTATGCAAGTATTTTTTATTTTACGTCCAACTTTTCGTCAACTTCGTTGACTTCCTCAGGGCTCAAACAATAAATTAATTTCTTTGCATATTTGTCATTTTATAAATATTCATTCTTAGCAAACACATATACGCACAAATTGAAAATATTTCCTATTTAAATAGGAACTTTAATTATAATTAACGGCCACGAAATCCTAAAACTTAACCTTTAATACGGGTTTCACGCATACATTTTTATAGAAACATGTTTATTTTTTAAATAAACCCACTTATTTTTTTATTTTTAATTGAATTTTTAGATTTATTCTTATCAATCTGTGCCTATATGTGTTTGCTAAGAATGAATATTTATAAAATGACAAATATGCAAAGAAATTAATTTATTTGAGCTCCTGAGGAAGTCAACAAAGTTGACGAAACGTTGGCATAAAATAAAAATACTTCCATAAGCTATTGTCCTTATATCCCTACAACAACTTATTAATTTAATTGATGGACATAAATAATCAAAATAATTCATTATAATAAAATTAATATTTAAAAAATTTAAACTATAATTTTATTAAAAATTTCGTGAGTACCTACCTTAGATAGATTGTATCTAACTACAAAAAATTTATTTCACTGGTGGCTCAAAAAATAAATCTGAATTGACCGAAATACTATCCAGCTCACCTCAATAATTACTGCCACGCTCACGAAATTCTTATATAAAATTTCGAAGAGAGGCGAATAGCCCGAAATATATTGAGTTTTTAAAATTTTGTTTTATTTTTTTATCTGTGAAACACCCCAAAAAACCTTTAACTTTAATTATAATTAACGGCCACGAAATCCTAAAACTTAACCTTAATACGGGTTTCACGCATACATTTTTATAGAAACATGTTTATTTTTTAAATAAACCCACTTATTTTTTTTCTTTTAAATTGAATTTTTAGATTTATTCTCATCAATACATATTAATAAAATTTAAAGAAAAGAATAAGATTCAGTCCCTTTGCAAATAATTAATATACTCATCATGAATCTCTGTTTTCTTTAGAAATAAAAGCAATACTTACTAAATAAATTTATCTTAAAAAGGAACAATAAATAAAAACATAAAAAAATAAATAAATACATTTAACTCAAGATTCACAATAACCATTACCCCTTTCCTTTAAAAAAGTTGCGTAACCTACGTTCAATGTGGTTAACAACTTTGATTAAAAATAAATAACATTTTTTCTAATGTTCGTAATGTCTTTAGTAAAATCTATTCTTTCAAATTTTAATTGAAAAGTTTTTGTTTTGCCCAGTTTAGCAGAGTTGTTGATTCACAAAGAGAAATAAAGAGGTTGTCCTCTGCTTGATGCGGATAAACATGCACACACACATATATATATATATATATATTATTTATTTGTTTTATTTGTTTGAGACTATAGTTTCGAAGACTTGGTCTTCATCATCAGTCTTTTTTTAATTATAAATATTATTCATGGAGTCAATACCGTATGGAAATTGAAAATTTTCGATCTTTACTTAGCTAGGAGCCAGTTAAAATTACCAGACCAAGTCTTCGAAACTATAGTCTCAAACAAATAAATAATATATATATATACAGATATATAATTTCGATATATATGTGTGTATGTTTATTAGCATCAAGCAGAGGACAACCTCTTTGTTTCCCTTTAAAATTTTGTCCCGGCCTGGGCTCGATCTTGAATTGCCACTAACCAACCACTACGCTACTGGCTCCTCTATTCCAAATAATTTCTTATATTATTTAATTTTTATTAATAATTATTTAATTCTTATTTAAGGTTATTGGAGCTTTGGAACAATTGGAAGCTTTAGCTACACGGAACGAACGAGAAAATACTATCGTAGAAGAATTACGTTCAAGAATAGTGCAATTAGAAACAGAGAAAGTTGAAAAAGCCGAGGATCGACAGCGATTTGAAAAGGTCTTATTTGCAAGCAGCTTCCAGGCCTTTTCATTCTGATCTTTTAGTTTTCTTCTTATTTTCAAGACATTTCTTCATTTATTTGATTTAAATTGTAAATAAGATTATAATATTTGTTTGATAAACGTTAATATAAAGATTACTTAAAGCTATTCCAAATCACATTTGAAATAAATTTATATTTTTGTCTTGAATCGATTTTTAATAAAATATGTTTGGTAAAATAATAAATAATTGAGGGAAAAAATGAAAAAAAAATTTACTCGGAACGATCTCTGGTTAGAGTCGCCCTAGTATTAAATAAAAAAATGAAAATAAAAACATTATTCATTTATTATATTTAAATTTGATTATTTTGAGAAAAATTGAATTCCTGATTAGTTTTGACAAATAAATTGGAGAAAAAAAGGGCAAACTTTTTCAAGAGTCGATACGCTTAAACTTAAATGTATCAAAACATTGACACTTATCAATAGAATCATAAAAAAAAATATTTTTACATTTTTGAACCAGAAGCTCTGAAGCTAAAACGCCAAAAATCCAATCAGTTTTCCTGATTGAAAATATCAACATTTTACGTCTAGAATGAAATTTCTACGACTTTCCGTTTTTTATTTATTAAAGGTTTCGGAATCCACTCAGACACAAAGACAAAAAAAAATTCAAACATTTTAAAACATAATGAGAAAAAAAAATATTTTGGAGTGAATTCACTACTTGGGCCGAGTTCGTCTGCCCTGAGATCGTGCCGAGTAATTAATTTTTAACTAATATACCTTTAAAATTGTATGGGAAATTTTCCAGTTATAAGTAATTAATTAGAATTTGCTATTAAGTACTTGACATTTCTGGTCTTATTTTAATAGCCTTTTGATTTGATAGATGTAGAAAGAATCACCCATTCAATCGCATTTCTATATCGTAAAAGATCTGAAATGTCGGGTATTTAATAAATAAATTTTACAACCTAGATTATCCAACCAAAATCTTCCAAATCATATAAATAGTTATTTTACAAATCATTTGCACAAAGATTTAATTTTATACTATACTTTTATACTTACTTCCCTTTATGAAGGTACATTTCAAAGAAAATTCAAAAACTGTTTCAAGACAAAAATACTTTTTATATCATTTGAACATCAAAGCTTCAAAATAAAAATTAATGTAGGATATTTTTGTTGATTTTATCTTTTTTCCTATCAAATTAAAATGACCTTTTCTAATACTTTTTTATTAAATGTCATCTTGGCCTTTTGGTTATTTAACCTATATACTTATATTTTTTTTCTCAGGAATTAGAACAAATTGAAGATAATTGGCGCGAAGAGAGTCGTGAATTAGTTGCTTTAGTTACCAAATTACAAGATGAGAATAGAAAACTGGTTGAACGTCGAGATGCGGAAGCGGCTCAAGCTTCAGGACATAGCATGGAAGGTCAGCTTTACATTTCTTTTATATATCTATATCTTTAAATGTATTTATATTATATATATCTATATCATTTTAGATTTGAGTCCTTTAATCTCCGATAGAGAAATGATATCCTCTTTACAACGATTAAAAGGAATCATTGAGCAACAAAGAGAACAAATCAGGCAACGGGATAGGGATATGACTGCTAAAAGTGCTGAGATTGAAAATGTACAAAATGTCTTTTAAAATCACTATAAATTTCCAAAATTATTATATTAATTTAATAAACATTATATCTTTTTTTAGTTGACTTCCCAAGTAGAAAGACTAACATGTATAGGAAAAGATCTTCGCCGAAAACACCGTACAGCCTCTAACCAAGTTCGGACTTTGATTGAGGAAAGAGCTGATTTTCTTGCACAAATGCAAGACCAGCAAAGACATCTAGCACAATTAAAACAACGTCTTGGACTTGCTCATAAAGAAAATGAAGATTTAGCTAAAGCACAGGTTTGAAATATCAATTTATTAATTCGAAATTATTAATTTAAAAAAAAACGAATATACCGGGTGAGTTTTTTATCTTGAGACAGTCTTATAACTCAAAAACAGTGCATTATGTGAAAAAAGTTTCAAATAAAAGTTTATTTAAATCAGGGGGGACTAAACTACGCTATTGTTTGTCCACCTAGAACAAGCTTTCTGTAATAGTTGGCAATTAAATGAAACACGTTATTTATTTGAATCACAGGTTTATTCACTCGTGTCCTATATCAAGCTGCCCGCGCTGGTTCAGGGCAGACCTCAGCTCTCTCCACATGTCTGTCCTTGCGCATGCGCATATATTACATCTTCTCTCTTTTTTTTTTTTCCTTATACAATGTAATACCCATATAATATAATTATTGTTACAATTTAAACATTGCTTATTTACAATATATACAATTTAATACCACTAGCTCATCGAAGAAATGTCTCCGCCCTTTCCCTTTTCTATAGATACTATCACGGCAGGTGCTCTGATGAGATAAAATCAATAATTCCCCCAAAGCATGCTTTGCACGCAGCACACGTTTTGCCGACTCCCAACACTCTTTCGCGGTCAAATTAGAAAAGTGCCGGACCACTTCATTCGCGAATTCATATATCCCCATGACTTCAAGGAACTGGAACTCTCTCCCAGCCTCTATCTTTCCCAGCACCTATGATCTTCAAACCTTCAAAACCAGGGTGCATAGACACCTACGTCTACACCCTCTCACTTAAACAACTTTCCCTTCTCTTCGGTAATGCAAGGGTCTTTCGAGATCCATAGGGGCTACATCTTTACTGGTGCACCCCTTCTTGCATTCGATTGCATTAAAAAAAAAACTATGAAATATAGTTACAATTTTATTTACTTATTAATAACAACATTTAACAAAACTTCCAAAAATAAATTTTTCGTAATGCTATTGGCATAGAACTTAATTTACCAAAAAAATTATATAATTTCAATTAATATACCTTATTAATTACCAATTAACATCGATCACTTTATATATTCTAAGCGTTCAGGTGGATTTACCACCCTTCCACTCCTGGTTATTACTTTCTCAGTAACCTTGACTGGAGATTTATAATCAGAATTATCAAACTCCTTCACTTTATCCTCGTCCTCTATTAAAGCGTATGGGACGTCTATGGCCCTACTTAATTTTTTTAAGTCTATTCTATTTCTTCTAAATAAAAATCCTCGATCATCCTTTATTATATACGACCTAGGAGCAGAATGCAATTCAACTACCTTTCCTGGTAACCAGCATTTTCTTCTATGATTCCAAACGCCAACTGGATCATTTATTTTGATCTCCGGTAATGGCTTGGTATTTCTATTGAAATAAAATTTTTGCTTATTCATTTTTTCATTCAGTTTTTCTTTAACATCCAGTAATTTAGGTTTAAGCAACTGTTCACAAATGGGTACCTTTGTTTTTAACATTCTATTAAAAAACAGCTCTGCGGGAGAAAAACCTAATTGTTTCAATGGACTATTTCTATATTGCATTATGCTTACAAACATATCTTTACCCTCTTCCACTGATTTTTTTACAATGTTCTTAGCAATTTCAACGCCCTTTTCTGCTAAACCATTCGATCTCGGATAATTTGGACTCCTGAATATAAAATCAAAATTCCACTCCTTAGCGAAATCTTTCAACAACGAGCTATTAAAAGGTACATTATCACTCAAAACAATGTCTGGCACTCCATATTTTGAAAAAATTGATTTAAACTTCATGATCAGTTCACTAGCAGATTTATCTTTCAATAACACTAACTCGAGCCAATTTGAATATGCATCATACAATACCAGATATGAATGATTGTAGATGGAAAAAATGTCGCAGCCAACTCTTTGCCAAGGCCTATCAGGCAATGGATACGGCCTAAGTGGCTCATTACTATTTTTTCTTGAAAATTTTTCACAAATTCTACATTTCCCTATATATCTTTCAATATCTTTATAAATTCCTGGCCAATACAACAGCTGACGTGCTCTATTTTTCGTTTTTTCCATTCCAACATGGCCTTCATGTAATAGCATCAAGACTTTTTCCCTCAAATTTTTTGGAACGACTACTTTAAGTCCTAAAAATACAAGCCCTTGTGTCACTGACAACTCATTCCTGCATTTCCAATAGACTGATAAATATGAAGGGATTTTTTTCTTATCTGATGGCCAACCTTCTTCCAAATATTTTATTAATTCACAGAGCTCCTTATCATTAATAGTTTCCTTCTTAAATTCTATTTTTCTTTCTTCTGACATTGCCATTTGTGTTACTAATGAATTAATACTTAATTCAATTTCCTCACTCCAGTCACTATTTTCTTCTCCTAATGAAGCCCTCGACAGTGTGTCTGCCACTACTATGTCTGTCCCTTTTTCATATTTTAGCGTTAGATTATAGGGGATTATTTTCATCAGCATCCTTTGCAACCTAGGAGTTAATTTTTCTAAATTTTTTAAGCATAAATTAATTAAAGGTTTGTGATCTGTATTTATTAAAATATTTTTATGACCATAAATAAACGTATGAAATTTTTGACAAGCAAAAACTACCCCTAAAAATTCTTTCTCGATCTGAGCATATCGTTGCTCACTCTTGCTTAAACTTCTTGATATAAAAGCAATTGGTTTGTTATTTTGGAATAAACACGCCCCTAGTCCATTTTGGGAAGCATCTGTTTGTATTACCACCGGTTCTTTTGGATTAAAAATCCCCAGCACTGGCGCCTTAATAATCAGTTCTTTTAATTCTTCAAATGAATTTTCACATTCTTTAGTCCATGCATATTTAGCCTTATCCCTAGTAAGTTCTCTAAGGGGAGCTGTTACAGCTGACAAATTTGGAATATATTTAGAGAGATATTTTGCCATTCCCAATAGTCTAAGTACTTCATTTTTATCTTTAGGCTCTGGGAAATGTGTAATTGCACTAACATAATCCTTATCTGTTGACACTCCTTCACAAGAAAATATTTGACCCATAAACTTGACTTGTTGTTTTTTATATTGAATTTTATCTGGATTAAATTTAATATTATTTTTCAGCGCCACGTTTAACACAGCTTTTACTCTTTCATCATGTTCTTTTTCTGTATTCCCTGTAATTATAATATCGTCAAAATACACATTGACTCCCGGAATATCTCCAAAAAGATCATAATTTAATTTTTGGAATACTTCACAACAGCTAGTTAATCCAAACGGCAATCTTAAAAATTGATACCTCCCAAACGGAGATGTAAAGGTACACAAATCAGAACTTTCTTCATCTATCGGAATTTGGAGATATCCATCTTTCATGTCCAACACCGTAAAAAATTTATTTTTTCCCAATTTAATCGCAATATCATCAATCGTTGGAATTAAATAATGCTCTCTCCGAATTGCTTTATTTATATCTCTACTATCAATGCATAATCTTAAGTCCCCATTGACCTTTTCTATTATTACTAATGGATTTAACCATTCTGTTGGCTTAGTCACTTTTCTAATAACTTCCATTTTTTCCAACTCATTTAATTTATTTTTAAGCCTTTCGTGCAAAGCTAACGGAACTCTTCGAATGGGATGAATTTTCGGAACAATCGATTTATCTACAGTGATATGATGTATCTGAGGAAACTTTCCTAATCCTTTGAAAACATCACTATAATAAGTCTTAAGGTCTTCCAACGTTTTAAAATGATCTAAATTAACGCTATCTGTTCTTTTTATCAAACCTAACTCTACACAAGCTTCCAGACCCAAAAGAGGGGTCTCTAAACTTTCAATCACAACGAATCGTACTACACATTTATTAGACTGAGATTCACAAATTAAATCAACCTCACCCATAGGTTTCCACTTAAATTTTGAATTTCCATATGAGTGCAAAGATACGTTAGTATTTTTTATAACATTTTTAGATAACTTTAATTTTTCAAAAATATGTATCGGTAAACACGACACTTCCGCTCCAGAATCCAACTTAAATTCTATTTCACAATTATTATTAACTAAAATAATTTTCCTCCACACTTTGTCTCTCGAATAACGCTTATCATTAAATGTTTCCTTATTATTTAAAATAGTGTCTATAAAATAATCCTTATTATTTTTTTCTAAATTACACTCCACTATGTCTACCTTTTCCCCACATACCCGCGAGAAATGCCCTTTTCCATCACACTTCCAACACTTACTATTAAATGCTGGACACTTCCGGAATTCACAATAAGAGCCGCATCTCCAGCAGCTGTTTCTCTTCCTTCCTTGGCCGTTCCGATCGGTAGTTGTAGAGGCGCCCCTATTTCTTGACTCTTGACTAGTTGACTTTGTCCTTTTATAACCCGGAAGATTGGATTGAAAACTACTGCATAATTCTACCACCTCCTCTTCTTGATTTGTTATTTTCTTTAAATGCACTTTCGTAGACTCAATCGATTTGCTGAGCCTAATGGCGTCCTCAAGAGACAATTTCGACTCTCGAAGAAGCCTTTCTTGGATTTGCTTATCCCGTACACCCAAAACCAGTCTATCTCTAACCATCTCCTCCGGTTTATCGAAGTCACACGATTTCACTTTTGTCTTTAAAGTTAAAATAAATGCATCTATACTCTGCCCCACTTCTTGTACAATACTATTAAATTCAAATCGTTCGAAAATTACGTTTTCTTTAGGCGCACAATATTCCTCAAATAATTGGAGCACAACTTTGTATTTATCTTCTTGGTCCTTTTTTATTTTGAATGTATTATACAACTCCAAACCTTCGTCTCCAATACAATTGAGGAATATAGCCAATTTTTTTCTTCCGTTCGCGTCTTCTTTATCACTGGCTTCTAAAAAAATTTCGAACTTTTGTTTGAATTTGTTCCAATTGGAGGCAATGTTCCCTTCTAAACTCAAGGGAGCCGGCGGCTTGAACATCTCTCTATCCATTTTTAACACCTGACACCATGTAATAGTTGGCAATTAAATGAAACACGTTATTTATTTGAATCACAGGTTTATTCACTCGTGTCCTATATCAAGCTGCTCGCCTGGTTCAGGGCAGACCTCAGCTCTCTCCACATGTCTGTCCTTGCGCATGCGCATATATTACACTCTTCAAGGGTATTTCGAGATCAACTTCTGTTTTTTAAATGGAAACCTACATGTTTCTGTACATATTCTGAATCTAGAAAAAAACTGAACAACTTTTGTTAGAACTATTTTTTTATACGACATCAAATTATAAAAAATATTAAATCAATTAGATCTCAAAAAATCTTAATAATTATTTTTAACAATTATTCAACTTAATTATCAAATAATAATGATTAAATAATTAATTATTAAATAAATATTTATTAAATCGAAAAGTCCCAACAATGAAAATAAGTGTTTATAATGATATTAAAACTTCGTTATACACAGATTTAAGAGATTATTTTCTTGAAAAGTTTTTGTTTTGCCGAGAGTAGCAGAGTTGTTAATTCACAAAGAGAAACAAAGAGGTTATCCTCTGCTTGATGCAAATAAACATACACACATATATATCGAGATGATATATCTGTATATATATTATTTATTTGTTTCAGACTATCCATACGATATTGACTCCATGAAAAACATTTATAATTAAAAAAAGACTGATGATGAAGACCAAGTCTTCGAAACTATAGTCTCAAACAAATAAATAATATATATACAGATATATCATCTCGATATATATGTGTGTATGTTTATTTGCATCAAGCAGAGGACAACCTCTTTGTTTCACTTTGTGAGATTATTTTCTACTTAACAGAACTATTTAAAATTCTTGAGTTTAAAAAAAGTATTTCTCGTATCAATCCAGTAGATAGTTATATTGTATTACCATAATAAAAATGGAGCATTTTTGTTGAAGATAGAATTGAAATGGTCTTATTTTATGCTGTGAATGTAGATGAAGTGTTTTGGGGCTCCCATTGAAATGGATGCCGAGCGTTTTCCTGAAAGGAATACACCCTCCCAAGCTTCATTTCATCGTGTTGTAAATCTGTTAAAAAAAACAAGAAATGTAAAGGCTAGGAAGAAACTGAAACAGACCAAAATAACGAAATTGGAAGTGGAATTCATCCATAAGACTTGCAATACACTCTGGAATGTCTCGGAATAGTGTCGTAAAATTATTAAATTATTTATTTAATAATTAAATATTTGATCATTATTATTTGATAATTAAGTTGAATGATTGTTAAAAATAATTATTAGATTTTTTTTTGAAATCTAATTAATTTAATATTTTTTATTATTTGATGTCGTATTAAAAAATATTTCTAATAAAAGTTGTTCAGTTTTTTTTGTAGATTCAGAATATGTACAGAAACATAGGTTTTTATTTAAAAAACAGAAGTAGACCTCAAAATACCTTTGAAAGCTTGTTCTAGGTCGACAAACAATAGCGTAGTTTAGTTTCCCCCCTGATATAAATAAACTTTTATTTGAAACTTTTTTCATATAATGCACTGTTTTTTAGTTATAAGACTGTCTCAAGAAAAAAAACTCACCCGGAATATTAGTCCTATAAATATCAAAATCAAGCAGATAGATATTTGAAAAGTTACAAAATTTATTTATTAAAATTTAATTTACTGAAAAATGTTTTTATTAATATACATTTCTTTTTCAATTTTTGATATTTATATACATAATTCGAATAAATCTATCAAAAATTAGATAAATTAAAAAAATACATACGATCGTATCTATATATTAAATTAAATTATTAATATATTTTTGTAGAATGACCTACCCGATCTTACCAATAAGGCTATTTTTGACATCGATGATCCGAATCGGCCACGATTTACAACAGCTGAATTAAAAGAAATTCTCCATGAACGTAATCAATTAAAAGCACGAGTTTCGGATCTTGAAGATGAATTAGAAGCCTATCGACCTAAACCTCAACCTCAAAGGTGATTATTAAATTTTTTGTAACCTTAAATTTTGCCGTAGAAATGGCAAATTTCAAGGATGGGAATTTATACAGTCTGAAAACCAAATTCATTTGTAAACGAGGGAACACTTCGGTGATTTTCACATTTTTAAGAATAGGAGTAAAATATCCACTAATTCTAATTTTTCCATTTTTATTTAAGAAAATTAAATTAATACACTTTTAAGTATACAAATTTTTTTTATTATCATTGACAAATCTACAATCAATTTTCGGGTTCCACTGTAATTTAATTAGCATATAGATTTGCTGAATCGAACTCGTTATTTACTATTTATTTCCTTCTTTCTCAGCTAATTATTAAGTAAATAAATATGGGTATATAGAAATATATAGTTTTATTAATTTTTTCGTTCACAAGAAAATATTTCTAAAATACTGGATAAAAATTATGAAAAAAAAAGATCAAAGTTTTATTATACTGTCATAAAAACAAACTCATTTCTAGTTGGCCCTTTCGAGGCCCCCTCGGGTTCCAAACAAATTCCAAGCCTTCTTCAGGAGCTCGAGGAAGCTCAAGATACCCATCGGAATCACTCATTAATAAAATTTTGTAAGATTTGTATTTTCTTTTATTTAAAAATTTTGGTTTTGGTATATTTCTGTTTGATTAATGTTTCCTTAATTTGTTCAATTCCTTCTTGTATTCATAGGGCTTTTGGAATTTGTGGTGTTTTGGGTTATTAAATGACTAATATGTCAATTTTGAGGTTTTGGGCGGTATTAGATTTTATTCAATGGTAAATTAATTTAACTTTTTCTTTAAAATTATTAATGAATCATTCCTTGACTCTTCCTTTTTAAAGTAATATGTTAATGTGGAAAAAAGGTTTAAGGTGAGTATCACTTCAAAAATTTATCCTGAGGTGATGGCCTTACGTTTTTTGTCTTCATTTTGTTTTGTAAGATTTGCTTATGTATGTCTTGTGCATTTGTTTGTTCATTAATAATGTAGTCCTGAAGAGGAAGAGCCACCTGTCCAAGGGCCTTTACCTTACGAACCAGACGATGCCCCCTGGCGCAAAAATGAATCAGGGATTCGCAAATTGTAAGTATTCTTTGAGTGTTAAATCAATTAATAGTATAAGTTTAAAAATTTATAAAAAATACACAATAATCAACATTTTTTTATGCTTTGCTCTTTTAAAAGTTATTTCAGCCAAATCATTTCAAAATAACTAACTACTAAAAAACGATTTTTTTATTCTTCATTTTATTTATTTTTTTTCATAAAATTAATTTAAATTTATAAAGAAAAATTTTTGGTATGTTTAATACACGTTAGAACATTCACAATTTGATAATTATTTGAAATCGTCGCGCATCCAATAAAAAAATTTAATTAATTGCGTTTGTTTAAATAAAATCTTATAAAATCATCAACTAATTAAATGAGCTTATTAAAAATTATATTTATCATTCTAAAGTTTCCGCTCATACTTCAAAAGATATTCTCTACTTATAAATACTAATCCTAGAGTTACACTTTTAGGAATAAAAAGGTTGTTTTATGATCATATCGTATTAAGAATTATTTCTGCCTGAAAATGTTACTAAGAATGTGACGATACTTTTGCAAAGAATGATGCATCTAATTACTTTATCAAAATATTTAATTTTTTATACTTGACAACTGAGTGATGAGGCAGCCCAAAATTCAAAAAAGAAGATAATTTAAACTTATCTTTTTATTCATAAACCGTCGTTTCGGAGGCTTATTGCCTCCTTCTTCAGAGTTTTGAAAGGTCGGTGAATAAAATCCAATGTGACATCCCTCTCTCTCCTCTCTCAGTGGCAGTAACAATATTATATCATATAATCATGAGTTTTATATTCGATTCAATTGCGAATCGAATATAAGAATGATAATCATGATTAATTGATAGCAACACCTTACACACCTGTTACAGATTGAGCGCGCTGGACTGGGGAATTGAATATATAACATCTCAGATTACAAATCCACTAGGTGATCCATATCAGTGTTTGGTAAAAAGCGTCATGCGGGCTAATCGCGAAATGATGCTGGATCATACCTAAATGGATTACATCTTTTTCATTGGTCCAGACTTAAGATTCAGCGGACTCCAATAGCCTCAACCAGCAGTAGTCTATCGATATATAAGCAAATCTTGTTTAAAAACGCGGTCAAAAACAACTCTCTTTGATATATTAATTATTCTTTAATATATTAATTAGTAAACTAATTATATCATATTTCATTCTCAGCAGACACTAAATTCTGCTGAGAATGAAATACTATATATTACTGTTACTGCCACTGAGATAGGTGACAGAGGGGAATGTCACATTGGATTTCCTTCACCGACCTTTCAAAACCCTGAAGAAGGAGGGAATAAGCCTCCGAAACGTAGATTTATGATTAAAAATATAGTTTAAATTATCTTCTCTTTTTTGAATTTTGTACTGTCCCATCAATATCCACTCAATTCACTTATCAGTCCGTCTCCAAAAATTACTTCAATCTTAGACTTACAACAATGCATGATGATTTTATCTTGAAACCGCAATTAAATTTACTTTTCCAAATAGAAGAGTAAATTAATTAATAATTTACTTGCTTATTTAGAAATACGGCTATTCCTTTATTTCAGTATTGCTAATTTATTTATTTTTTTTTATTTATTGAAATTTTATTTTTTCTTTGCAGATTTTCTTTTTTCACGAATTTAATTTAATTATACCAGGCCAGAGTTCTTTTTCTTTATTTATATTCGAATGAAATTAGGTATTATATTTTCTTTTTTTAATAATTTTTTTATAATAAATTTGATCTGATTTGGTTGAATGGTAATAAGATGATATTTTTGTAAATTACATATAGAACGAATTTAAAATATATATAACATATGATTAAATGACATTGAAGTGAATACACATAATAAGAAATCAAAACTGTGATTATAATTGGAATTCGTAACTATGTGAAAAATGTGCTCTATAGTTCCATACATATCACTATAATAAAGTACATTTTTAAATATCATCTTAGCCAACAAAGTATCAACTGCTTTTAATATAACTATTTTTGAATGTTTTTTTTTAATAATCTATTTTACTTTTGCAGTTTTCGAAAATTGTTTAGCGAAAGTAACGTCACATTTTTGGGATCATCCCCCAAACGAAGTCTTTCATCCCTCTCCAAAATGGCCCTCAGTAGCACTACCACCTACGACGATGTTTAAGCCAAATAAGACATATAAAAACCGATATAAATATATTAATTGCATCGACTTAGAAGGCAACCTTCAATTATTTAATGTAATTAATAATTAATATATGATTTTAATCGAGTAGAGATGAAAGAAAATTTATTTTGTTAATATATACATATTTTATATTTTCTTGTATTTATATAAAAAAAATCAGGAAAAGGTATTCCAAGTCTTGCATATCATGAAATGCCGCCCCACAACTTCTTTACTATTTTCCAAGACTATTGAACAGTATTGAACAAGTCAATTTAAAAAATATTTTATTCTATATAATATTTCATAAAAATAGGCGCCCCAAAATTTTTAAATTTATTTTAAAGGCAATGCTGAGACCCAGCCTTATATGAATATTATTATAAAGATAATAAGATTATTTTTGGTGGTTCCTAACATATTTCGAACATCGTTTCTTTCCTTTACTAATTTAACTACCAACTAATTGAATATGAAAATTTAAGTTTTTTATTTCACATTTTAATCGGTTGATTGCTACATCATTCCACCATTTAAAAACTATATATAGTTTAGACATTACTATCTCCTTAATGTAAAGGAAAGTTACATCATGCGTTCATAAACTTATGTTGACTAACTTATTCCACAAGTCAAAAAGCATAAAAGTTGCAATCTTCTCATTATTCTTCATTATAGATAAAAAAATTACGAGGGGTGAACCGCGTCCTAATATCCTGTACACCTACTTCCACTTTCATTTCCAAGTAGAAGACAATAGATTAAGGGGAATTATCTAATGAATTCCAAAATAATTCCAAAGAGGGTGTACACCTAATTCCAATCGCGGTTCACCCCTCGAATAATTATGAAAATATTTCGAGAATTTTCACAAAAGAAAATTTGAACTTTGTTACTTAGTAAATTTCAGAATAAATATAGCCTTATTAATAAAATTCAAACGTTTAATATTCATAAATTAAAGTAATTTAATTTATGAGTTTCAAAACAATCTTAAACTCATCAAAATATGGTAGCTCAAGTATCCAAAATTGTCTTATCTTAGCAATGATTATTAGATTGTTACCAAAGACAATAGGAATAATATTCCATTACACAGCCATTATATTAATAATTTCTTACCAAAATCATTTATATTTTTATATTAATTATGTACTTATTTGCTCTATTTCTGAAAGGTACATTTTGTATATTTCATCTCTACTCTAAGGAGGCTAATTTAAATTGTTTAATCGACTTTGTTTAAATTATTTTAAATTCACTCATACAGTTTCTTTTTCAAAAAGAATATTTTAATTACTAAACATGAGATTATTTCGTGAATATTAGCCTCCTTATTTTTTTTATGAAATATCTTTAATTCTTACTCTCTTAATAATAATAATAGTTTCCTTTTAAAACCAATCTTATGAACGATTTTGATTTAAAAAAATTCTTTTTTTTCATTTTATTATTAGGATGAATTCAAAAATATTTTGAATAAGAATGATCACATTATCATGAAATTAATAATTCTAGATGATATAAATATCTAAAATAAATTTGAAAAAAATACCGAAATTTTTTAGATTGATATAGATAATAAATAAATGCCTTAATATGAAGAAATGTGCCGGATAAGAAAGAGTTTATAGATATAAAGAGATCGAAATAAGATTATATTTTAAATTATTTTATTTATATGAATCTTATTCATTAATAAAAAATTAAATAGGATTAATATCTTAAAACCTAAAATATTCATTTGTTTATATTTGAAGAAAAAATCTTATTAGTTAAGATAAATTTTGAACTCGTACTATATTTTGATATAATGAAACGAAGGTAACACTGAAGAAAAAAATTATTCTATTTAATGTTTGTAAAATTAAGTTTTTAAAATCATCATCATCTTTTAGCCTCTTTCGTCTACTGCTTGACATTTAAGGTAGTTGTTCCTCCAAATGGGTTTTCTTAGGATTTTTTTGATATTTAGATAGATTATTAGTTAAATACTTCTGCATCGATTGGTGGCAAAACGAAATTTACTTACCATTTTTATAAAAAACTAAACCAACATTAAACAATAACCAATACATATTTTAAGACAATTTTGATTCAAAGTTACTACACAGTTTCTGAGATAATGAATAAATAATGAAATATATATAAAAAAAAATTTACACTAAAAACAATTTGGCAACAACGCATTTATTTAACCAGCAAAAGATGTATAAAGCGCGCATGCGCTAGATTTTTTCAAAATTATAATTTTCATAAGGTGTAACTTAGGCGTTGATTACATTTGTTAAAAAATAACAAAACGATTTTTATAGAAATAAATCGACCTTTAAAATGTATTTTATCTGTCATTTTAATAAAAAAATATCTCTTACAATGGAGCCAGATTTCTCAAACGAACACGGGATCGGTACATAAACAGCAAAAAGTTTTGGGCTTATGAATTATGAATCATTATTGTCTGTTCTATATACTCTACCATTAACTTTTTACTAGTATTGTCGCGAAACAACTACCTTAATTTAATAAGGGGTTTTACTTATACACTGGCTAATACGGGTTGAAAAATATTAAATAATAGTATTATACTTCTATTATAAATTATAACTATTGATAGAATCTAGCTTGGGACATGAATTCTCCCGTTACTATGTAGAAAAACTAATGAACTCACATGGCCAAGCCATCGAAATAGGACTTCCTCAACTCGAATCGTAAAGTAAACCCGCAACACAATTTTTAAAAAATACTCAAGCTTAAAATAGACAATACCAAATAAAGAAAGGGAGTTATTTTAATGATATTAAAGATATATATATATACATATATATAATCTTAATGCTGATTGACGAACTAAGAAATATTAAATTAAATAATAATATAAATTTTAATGCAGTTTATATTTGTAATTAAAAATTTTAATAAAAATAGATATGTTATATTTAAATAAAGTGCCTAGAACATCAAGGATTCTATCATATAGATAGTGATATAAATGTAATTTTGTTTCTTACTCTTTCTTCTCCGGAATTTCCAAATGAAAAATACTTGGCATATTTTAAAAAATAGTTAGCCAGTTGAGCCATACATAACATTGGCTATTATTTAGCTTTTATCTAGAATTTCGATTTCATATTACTCTAAGTAATTTTAGTTTTTGCTTTCTTAGCGCTTAAATATTTCATTTAAAAAAAAATAATGAATAAATAATATTAAATAGATATCCTGAATAATCAAAGTTGACAAAATTAATTCGTAAACAAAAAATTGTTTTTCACAAGCACATTTTGCACTTTTTAGTAAAATAAAATAACGCAATAAACAAACTCGTTTGAAATGAAAATTTTGATAAATTTTTATTTTATATGAATACAATTAATAATTGTATTAGAAAAATAGATAGAAATAAAATAGTAATTTTATTTTTATCAGAAAATTATTACATTTATTACCTGTCGAAATTATTTAATTATAATAAAATGAAATATTTTGTGCCAAAAATTGATTTTATAAAAGCCTTAAATTGTCAAAGACTAAAAGATTTCTTCAATTCTAGTTAAATACATAGTCTACAAGCATTTTAATTCCACCCTCATGCAAAAGGCTTAAATTTTAAAGCTTATTTTTTTTATAATAAATCTGTGATAAAAATATTACTATTCAATTCACCTTAATCTGATCATATCCTGAATTTAAATATTGAGTTCTATTTTAAATGATAAAATCACAAAAACGGTCTAAATTAAAATATGATTTTAGAGCGCGTCATAACATAAGAGATATAGATATATAAATATATATGTCTTATATATATATATTAAATATCTCTGACATGATTTTATGTCAACACATACATGGACCAATCATAAAAAATATTTATATATTTCCATTTATAAATTGAAAAATATTTTAATCATTTTTTTAACATTTAATTCATATTGGTATCATAAGAAATTTTACCCTCATCTTATTCATTTCTTTATTTACCTATATCTTTAATTACTAATTTTTTTATCTTAAATATTTTGTATGAAATGTATTCAATTTTTCTACTCTATCTATTGGATGTCGCGCTTTCACTCTCCTCCAAGAGAGTATGAATTGTTTTAAAATCACATTTTAAAATATATATTATTTTTTGATTTTTTTAAAATAAATCAGAGCAGTTATTGTACATATGAATCTCAATATATTGTAATATAAAATAAATTAGTTAACTAGTATACTTGTGTGAAATTTTTTAAAAATCCTTTATTTTTTTCTCATTATTTAGTATTATTCTCTAAACATATTTCCTTAATTATTAATTAGTACGTAGTACTGGCCCTTATTCATGTAGATGTGGTGATGATTTAATTATTATTTTATTTACAAGAGAAGTCCACACCTAATTCTCCATCACCACATTCACATATTTCTCTAAAATGATTTATATTTAATCAGACGCACGACAACGGGTTGGTATTGTCCAACCTAGAAATCTCACAAATAATTCGAATATATTTGAGCTAAGTAAAATAGAAGATGAGGCCCGGTACAAATTATGACAATGTATTTAATATAATAATAACTGAATTGATGATGAGAGTATCAGACGTGGAAGCATGAGGATTCGGATTCAGTTTTTCGACTATCATTTTGATTACCAGTGGCACTGATTACCTACTGGCTTCTCTATTACCCAAGGTTCATTTGGGTCTCGGGGATAAAAGTTCAAACTTATGACTAACCATCCTGCCTTGAAAAATATTAGTCTCTAGACCAGACTAGAACAGGGCTTAAATTCTACAGGAACGATCCGGAACGTCCTTCCGGTTCTTTTTTTTTTTTTTTAGAAATTAATCCCTGTTCGAGAAAGATCACAACAATAAATGAATAGCCGGATACTCGACTGAGCGAGCAGCCTCGCGAGGCTGCCTCGGGCGTTTGCCGCAGAACCGTCGTGAGTGAACGCAGGAAATACCCGAGGCGCCTTTGAGCATTTTAAAAAAACCGACAACCGATGGATCGGGCCGAGGCAGCCTCAAACGAGGCAACAGGCACTTTTGCCTTGGGCGACCAGGCATTTGCTTCAATGGGCTGGCCTCGCGAAGCAAACCCTCAGTCAGTATCCAGCTAATGACAATATTAATTCTAATCATTTATTAGAATCAAGTAATTTGTTATGGGACTTTAGAAGCTTCTAGTGCTGTTCTATTATTTAGTAAGCCAAAATATCACCATTCTGAAGCTCAGTCGTTACTAATAAACATTCTACACTCCTTACTTCTTCTATTCGGATTGTTTCCTTGCTAATTTAAGTATGAACTTCCGTTCATTCTCGGATATCAGCTAAACCAACAATGCCGTTTTTTCCTTGTCCACGCTCAACTTCTCTTTTTACCGTCTATGTCTCTTGTTTACATTGAGAATCCTCTCGTAAGGAAATTCTACTCAAGGTTTTGACATCGTCTAGAAAAAACATATCTTGAATGCTCAAATTCTATTCATACATTTTTTAAAGATGTCTTGTTACTGAGCTAGAAAATAAATGGTCACTTGTAATCTTAAGCTTCATTAGGTATTTTACAAAAACGGAATCAGAAGGAAGTTGACAAAGACAATGATGAAAACACAAAATATTTTTTATCATAATATATTTTATAAAAGGAATTTTTATGAAATAAAAAAAATATTAAATATACAGAATACAATATTTTCAAAAATTAAAAAAAAAAGAAAAATAAGAATTTTATTAATCTAACGTGCTAAATAACAATAAATAAATAAATAAATATTAATAAATAAAGAATATTAAAATTATGAAATGATTAAATTTTTATTATCAATGCAAAATGTATCAAAAAGAATTGTTATAAAATCTTTTCTAATGTCTTTTATATTTTATTTTTTCGCTTTTTAGCTTAATACGTTGGCACAATAAAAATTTGGAAAGAAAAGACTAAAATTGTTGATTAACAAATAAATGTTTTCTATTACATTGGTTTTAAAATTTTATAGATTATATTAAGGTATTTTGACTAGTAGCCTACAGTATCTGAGCCTATTTGTTTATAATATGACTGTATCTTAAAAATCATATATCTTCTAGCTAAACTATTTTCTTTTCTATTGGTTCTCCAAATAAACAATCAAGAAGTCAATTAAACTTTTTAATTGATTGTTTTTTTGAAAATACTGATATTCATTAATAGAATAAATAATTAGTATGTTCGGAAAAATGTTGCAAAGTTAAAAAGAATAAATAAATTAGTTCGGACCACAAGGCATAGATTCTCAGATATCTGTACAAAAGACTGGAAAGACCAACACGTCCATCCTGCACAGACTTAGCTGAGCTGGCAAAAGACAGTAAACGGAAAATGATATAATAATAAAGGATTCGTAAATTTATAAATTATGGACACGACTCATCCTATAATAATAAAGACTAAGCAAAAGTCGACGCGTAACGCCTGTACAGTTTAATAAATCTGTTCAATGCGACGACTTCAGTTATTCACAGCACCTTCAAAAAACTCATGGACTTGTAAATTCGAGATTATCGTTGAATAAAATGGTGTCTAAATTCAAATGGACCGACTTTTACCAAATAAACTTTAATTCTATTTTTTATATAAATTATTATTTTATAGTACCTACCTATAGTAATATGAGAATATATGTCAAGTTATAAGCTAAATCTAATTTTCTTATTTCCATTTGCGATTCCCTATTTTGTTATTTCTAATTAATATTCCTGTATTAATTTAATTGGGATATTATAATCACACATAAAATTAGATTGTGTGTCAACTTTGGAATCATTTAGCAAAAAATAAATGAAAATTATTATTTTTTAAAATTATTAATATATAATATCCCCAACTAACAACTTTATTCGGCGTGTTAATGGCAATACTATTTTTCTAAATATAAAAAAAAATGTCAATACAAAATTTTCAATATTAATGGAATAGTTTTTGTTGAACACATAATGCTTTTTGTATTCTACCTTTTACTTTTTCTCTTCATAGCAAAAACCAAAAAAAAACAAAAAAAAACAATTTTTGGATCGAATTGAATTACCCGATGGGTGAACCGCGACCTAAAATCGTGTACACCTACTTCCACTAACACTTTCATTTCCAAGTAGAAGACAATAGATTATCTAATGAATTCTAAAGTAATTCCAAAACGGTGTACACCTAATTCCAATCGCGGTTCACCCCTCGGAATTACCTATGAATATTTCTCTCAACACTTGCTATAAAAGTCAAGTTTATTCTAAGTTTTCGGACAGGTAGTTTGTTACTGATGGGTGGTGAAAAAAAAATTCTGAACCAAACTTCAATATGAAATATTGGTTTTCCTTTTTCTTAAATCACAGTGAAAAAAATGTATTATTTTAAAATGTCACTATGAATAAATGGCAGTAGTGTAGTAAATAGTATGATTGTATTCAATAGATTATATTAATTGTTCTTTAATTATTTCAAGTAAATATATCATTCTCATTTGCGTTTTTTTTTTATTTTTATTTTTTATTTTAATTTGAACCAACCAAAGTGAAAAAAAATAGAAAATTAATGAAAATATAAAAATAAGTTTCGACCAAAATTGGAGTTTTTCCGAGAGTAGCAGATTTGTTTAATTCTAAGGAATAAATAAAAAAATGCGCCTCCTTTTTGATGTGAATAAGTTTATCAATGGGAAACTTTAGTTTCGGCTTTAACTTCAGCCTCTAATATATAGGTAAATATTCAAAACGAATATTCAATATTGCTTTTTAGTTACAAATTAATTTGTCTTCCTGTGGTTTGTGGTAAGTATAAAGAACGTCTATCTTTCTTTATACACTATGAAGACAATTTAATTTATATCTGAAAAACCACTATTGAATATTCGTGGGAAATATTTTTATTAGCCTTCGAAACTAGATACTCTCGAATTTACGAAATATTTGCATTATATGCATATATATTTATACTTATTTACATCAAGCAGAAGACACAGTCTTTGATTTAGTCCCAATAAATTTCATCAACTTTATCTAGAGTGAAAGAAATTAATTTTTAGGACAAATTCTAAGATTTTAGTAGAAATATTATTAAATTGCGATATCAGAAGGGATTCATCCCCCAGCTGACTGCCCGGGAATCATGTTAATTCTCAGGTTCGATTCCTGGGGGGATGAATCCCTCGGATATCGCAATTTAATAATATTTATACTAAAATCTTAGAATTTGTCCTAAAAATTAATTTATTTCTCTTTTAAAATAGATTTGTTTATCAGAGCCTGAGCTGATTTTTTGAAAAACATTCCAACTATTTTTAAAAAGAAGATGCTCAAATCTTTAGTTTTATCTAGAGTCTTAGAAAAGGTATGAAGATAAATAAAACTTTTTTTTTCCATTTTGATAGATGTCGCGAGAATCGATCAACTCTTCAAAACGTCTTCAGAAAGGTGGTGGAGGAGGAGAAGTCGAAACATTAAAATTTTAATTAATTTTCTATTAAAACAAAAAATCACAACATTCATTCACATTAGTTGAATTTAATATTTTATATTGAATTATTTCTTCAATATTATAAATTTTCGAGATAAAGAAAAATAAATAATATAATCAAATTTTAACAATAAAAAAATTATTCAGATAGGGAGAGAATTATTTTCTAATTAAAAAGTAAATAATCCCTTAAAGATTTAGGCAATCCCAATGCATGCATAGTTTCTTGATTTAAACACCTATGAGCTGAATTCAAAACAGTATGTCGTAATTTTTGACGAGCAAGATCTTTCAATTCTAGCGGCGCACTCCAATAAGGCATCATTGTTGATTTTATATCAGAAAAGACAGGACCAAGTATCTAAATGGAAATATGTATATATTTAAATATAGAGAGACATAGATAAAAAAATGTATAAACATATCGTCGCCTTAGAGTGTAAACCTGCTAACTCACAAGGAAATTTTATAGGGCAGAGAAAAAACAAACAAAATGTAATATTGTTGTTATGGAAAGAAATTATTTTTCACATTTTTTTTCTACAACTTACAATCTTAATTTTAAATAGCAGTTTTACTTGGACGATGCTGTATCTCTTTTTCTTTCGATTAATATGTCATATATGATAAAAAATGGATTTAACAGGTTTACACTCTAAGGCGACGATATAAGATATACATTTTATTTGATAGCATTTCAAATACCTTAAAATGTCGAGCATGAAGAAACATTGTTTGCATAACATGCCAATGCATTCTTGAGGGATCATTTGCCAATGCTAAACATAAGAGATGAAGACTTTTTCCACATTGTTCCAGTTCAAAAGAACCACGACGAATTATCTAAAAAAAAAGTTATATTTCGGTAAATCATTCTTAAAATACTGTAAATAAATAATATAATTATGAAATTTCTTTGAAAGCTGAATAAATTGCCCTAAAATCACTTAAATCAAGACTTTTTGATGCAAGAAGGTACAACCTCCAATGGGTCAAAATTGACACCTGTATCGTGAAAGAAAAAAGGAGAAGAGGAAGAAAATTCAGGGGTTGGTTGACGGAGTATAAGGTGCCTGTGTAATGTGTATACGTGTCTTGACTGATGGGAGACTATATGCGCAAAGGCGGAAAGAGAGATCTCAACCAAAACATTCTGTGAAAAAACAGGCCAAGTTCGAAAAAGTAGTGAAATCTAGTGTGTAGCCAAATTAAATTCGCCAAGAATAACTAAGTTGAGAAATCTACTATTTTCTCAACTTAATTATTCTTGGCGAATTTAACTCGGCTACGCGCTAGGTTTCACGGGCCCACAGAATATGTATACAAAATTTGGTTGAGTTTGGTTCAACGGGCAGGATTTTCATTTTTGACCCCCCCGCCTCATTTTGGGTGGTTAGTTTTTTCATTTCTAGCCTTCAGGGGACCCACAGAATATGTATACAAAATTTGGTTGAGTTTGGTACAACGGGCTAGAATCCCCCCCCCCCCACACATACTTTGAAAGGGTTGAAAGATAGAAAGTTTGGAATTTTTCTTTTGTTTGTGTCCCAAACTCTACTAGCAGGCGAAATTTCATGGTCCTGGAACGATTGGAAGTACCCTATAGGTTTCGATGACCTGTCAGTGACTGAGTGAGTGCCAAAATTAGCTATTTTCTCAGGTCCATTTCTCAGAATCTATTTAATCTATATTATTGAAATTTGGTACTCTCCTCAAGATGGATTACATAATTACATCTGTATAATTTCAGCTCTGCATCCCAAATGGATTCCGATCAGCAGGGGGTCGAAATTGGCTCGAAATGGTTCGTGTAAATAGCATAGAGCGTACACGGCCAATCTAATGCTTGAACTTGGCCTGCGCACTCTGTGCGCTTTGATCCAGTCTCTAGAGTTGCCGAATTGTTATTATCTAATGTATAGTTGTTAACGAGGGGTGAACCGCGATTGGAATTAGGTGTACACCGTCTTTGGAATTATTTGGAATTACTTTGGAATTCATTAGATAATCTATTGTTATCTATTGTCTTCTACTTGGAAATGAAAGTGGAAGTGGAAGTAGGTGTACACGATTTTAGGTCGCGGTTCACCCCTCGGATGTTAAGTTTGCAATTAAGAAATACGCAAGTAAAGTTTCTTAACGAAAATTAATTATTTTTCTATTCTTTAAAAATTCTGAATTAGCTCAATAATATTTATTTGTTGTATTTGTAAAAAGCACAGAAGTATCAGAAGAACTTTGGAGCTTGTTGAAAGATTGAAACATAATTAATAATTAATGATGACTTCGAAATATGTATCAAGTAAATAAAGAACTTTTTCAAAAGAAATAACGATCCTGGCTCGTGATAATAAATTTGTCTATTTATGGATTTTATAAAAATAATTTTATGGATTTTATAAAAATAATTTTTAAAAATTACCGTTTTAAGAAACAATGTGAAGGGGGATTGCTCTTCAGATGTCTTCCATACGTTGGCTCCAGCATTAAATAAACTTCTTATAATTTCTAGAGCCTTATCATCAGCGCATCCGATAGCATACGATAACATTGTTCTACCGTGATTGTCAAGAAAATCAGGATCCATATGTTTTTTCTAAAATAAAAGATACGTTAATTGCTATGTGAGTTTCATTTGAGATTTCACAAATAATTTTCCCACCTCTTGAAAAAATAATGCTTCGACAAGCTGAAACATTTCTGAAAAAGATCCATGTTCAAGAAGATTTTTTCCGAGTGTAACGATTGTTTCTTTTTGATCAATGGAACAATATAGATGATCAATTTGTAAACGATCTGAAAAATTTTAATTTCTTTATTTTAATCACATATTGTTAAATTAAAATTAATAATCTTACTTGTGTTAACAAACAGTGTTTCTTGTAACTGTTTCAATTGAGTCTCCAACTTTTTAATCTTAAAAATAAAAGAAAAAATATATTAAATATAATTAAAAAAAAATACTTAAATAAAAAATATATAACCAAGATCCTTCCAAAAAAAGAAAAATATTTGATTTTTCTCTGTTAAAATAGAACAGTCTTTTGTGATGGGTATTGAAATATATACTTTGTTAAATTTATACCCCTTCTTAAAAAATGAATGACATTTTATAAATGAATTTTTTAATTGTACATGAAGATATTACTTTTGCTTACCAACATCGCATTCCTTTGGTTTGAACAATTTAAAGATGAATCAGATGATACAAGGCAGGAACAATTAAATTCAGAAATCATCGAATCTAAAATTGAAATAAAATCTATTTAATTTAAGAACAAAAAAAAGAATGAGAATTTAACTAACAAAATATAATATCAATGAAGAAAAGAATTTAATTAATTTACTAAGAAGAAAAAATTTACTCCAAGAAAGAAAGCACTGCGAAGACAATTTGTCTACAATGGGTATTACTACTGGATTAAAATTAACTAATAATTAATGGGAAGCCCATTTGTCGAGAGTTCTCATGTCAAAGAAACATTACCTCACGGACTTGCGCTTGCTTGATTTGCAAGATTTGAGGACTATGGATTCAATCAACTAACTGCTTAGATAAAATATTCATAAGATTATTGAGAAAGAAGCTACTCCAACAGTAGAAAAGAAGAAGCAAAATTTCATCTGTTACAACTAATGCTACAATTTAAAATTACGGTTTGAAACATTTTGGAACAGAGATTTGAAGAGATCATAACGGAACGGATGAAGATATTGTTCCGGTTTGCAAAACTAAAAAAATATTGTTCATAACAAGCGATGAATTTCCAAAATACATAATGAATTTTGGACGGGTGTCATGTTTTTTTTTGTTTTTTTTTTTTTAATTTTATTTATTGTCCTCGGGAACATAGCCCATTTAGACAGCACATAAGTAAATTTTTTTTTCAATTTAACATGGTTAATATAATTTTGCATTTCATGATAATTTTAATTATTTAATCCTATTTAGTTTTAGTCATATTTAGTTAGTGTCCCG
This sequence comes from Forficula auricularia, assembly GCA_024734495.1. Taxonomy (NCBI): domain Eukaryota; kingdom Metazoa; phylum Arthropoda; class Insecta; order Dermaptera; family Forficulidae; genus Forficula; species Forficula auricularia. The sequence continues at coordinate 6,525,596 of JALMQS010000117.1, forward strand.
ATTGCTAAAATATGTTTTAATATCTTATTTGATAATTTTATTTCGTGATTTTCGAAGGAGAGTAAAATGTTCATGTTTGTGGGAAAAGCAACCTCTTTGCTGATCTCCAAATAGAACCGATTGATTTTTTCCACATTTCTATTGCATCCCAAATATATATGGTTGATATCTCCATAGCCGCAGAATGGATCCTCTCTCACGCCAATTTTATTTAAATAGGTGGGAGTGAGAGAATGGCCTATTCGTAAGCGAGTTATTTGAGTAGTATTCTTCGGAATAATTTTATTTTCTCAAACCAAGGCTCATTTGGGACCTTGGGTAAAATAGAAAACAAGTGAGAGCCTTTGTTTTTAGAGCTCTTATTCCAATATTCATTCCAAATCTTCAAACTAAGATTTTTTTTAATAATCTCCGATAGGTAAATCTATATTCAAACTATTACTAGTTACAGAGGCTGTATTAGCCAATCGATCAACTTGCTCATTTCCTTGTATATTAGAATGACCTGGTACCCACAAGAAGGCTATTGTGATGTTATTTAACTTTAGAGAAATAATTATTTTGATTATCTCAAATTTTAAGTAGGATGACACATTTTTCTTTGGGAAACCTTTGATAGCTTCCAAGACGCTAGCGGAATCTGAACATATTATGTTATTTGTTAAAATAAATTTATTAGATAAAACAACAAGATGAGAGAATACAATTTTTACAGAAATTATCTTTTTTGTAGCCGGGTGAGGTCTTATGTTAAGTTAAATTTTTTTGAAAATTCTACAAGTAGGTAGGTATTCCAAAAAATAATAAAAAAAAAAAAAAATTAAAATTAGCAAACATCACTTTCATATCATTTAACCAAAACATCTAAACTCAAAACTGCGGAATTTATTGATTCATCGGACTAAACATCATATTTGGTTATACGCCCAGTTCAGAATGCAAAATGTTTTCAATAAGGATAACTGATTAAATTTCGGTCTCTAGCATCAGATCTTCCTGTTGAACATTGCAGAAAATCAGAAAATAAATACATTGTTTTATAGCTAATTAGTGTACTGATAAAAATTAGGACCAAGTCAGGCAGGGATTTAATCAAGAAAAGCGGCGATGATTATTTTCTCGACCATGGGAAATTCAGCCAGCGAACTACGTAGATATCTGGCAATTTCTTTTTTTCTTTCAATTAATTATAATTTCTACATTTTTATTACTAAATATTACTCATTACGCCCGAGAGGTCATGCTGAGCAGACTGGTGTATTGAATTCGCTCTATTTTTTGAAATGTATATTATGCGTGTTTGGGCGGTCAAATGTTTTTTTTTTTTTTTATTAATTCATCCCTGGCCTTTTAGCCATCAGGTAGCGGTCAAATGTTAAATATTTTAACGCAAGGTAGTGGGGGTAGCCTAGTGAAGGTTTATTATTTTTATTCAAAATATTTACATTGAATATTATTAATTAGCAAGAAGTGGAAATGGCTGATATCACTTTTGAGAAAATAAATTATCAATCTTTTCTGTGAATACATTCGTCAATTCTACGGTAACCGTGGCGCCGCAATCTGACGATGGATTCTTATAGTACTCACCAAAATAAGACGAAAATAAAGAATACCATTTTTCGAGATTTCGCTTAGTTTTCGAGATATCGAGCTTAAAAAATACATTTTTTTATTTTTTTATTTTTCAATTGTTTTTTTATAGAAACCACTGAAACCGTAGTATCATGGGTTCCGTGTGCGGCCACTATCTGACGAGGGATTAACAACGCAGTTTGGTTCATATCAAAAATTGAATATTAATTAAAAAATAATGTCCAAAAAAATTCGAATATGTAAAAGTCGTTGCCGGTTCGGTTAAGATATATTCAGTTATTTATTTATTTAGCGTTAGCCAACCAAATCGCCTAAAAACCAGCCCTAAATGAAGATATACGAGCCGAACCGAGCCGAACTGAATATATCTTAACCGAACCTTTCAAAGTTTGTTCGGGGACCCATTTTTTTATCTAATCGAACCGAACTGATAAATAGAACCAAACCTATGAAAAGTTCTAAAAGTAAAAATTGCCAACGCCCACTGGCGCTCCACTTGAGACAATTTGAGACATCACGGTCCATAAACTCAATTTCAGTTCAAATTTGTAGTTTAAAATTTTATTTTTACTTTCCGACTTTTTTTGACTAGTTCTAAAAGAACCCGTCGTCAGATAGCGGCGCCACACGGAACCCGTGGTACTACGGTTTCAGTGGTTTCTATAAAAAAACAATTGAAAAATAAAAAATAAAAACTGTATTTTTTAAACTCGATATCTCGAAAACTAATCGAAATCTCGAAAAATGGTATTCTTCATTTTCGTATCATTTTGGTGAGTACTATAAGAATCCATTGTCAGATCGCGGCCCCACGGGTACCGTAGAATCCCCTTAAATTCGAATAATTAATCAATTTCAACGCGCATTCATTAGACGGGAACAATTTATATATTTAGAATTGATACAAAATAAAAAAAATCTCTCGGGGTAATAATAATTTTTTGTGATTCTCTGCATTTTTCAACGGAAAGTTCGGAATTTAGTAAGTCCAAATTCTAAATAGTTGTTTGCAAAGGAGGTCTAGTCTGGTTGTCTAGTATAGGCGTACTGCATGTCTAGTCTGGTTGTCTAGAATAGTAAATATAAGTAGTTGTCTAAAGAAAATCATTAATACAGATAAAGTCAACAACTAAACTCTTCTGACATATAATAAAAATAATCTATAACAGCTGATTTAGTAGTTGACAATTTCACGTGATTTCCTTAATAAATCTTAACTCTGCTAGCTCGGTAATTTGAACTTTTAAATTCATTTAAGAAATTGTCATTACAATGAACCTTTGACTATAATTTATACATGCGTATATTTTCAAAGCTATATTGAACTTTGATTTTCGAAAATTACTAAAAATCGAAACACTCCCTAAATTGTATTTAAATTATCAAATATATGTTTTGACTGTTTGTTTAGGCTTAGAAATTGTTTAATGGTGAAGATTATATTAACGCGTGAAATATGTGTTGCTTTTGGTTCGAGGAACATTGGTCCTGAGTGCTTTTTTGCACTTGGGTTCAATCTCCAATTTCGTTTAGTTTTTTATTTTATTTTAATTAATTAAAAAAGTAATTTTATTTGTGTAAAAAAAGAATTCCAAATGGCAAACAAGATGATAAACCGAATAATTTAAACTAAAGTTTACTGTATTATGTCCACGGTTCGAAAAATTTGCTCTTAGTTTATTCATCCGTAACAAGGAGGAATTAAACTTCCAAAAAAAGTTGGCTGTTGATTTTTTTTTTCATTGAATGCATAGTTAAAATATTTTAATCGTGAAACATTTGTGACCACGATTTTTTTCAACTCAGAGAAACTCAATACTAAATATTGTATTAATTTTATTTTTGGTATATGCATATGTTCAAATTACAAAAGAACCGTATTAATTTTAATTATAAAAATAAAGTCTCTATTTAAGGGCGAACCTTTTTGAGGATCCTTAAATTATTTATTTTTTAATTTATTTAGTATTCTATCTCAAGAGCATAGGAACGTTTTGAATTCAGCTAGAGGGGTCACTTATTTCCCCCAATACACCCCCATTTGTGTTCTTTTCTTAATAATTTTTTGTCACTGCTTTGGAAATGAAAATTTTGAAGTTCCAATAATAAAAATAAAAATTATCTATACATACTCTTAAAAATTAGACCAAAAAATATATCATATTAATTTTTGTAAAAACTAAAATATCAAAGTGAAAAAGAATCTATTCATTCCCTGGGGAGTGGATGGTCAAAAGCATTATTTGTACTTTCCTAGAGCATTCCAAAAGAACATAGTTCCTAATTCATTTAGGAAAGATCTATATATGCTTAGATATATATGGGTAAAAGTGTTAGTATGTTTGACGTTATCGTGATCGAATTCCGCAAGGATCAGGAAACTTTCATAAGGAGATCCAATAATGTAAAAAAGTAATATTTTTTGGCGAGGGCTGAATCGCGACCTAATATCGTGTACACCTACTTCCACTTCCATTTTCATTTTCAAGTAGAAGACAATAGATGAAGGGGCATTTTCTAATGAATTCCAAAATAATTCCACATAATTCCAAAGACGTGTACACCTAATTCCAATCGCTCTTTACCACTCATTTTTTGGTATAGCTGATATCTAATTGAACTGTTCGCTTAGCTGCGATGCATTAGTGATCACAATTTACGTATTTTCCACATGAATCTCAAGCATTTTTTCATTGTGAAATAATTTTCAAGGAACATGTGTTTGTTCAAGATAAAACTTATTATTTTTTCCTCTTCCTATTGAATCGATTTGAAGAATGATTTGAGTCTTATTACTACTAAATTAAAACTAGAATATTTCAACCAAATAATTGGGGATATGGGATGCCAGACATTTAGAGAGGTTAAACAGCTGGCGGGGGACAGAGTCGAGTGGAGACGGATTGTTGCATCAAACCAGTCTTAGGACTGTATACTCAATGATGATGACTACTAAATTAAATAAAACTTTCAACAACCTTTTGAGATCAAATTAGAAATATTGTGCTAACGGATTTTTCGATTCGTTAACCCTTACGACTTGTTTAGATTCGAATTTTTTCCTGTTTTCTGCTAAAATATCAATACCTCCGACTCCGACACCAGTTCTGAACGTTTCTTCAATTTACTTTATTCTTCTAGGATGCGAGGGTCAATTACTCGATTATAAGACATTTCTTGCATCCTTTTATGAAATAGTTTGATAAATATTTATTTTTAAAAGTAATATGCATAGTGTGAATTAACACAAGATAGATATAGGTATGAGATAAATTCAAAAAGTCAAAAAAAATATTTTCAATTTATTAATCTATCAGAAAACAAGAATATTTTTGTTTTCTTTTTCAAAATGTGTCGATTCCTTTTATTCTTTAGGATGACCTTTTTAAAAAATCGCCTAGAGTTTAATTTCATTTTTTTTTATCTTTGACCAATAGTCAAAATAATTCTCAATTTAATTTGATCGAATATTTCGCGAGAAATATTTATAATTCAATAGAATATAAAATGTCATTACAATTTATTACTAATATTATCTTCTCTAATAAAAAATAAACCTGTTTTTTAGTTTTTCAATCTACTAGTGAAGATCTTACTTGAATTAGTTGAATGCAGTGTTGGATGATGTGGAACACGAGAACAACAACACGAACTGCTGCATGGTAATGATTTGGAAGAATCTTCATTTGGCGAGGCAATTATGTTCAAGATATCGTTATTTGGCCATCCAACCTAAAAAAAGTAACAATTTAATTAAAGGAAGCAAATAAAAATTAAAACTTTAATAGGTTAATAAGATAAATGGAAATAAATAAGTATGAATAAACTTTTTTAAAATAATTGATAGTGATTTGGAAAGGAAATTTACGTATTATATAAACTTACTTTTAATATTACAATATTAGCTATATAGAATATACATTATTAATATTTGTTCTTAATAACGATGGGAGAAGTAGATTCAAACTAATAACTATCAAAATTTGATAGACAGGAAAATTAGAGAGTTAAAGTATTGCCTACCTCCATATTTCTTTGGGGTTCAAGCCACGACGCGGAATTGCCCCCAAGAGCTGATAAGTTTGGACCATCATAGTCTTGTCGATTTAATAATGAACAAAGACTATAACCAGCTTCAATTCTGAAAAAAAAAATTTTTTGTTATTCTTTTTTTTTAAATAACTTAAGAATACCTAATGTAATACATATATTGTCAGCTCCTGCAATGCCATATACACTTAGGTATATAACATATTCTAGTCAAGATTGAGGTACGCATCTTTCAGTATTTTCCTTTAGACCTTAGGCATCATGAATGCATGCAAAGCAACTAGGATTCAAATATTCACTTTAATATGAACTGAGCCACATACTGCTTAACTCCGGTAATTCTTTGCAATTAAACATGTTAAGACCTTTGACTAAAAATCTTTTTTTTATAATTGACTTGAGAAAATATAAGAGTATTTTTAAATTTTAATTGAATGTAATGGAAGGCAGCCCAGAGGTAGTGAGGAAAGAAAAAATTAACATATATCAAATAAGGTGTAATTGATTGGAATCCTTCCTCCTTTCCTTTCAAACCGACGTTTCGGAGGATTTTTCCCTCCTTCCGAAACGTCGGTTTGAAAGGAAAGGAGGAAGGATTCCAATAAATTACACCTTATTTGATATGTGTTAATTTTTTTTCCTCCCTACCCCTGGGGTGCCTTCCATTACATTCAATTAAAAGTTCTACCAGTCCGTCTCTCTCCAGAGAAAATTTCGTTGCAAAAAAAAAGTATTTTTAAAATTTCACGTGCTAGATTGAAGTTTAAGGTATATGGAGACTTAGGTTTTGAAGCCATCAAATATAGGATTTATTGCAAGCACAGTTAGTCCTACAATTAGTCTAATTAAAATTTCTTATCCCGATAACAATGTTTCGATTACTACTTTCTGAACAGTATTCGATACCAAATATTGTTATTTTTTAGGATAAGAATAAAGAAAGGTGCAGTTGACTCAGGCATCCCTAAATGAACAACTTCAAAATTATTTACCGACACAAAATAATGAAATTTTAAAAAATTCTCTATATTTTAATTTAAAAAAAAAAATTGAGAAAATGGCTAAATATGCAAAAATATGCAAAAGAAAAACTTTTCAATAAAATTTAAACCATAATTAATGTAAAGATTTAAGCATATTTTCTATAAATTTTCTTAAAAAATATGTTGCATATCGGAGAGAGATTTGTCTTAAGGGTTTGCCGGGCCGGCAAGCTTAATTACCGCTTGGGTTCGATTCCCAAGGGGACGAAACCCTCTGATATGCAATGTAAAAATATTTCTACTAAAATCTTTGATTTGTTTCCTAAATAAAATTAAATTCACTTTTTAAACCATAATGTCTAGAGTGTATGATTCGTAAATATATTTGATCTAGACTTGAATGGGAGTAGACACGAAAAACATGAGTCAATGTTCTCCTGATGATGAGTTAAGAACTCGAAATATATAGATAAATTAAAAAAAATCTTTGTATTTTAATTTTCTCCTTGTGAAACACCACCAACTCCAACCTAATATAAGATTAAGAACGATGTAAGTCATTTTCATAAGTTTCCTGTATGCAGGTGATTTTTGTCAAATATTAAGTGAAAATAATATCCGAATTTATATATTTCTAACTTGAAATAATGAAGTTAAATAAATTTATAATTTTCTCATTAATATATCAAAGAATAATTAACATATTAACGAGAATTGCTTTTGGTGATCCATATCAGTGTTTGATATAAAAAGCGTCATGCTGGCTAAACGCGAAATAATGCTGGATTACCTATAGCTAAATGGATCACATCTTTTTCATTTTCTCTTGGTCCAGACTTAAGACTCAGCAGACTCCAATAGGCTCAACCAGCAGTAGTCTCGCGATATATATCTTGTTTAAAAACCGCGATCAAAAACAATTCTCGTTAATATGTTAATTATTCTTAGATATACATATTAATGAGAAAATTATAAATTTAAGTAATTTTCAATAAAAAGCTGACTTAACTGATTGACTTCTGAGCCCTCCATATTTACGAACCCCGTCCCATCTCAATTGGCCCACCAATATTTTTTCTTTTTAAATAATATTATGCTAATTCACGGTAAATTTAATTTAAATATTTATTTTTATTATCATTTGGAACAACATTTTAAACAATTTAAAACATTTTATTGTAACATTTAACTTAAAATTATTTTTTAAATGTTAAAAACAAGGAAAACATACAAAATCCAAAACCTTTACCACTGTGTGACGTCGCCTTTATTTTTAATTACGGCTTGAATTCTTATGGGCAACGTACTTATTAAGTTTTGACACTCATCTTGAGTGAAAGTATCCCAACTATTTTGAAGTTTGTGTTTTATTTCGACTACGTGTCTAGCTGGTTGTATTCGTAATAGCTTTTTCATTGTGTGCCAAAGAGTTTCTATTGGTGACAAGTCGGGACTGTTTTCCACCCACTTCAAAAGTGGAACATTATGATCAGAAAGCCATTTTAAAAGAGCCCGTCTTGATGGAACACAAAATTATTATTATTCTGCAATGCATCTGCCATTGTTGGAAGTAACGATTTTTTTTAAATCTCTAAATATTTATTGGTGTTTACAATTCCATCAATGAAGTGAAGTTTTCCAACACCTCTAGCAGGCATTGAACCCCATACCATAACTGAAGCAGGAAATTTTAATTTCTTTTTTAAACAATCTGAATTGAAAGCTTCATTTTTCTGACGAATAACTCTGCTTCGATTGTCCCCAACACAAACTTCAAAACGAAACTCATCACTCCAATGGACACTATTCCATTCATCACTCGTCCAATTAACTTTTAGCCCATTTAAGCCGGTTTTTCTTTTGTTTTAATGTCAAGAGTGGCTTTTCTTTCGCCTAAAAAAATTAGTAAAATTACAAAAAAAAATTTTGGAAGAATAAGTTGCAATAAAATTATCTTGTAAGTTTTAAAACCTAACTTAAGGGCTTCTCTATGGCATGTGGATCCTGAAATACTTCGCCCCACAGCATCGCTCCAAAGAACAGATAATTCACCATAGTTTGAACGCCTGTTTTTTCTAATAATCTTCTTCAATGCCCTTCTATCAGCATCTGATATTTTGGATTTCGACGCATACCGAGGTTTTGTAGCTATTGTACCCGTTGTTTTATAAACTCGAATAATATTTATGATAGTAAACTTTGATAAATTAGCTAGATCGCTAATTTCTGCGTTTGATTTTCCCTTTTTAAATAAATTGATATTAATTGAGCAAATTTTTTCATCAACAACCTTTCCACGAGTCATTTTTAGTAATAATAAACAAAACAAACTTTCTTTTGTTTGAAAAAGGCAAAGCCTACTTGATTATTTCACATATTCAAAGATTCTTAAAAAAAAAAAAATCATGAAAAGCAAAGAACTATTTTTTATATAAAAATATGTTTTTAACAATTAAAAAATATTTTAAGTTTTTTTTTTTTTTTTTTTTTTGGCTTTTCGGCCTTTCTAGCCATAAGCCCAATTACGATACTAGCTATATTTTTAAAATTTGTCTCTACCCCCGGGGGTCAGATTTTAGCTGGCTGCCTCGAGTCGGATTCGAACCCAATTTCAATTTCAAAAGTTTTTATTTACAATAAACATATACAGGTACATATATTACAAGATTTAGGCAATAATTGACAGATTATATAATATACATTAAATATTTTAATTAGGTTTGCAACCACCTGCCTTGGATTATGGCTTATGTTGCTTTGATTTTTGTTCTTTGTGATTGTGATAACTTCTTTTTTTTTGATACATATAAGTACATATGAAATACTTACACCTAGTTTTGTTTTTATTAATTGATTCGTTAAGGGGTTTTTTACAGGAAAAATTCAAAAGAACAAAAACCTGTTTTTTAGATATAAAAAAAGAATTTAGGTTTTTTGAGCCTTTACATTAGTCGGTGATTATGCCTAGACGTCTATAAGTCTCTGCAAATCTGGGGGTTTTCCCATATGAATTTTGAATAATTTGTTTCGTGTGTCTTGTTAATTTATTGTGTTTAAGTTGATTATCATAGAAGGATTTGGAAATTTTGAAAATGTGTTCGTCTATTTTTTCTAATTCGGCCATTTCATGAAGTGTATCTATTTTGGTGTATCTAGTTTTGTCTAAAATTAAGCGAAGACATTTGTTCTGGTATATTTGCAGAGGCTTGAGAGTCGTTTTGCTCACATGGCACCACGCTGGGGCGGCGTATGTGAGTGAAGGCCTAAGCACCGATGTATATAACAGTTTCTTGTTCCTTTGAGACAGGAAAGAATTTCTTGACAAGAGAGGGAACAAATTTTTCATATTACCGTAGGCTTTTCTGAGTAAGTTCTTTATGTGCGACCTGAATGTGAGTCTTTTGTCCAGTTGAACTCCCAGGTATTTTGCTTCGTCTTTCAGAGGGATTAACTGGTCGTCGACTTTAAGGGGTTTGAAGATTGTATTGTCTTTGAACTTTTTGGTGAATAGGATGTTTTCGGTTTTGTTAGGATTGATTTTTATTTTCCATTTTTTGAAAAATGTAATAATTTGGTTAAGGTGGATTTGTGCTCGTTCATTTGCCACTACGGCGCTGAACGACCTGACATATATTGCCGTGTCGTCCGCGTATAGAGCCAAATTGGAGCATTTGTTGAATTGTGGGATGTCATTGATATAAAGAGAAAATAGCTTAGGGCCCAGGACAGAGCCCTGGGGAACCCCAGCTAGAATTTCTTTGGATGTAGAGTATGTTTGATTTATTTTTACTTTGAATTTTCTGTCTGTTAGGTAGGAATTTATTAGCTTTATCAGGTAGAGCGGGAAGTTGTATTTTATAAGTTTATGTATTAATCCTTGGAGCCAGACTCTATCAAATGCCTTCTCGATGTCCAGGAGAACCATAGCAGTATTTTTCCTTTCATGAAAGGTTTCATTTATGTGGGTCGTTAATCTGGCTATTTGTTGTGTTGTGTTATGCCTGGACCTGAAGCCGAACTGAGGGTCTATTGTAATTTTCTTTTCTTTGTCATGCCTTTCTATTCTATTTAGTATTATTTTGTCTGTAATTTTTGAGAGTGTGTTTAGTAGGCTTATAGGTCTGTAGCTACCTGGGTCTTTTTTGTTTTTATAGGGTTTGGCTATTGGAATAATTGTGGCAATTTTCCATTGTTCAGGGTAATATTGTAGTTTGATTATGGCGTTTATTATATACATAAATTGAACAAGAGCTTTTTTTGAAAAATTTTTTATTAATAAGTTGTCAATCCCGTCAATTCCTGGAGCCTTGTTGTTTTTTAGTTTACGAATGTTTTGATAAATTTCTTGAGGGTTTGTGATGGCGTTTATAATTTCATTCTCTGTGAATGTTGTGCTGTTTTTGAGTTTTCTTTTGTTCAGTTCTACCATTGTCTGTTGATCTGGGTCAAGGGTAGGATCTATTTTGTGTACTTTTTCAAAAGTTTGGGATAAAATTTCGGCTTTCTCTTTGTCCGTAATAAAATCATTGTTGTTAGAGGTTAAGGTCGGCATTTTTTCGAAAGGTTTTTTGAATTTTTTTGTGAATTTAAACAGCGAGTGGTCGGTTGTAGATAGCTCACTTAGTTTTCTGTTCCAAATTTCGTTTTTATGTGCTTTGATTTCCTGTGTGATTTGTTTAGCCATTTGATTAACTAGTGTTTTGAGCTGTGGGTCGTTTGTTCTCTGCCATAGCTTTCGTAGTCTGTTTTTTGATTTAATTTGGTCCAGGATGTTCTGTGGAAGTAGTTCATGACTTCTGTTTAATTTAATTTGTTTGCTGTTTCTCTCTTTAGCCCAGTTTATTCCATTGGTCAGATTGTCTACAGCTTTATCTATGGAAGTGGTAGTCGGTAGGTCAGGGGTGATTTTGATAAATCGATCAAGATCTGTCCTGTAGGTATTCCAGTTTGTATTTTTATAGGAGGTGATTGTTTTAGTTTCGTCTGAGAGGGTCAGAGTGGTTTCTATAGAAAATATGATTGGGTTGTGGTCTGATGGAAGATCAGGTTTTGATATTGGTTGCGTTACTTTGGGAACATTTTTGTTTATTATTATGTCTATTGTTGAGGGGGTTTGACCATTCATAGGATAGTGGGTAGGTGTGCTTGTGTGTTGAATTATGGATTGTGTGGAGTTGATAAAGGATAGTAGGGTCTGTCCGTTTGTGTTATTCGTTTGACAGTTCCACATCTGGTGTCTCGCATTCATGTCGCCCACTATAAGAACTTTGTTACCAAGCCTACTCATTTTATTTAGATCATCATGTGAGAATTTGTTACTAGGTGGGTTGTATACTGATATAATTGTTATTTTATTTGCAAGTTGGATAGCTAAGTGTTCGATTGAGCTCCCTGTTATTGGGGAGATTTCTTTAAAATGAATGTTGTTTTTAATTAGTATCGCGACCCCTCCATACCCGCTGTCATCAATTCTGTCCTGTCTCAAGGCTGTGAAACCCCTTATTTTTAATTTTTTGTTTTTCTTAAGTCTAGTTTCATTAAGTAAAATTATATCTATTTTTTCTTTATATACATAGTTCAAAAGTAGGTCATCTTTGTTAGAGATGCCGTTTGCATTCCAGCTGCATATTTTTATTTTACAAGGCATAGTCGTTTAGATTATTTTCTATGAAGCTTAAAATTGTAAGGAATTTATTAGCCTTGTTTTCACAATTGGAGAGTAAACTGTTGAGATCTTTAATCGCTCTAAGTGATTCACTAATGTTGCACTGATTGTTTAGTTTGTTTACTTCAGTAATGAGTTCAGTGAACCCAGCTGTATTGCTATTGTTTTGTCTATTTACCTGTACTTTAACTGGTTCGTTTGTGTGTCCGTTTGTTGTTGTTGTTGAGGCTTGCTGGGTGTTCCAGGGGCTTGTTATTGTCTCTTTTGTTCTCAGCTGAGGGAAGTTGAGTTTATCCTTTGGGGGGGCGGGTTGTGGGTACACTTTGGGATGGGGCATTGTCTTATTTCTCATTGTCTCTAGCCTTTTTATGTACACTGGGCATTTCGTATAGTTTGCTAAATGTGGCCCTTTGCAGTTTGCACAGGTTGGAGCTTGAGTTTTAGCTAGTGCGCATGATGCTGACAAGTGCCCCGATCCACATTTGAGGCAGCGGGGGGAGGTGACAATTAGAAGTGGCATGCCCCCACTCCTGACACCTGTGGCACTGTATTGTTCTTTTTTTGTTTATCACTTTTTCCCACTTTATATATACGTGGTTCATTGTTTTTATTTGGGCGATTTTTGCCAGTGTCACTGAGCTGTTGGTGACTACCATGTACATCGGTGGTCCCTCGCTCCTCATTCTGAATACCTTTTGCACTGGTATTCCTTTGCTAGTAAGAATATCACTTATTATTTCATGTTCGTTGGCGTCAGCGTATGGCAGTCCTTTGAGTACGAAGGCGTGAGTTTTTATTGATTTGTCTGTGAATGTGTAGAATTCTGCCTTTTGTTTCACAAGATGTTCCTTGAAGTTTGTCCACTCTGTTTCTGAGTTTATGAAAAGAGTGGTTTTGTCCTTACCTGTTTTAATATTGAATCCCTGTTTTATTGTTTTTTCCAGGGTTTTTATCATTTCTTTTATTTTTTCTTGGTTGGGATGTCCCTTGAAGATTATCGGGGGAGTCTTTGTTTTCTTTTTATTTGTATTTATTTCAGGGATTGTACCTGGTGTCTGGCTGGTTGTCTGTTCTTCTTCGTTTAGGTTGGCGAGGATTTCGTATACGTTCGACGTCTGGATTGGATTGGCCGTTACATTGTCCATCTTTTTCATGTGTTTCGCTGGTTCGTCTTGATCTGTTTTATTTTTTCTTTTATTTGTTTGACGGACAAAATAAAAGGCATTGAAGTTTAATTCTTCTTCGGCGGTCATTGTAGATCCGTCGTCTTCATTACTTGTAGAATTAACTGGTATTTTCACTTTTTACACTAATTATATTTTAATTTTTTAATTTATAATTTTAAAAGAAAAAGAAAAATATATTTTCAGGTTGTTGTGGTTGTTTCACTGGTAATAGGCCCTTGAGGGTCGTTTTTAAGGTTAACTGTGGACACTTGTTGGGAGAGAGAGAGGGAAGGTCTTTACTCGGCAACGGACAACAAGGGGATTCGAACCCGGGTCCCCTGGTTAGCTCGCTGTCACGCTACCGCCTAGCCTACCGACCCCCCCAAAAATGTGAAATCTCGAGTAGGTGTGTTTTGTCTTTTGAGATAGCGCAAGCATGAGGAGGATCTGAAGGGACGGTGAGTCAGGAGTGGATTATGGTCCAAATGAATGAGGAGGTCAAAGGTGAACGAACGGAGGAGATCAGATAGGGGAGAGAGCACCGACCCTGGTAGATGCAACCCCTCAGGATTCTCGATCCTCGTGATCAATGCTGGACATATCCTGTCTGCCTGGCCTATATGTCACTTATTTAAGGTCTATCTACGTACACTAAATACTAATAACAACTACAACATACGAGTATATCAATTATAAAAAAAAAAAAATAATAATAAAACCGACTTCAAAAAAATAAATGCAACATATAAAATAATAATAACTCAAAAATCAAATAAAATGCACTAAAAGATATAAAATAATTATCTAATTTAGTTACAACCAAACGACGAAATATTAACATGAAATCACTTTTTGAAGTCGGTGCCAAAAATATACATTTTATGAATCGAACTCGACGGATCTTTCTTAGTACGTTTGGCGGGTATGCTCGCTATATATAGTTTGTTTAGCACCGACTTCAAAAAGTGATTTCATGTTAATATTTCGTCATTTAGTTGTAACTCAATTAGATAATTATTTTATACATTTTAGTGCATTTTATTTTATTTTTGAGTTCTTATTATTTTATTTGTTGCATTGAATTTTTTAAAGTCGTTTTTATTTTTTTATAAAAATTATTTTTATTTTTCTCTTTTTAGTGATGTCATTAATAGTGACTTAATATAATACCTTGCATGAATATCGTAAGAGAAAGCGTCGGGCGAATGAATAATGATAATAAAATTCAATTCATAAATATAGAAATTCTCTCGAAACGTTCGCGGGTTTTAAATGAATGTTTTAAGATTGTTTTTATAAAAGATATTATTTATTATAATTTCGATTATTTGCTCATAAGATTTGGAGATTTTCGTTATTTTGTCATTGATCATATAATCCGAACTTGACCAAATTAATATGGAACCACCCTTAAGGTACCTCATTTCCAATTAAAAAAGAATTATCGAAATCGGTCCATGTGGCAAAAAGTTCTCGCTGAACATATATAAAATAAATAAATAAATACTTAGGTATCTTGACTATCTTGGAGCTATACTGATCCAAACGCAGAAAAAATCATTAAAATCGGTTCATAAACAAAGAAGTTACGCCTGAACAACCATAGCAAAAAACCAATGAAATTTATATTTTTACCAATCGGAAACTAGACTGAACCCAATGCAAAAAAATCATCAAAATCAGCTCATAATTGGCGAAGATATCAGGTAAGATAGACTCAACAAAAAAAATTCAGTCAAATTGAGAACCTCCTCCTTTTTTGAAGTCGGTTAAAAAATGGGGTTTTATTAAACACAATTGACATTTTGTACATGACTTCATCAAAGAACCTAAAGGTCAACGTATTTCGACTTTTAATTCAAGAATTACAAATTATTCATTACTCAAATATAATGAAAATATATGAATACCTACAGCCTAAATAAAAAAAAAATACTCCTAAAATATTATAGTTAGATATTAAACGGAATTTTCAATAGGTCATAATGAGTGTACATTTATTAAATCTACCTAAAAATGAGAGAAAAAGTAACAATATTTGCAAGGCGAACTATTTTTGCAAGTTTGAAATTTTTTGTTTGTATCAGTTTGAGGTAGACATTTTGTACAAACTTGTGTGTCAAATTTCGGCTAATTAGCTACAATTGTTTAAGACCTATCAATTTAATGATTCGATTTTTTGTGATTTTATACATTTTTGAACAGCAACTTCCCAAGCTAGAATTTAAGCTAAAGTTTAAGTGATTCTCTGTTTTGGAAATACAAACATTTTTGGCACCAAAATGAACTTTATAAGACCTTCCGTTCTGGAATTATCGTGGGTGCCGGAATCTAAACAGACAGAAATGTTATTCTTGAAAATGATTTTTCTTCACGTTTCAGATATTTCTAAACAGAAATGAGAAAAAAATGAAACATTGACATTGACAAAAACATTGAAAGTAAAAGAGACGTGATCGATTTAAATTGGATTAATAAGGAGATGAAAAATAAATTGAGTATAATGGTGAATTTTAAGTTCAACCACCTTTTAATTCATTAAATTTTTTATGAAATAATTAACCAGTTCATCATTAAAAAGACCAAAAATTATTGCTCACCATCCTAGAATGTTAACGAGTTTTCGCACTAATAGATCTTAGATATTTAAATGAATCTTATTTAAAAAAATAAATTGATTGTTAAGGTTTCCCCAATTACTCGAAAAAGCAGAAATTATTCCGGTTTTGAAATCTAATTAAAATCCAAAATTATCCAACAGTTTAATAGAACTATATATCATTACTTCTTATATTGGCAAAAAGATTTATTTTCGAATGGCTAGAAAAAGAAAGAGGTTGATCATCATAATCTTAGTCCAAAGAGAAAATTTAATTCCACTTTACGACAAGTAGCAGGGATTCTTAATTATATACAAAAGCAAAATAAAAACCGACTGCCTTGATACTCCTTGATTTATCAAAAGCATTTGACAGTTTATCTCGGACTAAATGTTAAATTATTTCGATTGGGTATTTAAAAACAGCTCTGCGATTTCTTTCCATTATGTATTTAGATTTTAGAAAATCGGCTATTTCGTGTCAAAATTAAAAACGAATTCTTCAGCTGGAGAAATATTAAAGATGGCCCTCCCAACCACCATTATTATTTAATTTATTTGTATTAGATCTTCCTTGCCCTAAATTTTCTCACCTTGCTTAATATGCGGATGATACTACACTGTTTTTACTTCACCATACAGGGCATTATGATCAAGTATTGTACCAAACTCAACCAAATTTTGTATACATAATCAGTGGGCCCCCAGAAGTCTAAAAATGTAAAACTATCCCCCTCTACATGATTATAAATATTTTATTAAATATAAGAGAGGGGCCATGGTAAAGTCAAGTGGAAGACCACCTCAGAACCTGCCAATTTATTTATTTTTTCTGATAAAAATATTCGATTTATTTTTGTCTCTTTTGTAAAAGTTAATAGAGTAAAGGGTGTGTAGTTTCACAGTGAATGAAATAAAACTCAAAGAGGTTTAAACAAACTCAATATATTTCGGATTATTAGTCCATCATCAGGAGTTTTATTTCATTCACTGTGAAACTACACACCCTTTACTCTATTAACTAACATCATGTTTCACCTAAAACCTACACCACTTTCCATAAGTCTTTTGTAAAAATTAAAGACAATTTAAAATTCATTTAAAAATATTTCGAATTATGGAAACTTAAGATTAATAACAATAAGACAGGAGACATACTCGTATTTTCACGAAAAAAGAAAAAAACACTCTAATTGGGAAGTAAAATTTTAATCACAATTTCTTCAATGGAAACCTAATTTAAAATATTTATTAATACATCTAGATCAGGCCTGGCCAACCCGAGCCCCGTGGGCCGCATGTGGCCCTCGATGGAATTACTTGCGGCCCGTGGTCATATTTGACAAATTGTTTTTTTATTGTGTATTTTAAAATATATTTTAAATAGCATTAAAGTAATTAAAAGAATTAAGCTTCCCTATAATTACATGAAGAATAACAAATTAAATAATAATAGTAAATTTCAACTAATGATATAGTTTAAGAAAAATTAAGCGAAAAGAAACGCAAATATCAGACAGAAAAAATGAAAAAGCCATTCAAATTTGTATGTTATTTTAAAATAAAATTTGAAATATTGTTTGGTTGATGCGACTCAAATAATAATTTTGATATTTTATGTTTATTTTACCATACAAATATATTTTGTTGTTGGATCAATATGTTTTCATTTCATATCTGGTTTCAGTGTATCGCTACATTCAAATTAATATTAATAATAACTTTCAATAAAAATTGATAAGTACCAAATTGGTTGTAAAGGCAGATTTCGAAAAAAATATTGATAAAATAGTATTCTTATTTATTATTATATATATGTGCGGTCCTTAGAAATTTTAAGTCGTCAATAGGCACGCGGTGCAATTCAGGTTGGCCAGGCTTGCATTAGATAGTATTAGTACTCAATTGCTCTAGAATTGCCCGTGTTGCTTATTTCCAATTACAAAATAATATTTAATAGATTTTTAAAAATTCCGTCGAATTGAAAACCTCCTTCTTTTTGAAGTCGGTTAATGATAAAAACTCGAGAGTATTTCAAACGACACCCCTGATCTAGATAGAAAATGAAAATAAAATGCACACATAAAAGAAGCAGCTCGAAAGGGAGAATCTCCACCAACCGTTCAATCACAGAAATTCGCTTGAATTACAAAAGTGTTTAATCAAAAAATTCTAAAAGTTTCAATTTTTTAATATTTTAGACATGAATCTATAAATTTATTCGAATTTATAATAACACCGAAGCATCAAATTTTGGTTACTATATTTTTACTAGTCTAAATCCGAGACTGATTTTTCGATCTGCTGGTTTACTATCATGTTGTTCTGTTCTGAAATCGGCCCCAAAATTATTGCTTTCCTGACACTCGGCCTTTCTTTCGGCGAAAACTTCGGAATGTGTGTACTGACTTGGCCCTTCTTTTTATAAATTTTATCGGTAAATTCTTAAAAAAAATGAAAAAAATAAAAAAATAATAAAGGCCTCTGAGCTGCCATTTTCAAGAAAGTTATTACATTGCAGACTTTCACGGTCAAATTTGTAATAAATATAATTAATAGATTTATTTAGTCTTTTAGTCGTGTAAAACTGTCATACCTGACTTCTAAAATTTCTTCATAATTCTTTTGCTTCTTTAAAACCTCAATCTATAAAAACAAACAAAAAAGAAAGAATTTTAGATCTCCTTTGAGAATGATAGATTTAAAATATAATGATCCCTCCTGATATTATTCTCATTGCAGATCAATTTTAATAATTACAATCTTTGCAACGTGTAATCTTAAGCCATTATTTTGCATATTGAGACAGACACCTACAATTAGATATCTCTGTCCTTTTTAATCAACAAATCTTTATTTTCATAGCTGTACAGGGTGATTCATCGGTCTGTCCTCTCTTTATAACTCTTATAACTTTTTTATTTTAAGTCAGAGAGAAAAACTCTTCAAATATAATTTATTAACCGACTTCAAAAAAGGAGAAGGTTCTCAATTCAACTGATTTTTTTGTCTCTATGTTACTTGATACTTCGCCAATTATGAACCGATTTTGATGATTTTTTTGCATTGGGTTCAGTCTAGTTTCCGATTGGTAAAAATATAAATTTCATTGGTATTGGACCTTTTTTGTTATGTTTGTTCAGGCATAACTTCTTTGTTTATGAAACGATTTTAATGATTCATTCTGCGTTTGGATCAGTATAGCTCCAAGATACCTAACTATTTATTTGTTTATTTATTTTATGTATGTTCAGCGAGAACTTTTTGCCACCTGGATCGATTTGGATGATTCTTTTTTATTGGAAAGGGGATACCTTAGGGGTGGTCCCATATTAATTTGGTCAAGTTCGGATTATGATCAATGACGAAACAACGTAAATCTCCAATTCTTATGAGCAAATAATCGAAATTATAATAAATAAAATCTTTTATAAAAAAATCTTAAAAACATTCATTTAAAACCCGCAAACGTTTCGATAGAATTTCTATATTTGTGAATTGAATTTTATTATTATTTTCTGATTCATTCGCCCGACGCTTTCTTTTAAGAGATACATGCAAGGTATTATATTAAATCACTATTAATAACATCACTAAAAAGAGAAAAATAAAAATAATTTTTATAAAAAAAAATAAAACCGACTTCAAACAAAGAAATATTAGCATGAAATCACTTTTTGAAGTCGGTGCTAAACAAACTATATAAGCGAGCTTACCCGCCAAACGTACTATAGTAAGTAAGATCCGTCGAGTTCAATTCATAAAATGTATATGTTTGGCACCGACTTCAAAAAGTGATTTCATGTTAATATTTCGTCGTTTAGTTGTAACTAAATTAGATAATTATTATATACCTTTTAGTGCATTTTATTTGATTTTTGAGTTATTATTTTAGTTGTTGCATTTAATTTTTTTGAAGTCAGTTTTATTTGATTTTTATAAAAATTATATGACTATCTACGTACCATATGCATTTGTTTACAGGGTGCTCCGTTTAAGCTCAACAATATGTAAATTTATATTTCTTAAAGGAACACCCCATAAATATTTATTTATTTTGATAGTAAATTAGATTCACTTTAAAAAAGTATTAATAAGAGGTCTAAAATGATAAATTAAGAATTTATTTACCTTTATTCGTTGAATGATATTTTTGTATCATGTTATTATTAACAAAGTAAGCTATGGAAAGAATAAAGGTAAATAACTTCTTAATTTATAATTTTAGACCCCTTATTACTTCATAATTTTTTAAAGGGAATCTAATTTACTATCAAAATAAATAAATATATTTAGGTGTTCCATTAAGAAATATAAAGTTACATATTGTTGCGCTTAATAGAGAAAAACCTATCGCCAAAGGAAAATATCACCATTGTATTTCTAGTATAACAAAAACAGATACCCAATATATACATACTATCGTTATATTCGTAGAGTCATTTCGACTAAAATTGGAAATTCTGGTAGAATTGTGACAAAAGCCACGATAACTGATGTGAGAATCAAGTGGCGAAAGAGGTCGTTCATTCGCTGAAGGTTGAGTGAACCGGTGGGTCAAAGAAAAGCCGCTCGATGCCAGGGTAGGGTAGCGTATCTCTCAGCACAGAGCACATGACCATTTAATCAAATTATCCGAGTTGAAGCTAAGATAATTATAATTATATTTGCTAGAGACTACTTTTATATTTTTAATTAAGAAATTAAAATGCAAATTTTTAAGATAGTTTTTCACTTTTAAATATATATAGTATTTTTAAAAAATCTGATATACAAATACAATCAACAATTTACCTCATGGATTTCACAAAATTATTAAAATTTAAATTTTTTAGAGTAAGTATGGTATATACAAATTTATTCGTGTACTTTTTAATTATGAATTGATCAAAGCTTTGATGGTTGAATAATTTAATAGGAGGCTTTGATAAGAACCATATTATGCACTGTTAAATATATTTATTAACATAAACATATACAACATAAATACACGACGTTTCGATCACTAGATTTGTGATCGATTTCAAGTGTGAGATACCTCGGTGCCGATATGGAGTGAAATGAGATGACAAACGACCATTTCTATTTGAAAATGATCACAGATCTAGTGATCGTAATGTGTATTTATGTTTTATATGTTTGTATCAATAACACTGCCCATAATGTATTCCATTATATTATACTTTGGGACATTCATATAATACGTCAAGCAAAATTTCGCCTTTTTTTAGAAATTTCACAAAAACGGCTAAAACGATTTTGATTAATCTTTTTTATTGAAAACCGGACTCTAGGTCTAGAAATAAGTTTTCTACATAATATAACAAAGAACATAAAATGATCTTTTTAAGATATATTAACTATTTATACAAGAAAGTCAAGAGTAAATGTTAAGTTTCCTTTAAACCAGTTTCAGCCAAAGTCAATCAATCTCAATTACAAGTTCTATAAATATGAAATTTTCATTTTGAAATTTTTTTTAAGGTAGAGCTCACCCACAAACACGAAAATAATATTGTGGGCTTAGAGTGTAAAGCTGCTAACTCGATTTTTTATCATATAAGACATATTAATACCGTTCGAAAGGAAAAGAGATGCAGCATCGTTCAAGTAAAACTGCTACTTAAAATTACGATCGTAAGTTGTAGAAAAAAAATGTGAAAAATAGTTTTTTCCATAACAACAATATTAAATTTTATTTATGAATAATGCACATCTATTATATCTTAATATTAATCATAATCATTGAGACGCCTGATGAAGCCAAAATAAAGTTGGCGAAACGTCGCCTAAATCAATAACAATTTTTTGATTTGCTACCTTCCTGTCCAAATACCTGCCAACGTATTTGATTAAGTAACTATCAATATTCTGATTTTACTTATATAGTAAGTATATAAAAATAATTTTTCATAGTAAGTAGGATAAAAAAATGAAGAGAATCACGTATTTAAATAGATTTATTAACTTTAGCGAACTGCTTTAGGAGAATTTCACACGTATTATTCCTAAAGTTAAGCAGAGCAGTATTACTAGAAATGGTGGCCATATAAGACTATCGTTTCAATCGTGCATGGACGTAAGAAGAGATTTCATACATCTAGTCGTGTCAAGTTATAATGCGTGCATTCCTCTATAAGTCTAGAATCGATTGGGAAGGCCTAAATAAGAGGGGATACCGGAAATTACCCTCTTTCTACCTCCACTCGAAGGGCATTGCCACAACAAGTAGAAACTCGCTAATAATTAACTTTAACTAGTCAAAAAATATATATTTAATTAAAAAAAATGTAATTGTAAATGATTTTAAATACCACTATTTCACTAAATTTTCAATTTTAATAAAATTTTATTATAAAAAATTGACCTATTAAATTCTGAAAGATTATTATAATTGTCTAAATATATCATATAAATTTGAAAGAGTACCACTTTTTCAAATTATTTAAACAGGGAGCCCACAGGGGGGAGTGTCTTTGAAATTTCTGGGGGGTGGGGATTGAAATTGTTGCAAAATTAGCATCGTATGTCAAAAATAAAAAAGCCAAGTTATAACTTCAACAAAAGGTAATAAAAATATATTTTAATTCTTTAGAAGTGAATAAAATATAATGTACAAGGGAGTGTACTTTTCATGAAATTGGAGGGGGGGGGGATACTTTCCACGAAACTAAGGGCGGTGAGTCAATAGGCTAGTGGGTGGTAGGCACCCCTGCAAAAATGATAGTAACTCACAAAAGAAGACACGATATGGTCCCATGGATTGAATTAAAAAAAAAATTTCAAATTTTTTTTTCAATTAAGAATTTAAAATAATTAAAATAGCTTCTGAAATATTCATTCAAATAAGATGTAAGTAATTAAATAAAGTGAGAGAATCTTCTTGAATCGAGAGGAGATCTGGGCAAATGATGAAAAGTTACCCCCAAAATTTTGAGATAATTTAATTTTAATTATCTCGGAAAAAAGGTAGAGAAGCTCCCATTCTTGCCGTGAACAATAAAATTACATAGCAAAGACTTCAACATACACAATTTTATTGAAATGTTTATGGTCCATGTCGCTTTTCTTTATAAGAATATAGGGAGAAAAGGCACTATGCGATGAAGTGCTTTCAAATTTCTTTTCCACTTTCAGAAAATAGTAAAAAAGTTGTGAGTTAAGAGATGTGTTTTATTCACCATCAATTAGTTCATTTCAAATGAGTAATCTCCAATGATAGAGAAACGGCCATCCATCTGTCTGGCCGTCTGTCAGTCACGCTTTGTTTCAGGTACTCCCGTTAGGAAATTGAGATGAAGCTCTACATAATCTTCGAGGAATATTTCAGAGGGACAGGCGTAGACGGAAGGATGGAAACCTATCAACTGGCCTCTTTCAACCCTTTGAATCCCTTGAATATAAAAACAATAGCATTTCAGAATTTTTTTTTCAAATGGAAGATAAATGAAATGAGAAAAGGGATAGGAAGGTATACATTCGCAAGTAGTATAAAATATTTTTTTCTTGTATTATAATCAAAAAGTTTTCTTTGAATATTTTTTACTTTACCATACAGGGTAGGGTCAAGCATTGTAATCGTGCATGAAAAAATTGTTTTTTTCCTTCTTTTTTTCGAAATATCTCAAAAACGGCTGAAACTATTCTGATTAAAAAAATTGAGAGAAACCATGGCATTTTGCTCTACAAAAAAGCAATAATAAGTGAACTTCGAAAAAATTATATTTTTTGAGATAATAATTGTTTTGTCAAAATGTCTGTTAGTTAGTTAGTAAGTCTGGTTATTAGTATGTGCGTTACCAAATTTTTGTGGACGAGCTAGCTCAAAAATTTCATACGTAGTTTTGGTCCATTGAGATTAAGAGCTGATTAGATTTTGGTGCATATCGACACAAAATTAAGGGGGTGGAAGGGGGGTTAAAAATTAAAAATCTAGGCCATTTGAGCAAACTCAACCTGACCCCAGAAGTCTAAAAATGCAAAAACTAACCGCACAAAATGGGTGGGGGTGGGGTGTAGGGTCAAAAAATGAAAATCTTGGCCATTTACCAAACTCAACCAAATTTTGTATACATAATCAGTGGGACCCCAGAAGTCTAAAAATGCAAAAACTAACCGCCTAAAATGGGGGGGGGTCAAAAAATGAAAATATAGGCTCTTGTACCAAACTCAACCAAATTTTGTATACATAATCAGTGGGCCCCAGGAGTCTAAAAATGCAAAAACTAACCCCCTCCCTATATGATTATAAATAATTTTATTAAATATTAAATATAAGTGAGGGGCCAGGTTGTATGGTAAAGTCAAGTGGATAGCCACATCAGAACACGTCAGCTTATTTAAAAATTTATTTAGTTTTGAGATAAATCAGAGTGCTTCTTCTGCTTGCTTTAAATAATTAATTTGGAAAGTGTAATGTTTTGCCATAATCTTCAGTCTAATATACCTACTACAAAAATTTAACTTGAATGATCAAAAGCGGGTTTTTTTAATTTCACTTTAAACTTGCCTTCACGAGGTAGGTAGAAATCAGCTTAGGGCCAGTTGTATGTCGGTTTGTAAAGTCTTTTTAAAGTTAACAAAGGGCAAAACCTTAGAATTCACCTTGTGCTCGGCCGGATGGCCAATCAGATGACCACACACACACAAGGTGAATTCTAAGGTTTTACCCTTTATTAACTTTAACAAAGACTTTACAAAACCGACATTACAACTGGTTCTTAGTCTTTCTGCTTACATCATATATGAAGTTAATTCATTATGAAACTAAAGATTCGCTCTTAAATATTCGTGTAATATAGCAATAGCAGAATAAAGATAAAGGAAAAATACATTCGAAATTATAATCTTAAATTAAAAGGAAATGTACACATAGGGTGCACCAAGGGGTGAACCGCAATTGGAATTAGGTGTACACCGTCTTTGGAATTATGTGGAATTATTTTGGATTTCATTAGAAATACCTCTTCATCTATTGTCTTCTACTTGGAAATGAAAGTGAAATTGGTAGTAGGTGTACACGATATTAGATCGCGGTACACCCCTCGGGGTGCACCCTATTTCTTCGAAAATACTGGACAATTCCTACACATAAATGTTTAATAATGAAAATCTAATACAAATAAAATATATTTTAATATTGAATTTAAGTAATTTATCTTTAATTCTCTTAATTTTACTTTAATAAATACAAATATTATTATTATTTTACATTACAAGTGGATTTTGAGAAAAAATTCAATCTTTCTTTCTCAAATAGATCCTCATTTCTTTACACATTATTATTATTATTTATAAATAGAATTTTGGTTTTTTCGAAAAAAACAACAACAATTGAGCGTTTTCCCTTGCCCTGAAAAATTCTTGGTTAATATATTTATTTACATTACGCAAAAGACATATTCTTGTGAAAATGAAAAAAAGTGCTATTATAGGTAAAAAGCTTTTTTATTTATAAGATTTATTTGTTCTTAAGACTTATTTAAAAAATTATATTAAGTTAATTAATTTTTAATTAGGGTTTAAAACACTGGTTCTCAACCGGGGGGGGGGGGATATCCCCAATTTCAAGGAGGAATTAATCTGAGTACAAAGTTGTAAAGAACTGGCAAAAAAACTCCTCAACTTTCTCATTAGGTAAATATTAATTATCTTTATTTCTAAATTAAAATATGATACCATGTATTTTCAATATTCGAATATTGAAGGAGACAATAAAAGAGTGTGTCTTCTGCTGGAATTATAAATTTTATTTATAACGATACTATAGTGCTTTCCATTCATACATTAATTAGTGTGAATAAATTGTAATAGACTGAAGAAGAGGCAAAGCCCTCGAAACTATAGTCTCGTTATAAATAAAATTTATAATTCCAGCAGAAGACACACTCTTTTATTGTCTCCTTCAATCTATAAAAATTCTGCTACCCTCGGCACAAAAACTTTCAATTTAATATTCAAATAAGTAAAATAAACTTTTTGAGTTAGTTTTTTAATTAGGGAAAGTGGTGTAGGTTTTAGGTGAAACATGATATTAATTAATAAAATAAAGGGTGTGTAGTTTCACAGTGAATGAAATAAAACTCAAAGAGGTTTATACAAACTCAATATGTATATTTCGGATTATTAGTCCATCATCAGGAGCTTACAGGTTACAAACTGTTTGTAACATGTAAAGATGGACTAATAATCCGAAATATATTGAGCTTGTATAAACCTCTTTGAGTTTTATTTCATTCACTGTGAATCTACAGACCCTTTACTTGATTAATTTTTGAGTTAGAAAATGCTGGAAAGGAGGAAATGGCATTCTTACAAACAGAAGGGGTTCATTGGAGGAAACAGGTTGAGAGCCTCTGATTTAAAACAATTTCATTCACTGTGAAACTACACACCCTTTACTTGATTAATTTTTGAGTTAGAAAATGCTGGAAAGGAGGAAATGGCATTCTTACAAACAGAAGGGGTTCATTGGAAGAAAAAGGTTGAGAACCTCTGATTTATAACAATGTGAAATAAAATTTTGTTTATGTAGCAGAAGGAACACGATTTTTTAAAGTAAATTGCTTGAAGAAATTACAAAAGTCAAAGTGTACACTAGTAGTACAATGTTTTAAACTATATAGTACCTACATAGTGCCTATATAGATTTTGAGAATTTATATAGGCACTATATAGTTACTATATAGTTTGAAACATTGTGCTACTAGGTACCTAGTAGATATTTTTTATTTTTTGTAGAATTTTTAAGAGATATTGAACAATGATCTGTGTGCTGATGAATGTTTCGGTTTACCTTTGTACGGGGAGTCTCTTGATGCGGTGCTCCTTCATCGCCGGTTGGTGAGTGCGCTGATCCCGGCCGGCCTCTTCTTCAGCTCCGACAGAGTTCCCGGACAAACTAACAGCATTCGCGAGGTGACCGCGACGTGAACCCTGATGAACTCAGACAACCGCTCGGTTAGCTGCCGGCGCAGGAGAGGGAGGGACCAAGCGGAGGGGCGAGAGGGGGAGGCCAATGCTCGCGCTATTAATGGCCAAGGGATCATCGCTTAGCAGAAATTCGGCTCATTTGCAATCCAACAACTATCTCACCTAGCAGCGATTTTCAAAACATGCAAGCTACGCTTTGGGATTCATTCATTGAACTCTCAAACGTTCAAACACCTAATTTAATTTAAACTTTTAATCCGTAGCAAGTGGCTGCGGAGCAGTGGAGATGCGGGGTGCTTGAGCTCACCCTGTTGGCAAAACATTTGATTTTTTCCCTTGCAAAACAAATTTCCTTTATAAATATCAGGCGTTCTACCTTAAGTCTAATGGGCGAAATGCACCAAATTTATTGAGTTTTTCAAACCTTACGTTTATTATTTAAATGGGAAACACGAA
Organism: Forficula auricularia; assembly: GCA_024734495.1. Taxonomy (NCBI): domain Eukaryota; kingdom Metazoa; phylum Arthropoda; class Insecta; order Dermaptera; family Forficulidae; genus Forficula; species Forficula auricularia. Next base: position 6,553,043 of record JALMQS010000117.1, read on the forward strand.
AAAAACTTCAACTCTCTTTAATTGACAAATGTTTCACTACAAACCAAAACCAAATTTCCTTAGTTTAAAGCAGGAAGAGATTTAGGAAAAATAATCTAAAAATCTGCCCAAAACTTGTTTTCGTTAGGAAAGTTAATAATAATAATAATATCTTCCTTCATAAATAATATAGAAGCTATCATCTTTGTTGTTTACAGCCGATGTATAAGTATAGTATAAACTTCCTTCAAAAGGAGAGAAAATAATAATAATAGGACGGTGCAGAAGGATGTACTGCTGGGTAAGTGTGCGACAGTCCGGAGGTTCCTGAGACTTCCCTCAACAATTTAATAATAAAATAGAAGCTATCATCTCTGCTGTTTACAGCCGATGTGTACAGAACAAACCTCCTTCAAAAGGATAGAAATAATAATAATAATTTTATTTTATTTATTTTCTTAGAAAGACGGACTGGTAAGCGAAATAAGTAGGTTATAATGAAAGGCAGTCCAAATTATTTAAATTTTTTATTCAAATACCGACGTTTCGGAGACCTTTTCTCTCCTTCTTCAGTGTAATTAATAGTTATTGATGGGTGAGTATAACTCGGCTCCCATTTATCTCTCTTTTCAGTGATAACAACAATATTACAATACTTTTCACCATTATATCACAAGTTGACTAAGTACATTTAAATAATTTGGACTATCTTTCATTATAACCTACTTAATAATAATAATAATTTTTTACACAAACAAACAACATCGCGTCTCCACGCAGCAATAGTCCAGGCTGATGTTAATCTTACTCCAGTGAATCTCGGGGGGGATGTCGGTGGGGTTCAGCAGCTCGGCACGCAGGAGGATCTTGAGAACAACTGGAGACGGAAGGTGTTGCATGGGAGGCATCCTCATGACTTGGGCCAAGACCATTTCGACAGAAAAACGTCTAACTATTGGCTGACTCATGGAGATCTGTTCCTGGAGACTGAGGGCTTCGTGATTGCAATCCAAGACCAGGTCATAGCCACAAAAAATTAACTTAAATACATCATTAAGGATCCTAATGTGACCGTTGACAGATGCAGAATGTGTGGTGGTATGTCCGAAACTATTCAACATGTCACGTCGGCCTGCCGAGTCCTCGCCAGTACGGATTATAATCATAGGCACAATCAGATGGCAAAAGTTATCCATCAAGAACTTGCTCTTCACTATGAACTAATAAACCCCAGAGTTCCCTACTATGAGTATACTCCGGAAAGTATACTTGAAAATAATGGCTGTAGACTATATTGGGACTGATCCGTGCTGACAGGCAGGACTATACTTGCGAATAGACCTGATATTGTACTCACAATAATGAATAGCAAAATGACATACCTTATTGACCTCACCATTCCAAATACGCATAATCTCCAACAAGTCTATGGTGAAAAATTAAATAAGTATCTTGAGCTCTCATAAGAAATTATGAGAATGTGGAGACAAGATAGAGTGTTAATGGTGTCCCTTGTCATGTCTGCGACTGGTGTCGTCCCGAAGATGCTCCCTAAGAACTTAAAGGAGCTGGGCATTTTTGGAGGGGGTGTTATCACGACGGTGCAGAAGGCTGTACTGCTGGGTACGTTTGCGACAGTCCGGAAGTTCCTGAACCTTTCCTCATCAAATATATAAGAAGCTATCATCTATGCTATTTATAGCCGATGTATGGTATAGTATAAACCTCCTTCAAAAATAGACAAAAGAATAAGAATAAGAATAATAATCTTTGATCGAAATTTGACACTTCATACGATTGTGAAGTGCAAGAGAATGGAACTGAAATTATCTTTAGAAGACAAAATTGAAACAAATGTTTAAAAAACAAAAATAATTTTTATCATTCTCATTTTATAGATGGCAAACAATTGAAAATTTTTATCTGAGTCCATTATATTATGTTGAAGCAAATATCTGACAATTCGCAAATAGTAAAAAAATGCTCATTCATTTATTATATTTATTTTTACTTTACCATACAGGGTATGGTCAAGTATTGTAATCGTACATGAAAAAAGTGTTTTTTTCCTTCTTTTTTTTCCATTAAGTAGATATAAGTATTTAGTCAATTTACAGAACAAAGTATACATATTTTTTAAACGTAAATAAATTAACAAGGTCAAAATTTAAGAATACACTAATCCGTAACTCTATATTCACTATAATATTTTCTACTATACTACAAATACTTCAAATATCGCGTACTTTTTCCGTTAAAATGTCATCACAGTACAATAGTACATATACCAAAGTCGTGAGATATATTTTCTAAAATACATGTAGTTGGTAAGTTGTAGTAGCTTGAACTGGAAGATCCAGGCTGTGATGTGTGTGTGTGTGTGTGGCTATCTTTATATCTGGAAGCTGGAAATGATGAACTCGAAACAGTATTTTTTTTTAAATAGATATTAGAAACAAAGAACTCTTTGGCATTATTGGATAACTATTACATATATGAAACATATAATGGAGATATTTTGTTTTTTCTAATCAATAAAATTAATAGGGAAAGAGATTTATAGTGAAACATATTAAACAAAGGAGTTTTTAAAGGATTGTAGTGGTGTTTCATAAATAAAATAAAAATAAAAAAAGATTTTAATTAAATTTTTGCAGTTTTATTGAATATCATATATATATTTCGGGTTTTTAGCCCATCATCAGGAGTTGTATTTACAAAAGACTTGTTATATAATAAAAAAAACAGTGAATTATCTTGAATTTCAAAAAAGCTCATTCTTTCGATGATACAACTCTTTAAATTCTAGTCAATCTATGCGACTTAGGTCGTGCAATAAAAAATATTTAATTAAAACAAAGATATGAGTGTCTTTTTTAAGAAAAAAATCAACTCACTGAACCATACATATTTAAAAAAACACAATTCTATGGTCACAATATCTAAGATTTTAGTAGAAAATATTTTTATATTGCATGTCAAAGGGCTTCATCCAGCCGGGAGTTGAGCACTGTCCAGCAAGCAGGTTAGTGCTCGGGTTGAAACTCCCGGGGGGGGGGGGGGGCTATGACGACCTCTGACATGCAATATAAAAATATTTTCTACTAAAATCTTAGATAGATAGATATATTGTGACCATAGAATTGTGTTATTTTATAAAAAAATTTAATTGAAAAAAAGAAGGTTCTTTGGATGGAAATTATTGAAGTTCAATCACACGTTGAAAGGGCCACTGTTGACTCAACCTTAAAAACTAATTCCTTCATCATATAATATTTATAAAGCAGTGAAATTTTATTTTAATACAGATTCAACCCCCCCCCAAATAATTTTACTAACGATTGGTTCCTTGAAAGTTCTTAAATAAATAATGAGCTTGGCCGAAGATAGAACTTCAGAAAATCGAATATGGAACACGGGAACGATTCGTAAGGACGAATGGCTCTGCAAACATACAATCAAACATATGAAATTTTTTATTGGATTTTTTTAAAAATTGTTACTTTGGGTTTTGAAAAAATATCTAAGATGACCAATTGCCAAATTAAACATAGATCTAAATTTATATAATATTGGCAGTATTGTTTGTGAGATATTAAATTGTTTATTTGAGTAAATTAACACAGGGTCATATTGCTGAAATGATTAATATTTTTATGTGTATAAAAAATATTTCATTTTTGGAATTTATTTTATTCCCTCAGGGAAAATCGTTATAATTAATGAATTCTCATACTTGATAAAAAAATATTTATGTGCACAAAGGTTAATTAAATAATTTCGTATCCGCTAATAGACATAGGATTGGCTAAGTGGTTAATTTATTCAGTCTATCCTGTATAGTAGTCATTGACATAATGCAAGACTCAGTGTCGCCTGCGAGTGGCAAGTATGCATTCAGAAGAAACGACCCGTCTTGCCGGTTGCATCTTTAGGCTCTTAAATATTTATTAAAAAATATTTAATGATTAATTCAATTTTTGAAAAATCAAATAATTTTTATCTTAGTATTTAAGAAATAAATTCAAGCTTTAGTCGGTATGTTCGCCTGCTTTCCGAGTGGCCCTAGTAAATTCACTCCATTTTTATTCATGATCAATTTTATCTTCTATGGAATTTGGTTGATGACACCGATTTCTGTAAAATAATGTTAACCTTTCTCAGAAAAAATATTTAATTTTGAATTTTTAATCCTCTCTAGATATTTAAAGCTAATTATACATACTTTACATAACTTTCTTAATTAAATTTCTAAATTAAATTATCAATATGTTTCTTCATACAATTTTTTTATATCTAGAATATCTAGGGCCTTAGAGCAATATTTATCCAACTTTCCACATAAATTTCACCTTTACTGCCTAATCTTTAAAGTACACATATTTATATAATGACCAGAATTAAAGAAGATTTAATTTCCAACAGAAAAGTTCATATAAGTGCAATGTTTAAAATCAATAGTTTACGAATTAAAAGATATTCCAATATTGTAGAGTGAAAGGACTTTTTATAATGATATTGATACAAGAAGAAGTTGCACCAAGAAGGTACAACCTCTTTAGTCCGTGGTGGACCCTTGTAACGGGTAGCAGTCGAAGGTATCTGTGGAGCTGGTCTTGAAAGATTGAAGGTTATAAGTTGCTGGAAAGTTGGTCGGGGAAGAGAGTTCCAGTCTCTAGATGTCATAGGGATAAATGAATTGGCAAATGCGTTTGTTCGATTAGTATCTAGTTTAAGCGCGCAGGGGTGTTGAATTTTAGAAAATCGTGTATTTCTCGCAAATGAAGCCTTTGGTGGAATTATCGATTTTATTTCGTCAGAACAAAAGCCATGGTAATATCTATAAAAAAGGGAAAGGGCGGAGACAGATCTACGATGTGCTAGGGGGCTAGGGAGTCGAGTTAATGTAGGATCGCCTATCAGTCTGATAGCTCGCCTCTGAATTGCATCTAAGGTATTAAGAGAATACTTGGAGGCCCCTCTCCACAAATGCGAGCAATATTCAAGACAGGGGCGAATTTGAGCCTGGTATAATATAAGGAGTTGAGTGGGGGTGAAAAATCGTTTGGTTCGGAAAAGAAAGCCAAGCTTACATGCTGCAGCTTTTGCTACTGAGATAATATGGTCATTCCAAGAGAGGTCAGAACCTAAGGTGACACCTAACATTGATATTTTATTACGGAATTCCAATGAGCTCGAATCAAAGGAAATGTCCGGAAGGCTTGATTAATAAATAGAGGACTTGATTAAAAAATAACAAATAAGTAATGTGTCTCTGGATGGCGCCATATCCTTTCGATATAACAGACCAATATCGATCTTATTTTATCGAATTAATCTATCTTTATAGGTTCATAGTAACTTTTTAATAAATGAGAATAGCATTTTGATTAAGAATTTTGTAGTTTAAAAGATATTTTATGAAAAGATCCAATTTCTACTGCCCGGGATAGAATCAACTAGAAATGCCTAAAAAAATTTTCTCATTAGATATTTACTCAAATCTATTGAAATTTCATATCTGTATGTTATTTACTTTTATTCTTTATATGAAATCATTTTTAAAGGGTAGTTTATTTAAAGCCTAATTTTAAAAAAGCTAATAACTCCGTTAAAATAATTTTTAAATATATAAAATTTATTGATATTATAAAACAATTAATTATTAATAATTCCATTCAATTTTGAACGAAAGTGATTCAGTGCTTTTTGAGAAAATCGTCAAAAACCCCGAAAACCGTCTATGAAAGGCCATTTTAGAAACATGTTAAAATTCATATCCATGTCACAAGTCAATGTTTCGATTCATATAACTTTTTTAGCTTTTTTTAAAGGCATCTCGTGCTTTGGAAAAACATCGTTTTTTAGACGGTTTTGGGGTTTTTAGCCATTTTCTCAAAAAGTACTTAGATTTCGTTCATAATTTAATTAAATTATTAATAATTAATTGTTTTATAATATCTATTAATTTATTATTTAAAAAAATTCAACGGAATTATTAGCCTTTTTTCAAATTGGACTTCAAATAAACTACGCTTTAAAATGCAAATTTTCTAATAATAATGATTTGATATAAAAGATAAATGAAACTAATTCACAGATATGAAATTTCAATAGATTTGAATAAATATCTAATGAGAAAAAACTAAAATTTTTTGCCATTTCTAGTTGATTCGCTCCCGGAGAGTAGAAATTGAATCTTTTCATATAATTTCATTAAACTTCAAAATTCTTAAACAAAATGCTATTTTCTTATATTATAGACATACTGGGAACCTTCAGATAGATGAAATTGATAAAATAAGATTGTTTTCTTTCTCATTTATAATTCTTTTGTTTGGGACGTCTCTTGACATTAGGGACACATTATTTATTATGGATTCAATAAGTCCATTCACTTTACATTATTGAAATATCTTTTAACATATTGAAATTTAATACATTTAACGATATCATAAATAAATAAAATAATTTAAATATACGATTTACCATGAACACATGAACGGCAAGAAGCGTCACTGATCTCAGTGCAAAGTAATTAAATAATTATTTTATTAAATAATTAAAAGCGTTAAGACAAGTTTATTTAAAATGGATTTAAAAGCATTAATTTATATGATAAATGTAACGATTTTAATTTATATGATATAAGTCAAGATTTTTTATGTTTTAATTGAATAGGTTTATTCAGGGAAAAATTTTCAATGGTGCAACTTCGTATTCTTGCTCAGGTGGCCAACTATCTTTAAAAGCTCACTTATTAATATATTTCTTTAATAATAAATTACAGATTTTTATGTTGGGCGACTAAATATTTGAAAACTAACCCCTTCTTCAGTTGCTAAAAAATTCCATTGAACCAGGAGAATCAGTTCACGAGAGACTCTCTGTAGAGTCAACTTATAATGTAATTACAATTTTAAAACTGTTCATATACAATACGAAACTTATTTTACTTTGTCATGTGAGAATAAAATGTTATTAAATACAATATTTTTTTATTAAAATATTTGTTGATAGGTCAATAGTCTATTTATTTTCTTATTTTTCTCCTATGGGTCTCGCAGATTACCAATAGTTTACTGTAGTTATGGGCGTAGTTAAAGGATGGGGGTGCCCCCACCTACAAAACTCATTGCCCCTCTAAAAAAATCAACTAACTTTTTAGTAGAATTGACAAATTTTGGAAGTAACGAAATAATTTAATGTGAAATATGAACATAAGTGATGCCTCGTAATAATGGAGTTTTTATTTTCTAGGGGGGGGGGCAATGAGTTTTGTGAGGGGACGCTGACCCCCTTGCCCCCCCCCCCCGATTACGCTCATGACTAATATTAATAACGTAAAATTTAGTAAAATTTGCCTTTCTCGCCTTGTAATTATCTAAAGTTCGGGCCATTAGTGGTTGGGTTGAGTTTTCGCTTTCCCTTCTAATATTTGGGAATGTATCAAGTCTTTGTCTATTCTTTATATTTTATGTACAATATTTAATGATTTTGTTATATAATAAAAATATACAACTTAAAATGACAAAAGAAATCCGATCAACTCAAATAGAGCCAGAGCCCCCGAGACCACCGGAGTATAGAATAATATAATATTATAAGGGGTCATTCAGTATTAAGCATAGAGGGGTGTTACGATTATATGTTTATTTTTGCTGACAAAGAGGCTGGGAAGATCAAGAAATTTTTAAATAAGATTTTTACACGATGCTTTCAGCCCCCAAAAATTGTTCCAAGTTTCACCTTTCCAGCTCAAACTCTGTTCTCAGACAAGAAATAGCCAAAAAAGATGAGTGTCAAACCCAGGATATAATCAGATCAGAACCCAATGTGAAAAATTGAATGAACACATCGGGAGAGTTAGCGCGGAGAGACTTTTGAGGATAGTTAGGGATAGATACAAAAACACAAAGTAGTCCGCCGAGAGGAGAGCTGAGTGATGATCTGTCTCTTCCCCTGATACGTGAGCTATCTGAAGAAAGACAAGCTTATAGCCTTGAATAAAAAATAATTAAGAAGAATATATAAACAAATTAGAATAGTTAGAGTTGTTATCAAGAAACTCGCGAAATATTATATATCTAAACGTCAGAACTAAATAAAGATTTCTTATGGACTAATTTCTAAAGGGAATAATTTAAAAGAATTATTTCGAAGATGGGGAGGTTGTATGTAAAAAAAAACGTATAATAAACACACCATATGTTTGATTTATCGTGTTAACAGACAGACGACTGACTGAATGTAGTTCTACTGTATTTTCGATTTATGGGTCCTTGAAACATGAATTTCGGGTGAAAGTTTGAATCAAAGTTTTTTAAATTATTTCATTTTACGTAAGTTAAAAAAATCCACCTGAGTTTGTGGTCCACTCTGATAGATAAGAAAAAAACATTTTGTACTTCTGTCTGTGCGTTACGAAATATTGTGGACGAGCTAGCTCAAAAACTAGTGTGAATACGAAAACCAAATTTGACACGTAGTTTTGGTGCATTGAGATTAAGAGCTGATTAGATTTTGGTGCATATCGACCCAAAATTAAAGGATGTGGGGGGGGTTGAAATTTAAAATTATAATATTTTCAAACTAAAAAAAACAAGATAAACTGACAGGTTCTGATGTGGCCATCGACTTGATTTCAACCTGGTCCCTCGCTTATATTTAGTATTTAATAAAATTATTTATAATCATGTAGGGGGAGTTAGTTTTTGCATTTTTAGATTACTGGGGGCCTACGGATTATGTATACAAAATTTGGTTGAGTTTGCTCAAATGGCCTAGATTTTTATTTTTTGACCCCCCCCCCCACACACCCTTTAATTTAATTTAATTTGCACCAAAATCTAATCAGCTCTTAATCTCAATGCACCAAAACTACTTGTGAAATTTGGTTTTGATATTCACACTAGTTTTTGAGCTAGCTCGTCCACAAAAATTTGGTAACGCACTAACAGACTAACTAACAGACATTTTGACAAAACAATTATTATCTCGAAAATGTAATTTTTTCGATGTTCACTTCTATAAGGGCTTTTTTGTAGACCGAAATGCCCATGGTTTCGACCAATTTTTTTAATCAAAATAGTTTCAGCCGTTTTTGAGATATTTCGAAAAAACAAGCAAAAAACACTTTTTTCATGCATGATTACAATACTTGGCCATAAAGTAAATAAATAAACTGCAACGGATCGTTGCTAAGCTTTATTCAAATTCATTTGAAATATTAATGTTTATTCCTTTATTATTAATCAGATGTCACTTGCAATTTGCAGTACATGTTGATTTTAATTTAAAGATCGATTCTCATTTAATACTCGAGAAATAACCATTCTACATTGAATTTTTGACGTTGACTAAAAGCTTGAGTTGTTTACCAAAAAAGAATTTAGTCTTTTTGATTTTAAGTCGATTCTTCCAGGTTTTCAGTAGAGGTTGCCACTAATAGTCAAAACATCAAAAATGGAATGCAATAAGGTTATTCCTCTAGTAGGTATACTATATATATTTGCCTAGAATAATTTGCCGCAACGCTGACGTAATGCTGCCAACAGGGTGCGCCGTCGGTATATTTGCGGCAAATTTGAAATATTATCGTAATGTGGACTCGAATTTTGAAATGAAAGACTCCAATCGATTTTAAAATAAGAAACATTAAATATATTGATAATTACCCCCCCCCCCCATCACCACTCAAAAATTAAATATTCAATTCGCTTTTCTTTGCGCACAGAAAAAGAAATCAATCACATCTTATTTGATTTATATTTTATAAATTATTTGTTTATTTTTTAATAATTTACCACTTTTTTTTATTTTTTAAAAATCTAAATTTTGTTATTCTTATTTTTTTATTTTTACAAAATTGAACGACTTAAGTCACGCATGCCCATATGAGTTTCTCATGGCAATACTGGAGCAGCCTGTCATACGAACAACACCTGATCTCTTTTAAATATTTGGAGCCTTATATCGATTATCGATCCCAAATTTAAAAAAAAATGATATAATATAATTCTCCTCCTCACACGATCCCACTTATTTAAATAAATCTATTTCCACACAAAAAATATCACAATGCTGTAGTTTATAGAAAAAAAATACTTCCAGATTCATATCTAGAGCCTCATTTCTGTAGCTGTGTCAGGACGAAAATGAGCCGAAACTTTTAAGAGACTATGTATTTTCGGGAGTTTACAGGTATACATTTGGAGTGTGGTTTTTTAAGAGGAATAAAATTTTTGGACCGAGACGCCGCCCACCAGGGCACCAGGGCACCAGCTCCGGAGGGCCGAGCTTCGAGGGCGTGCCGAAGGAACGCAGGAAAAGCTCGTTAGATAAGAATCGATCGTTATTTTTTATTTTAAGCCGATTCCTCCATCTCTTCAGCAATGGTTACGAATAATAACCGAAATGTCAAAAATCCAATATAGAATGGTTATTCCTCAAGTACTAGATGAGAATCAATAGCTATTTTTGATTTGAACTCGATTCCGCTATGTCTTCAGCAATGATTACCAATAAAAACCGAAATGTCAAAAATCCAATATAGAATGATTATTCCTCAAGTATTAGTTGAGAATCAATCGCTATTTTTGCTTTAAAGTAGATTCCTCTATGTCTTCAGCACCGGTTACCAATAAAAACCGAAACGTCAAAAATCCAATATAGAATGGGGGGCGGGGAACATTAAAATCTAGGCCGTTGTACCAAACTCAACCAGAAGTGTATGACAAAGTCAAGTGGATGGCCACATCAGAACGTGTCAATTTATTTTAAAATATATATTATTTTTTTACTTTTTAGTCTTAATTATTTTTTTAGATAAATGTTTGCGGAATTTAACATAATGAAATGTATTTATTTTTAATATTTTTATATAATTTCATTTAAATTGAGTAGGTGTTTGCGGAATTTAACAGAACAAAAGCCACATTGATACATAGATAGATACAATTGAAGCTAATATAAAGCATGTAAAAAAGAAAGAGTTCGTATGATATTGTCATTGTTTGGCTTTCTAGTCAAAAGTGATGCCTTGCGCCTTAATATATTTGAAAACTCAATGATCACAGTAATAGACTGTGCAATTTTTATGACAAAGATCTTCCAAGGCCAGAGGAATTTTCCAATAGCCGGATACTGACTGAGTGAGTAGGCTCGCGAGGCTGTCTCGGGCGTTTGTCGCAGAACCGACCTGAGAGTGAACACAGGAAACGACCCGAGGCGCTTTTGAGCATTCACAAAAACCGACAACCCATGGATCGGGCCGAGGAAACCTCAGACGAGGCAACGGGCACTTTTGCCTTGGGCGAGGCACGTACTGACCGACCAGGCATTTGCCTCAAGGGGCTGGCCTCGCGAAGCAAACCCTCAGTCAGTATCCAGCTAATGAGGCATTACATTTTTTCGGATTTTTAAACCAATTCGACGAAAAGGAACGACCAAAAACCCTTCTCTCATTTTATGAGGTCTTGCGTGAAAACAACCTCCAGGACGTGTACCCTTATATAGACATTACATTGAGGCTATTTTTGACCACTCCTGCTACTAATTGTTCAGCAGAAAGGTCATTTTCTGTTCTGAAACGGATAAAAGATTACTCCCGCTCTACAATGGGCGAAAAACGTCTTCGAAATGTACGAGTCCTAAGCATCGAACATAAAATAACCGAGGGGTGAACCGCGACCTAATATCGTGTACACCTACTTCCACTTTGATTTCCAAGTAGAATTTAATAGATGAAAGGGCATTATCCAATGAATTCCAAAATAATTCCACATAATTCCAAAGACTTGTACACTAATCGCGGTTCACCCCTCGGAAATAACTAAGAATGTGGACTTTGAAGATGTGATTGATTCTTTTTCAAACTCCAGATCTCGAAGAAAACAATTGTAATCTTCCTTTTGCCATTTGAATTCGTCAGCAAAAATATAATTTTATGTTTACTAGTATTGTACTTTAAATGTGTCAATCGATTTTTGAAATATATTTTTGTTGCTTGATAAAGTATGCATTAGGTCTTAATTGCTTTTTATCTAAATGTTATTATATATAAAAAAATAAATATTAACCTGTGTGTATTGAGATGTCTTGGGTTTTACTCTCTCCTGTCAATTATAATTTTAAAAAATTTAGTTGGATCACGCTATCCATAGTGTTTCAAATGGTGATAATAACAAACAGAAATCAATTAAATAATTATGAAGAGAGTGAACTTTTTTGTTAAGAATTGTTTAAAATAACATACATCAAGCATAGAAGGAAAACTTAAGACACGAATAACCTTATTTTTATTTATTTATTTGAACGGAACAAGTCCTTTTACATATTATGAAGCATACATATACATATTAAATTACAAATCAGACTACTAAATAACAGTATAATCTATCTACCCAGCATCAGTTTCTTAACACTAACAAGAGAACAATTGTTAACGTCAACGCCAATGAACACCACATTACATATGCTCATCATTCGGTTTAGGGGAAGTACTCACCAAAATGACATATATTAGAGCAAGGGCGGGCCAGGAATTTTTTATGGGGGGGGGGGGAGAATGTATATAAGGTGCCCGATGTATATAAGATCTGCCTTTTATCTCGAAAGTGTGTCGCGAACTTGATTTTCAATTTTAAAATTTTTAAGAAAAATGTTTTGTTTTTTTTTAAATTTTTTTACAAGTTTCATATCTCATATTTTAAGTTCATTAAAATAAAAAAAAATAAAAAAATTGTTATAAATTCCCTGTCGATTTGGCCGCCGTTTTTGGCCTCTATGGGGGGGGGCGGTCGCCCCCCCCACCCCTGGATCCGCCCTTGTATTAGAGTACATCATATTAGATACACTACATTGGAAATTATTTATTATAAATTTTGTACATACTTATTTAATAAAACAATAAAATGCTAATAAAAACTTGATAAACTTTAATATACATATGTATGTAATTAAAAAAAAAAATTATAAAAACAAATAAAAATTTATTGATTTTTTTGGAAAATAACATATTTTGTTCATTCCGAGAAGCGAAATCTTGTGTTAAAAGAAAAAAAAATTATGAAAATACTAGTTTTTTGTCGGGACCGCATTATTATCTCGTGTTAAACGTTTTCGGGTTTTACGATTTCCACTGTATGTCAAAGTTAAAGCATTCGTGTATCACTTGGAGGACTGTCAAAACATTTAGGCTACGGCCACACCGGAGGCGACTAGGAGACTAGGAGACTAAGAGACTAGAGACAAGGCGACCCGCTTGGTGAGTCTCCCAAGAAAACGAACAGTCTAAAATATATGAGAACGGCCACACTAGCACCTAGTTACATAATGAGTCACTTACGAAACGAACTCGTCTGTTCTTTCATCTAGTGACAAGGTGACTGCATTGTACACTACGTAAATAGCCCATATGTGGCCACTTGTACCTAGGCTTCAAGTAACTAGGTGACTCACCAAGCGAGTCGTCTTGACTCTAGTTTCTTAGTCTCCTAGTCGCCACCGGTGTAGCCGTAGCCCTACGCACTACTAATATTTTTAGAACAGGGGTGGCAAAATCAATTTTATAGTGCCAATTTTTCTTTCAATGTATATCAGTGAACTGGGATTCAATTAAACCCCAATTTTTATAAAAAATATTTATTTTAAAGTATATATCGAAATTAAAATATTTAGTCATATGGGTTAAAAAAGGGCGATTATTTCAAAAATCTAGATAATTAACATCTTTCTCAGCTTCGTTATGGCATAGATGTTTGGCATCAAAGTGGTTGTACTGGTTTCGAGAAATGACTGAAGATGCTATTTAAGTCTTGAACTATCTTAAGGTTTATTAATTACTCTGTATCTCCGCTGGAAAGCGAAGTCTGTTTGTCTGTCTGGATTCCGATACCCACGATAACATAAGAATGAAAAGTCGTAGATAGTTAGTACTGGCGCCAAAATGTTTTTATTTCCAATGCAGAAAACTGATTAGATTTTGTGCTTTTCAGCACCCCTATAACATCCGGTTCAAAAGTGCATAAATAATTAAAATAAAAAATAAATTTCTAATATTTTATTATATTCAAGCTTATTACTAGGTCGGTGAGCGTATCAAGTCTTTAAAACTTTTTCCTCTATTTTTCATAGTTGAAAAAAGGTGTCCACACGAACTTATGTAACTACTTAAAATACGAGTGCAACATGGTTATTCTCGGAATAGTTGCTAGAACTTCAAATATTTTGTATAGAAATTTAAAATTTCAACTTGATTGAATTTTTCTCTTAAAACAGTAACTCATCATTTGATTTTTCATTTGAATGTTAGTTACTTAATGCCTTTTCAAATGAGATGTTAAAAAGAGAAAATTCGTACATATTGAGCTCAGAAAAATCTACAAAAATTCCTATCAAATTAATCAATAAGATCAAGTTCAGAAAATTTTGTTTGTAATTTGCAGTGTACATGTCACATGCACACTGTTTTTTGTACCTGTATTTTTAGTGTATAAAAACTATTCATGATATTTGAGTATTATTAAATGAGGCCACATGAGCCGCATTCAAATGATCCTGAGGTTACTCATGCTCTTCAGGCCATATACCATATTTTACGTGCCTGCACTAAATAATACAATCATGGGCGCCTGCAAGATTATTTTCAGGGGTGCATCTGCATCTACACACTATACTATTAACTTATAAAATATAAGTTGATGAAAAGCAAAATAATTGTGAATGTGAAAGATACATCGGCTTTTCGATGTTGGATGATGAGACTGCTGATATTAGTGGTACAATTAACGATTGGAGTTCGCTATCTACATTGTGATAAAGATGATAAAAAAACCCAATAATTTGTGAAGAATTCCTCGGATATGTGCCACTACAAGAGTTGAACGTGAAAGCTATTTCAGAAACTATTATTCGCTTTCTACAAGATTGCAATTTCGATTTAAATAAACTTGCTGGTCAAGGATACGACGGCTGTGTTGCAATGGCTGGTCACATAGGTGGTGTTCAGAAAATTATTAATGACAAGTATTCCACTGTGCAAGATATATTGAATCTTGTCATCAATGACCTGAACGATGTCAGTGAATTGAGAAATGCTGCGGGGACTACAAAAGATATAATATATATTTTTTGGGAGAGAGTTCATTGCGGAGAAATAAAATTCCAAATATACCTCTCTTTTGTGAAACGCGTTGGACAGCAAAGTACTAAAGTATCAGAATGTTTTCTGAAAACTTTCTGTCTATTGTACGAGTTTTAGAAAAACTTTTGCACAACGCAGCGAACTCGAGAACGAAAACTAAAGCTCTACGCCTTTCAAAACACCTTAGATAAATCTCTATTCTCGATAATTTAATTTAATAAAATAATTGTACTATTCTTGTTGAACTTTCTCGTTCCGACGCATCAATGTGCAAATCAACGTTTTGTGGTTGATTTCGCATTTCTGGTTGAATCTACTCCACTAAAACTCAAGCGTAAAGTGCTCTACACACGTAACGATTTATCGTTCTGCAGGTTTAACTATAGGCCGTAGAGAAAATCCAATGGCCTCCAGTACAGCTATTTTCTCTACACATGATGCAATTCATCTTGCATCGGACTGCAGCAGTTCAGATTATTATGGTTTATAACAGTGAGTCACTCAATCATTTCGTTCAACAAACATTACACTTGTTCAATAGGAAAATCGCAGCAGTCTATACTTAAACACGTTCCAACTTGTTTTCAAACATGACCCTTGATAAGATATTTTGTGGAAGCTCCGTACTCCGCACTGTGAACAACTTCATTACGTGATTTTCATCGAAATCATTAGAGCTGTTTTCGAGAAACTTATCCTATAGAAATATTTTGTTATTTTTTTTTGTATAATGATATAGATACAAGATGAAGTTGCACCGAAGAGGATCAACCTCTGAAGTCCGCGGTGGACCCTTGTATCTTGGAAATAAGAGGAGATTTAGGAATTGGGTCGGAGTTGAATGTGTTCGTGGATGCGTGTCTTGAAAGATTGAAGGTTATATGTTGCTGAGAAGACGATCGGAGGAAGAGAGTTCCAGTCTCTAGATGTCATATAAGGATAAACGAGTTGGCGAATGCGCTCGTGTGGTTAGTATCAAATTTATGCGTGTAAGGATGTTGAGTCCTAGGAAATCGTGTATTTCGCGCAAATGAAGCCCTTTTGGAGTGATTATTGATTTTATCTCTTCAGAACAAAAGCCATGGTAGTATCTATAAAAAAGAGAAAGGGCTGAGACAGATTTACGATGGGCTAGGGAGTCGAGAGTGTCAGTTAATGCTGGATCTCTTTTCATTCTGATAGCCCCCCTCTGAATGGCATCTAAGGTATTAAGAGAATGCTTGGAGGCTCCTCTCCACAAATGCGAGCAATATTCGAGACAGGGGCGAATTTGAGCCTTGTAAAAGAAAAGAAGTTGAGTGGGGGGTGAAAATCGTTTGGTCCGGAAAAGAAAGCCAAGCTTACATACTGCAGCTTTTGCTACTGAGATAATATGGTCATTCCAAGAAAAGTCAGAACCTAAGGTGACACCCAAAATTGATATTTTGTCACGAAATTCCAATGAGCTCGAATCAAAGGAAATGTCAGGAAGGTTCCTATCTACGCGCCTAGAAATTAGACAGCATTGCGTTTTGCCAGCATTAAAGTTTACTAAGTTGTGGGATCCCCAATTTACATATACAAGAACTACTCAATTAATATAATAAGATAAGATAAATTAAAAATTATAGGTTTACTTAAAAATAAACAACACCAAAATGATCATTTATTACTCATTGTGGATGTTTCTTATTGTTTAGGTTGTCATAAGTGATTTTCAGGGATCATTTTGTTTGTTTTTACGACAAATTAGCTTACATAATTTTTTTTTATTAAAATTCAATATTAACAGGTTCATTTTTTTTAATTAAATTAAAAACATATAAATATTGTTGTTTAATTAGTGAATCGATATTTCCGTAATTTAAATCGTAAAGATTGAAAAGTGTTTCAAATCATGATTTTTTATTGATTTGAGACGTGCTGATATTTACACATATAACAAATGCTTATTTAATATATATATATAATAAGAGAAAAAATTATAGGTTGATTAGAAAATAAACAATACCAAAATGATAATTCATTACACATTGTAGATTTTTCTTATTATTTTTGTTTTCTTAAGAGATTTTCAGGTTGTTTATGATAAATTACGTTAGATTTTTACTTTACCATATTTTTTTATTAAATTAACATTTTAAATAAATTCATTTTTTTTAAAATTAATTTAAAACGTATATTCTTGTTTAATTATTGAATGGATATTTCGAATCTCAATTGTTGAAGGGTGTAAAATTGAAAAGTGTATTTCAAAGAATGATATTTTAACCAACTTCAAAAAAAGAGGAGGTTCTCAATTCGATTGAATTTTTTTTTGTGTCTATGTTACCCCATATCTCCGCCAATTGTGAACCGATTTTGATGATTTTTTTTGCATTGGGTTCAGTCTAGTTTCCGATTGGTCCCGTTTTTTTCATTGGTATTGGACCTTTTTTGATATGTTTGTTCAGGCATAACTTCTTTGTTTATGAACCGATTTTAATGATTCTTTTTTTATTAGAAAGAGGGTAGCTTAGGGGTGGTACCATATTAATTTGGCAAGTTCTGAAGATATGATCGATGACGAAATAACATAAATCTCCAATTCTTATGACCAAATAATCGAAATTATAACAAATAAAATCTTTTATAAAAAAATCTTAAAACCTTCATTTAAAACACGCAAACGTTTGGAGAGAATTTCTATATTTATGAATTGAATTTTATTATCATTTTCTGATACGGGTGAGAGGGAGGAGAATTGGTGGGTGAAACCAATCGACTTGATTGGGGAATAATGGAATTGAAATAATTATTGGAAAAGAGGTTTTTTTATCTAATTAGATTTTTTCCTCTTATTAAAAACAAGGACTAAAGATGAATAAGGACACTCGATGGTGGAGAAGTAATCTCCGGAATCGAAGCAAAAAATACAATGTATAAATTAATTAATGTAAAATAATTGGTTTAATAAAATGTATATCATTTTCTGATTGAGAGAATGGGATATGAGAGAGACCAATCGACTTGAAAGGGGAATAATGGAATTGAAATAATTATCGGAAAAGAGGTTTTTTTATCTAATTAGATTTTTCCTCTTATTAAAAACAAGGACTAAAGATGAATAAGGACACTCGATGGAGGAGAAGTAATCTCCGGAATCGAAGCAAAAATACAATGTATACATTAATTAATGTAAAATAATTGGTTTAATAAAATGTATATCATTTTCTGATTCATTCGCCCGACGCTTTCTCTTACGAGATGCATGCAAAGTATTATATTAAGTCACTATTTTTTTTTTTTTTATAGTAGGTGAAATGTCTTTACGCACAAAGTGTCGGGCTCCGTGCTAGACGTCTACCGACTAAGTCACCCACTCCTTCTTGTTTTCAACCCAGTTTTCCGCGATAGGAATCACCCGCCTCCCGGCATAACATCTTTCGCGGATTTGGGGATTATCTATCGGTCTTCAACTGACCTTCCTTCACTTTTATTACCTCTTGTATGTATTGGTTAATTAGTCGCCATTTCTCCTCATTTGTTAACATTTGGGCGATCATGTTACCTGAGGAGATCTGCATACCTAGGCGATTTCCTAGATCCTCCCTTTTGGGCTTCCATCTTTCGCAGATGAACACGGTGTGTTCTGCGTCGTCCTCTTCAGTGACTATTAATAACATCACTAAAAAGAGAAAAATAAAAATAATTTTTATAAAAAAAAATAAAACCGACTTCAAAAAAATTAAATGCAACAAATAAAATAATAATAACTTAAAAATCAAATAAAATACACTAAAAGGTATGAAATAATTAAACAAACGACGAAATATTAACATTAAATTACTTTTTGAAGTGGGTAGGTACCAAACATATACATTTTATGAATCGCACTCGACGGATCTTTTAGTACGTTTGGCGGGTACGCTCGTTTATAGGAATAGTTTGTTTGGCACCGACTTCAAAAAGTAATTTCACGTTAATATTTCGTCGTTTATTTTTAACTAAATAAGATAATTATTTTATACCTTTTAGTGTATTTTATTTTATTTTTAAGTTATTATTATTTTATTTGTTGCATTTAATTTTTTTGAAGTCGGTTTTATTTTTTTATAAAAATTATTTTTTATAATTTTACGATAAATTACGTTACAGAAAAAATACTTATTTATATATATTTTTTTTAAAAATAAGTTCATTTTTTTAAAATTAATTTAAAACATGTATTCTTGTTTAATTATTGATTGATTAGATATTTCGAATCTCAATTGTTGAAGGGTGTAAAATTGCAAAGTGTATTTCAAAGGATGATTTTTTATTGATTTGCTTTGAGGAGCGTGTGTTGGTGTGTTGGTGTGGACGTGTGCGTCTGGAGCGCCAGCCATCGGTTAGAGCGAGCAAACATATTCGCCCTCAACTCGCAATGGTTCCTCTCCCTCCTCACTGGCATTCACTCACTCACTCTCTTGCTCCTTCACATTTTCCTTGTCTTTCCTTTAACACTTTTCGCTATTTCGACAATTGCAATTTCTTAACGAAGAAAATTGAATTAAAATTAACTATCAGTAAAATAAAAATGTGATTGAAGTGATTTATTTTTTTCAATTCATAAACTAAAAGATAATTTATTTTTTAATGAAAGAAGATAATATGTCTTCGAAATGGAAACTGGTAAATATATTTTTTTAAATATTTTACTTGTTTATTCTGTCAAAAGGTTTATATATTTAAAAAATATAATTTTTCAATAGTTTTGTATTTAAAAGAAATGAATGTTATTAAGAATCACTTAATAATTGTCTTATTAATTAACTTCTTAAACTATTCACCGAAAAACTTGTCCATTAGGTAGATTGAGTCTATTTGTTAATTTAGAACTTAAAATAATTAAAAGTCACGCCAATCTATTATAGTGTTTATTTGTTTTTGATTTACTTTAAAACGAGCGTCCATCAAGGCAGTGCAAAAAGTCACGTGTGCACTTCTAGCCATTTCCCCACCTGGCATGCGTGTCCCCACTTACTCTTAAATGACAGATCACCTCCCCTTAACTAAGGGAAAAACAATAGAAAGCAAAAGAGGCTGATTAACTAATATAATTATATTATAAACATATTATGTTAAATTAAATTTAATCTTAGTAGGAAATGGATTAAGATTTATTTTTTAATTTTGATATTTTTAATTAAATATGACTATTTTTTCCTAATTTACAAAAAGTTTCACTTTAAAATTAGCATATATTATTATTTATTTGTATGTCAATTACACATTATTTTATAAGATATATAGATATCTGTTAAAATAATTTTTTTCTTTTAAATATATCTTCTAAATTCTTGTCAAAGTATCGAAAAATTTATTAATATATTTATTTTTAAATTTATTTATTTATTATAGATTTATCTTTTGTTTATTAATTTTACAATAAAAATATAATTTTATTTTTAAATAAGTGGTCACTTTCGGTGTTAAGATAGCCTTGAAGGTATCAGTGACGCCCCATTTAGACAACAAAGAATATAAATATGGTTTCCTATTTGTTACATCACATAGGGACTTAATACTTTAATAACATAAAATTCCTTTTGAAATTATTTTATGTACATTATCAATTTTTATTTTTATTCCATATTTCTGATTTCTCTTTCACATAAGATTGGTTAACTAAAAGTAGTTCATCATGGCAGGTAGAAAACCACGTCAACCTAAAGTTGTTCCAGCAAGAGAATATATTATTCGCCCGGTTAGTGGCAGATTTATATCAACCTGTCAAACTTTTAAGCGATGATAAATATTTTACTCAATTATATTTATATTTATCTAGTTATTCTATTTTTATTTCATGAAATCATTTTCTTCTATCAAGATTAGTTGTTATTTATCTTAATTTATTTATATTCTGAATAATGCTTATTTTCATCATCAGTTTAAAAATAAACACAAAGCAAATTTTACAAATCATTTTTGATTTAAGACTGCGCACTATTTAAATACTTTTGAAATATTTCGAATAATATATTTCCATTCATTTTTTTAAAATAAAAATTTAAAGAACTTACGAAACAGAGTTATTGTGATTTTGAAAATTTTCTTTCGTAAACATAAGAAATAAGAAGTATAAAATTAATAATATAATACCTTTAGTTAATTAAAAGCATGGGAATTTTTAGAAAATATTTGGGAGAGAAATTGATCAGATTTTAAGAGAAAGATTATTATATTCTTATTAATAAGTCACTTATATTAAATCAAATCATAAAAATTTTAATATTTTCTATGCTATTTCGTATTTTATTTCATTTCAAAAACTATATTTAAATAAAATGAGGTTTTTAAATCAATTAATTTCTAAACAGCTTTGAATGAACATTAGTTTTTATTAATTCAGGCGATATATCGGCCTTATATATAATAAAGACGAATCAGGGTTGAGGAACATTTTTAGTTTTTAACAAGATTCAATTTTAATAATCACATACCTTTTATTTAAAAATCTTATATATACTTGTAAATAAATATTCTTCACATCCATTTACTAGACAAATATATATAATTGATAAGTTTTTCTAAATTGATTGCTTTTAATCGTATCATAAGAAACCGCGTTAATATTTAATTCGTCGGGGCTTCGACTGATAAACTGCTTACGTAAATACATGAACAAAATTTAAAACACCTATGCATCGAAATCTTTTTACAATAAATTACATACAAATTTGTTATAAATTAATTAATTTATCCTTTTTAATTACTAGAATAAAGACATTTTTCACTTAATTTTTATTAGTATTTTACCTTTCAATTACATTTCTCGTAAATTTTTCGAAAATTAAATAAATATAACAAATAAATTTATTTTTTTTGCTAAAAATCAATACCTCGAATCAATTCTAAATTCATTTAACATGGGCTTTGATTTATCGGCAATGTTAGTATCGCACAATTTGTATTCCATAAGAAATAGGGTATTCTTTATATTGCTTTCTATATGACTGAGTTCGCTTATTTACGACTTACGATCCTGGCTGGGGTCGGCAATTACAAAAAATTGGAGGAAAAAGAAAATACTTTTTCAAGACAAGGAAACTTTCCTTAAATTTTGGGTGTTCGGCAATTTTTTGTTAGGGAACGGTTTCAGCTAGAAATTTGAAACTTGCCACCAAGTCGCAGTTTATTAAAACTAACTTATGTGTCTCATTCGAATTAATATTCTACGAAAAGCAAAAATTGTGATCCGTCTGATCGAGGTTTCCTTCGATTCTACGTATTTTAATTACGTCCACCCTGCAAAAATAGGAATAATTGGATGCATTCGTTGCCGATAAATGAACGCCAAACTATATTTGACTTTATTCACATAGAATAAACTACTTGTAAATTAATACTCACCTTAATATTTATTTAGCATGAAACATATTCCTTAATTATTTTCCAAATTCAACATAAAATACCCAATATGAAATTGTTGAAAAAAGTAATCACTTTTTCAAGACTTGGACACTGGGCAAATATTAGCTGTTAGGAATTTGAAAAACATGACACAAGTCGCAGTTCATTAAAATAAACCCTCATGTGCAATTTCAGCTCATCAGCTACATTCTTTTGATAGCTCCCAACTTACATTTCCACTTTTTCTGAAATTCTCAATTTTTCAACCGGAAAATATCGAAATGAAAATCCCAAAATTAAATCAGCTTTTTATTTTAAAAATACGAACATTTTGGCTTTTCCGACCTCTGCTTATGAATTATCGTAGATATCGTAATCCAGACAAACATTAAGCAAGACAGAATTTTATTTTCATTCTTTATCCAAGTAAACATGTGTACCAAAAAAATTTCACATCATTTCTTACAACCTTTTAATAGCTCCCCATTTGACATTCGATTTTTTTTTTTTGTTAATTTTCTAAATTTTTGAATCGAAATCTCTGAAGAAATAAATCCCAAAATCTAATCAGTTCTCTGTTTTGGAAATACAAACATTTACCTACCAAAACAAGCTTTCTACGAATTTCTTTAGACAGACAGAAAAATATAATAAAATAAAAACAATTCTTGAAAATGATCTTTTTTCCCTTTCAGACAACGAAAAAAAAACTCGTCTCAATTTAATACTTCGGCCCGCCCGGCAGGCAGTCGAAACTTACCTCCCAAGAGTAGAAAGTAATAAATGTACCATTTCCTTAAAAAACAAACAAACAAACAATCAAAAAAACATGTTTATTGAACTCATCAATATATATAAGTTCAAGCGTTTCGGACCCTATTTCCATTCTTTTAAATAGTCAACGAAAAAACTGATATCTCGTGGCCTTCGGAAAAGGTGGATCTCATTTTATACGAAATAGTCGGGAATATATATATATATAAACTTAATAAACATGTTTTCTACCCCGAAACCATAATTTTCATTCAAACGCACCAATTAATTGATTTAAAAGATATTGTCGAATATTCTTACACTATTAAACATTCGTACATTAATAAAATTTTAATAATTATATTTTAATTTTCAATACTATAATAATCATATAATTATTTATTTTATCCAGCGGGATCGAAAAGAACGAAAGCATTACACCGACGATTGGTGCCTTGGTGATGAGGAAATTGAGCCAAGGCATACATTTGATCTCGATGATAAACTTACGACTAACAGATTTGAGCCCGGATTCGTCAAAGAGATGCAAGGAAAAGGTTTTTATAATAATTTTTTTCTCTTAACTTTTAGTGAAGAGCTTTTTACAAACATTTTTTAACCGACTTCTCAAAAGGAAGAGGTTCTCAATTCGACTGAATTTTTTTTTGTGTCTATGTTACCTGATATCTTCGCCAATTGTGAACCGATTTTGATGATTTTTTTTTGCATTGGGTTCAGTCTAGTTTCCGATTGGTAAAAATATAAATTTCATTGGTATTGGACCTTTTTTGTTATGTTTGTTCAGGCATAAGTTCTTTGTTTATGAACCGATTTTAATAATTCTTTCTGCGTTTAGATCAGTATAGCTACAAGATAGTCAAGATACTTAACTAGGGTTGCTCCCATATTAATTTGGTCAAATTCTGATATGATCAATGATGAAATAACGTAAATCTCCAATTCTTATGAGCAAATAATCGAAATTATAATAAATAAAATTTTTTATAAAAAAATTCTTAAAACATTCATTTCAAACCCGCTAACGTTTCGAGATAATTTCTCTATTTATGAATTGAATTTTATTATTATTTTCTGATTCATTCGCCTGACGCTTTCTCTTACGAGATGCATGCAAGGTATTATATTAAGTCACTAAAAATGAGAAAAAATAATAATAATTTTTATAAAAAAAAAATAAAAACGACTTCAAAAAAACTAAATGCAACAAATAAAATAATAAGAACTCAAAAATCAAATAAAATGCACTAAAAGGTATAAAATAATTATCTAATTTAGTTACAACCAAACGACGAAATATTAACATGAAATCACTTTTTGAAGTTGGTGCTAAACAAACTATATAAGCAAGCGTACCCGCCAAACGTACTACATCCGTCGAGTTCGATTCATAAAATGTATATGTTTGGCACCGACTTCAAAAGTGATTTCATGTAATAATTTCATCGTTTGGTTGTAACTATTATAAGATAATTATTTTATACCTTTTAGTGCATTTTATTTGATTTTTGAGTTCTTATTATTTTATTTGTTGCATTTAATTTTTTTGATGTCGATTTTATTTTATTTTTATAAAAATTATTTTTTTCATATTTATCATTAGATTTGTTCAATTGATATTAAACACAGAGCGGATACTCTATAATCACTTTGACTACTTCTGGTGATTGTTTGAATTCTTTTCATAGTTGAAAATGAACGTTCATCCCACGCTCTCGTGGAAGGCCTTCTGCAAATTAATTGAATTAGATCAAATACTTCTGCCAAAGCATCTTTTAGTTCATCTTTCACCATTAATTTTTTATGCAATTTACCCATATATTTTAAATGAAAGTCAGGCGTAAACTAATTTACTTTTCCAACTCATAAAATCAAAATATTTTCCATAAGATAGCTGAAATAATTAAATTAGGAAATCTGACATTTTTTTCATATTCTTTAAATTTGCCAACGTTAAAAATTTCCATAAATTTGAAATTTGCCACTGATATCTGGGGGCACGGTAGTGCCCCAGCCAAGTTCGATTCGTGCGGGGGTGCCTGCACTGCCAGACTACCCTTTACATGAAACAACTCAGGTCATTTTGACAACTTCGTACTGGAAACCTCTACATGGCTGAAATTTTTTTCCACAATATTGGTCCATATGCTTAACTAAATTACAAAATTTCATATTTATATTTTTTATACCATCCAAGTTACAAGAAGCCAAAGATAGGATTTTTCGTCACTCACTCACTGACTCATCAAAATTCTAGAATACTTCCGCTGATCCTAGATTGCTGAAATTTGGCATGCTGGTAGAGTTTGGCGTACAATTTAAGGGAAAAATCGAAAAACCAAAACTTTGACTTCTTCAGGACATAAAATTAAGAGGTGAAATTTATAGGCTAAATTAACATATAGTGAAAACACAATGAACCTACAATGCTGAAATTTGGTACACTGGTAAAGATTGGCACATTAATAAAAGAGGAACTTGAAACACCGAAAGTTTCACTTCTTCGGGTCCCGAAATGAAGGGGTAAAATTTATAGGCTAAATTAACATACAGTGAAAATATATTGATCCTAGAATGTTAAAACTTGGCATATTGGTAGAATTTGGAACATTAATAAAGAGTAAAATCGCAAAACCGAAACAATTCTTTCTTCAGAACACAAATTGAAGAGGTGAAATTTGTGCGATAAATTTTCATCATTTTCCGGATGGTGGTAGAGTTTGGGTCGTTAATAAAAAGTGAAATCGAAAAACCGAAACATTCCCTTCTTCAGAACATAAAAATGCTATAATTTGACATAGTGTAATAACTTGAATCACTAATAAAGTGAGAAATCGAAAAAGATCTTCATCAGCCTTTAAAATAAATAAAGGCGTGAATCTTGCAGGTTAAATTCCCATCCGACTTACAAAAAGAAGTGAAATCTCAACAAAAACACATGTTTAAAAAAGGCCAAGTTCGATTAACAAAACCGATTGCCAAAAGTAGTGAGATCTAATGTGCTGCCAAGTTCAACATCATCAATTTATTAAATTGGTCGAGAATATAGTAACTTCAATTAAATCGCATGTTTTTCATTTCACATGTCCATCTATATTTATTGATTTCACATTTTTATTTAAAATTATTTTCCTAAAACTTGGCTTTTACGCATTAAATTATTATTATTATTGTTTGATAGGGTCTCCACCTCTCGCTTTTAGCCCTTCCATCCTTCCTCTTTATTACCATAGTAACATAATTCGTGACACACATAACAATGCGTATAAGCTAAGATTTAGGAAAATAATTTCAACTAAAAATGTGAAATCAATAAATGTAGATGGACATGTGAAATGAAAAACATGCGTTTTAATTGAAGTTACTATATATTATCGACCCAGTTAATAAATTGATGATGTTGGCCTTGGCAGCACATTAGATCTCACTACTTTTTTTAGCAAACGGTCTTTATTAATCGAACTTGGCCTTTTTTACACATGTGTTTTTGTTGAGATATACATATTGGTATATATACGAGTATATACTTGCAAATTAATTAATTGTATTAAATCAAATACTTCTGCCAAAGCATCTTTTAATTAATCTTTCAAGATTAATTTTTTATCCAATTTATATATTTTAAATGAGTTGAGTAAATGCAAACTCATCATATCACATTTAATTAATTGATAACTGTAACCTACTGTCTACTGGCCTAAGTAGGTACTAACTCAAAATCCTCCTGTTTTGGATTCAAATTTAAGAATCCGGTCCCAATCATTAAATTATTATGAAAAAATTAATTTCTCAAGCACAACCAAAAGTAAAGCTGCCTATACTGAAAATTACCTCGCCTTCCCAGTAAATAGTACCGTAGGTCACGAAAGTTTATAAGTCTTATTTCTGACGCCTTGGGTGTGTCGCCGGTCTCCGTCACTTTTTTTTTCTTAGTCAATTATTTAAAATAATAAAATACTAATACAATATGCATACATTTTAAAATATTTAAGAAGTATATTAAAAAAAATAATAATAATATTAATTCAAAGAAAATATTCTATTAATTTAAAAATAATTGCAGTAGGTTGATGGAGATGGGATTCACCGGGTTCAATAAAACTTGCAGAATAAGATGTTTCGGCCTAAATTTTATTGGGCCATCCTCAGTTATCATCGGATCGAACCAGGTTTTGTCAACAAAAATAATTTTTCGCCTCATGAGATGATATCTGGACCTTGGGCGCAAGCACGGCATAACCTATATAAGGCAAAACATCTTATTGTTGGCAAAACCTGGTTCGATCACATATATACGAGCCCCGTCCCATCTCAATTGGCCCACCAATATTTTTTCTTTTTAAATAAAATTATGCTAATTCACGGTAAATTTAATTTAAATATTTATTTTTATTATCATTTGGAACAACATTTTAAACAATTTAAAACATTTTATTGTAACTTTTAACTTAAAATTATTTTTTAATTGTTAAAAACAAGGAAAACATACAAAATCCAAAACCTTTACCACTGTGTGACGTCGCCTTTATTTTTAATTACGGCTTGGATTCTTATGGGCAACGTACTTATTAAGTTTTGACACTCATCTTGAGTAAAAGTATCCCAACTATTTTGAAGTTTGTGTTTTATTTCGACTACGTGTCTAGCTGGTTGTATTCGTAATAGCTTTTTAATTGTGTGCCAAAGTGTTTCTATTGGTGACAAGTTGGGACTGTTTGCCACCCACTCCAAAAGTGGAACATTATGATCAGAAAGCCATTTTAAAGATTTTCTTGATGTATGGCAGGCCGCCCCGTCTTGATGGAACACAAAATTATTATTATTCTGCAATGCATCTGCCATTGTTGGAAGTAACGATTTTTTTAAAATCTCTAAATATTTATTGGTGTTTACAATTCCATCAATGAAGTGAAGTTTTCCAACACCTCTAGCAGGCATTGAACCCCATACCATAACTGAAGCAGGAAATTTTACTTTCTTTTTTAAACAATCTGAATTGAAAGCTTCATTTTTCTGACGAATAACTCTGCTTCGATTGTCCCCAACACAAACTTCAAAACGAGACTCATCACTCCAATGGACACTTTTCCATTCAACACTCGTCCAATTAATGTGACTTTTAGCCCATTTAAGCCGGTTTTTCTTTTGTTTTAATGTCAAGAGTGGCTTTTCTTTCGCCTAAAAAAAATTAGTAAAACTACAAAAAAAATTTGGAATAAGTTGCAATAAAATTACCTTGTAAGTTTTAAAACCTTACTTAAGAGCTTCTCTATGGCACGTGGATCTTGAAACACTTGGCCCCACAGCATCGCTCCAAAGAACAGATAATTCACCATAGTTCGAACGCCTGTTTTTTCTAATAATCTTCTACAATGCCCGTCTATCAGCATCTGATATTTTGGATTTCGACGCATACCGAGGTTTCGTAGCTATTGTACCCGATAATTTCCGCGTTTGATTTTCCTTTTTAAATAAATTGATAATAATTGAGCGAATTTTTTCATCAACAAACTTTCCACGAGTTATTTTTACTAATAATAAACAAAAACAAACTTTCTTTTGTTGGAAAAAGGCAAAGCCTACTTAATTATTTCACATATTTAAAGATTCTTAAAAAAAATAAAATAAATTCGTGAAAAGCAAAGAACTATTTTTTATATAAAAATATGTTTTTAACAATTAAAAAATAATTTTAAGTTAAATGTTACAATAAAATGTTTTAAATTGTTTAAAATGTTGTTCCAAATGATAATAAAAATAAATATTTAAATTAAATTTACCGTGAATTAGCATAATTTTGTTTAAAAAGAAAAATATTGGCGGGCCAATTGAGATGGGACGGGGCTCGTATACTATAATATGGGCAATTCTACGGTAACTGTGGCGCTGCGATCTGACGATGGATTCTTATAGTACTCACCAAAATAAGACGAAAATGAAGAATACCATTTTTCGAGATTTCGCTTAGTTTTCGAGATATCCAGTTTAAAAAATGGTGTTTTTTGTATTTATTTTCTTTTATTTTTCAATTGTTTTTTATAGAAACCATGGAAACCGTAGTATCACGGCTCCTGTGTGGGGCCGCTACTGACGACGGATTCTTTTAGAAAATAAATATTAATTAAAAAATAATTACTAAATGCCCAAAAAATTCGAATATGTAAAAGTCGTTGCCGGTTCGGTTAAGATATATTCAGTACGGCTCGGTTCGAAATGAAGATTTACGAGCCGAACTGAATATATCTTAACCGAACCTTTCAAAGTTTGATCGGGAACCCATTATTTTATCTAAATGAACCGAGATGATGAATAGAACCGAACCTATGAAAAGTTGTAAAAGTGAAAATTGCCAACGCCCACTTGAGACAATTTGAGACATCACAGTCCATAAACTTAATTTCAGTTCAAATTTGTAGTTTAAAATTTTATTTTTACTTTCCTACTTATTTTGTCAGTTCTAAAAGAATCCGTCATCGGATAGCGGCGCCACATGGAACCCGTGACACTACGGTTTCCGTAGTTTCTATAAAAAACAATTGAGAAATAAAAGAAAATAAATACAAAAAACACCATTTTTTTAAACTGGATATCTCGAAAAATAAGCGAAATCTCATAAAAATGGTATTCTTCATTTTCGTCTTATTTTGGTGAGTACTATAAGAATCCATCGTTAGATAGCGGCGCCAAAGTTACCGTAGAATCCCCATAATATGTGTATAAGTTCCAATAACTGAGGATAGCCATATAAAATTTAGGCCGAAACGTCTTATTCTGGAAGTTTTATTGAACACAATTTTTTTTTTAAATCAGTAGACGGACAAAAGTGTCCTTATACACCTGGTGCATTCCACCTTGGGTGATATCTCCATAAACCCACTGCAATTATATCATGGCTACGAGTACTAACAACATTTAAAAATAATTATCAATAATAAATTAGTATTATTCTTATTAAATAACGTATTTGAAACTGTTTTATAGATTTTAACCTGTCATATATTCAGCGACATGGTTTTACTACGCCCGTTTTAGTTCGTGATAAAGCCGATTTAGGTATTAAGGTACCTAGTCAAAGTTTTAGTGTAAATGATGTCCGGATGTGCGTTGGTAAGTTACTACTTATATCTAGAAAAAATATCTTTTATTTTTTAAATTACCATTATTAACAATTACAATCTCTTCCAAAATAAACCTATTTTTTATAATCGATAATATAATTAATTATTATTAATATATTATTCTAGGCTCTCGTCGATTATTAGATGTAATGGATGTAAATACGCAAAAAAATGTAGAAATGACTATGAAAGAATGGCAAAAATATTACGAAAATCAAGAAAAAGATAAACTCTTAAATGTTATCTCATTAGAATTTTCTCACACTAAATTGGAAAATTATATTCACGCTCCATCTCTGGTAATTAGACTTTAATATTTTAGTGGATAATTAAAATGTGTCCACTTAATTAATTTTCCCTAATTTTCAATAGGTTCGGCAACTTGATTGGGTTGATACAGTTTGGCCTCGACATCTCAAAGAGCAGCAAACTGAATCTACAAATGCCATGCCTGAAATGATGTACCCCAAAGTTCAGAAATATTGTCTTATGTCAGTTAAAGGATGCTACACTGATTTTCACGTTGATTTTGGTGGCACAAGTGTTTGGTATCATATTTTAAAAGGGGGAAAGGTGTGTAAAAGACTTCATTTAATTTTTTTTCTTAAATATCCATATTGATTTTAAATATTGTCATGTATTTTATTATAACATTTCAGATTTTTTGGCTTATTCCTCCAACTGAAAAAAATCTTTCGTCTTATCAAGCGTGGGTTCTTTCTGGAAAGCAAACTGATGTTTTCTTTGGAGACACTGTTGAGAAATGTTCTCGAGTGAATATTGCTGCTGGTCAAACTTTATTTATCCCTACTGGATGGATTCATGCTGTTTATACGCCAGCAGATTCTCTTGTCTTTGGAGGCAATTTTCTTCATTCTTTTGGCATCGAAAAACAATTAAAAACAGCTCACCTGGAAGATGTTACACATGTAAAGTGATTTCTAAATTTTTCACTTCATATTTTGAAAGGAATAAAATTCTAAAATTTCTTCCACTTGCTTCTTAGGTACCTCAAAAATTCCGTTATCCATTCTTTACTGAGATGTTGTGGTATGTGCTGGCACGATATGTACAATGCCTTTTGGGTCACACACATCTAGATGCTGACTCTGAAAATGATAAAGATTCGGAAACTGCTCTGCCTTATGCAGATGACGAGTTAGCCAACCGAGATGCTACAGCTAAGGTCGCACCACCAAGACAACATGTTCATCTCACACAGCATGAATTACATGGTCTTAAGGTATTATCTCACTATTATGTGTTTTTGAACCTTTAATTGATTTACATATTTTGTTTCCAATAGGCGATTGTAATGTACCTGCACACACTCCCCATTAATAAGAAAAACGTTCCTGAACTGATTACTGACCCTATTGCCTTAATAAGAGACGTTAGAAAAGTTGTTGAATTGCATCGTCATGATTCTCCTGAATTAGCAATTACAGGACGGTGTGTTTTACCACGTCAAGGACCAGTCCTTTTAGGAGGGGTACATTAAATATATTTTTATAATTTTTAAATTATTTTTGTTAATATTATATGACAATTGTAGGAACGACTTCGAGGTCCAGGAAGAATTCCTTTAGCGGCTAAAAGAAATCCAAACTCTCCTACTCCTAATAAAGTGGGTCGACCTAGACTTAACGGAGCTGGTAGAGGAGGAGGAGCTGCGTCAAATGCATCTAATAATACACATGGGGCACCAGCAATATCTTCATCAACTCCTTCAATTCTTGGCACTATAACGACGGCGCAACATTCTACAAATATTTCAATACCTCCACACTCTACAAATACCACAATGCCTATACACTCTACAAATACTTCAATGCCTCATATTACGACATCAACCTCAACTACAAATTCATTTAATAATCATAATAATTCAGCACCAACTCTCACTCCGGGAGGAGGACATTCTACGAAAGGTTTCAATATTTTATTACTTACATTATAGTTTATAATAAATGTTAACTATTTAAGGTAGTTGTTCCTCCAAATGGGTTTTCTTAGGATTTTTTTGAAATTTAGACAGATTATTATTTAAATACTTCTGCATCGATTGGTGGCAAAACGAAATTTATGAACAATATAGTTCCGGAGATATTAAATTTCAAAAATAGAGTTTTTCAGACTCTTATACATTGCACTATATGGGATACCGGAAAATTTACATACATATTTAATTATAATTAAGAAACTACTACAACATTAAACAATAACCAATACATATTTTAAGACAATTTTGATTCATAGTTACATCACAGTTTCTGAGATAATTATGAATAAATAATGAAAAATATATATAGTAAAAAAATTTCACTAAAAACAATTTGGCAACAGCGCATTTATTTAACCAGCGAAAGATGTATAAAGCGCTAGATTTTTTCAAAATTATAATTTTCATAAGGAGTAACGTAGGCTTTGATTACATTTGTTAAAAAATAACAAAACGATTTTTATAGAAATTTTTTAACTTTTGAAATGTATTTTTCTGTCATTTTAATATAAAAATATTCAATCTCTTACAATGGTGCTAGATTTGTCAAACAAGCACGGGATTGGCTAGAATTGATAAACAGCAAAAAGTTTTGGGCTTATGAATTATGAATCCTTATTGTCTGTTCTATATACTCTAGCATTAACTTTTTGCTAGTATTGTCGCGAAACAACTACCTTAAATAAGAAATAAAAATAATAGAAATTTATATATTTAATAGATTAGATACAAATGTGTCTCAGGTTATTTATTTATTTTAGTCTTAAAAATATAATTTATTAAAATGTTTTAAAATTACTTGTAGGTAATTCTGGACCTAGGCGTAGGCGAACCCGCTGTAAAAAGTGTGCTGCATGCAATAAGTCGGATTGCGGAGATTGTGCCTTCTGCTTAGATATGGTCAAGTTTGGTGGACCAGGTAGAGCGAAACAGACTTGTATAACTCGACAATGCCTTCAAGTAAATACTATTTAAATGTTTTTCTTATTTATTAATTAACATTTATTAACGAATTTGCGAATATTTTAGCCATGTTTACCTGTTACTGCGACTTGTTTACATTGTGCACTTGATGGATGGGGCAAAAAACCAGTTGTTCCTGTTGGTAAAAATGTAAAAAGTCAAGAAATTCCTTCTACTTTAATGGAGTGCAGTGTTTGTTATGAAATTATTCATCCAGATTGCCTTCGCTTAATGGTAAATATTTTTTTAATAAAATAAAATTTTGAGAAAAACCATAAATACATATAAATATTATTATTCTTCAAATACTTAAGCCTTTTATTTATTTTTTAGTGTCCAGATGCTGATGGATTTGTTAATGAAGATTTACCAAATAGCTGGGAATGTCCAAAATGTTGCAAAGCAGGAAAAAATATTGATTATCGAGTAAGAAGTCAAATAGTAGTTAAATATTAATTTTACTCACAAGTAATTTAATCGAGAATTAGTTTACTTTTACCAAATCAATCTATTTGATATTTTCTCAAAAAACTCTTGTTAATTCAGTACATCTTTAAATTTTTTATTTTTTCTACTTAAAGTGAAATTTAATTAGGGTAGTCAATGATTCTGATTAATTTAGAACCTAGTGTGCCTGGCGAAATTTTTTTTTAATGAGTTTATTATAATATGATTGTATTTGGAACTATACATTTTTTTTTTCATTATTTTAAATATAGTTTGTATTTTTCAAGCCTCGTCATTTTCGAGCTCGGCATAAATCCAATGATGTCCGAAGACTCTCTGATGGAATGGATGTTTCGGATGATGAAGGTGGTGGTCAACAACTTCAAACAAATAATTCATTTGAAATAACGAACCATAACAATCAACTAAATCAAGGAGATCAAATTCAAAACAGTCACTCTCAAAGGAGGTTTCATCAAAGAAATGAGGAATCAGAAGCTAAAAGAATGAACGAAGAACTGGATGAAGAATGTGATGATGAAGAAGAAGAATATGAAGAAAATAGTAGATCATCTTTTTCAAGAAAACGTTCCAGTTCCCCTCGAAGAATAATAAATAATGTAAAATAATATTATTAATTTTAATAGATATAGAATTATAGATGATATATTTACATATTATTTATTATAATTGACCGTGTCAATGCGACAATGACCCGAGACCTAACTTTGTTATCTCACTAAAAAGCATCGAAATAATAATACCATAATATATACGGACTACAGAGATTGAAATAGTCTTTGGATTTCAAATTTATTTTTTCTTAGAGGTTTTGCATTTATTGTCGAAAATCAGAGAAATTAACTAACGGGAAAGTAAATATCCCAACCAAAACATTCTGTGAAAAAATCAGGCCATGTTCGAAAAGTAGTGAAATCTAGTGTGCAGCCAAGTTAAATTTGCCAAATATAATTAAGTTGAGAGATCTACTATTTTCTTGGCGAATTTAACTTGGCTGCACACTAGATTTCCCTACTTTTTCGAACATGGCCTGATTTTTCACAGAATGTTTTGGTTGGGATTTCTCTGCTTTTTATAAGTTATGAGGAAGCCCCTTGTCCAAAGGGCTAGAATTTTCATTTTTGACCCCCCCCCCATTTTGGGTGGTTAGTTTTTGCATTTCTAGCCTTCTAGTGGGCCCACAGAATATGTATACAAAATTTGGTTGAGTTTGGTCCAACGGGCTAGAATTTTCATTTTTGACCCTCCTCCCATTTTGAAGGGGTTGAAAGATAGAAAGTTTGGATTTTTGGAATTTTTCCTTTGTTTGTGTCCCAAACTCTACTAGCAGGCGAAATTTCATGATGCTGGAATGATTGGAAGTACCCTATAGGTTTTGATGACCTGTCAGTGAGTGAGTGAGTGCCAAAATTAGCTATTTTCTCAGGTCCATATCTCAGAATCCATTTAAGCTATATTAGTGAAATTTGGTACTCTCCTCAAGATGAATTATATAATTACATGTGTATAATTATAGCTCTGTATCTCAATTGAGTTCCGAGATGTAAGGTGGTCGAAATTGGCTTGAAATGGTTCGTGTATGGTAAATAGCGTACAGCGTGTACGGCCAAGCCAATGCTCGAACTTGGCCTGCGGACGCTGTGCGCTTTGATATTCTTATAGAAGAATAGATTTGTATAACTTTCTGCCAATTAGATATCAAGAGGGATGAATTCGCTTGATTTATATGTAATTATTAATTCTTTATTATCTAGAAGAGATGTTGAGCTTATCGTGATTTTCGCCAATTGGAAGAAAACTAAATTTTGACTTAGACCCTTTTTGCACTAATAGCTTCAGTTATAATATGATAAATAATAATAGTATATGAATAAATTAAAAAATCACTTAACTAAAAAATTATAGTTAAAATGTATATATTAAATTTCTCAAATATTTATATATTAAAAAAACTTATCTTATTTAATGACGACGAAAGATCATCTTCAGATGACCAAAGTATTCACGGAGAAGAGGAAGAAGAAGAAGAAGAAGAAGAACAAGAACAAGAAGATTTAAGTGAGAATGAAATAAATGAAGATAAAGAAACGGTTAAGGTAATTTAATTTTAGCTGATAATAATAACATAAAATCAATTAACACTTTTCCAATGGAAATTATAATTTTCTTTTTTTTCTTTAGGTCGAAACAAAAGATGTTAAATTAATTTCTGGTGTCAATACCTCACCATATAAATCAGCAAATATCAAACAGGAGTTGCCAGAGCCCTCGCAAAAGAAACTTAGACTAGAGCCTGGGGAACCCTCTTCATCTACAAATATCAAAATTCTTGGCATAAAGAAAGAAGAGGTAGTTCACTTGATATCCAATTTATATTTTAAAAGTCCACAAAAAAATTAATTTGATGTATAAATATTTTTTTTTATTTGATAATAACTGGAGAAATTTCTCATCGAGTCATACAAAAATAACTTTAGCAAATACTGATGGAAACATTTATCTGATTTGAGTTTTTTTTTAATTCTAGGGTTAGATTAACATCGGTTTAAATAGACAATTAATTAAAATTGTCCTATATAGTACCTAATATCCCCCTCCCCTTGCTTTAGAGTTGTTTTCAGTGAAAATCATGCCAATGCATTTCAAAAGATACATCACATGGAGAATTTAAATAATGATTTTATCTATGTATATATGCACTCGATTCCGATAGATCTCACAACTTGAGCTAAGTACGTCTAGTTCCTTAGATGGGTAATCGTCTAACACAGGTTGCTGAGACATTACGGCTGTCCCAATTCCATTGAAAGTGATTGGGTGAATGCTTAAACAGCACAGGATTAAATTAGAAACGCATCGGATATGCTCCTTTAGGGTACAGGGCATTTCCAGGCAGAATCTAGACAAAATTTGTACATATTTGTATATATACCCTATATTTCTACATTTTATATATTAGCTATAGCTAGTGATATTTAATCTTATATAAGTGATTATAGAGAAAATATATCCATATAAATGAAACTTGATCCACTAAATGTTTCAAGGTCATTTATATATTGATTGATGGCGGCTAATTGACCAGAGGGTGAAACGACCACTTTTCCTTAAATTGTATTTTAATTAATTAAAATTATTCTCAAATAGCAATTTTATATATATATATATTCAAAGTTAGAATATGGATCGCTTACTCTCTGGTTTAATTTTGAACTCATTATTGGCATAATGCATAAATTTTTTATAAGACTGATTCACCTTCAATTAAGATTAACTATTAAATCTTTCAGAGATCTTTAAATATGAATAAATTGTTAAAGCAAATATATAGATATATAGATAGATACAATAAATACAAATCTTTTAAAAAACAATCTTCAATCATTTAATAAACCCATGCGTTTCGGGAGAATGAAGTTTGAAGATTCTTTTTTAAAAGATTTGTATTTATTTTAATTATAAATCAATCAATGAAATTTGTTTGCAATATATAGGTATATAGATAGAGAGACAGATAGATAGAACATAGATAATAATTTTAATTAAACATAAAATTGTTGTTTTCTTGTTTCTGAAAGATTGTTATTTTTATTTTTATAAATGTCAAATTATCAGAACTTTAATTATAAAATATTCTTTACTTTTGAAAATATTTATATAATTTAAATTACAAATCTAAACTCGGGCTTTTCGATTAATTTACATTTTCAATAATTAAGATTGATTTGTACTAATAATTATGGTATATTTACTAAAAGCTCCAAAAAGGCTGATATCAAGCTTGTGGCACTTATCGTAAGAGGACCCCGATGGACGATAAGATAGGTTGCACCGAGGGGTGAACCGCGACCTAAAATTGTGTACACCTACTTCCACTTCTACTTTCATTTCCAAGTAGAAGACAATAGATGACAATAGATTATCTAATAAATTCCAAATAATTCCAAAGACGGTGTACACCTAATTCCAATCGCGGTTCACCCCTCGGGTTGCACGCTACACATCATTTCGAATCTCTACCAGAAATGCGTTTTTTTATTGTTTTTAATTTAAAAATAATTTAAATAACTTCAAGAATTTATTATATCAGTCTAATTATTTATTATGTAACTAAATTAAAAAGCCATAATATCTATCTATATGTACTATCATATATTTAAAGCGCTTATGGTTGTGACCGTATGCAGCCAAGAGGGCGAATACTACCAGGAAGACCGCTAGTATATTTATAGTTCTTCAAATATTTTTTTTCTTGATTGAAGAATCTTTTAGCAATATTATGTGTGTATATAAAAGATATTCCAAAAATTCTATTAAACAAAACTTTTCATTAAAAATTCACAAAATAAGGAATAACACTTAATTATATTTCTTTCGAATTTTAATATCTTTTAGAAACAAGGAAAATCTTTCTCAAGTTTAGTGTTTTGTCATAAAAGTTGTATTTGATAAGATGCGTTTTTATATACCTCTTACTTTTCTTTCCAATATCTATATATATATATATATATTTATAGATATATTATTTAAAATATTTGAGATAATTTTCTTTCGTCTTTGAAAAAATAATTATGTCATTCATTCTCTTTGCTTTCCAATTGCATCACAATTCACTGCTTAATCCACATCTTCGAAAATCAAATTTCCTTTATTTTAAAATAGATATATTAAATGTAGGTAAAGATCAGAATGAATTCAAATTTGTATGTTTTTATATTGATTATAAATAATTTTATCTCTTAAGCTTCTCACCTTTTTATAATATAACAAGGTTGAAATTTTTTCTGAAAATTTATTTATATCATCAAATGATTGAAAAAATTCCTGACACTTTACCTTTATCCAGATTTTTTCCTACATTCAAAGCAAAACATTTAAATATATAAGTTAAATGGGTATTTACATTTTAAATTATAATCATAACTTGTATAAAAAGATATTTTCGGGCAATTTTAAAAATATTGACAAATGCATTAATTATACTTAGGAATTAAAACTATTCTTTTATACATGGGATATGATTCTTAAATGCTTGTTATTATATTTTTTTATTTAAAACTTGAGGTCTTAAGAAATGGTTTAAGCAGTTAGAATCTGTTTCTGAAAACTATTAAATTATTTTTTTTTTTTATTTATTTAATCAATTCCCAAATTCAACCCATTTATTCCTTACATTTTTTTATTTGTTATTTTTATTTAGAAAATTTTT
Organism: Forficula auricularia; assembly: GCA_024734495.1. Lineage (NCBI taxonomy): Eukaryota > Metazoa > Arthropoda > Insecta > Dermaptera > Forficulidae > Forficula > Forficula auricularia. Next base: position 6,592,051 of record JALMQS010000117.1, read on the forward strand.
TATATTCCCATCACAATTTTTTTTTTATAAATACTTAATTTTTTTTATCAGGAAGTTTGGTCTAATCAGCCTTTCACACCTATTATCAACAATAATTCAAACAATAATTTGACTGATGCAAAAAAGTTGGCCTTTCGAGCACGTCTTGCTCATGAACTTAGAGAGAATTCGGCGAAACAACTTAAAATGCCTGTTTATGTTGTAAGTATTATTTTTAATAATTTATTTGTATTTATTCTGAAATTGATTTCATAATAACAATATATTTAAAATATTCATTAATCTAATGAATCCTTATTCGATCAAACTAATAATTAGAGCAAATATTCTACTTATATACAAAGAACTGATTATTTAAAAAGCTCGAAACTTATTTTCTGATTATTGTTCTCCTTAGATGGCCGTTGAACAGGTTATTTTCTTTTTTTTTTATTATATACTAAATAACTTAAATTTTAATTTAATAAAGGATAAAAATAATGCAGCATAATTCAATATTGAATCTTGTATACTAAAAATATATACAATATGAAAGAAAATTGCAATATTAGCAGGATCCATCTAGAATCTTGATCGATAAAGCAATTTGAAAAAAAGGAACCAATAGGAGAATTTCGGTCTTTAGAAAAGTAATAATGATAACCGAATTTCGATTTTTTTTTACTGTGAAGGGGTGTTCAATGTTTGAAAATCGCGTATATGAGGTTCTGATGGATTATACATCTTATCTCATTTGAAAATATTAGTAACTAGAAAAAAAGATAGATAAAAAGAAATTTCTTATTTTGAGATTATTCATCTTATCTCATCAGAAAATACTAGTATTAGTAACTAAAAAGAAAGGTAGATAAAAAGAAATTATCTATTTTGTGCCAAAGTTGAGGGTTTGCTTTTGTATGAAGGTATTATGACTAATGTTTAAAGCGCTTTCATCCCATCCAGAAATTCATCTCGGAATCAATTCTCAATCTTGTCAATTCTATCACTGACATTAAAATTAAAAAGTGATCTATTTCAAAATTATAGTTATTAGACAAAAAGACTAAGAAGAGAGAAAGTGTGAAAAGTTGTGTACGTTTGAAATTTCGTCTGGAATTAAATTGTTTCAAGATATCCTACGATAATTATACCTTCATCTGTCTCTTGAAATATTTTTTAATTTCCTAAACCAAGAACTTCGAATAAATAATTACCTACACTAAAAAAACTAATAATCTAAGAGCTAGCAACGTCGCGAAAAAAAGAATTTTAAAATGGCTGATTTTTTAGATATTCCTTTTCTTATTGGAGGAATTCGGTATGCCTGGCTGCTGGGAGAGGTTTATCACTACACTTCCCATTTGTACAGGTGCAAAAATGTCGTATTTTCAAATAATTTGATGTTGATTTTTTATAATTTTCTAAATTCTTTTTTTATCTCTTTGTAATATTTACAACTAGCTGCGACGACACTTTTTGGGTGGTTTTGGGGGGAATTTCTTTAAACAAAAGTTGTCAGAAATCACATCCTCTACAACTTTGCTTATAACAGAATTTGCCATAGAGTTAATAATTTAAGAGTTATTTGATAATTCCAATAGTGCCCTCCCCAGAATTTGCCATATAGTTAATAATTTCAGAGTTATTTGATAATTTCCATTAGTACCCTCTCCACAATCTGTACAAATAGGATGGGCAGTGGTAAACTACTAATTATTTTTTTACGAATTCATTGGATAAAAATACTTGGTAGGTTTCACATTAAGATATAAAAATAAAAGGAATTTATTTTTGGAGAGTCTTTAATCTCGATATATATATTTCGGGTGGCTAACCCATCTTCAGGAGCAACAGAAAGTAACTTAAGATCTCTGCCCACTACAACGTATCATACTATGACCGTACTAGGAGCGTATCGGCACCGGCAAAATATTCTCGCCGACATTAATTAACGGTCCGTGCATAGTAGGCGACGGTGCTGGTCGGTGACGGAACGGTCTAGTGGGCATAGTCTCATACTTTTCAATACAAAGAATATTTTTTTACCCGACACGTTCCTAGTACGGTCATAGTATGATACGTTGTAGTGGGCAGAGACCTTTAATGTGAAACCTACCAAGTATTTTTTATCCAATAATTTTAAAAAATGTTTCACCAAGTACCAACACCAAATTCCTTAAAAACTATTTCAGGATTTCTTTTTTTCTAACAAATTAGTATATATTTTCATTGTCTTTATAAGGCAACTCAACGGGCCTGTTTAAAGCATCCGATTTCATAGATCTCGGAATTTAATTAACATATAATTCTTATCTTAAAACTTTTGACTGTTGAAACTATTGCTTTTGTCTCAGTATAATTGATTGAGTGGTATTTTCGGGCCTCTATCAAAACGAGAAATGCAAAGGCTTTTCACCTTAATATTATAGTGGATTGGTGTGCAAAAGTTTGCCAACAAATAAATATGCAACAGTTAGGTAATTTCATAAAATAATTTTTGTTATTTTACAATTTTTAGGTACGACCTAGTTCCTCTTCGAGTAATTTTACCATAATCGAGAAAGATTCTAGTTCACTTAAAGAAAACTTGATATTGAATCCTCTTTTAAATAAAACATACTTAAATAAACTTTTTAAGTATTTGAGTCCACGTGATTTGGAACGAAGTGCTGTGGTAAATAAAATTTATTATTTTTTAAATAATTTTTTTAATATTGGTAGAATAATAAACTAAGTTAAATTAAAAATAAAATTTAATATTAAATTAAATACTCCGACCGCCCGCCACGCTGGTTAGCTCGCTTAGCGTGCCGAGTGATTTCATTTTTTTAATGTATTCAGATAATTACGTTTAAATACATAAAAAAAAATTAAAAAATAGAAATGACGAATAGATTATATATAAGTGCATTATTTTTTCTTTTTTAAAGCTTTATAATCCCTCTTCTTTAAAAGCTTCAAATTAACAAAGTTAAATTTAGGGAACGAAGAAAAGATTATTTTTATTATTGACAAAAGGATCAGCCGGGGTTCGAACCCGGGATCTTTCGCATGTGTACTGCGATGCTTTGTCATAAGAACTTAAGCTCCTATATCCTCTTAGCTAAGGTTTCGAACCCCGGCTGATCGTTTTGTCTATAATAAAAATAATCTTTTCTTCGTTCCCTAAATTTAACTTTGTATATAATTGTATTTACACGGCCTGGTTGTGCTCGCGCTCTGGGTGAAGAGAAAATTATTTTCGACTTTTGGGGTCTGCGATCGATTGAGAAGCGCTGGGATATTTAATTGTTTAATTAACTTCATAATAACTTTCTATTGGAAAATTTCAAAATACCCTTGCTCATTGGCTGAGTGCGGGGTGAGTCCATTAAGCTGAATACGTTATTAGGGTCTTAAATAATAAGTTAATATATTCAAATCTTATAAAAAATTATCTATTACAATTTTTATTAATAAAATATTACATTTTTCAGGTTTGTAAAACATGGAATCGTGTTTTGGACGATCCTTGTTTTTGGCATACACTCGATTCTAGCCATTCGATTGTAACTCCAGAACGTTTGGTTGCTATGGTCAAACGACAACCAGAAAAATTAATTCTAGATTGGGCTAATATTCAACCAAGGCAGCTTTCATGGCTTATTGTTCGTTTGCCCCAGCTTAGGAATCTTAGTCTACAAGGTAAACAAGAATAAATCAAAATTTATTAAGATAATTTTTTTAGTTGAAGCTTTGGATATAGTATCGAAGCTTTGGATATAGTATCAGGATATGTGAGATTCTTTTGAGCCGAAATTAGAGGGGGAGAGGGCTAAAATGAATAGAGAATATTTTTGTCAAGCCAGGGCGAACGACCGCCCAGGAACAATAAATTTGTTTTCTGGAAGTGTAAAACTATAAATGAATTATTTGCATTGGTTATAATTATAATAATAATCATTAGTACAACTATATACTATAGTACTTCAATTCTCCCCACCCTTTGGTGCAGAAAATTGAGTCTTTGTATGGAGACCCGCCGGGAGAAGAAAATTAACGAGAAATTATTCTTATGTAGGTGCCAGGTCATAAGGGAATCATCGTATGAGGCCACAGACCTTATATGGGGAGCCAACAAGTCGTCTGTCGACTTTTTCCAAACCCTTCTAGAACACTCGGTTATGTTTTCAAAAACTTAATTAAGAAATTTTTTTTTTTAATGCAATCGAATGCAAGAAGGGGTGCACCAGTAAAGATGCAGCTCCCATGGATCTCGAAAGACCCTTGCATTACCGAAGAGAAGGGAAAGTTGATTAAGTGAGGAGGGTGTAGACGTAGGTGTCTATGCACCCCGGTTTTAAAGGTTTTAAGATTATAGGTGCTGGGAGAGAGTTCCAGTTCCTTGAAGTCATGGGGGATATATGTATTGGCGAATGAGGTGGTCCGGCACTTTTCTAATTTAACCGCGAAAGAGTGTTGGGAGTCGGCAAAACTTAATTTTGGATCGATATGCACCAAAATATAATCAGCTCTTAATCTCAATGGATAAAAACTACGTGTGAAATTTGGTTTCGATATTCACACTAGTTTTTGAGCTAGCTCGTCCACAAAAATTTGGCAACGCACAGACTAACAGACAGACCAACTAACTAACAGACATTTTGACAAAACAATTATTATCTCGAAAAATATAATTTTTTCGATGTTACATTATTAGGGCTTTTTTGTAGAGTAAAATGCCATGGTTTCGCTCAATTTTTTTAATCAAAATAGTTTCTGTCGTTTTTGAGATATTTCGAAAAAAAGAAAGAAAGAAACCACTTTTTTCATGCACGATTACAATACTTGACCATACCCTGTATGGTAAAGTAGAAATATATGTATAAATAACATCGAAAAAGTGGAATGTTTTATAAATTCGACACGTTAATCAGCTTAGCAGTTGCATTGCGCCTTTAAACCCCCAATAATAATAATTAAATTTGAATTATTTTGAAAAATATTAAGATAAAATATAGCTAATAAGTAATAAAAGATAAGACTATAAATAATATTTACCTTTTGGTATTTTTTTCAGGATGTCACTGGACGCTTGTTGCCGCTTTGCATTCTTGTGTTTGTCCACCTCTACATACACTCGATCTCTCTTTTGTTGGGAATCTCTCGGATAACCTCATCCACGAACTTCTTTCATCACCAAATGATTCTCGACCGGGGCTAACAGAAACGATATCACGTCTCACACATTTGAGAGATTTTCGACTAGCCGGTTCCAGCATCACAGATCTCTCTCTCAAGTAAATTCAAATTTCAAATTTAGAGAAATCCATACCTTCCAATAGATTTATTATTAAACAACCAGCTGAATAATGGGCCTTTGGTACGGATGCATCTGGCCTCTGCGGGGAGCATGTCAAAATGTAATAGGGTTACCATAAGTGAGGCTATGCCTTTCGGGCATTTCCGCTAATATTGAGCTCTTTCGCTACCAAAGTAAACGCGGTGACACTATTAATTTATATATAGACCAGTTGTGAAGCCCGCCTTCGGCGGGCATCTCGCTGACCTGGGAGCTACATCCCCTGGACTCCGTAGTGGGTTTTAAGATAATAATTTAAATTTCCTTATTTTAATAAATTTTATACTAGCCGCGTTCGTAGTGTTACTACCTATGGGGCAGAGGTATGGGATATCTGAGTTAGAAACCGAGGCCGACTTTTAGCCACTGAAATGGATTTCCTAAGAAGAAGTTGTGGGTTCGCGAGAACTGATAGAGTTCGAAACCAAGAGATAAGAAGACGAATGAGCATGGACGGGGATCTTATTGACGAAATCCAAAAAAACAATTAGTTTAGTTTGGGCACGTAAAAAGGATGGATGAAGTACGAATCCCAAAAAAGGCTCTAGAATGGATCCCCCCTGAAAGACGAAAAAGAAGTCGACGCAGGCGCTCTTGATAGACGAGGTGAACGAGGCTATAAGTTCCAGAAATCTCGAGATTGTGCATGTCTGGGACCTTGAAACGTGAAAATTGGGAACGGAGAAGAGTCGCCAGACGTAGAAATCAGGAAGAAGAAGAAGAAAAAATTTTATTTGTTATGAATTATTAGTTGGTTTTAAAATTAAAAAAAATCACGTCGGCGTCGACGCTCAAGCCGATTATAATAAGTATAGATAGATAAATAATCAAAACACAAATTTGATATACTATATAAGAATAGTCCAGATTAATTTGCAGCAACGCTGACCTAATGCTGACGACAGGGGCGCTGATGCCCTCGGTATATTTGTGTTTTGAGTCGAGATAAGTCGAGGCAAATTTGAAATATAATTGTAATTTTAACTCGAATTTTGAAATGAAAGACTCCAATTGATTTTAAATTAAGAAACATTAAATATATTGATAATTATTCCCCCCTCATCACCACTCAAAAATTAAATATTCAATTCGCTTTTCTTTGCGCACAGAAGAAGAAAAATCACATCTTATTTGATTTATATTTTATATATTATTTGTTTATTTTTTAATAATTTGCCACTTTTTTATAATTTTTTAAAAATCTAAATTTTGTTATTTTGATTTTTTAATTTTTACAAAATTGAACGACTTAAGACAAGCATGACCGAGTTTCTCATGGCAATACCGGATGGGGCAGCCTGTCATACAAACAACACCTGATCTCTTTTAAATATTTGGAGCCTTATATCGATTATCGATCCCAAATTTTAAAAAAATGATATAATATAATTCTCCTCCTCAAACGATCCCACTTATTTAAATAAATCTATTTCCACACAAAAAATATCACAATGCTGTAGATTATAGAAAAAAAATACTTCCAGATTTATCTAGAGACTCATTTCTGTAGCTGTGTCAGGACGAAAATGAGGCGAAACTTTTAAGAGACTATGTATTTTCGGGAGGTTACAGGTATACATTTGGAGTGTGGTTTTTTAAGAGGAATAAAATTTTGGGACCGAGACGCAGCCCGCCAGGGCACCAGCTCGGAGGGTAGAGCTTCGAGGGAGTGCCGAAGGCACGCACGAAAAGCTCGTATTATAATAGTCACCTTTGGTGGCAATCGCCCTGCCAATAACAGGTCTTTGAGGCCTAACAAAGAAGAAGATATTAGTCACAATTCCTTTTTGGGGTCAATATTCCGGTTTTCAGTGTATATGATATGTATGAATAATAGTCAGCTTGAAAGCTTGTACGTTTTTTATTTCCACTATTAGCAAAAGTGAAGAGGTTTACTTGGGAGGATTAGGTCTAAGATAATTTCTCCTTGCTTTCCTCCTTGCGCCAGAGGCCCATATCTCATCTGATTTTATTTTATCACTCTCATAAAGTAAGACTAGAATAGAACATAAAAGCAACAATTTACTGTATAGGTCTTACCAGTCAATGTTGTGCATTGTAAATTATAAGCACTATACCAAAGATGGCAATGAGCAGCGAATTTCCGGTATTATAGAAAATTAAATATACTACTAAAGACTGCATTTGATTTTTGGTGCAACATTAGAAGCTGAAATCTAAAATATTACTTTACTATATTTCAATAAAAAATAAGCTGACGTGTTCTGATGTGGCCATCCACTTGACTTTACCATACAACCTGGCCCTTCACTTATATTTAATATTTAATAAAATGATTTATAATCATGTAGGGAGTGGGGTTAGTTTTTCCATTTTTAGACTCCTGGGGGCCCACTGATTATGTATACAAAATTTGGTTGAGTTTGGTACAAGAGCCTATATTTTCATTTTTTGACCCCCCCCCCCATTTTAGGCGGTTAGTTTGTGCATTTTTAGACTTCTCGGGTCCCATTGATTATGTATACAAAATTTGGTTGAGTTTGGTCGAAGGGCCTAGATTTTCATTTTTTGACCCCTCCCCCCCCGTTTTGGGCGGTTAGTTTTTGCATTTTTAAACTTTTGGTGTCCCACTGATTATGTATACAAAATTTGGTTGAGTTTACTCAAATGGCCTAGATTTTTAGTTTTTAACCCCCCCCCCCCCCTTAATTTTGGGTCGATATGCACCAAAATCTAATCAGCTCTTAATCTCAATGGACCAAAACTACGTGTAAAATTTGGTTTTGATATTCACACTAGTTTTTGAGCTAGCTCGTCCACAAAAACTTGGTAATGCACAGACTAACAGACAGACTAACTAACTAACAGACATTTTGACAAAACAATTATTATCTCGAAAAATATAATTTTTTCGATGTTCACTTATTAGAGCTTTTTTGTAGACCGAAATGCCATGGTTTCGCTCAATTTTTTTAATCAAAATAATTTCAGCCGTTTTTGAGATATTTCGAAAAAAAGAAGAAAAAAAAACACTTTTTTCATGAACGATTACAATACTTGACCATACACTGTATGGTAAAGTAAAAAAACTAGTTTTCTTTTTCTTTTTTCAAATATTTAGTTTATTATTTAAATGATTAATTTTATGTTTCTTTCTTTTACAGGTACATTTCCCAGCAACTTCCTAATCTCGTTGAACTTGATGTTTCATCCTGTTCTCGTGTTACTGACGCCGGAGTGAATTATCTTTCTACTCCACCGGCTCATACTGTAACAAAATTACGGCATTTGAATCTGGCTACCTGTAAATTCATAACAGATCTCTCACTTGAATATTTACAAAGATGTGAATCATTAGTCAGGCTTGATTTGCGACATGGGGGTCAGGGAATCACCCAGGCGGCTGTGGCTCGATTCGCTGTCCGCTCTCCACAAGATCTTTACGTTCGTGATATTCGACTGATCTTGCAACGCGAGAAAAAACATTAAAATCGACAAAATAATATATTTTTTAATTTCTTGAAAATCTCATTTTATATTTACTTTCTTCTCTTAAGAATAACAGAAATTCTTCTTCTTTTATTCTTATTTTTGTATATTTTCTTTAATTCATTTCTTTAAATGAATTATAAATATTTCTAACCAAAGCAGAATTATTATTTTGTTTAATTTAATTATTTACAATTAAAATCTATTTTTTAGTAAATTAATGAGAATTGAAGTTAATATTAATAATACAATTTATATTTTGATAGTATTCTATTATTTTTTGTATAGAATTTTTGAAATAATTCATTCTAGAATGATATTATTATTACAATTTACAATTTGACCATTATAAATAAATATTGAAATATGATGATATATGATTGAAATTATTATTTTTTCTTATTATTAAATATAAATTTTTATCTAAATTACTGAGAATTGAAATTTATATTAATAATACAATTTATTTTTTGATAGTATTCGATTATTTTTTTTTTTTATAGAATTTTTGAAATTTTTCATCTTTTAATCTCATTATCATTGCAATTTACAATTTGTCCTGCTATAGCTAGCTATACATACACATAGGTATATATTATATTGATATATGATTGAAATTATTTTTTTTCTCACATAGTCCTTTTTCTTTTTGTTCCTAAAATACTATATTAAAATATAATACGTTGGAAATTTTTATAAAAACTATTTGTATTTAAACTCTTTTAGATTAATTTTATTTTTCCAAACAACATATTTTAGTGTTAATATTGTTTTTCATTACTTTTGCAAATTCACTATTTTATAGACGACTAAAATTTTCACTTTTTTGTCATATTTTGTAAATTTGAATTTTTATAAATAAGTATTAGTTGATTAAATAAGAAAAGATTGAATATATATATAATACAAATTAAATATCTTATTAATAAAGATATAAATAAAGCATTCATTTTTTTTCAATTTATCCAAACCATATCCTTGGATTAATCGTAAGTTTCTTATATTTGATTCAATCGCGAATCGAATGCATGTGATTTTTGTCAAATATTAAGTGAAAATAATATCTGAACTTATATATTTCTAACTTGAAATAATGAAGTTAAATAAATTTATAATTTTCTCATTAATATATTAAAGAATAATTAACATATTAACGAGAATTGTTTTGATCGGGCTTTTTAAACAAGAAATATATCGCGAGACTCCAGCTGGTTGAAGCTATTGGAGTCTGCTGAGTCTTAAGTCTGGACCAAGAGAGAATGAAAAAGATATGATCCATTTAGCTATAATCCAACGTCATTTTGCGCTTAGCCCGCATGACACTTGAATGGATCACCACTTTGGATCATATCTTTTTCATTGTCTCTTGGTCCAGACTTAAGACTCAGCAGACTCCAATAGCTTCAACCAGCAGTAGTCTCGCGATATATATCTTGTTTAAAAGCGCGATCAAAACAATTCTCGTTAATATGTTAATTATTCTTTAATATATTAATGAGAATTTTTTTTTAAAGGGCCTCCACATCTCCCCTTATAGCCCTCCGATCCTCCCACTCATGATCCGGTTGAGTGGCTCAGGGTGTGGCCAGAGCAGAACGGTGTGAAACCTTAGTATGCTGCAACCAAGAATAAAGTCCAGGTCCTGCTGTGTTCAAGAAAGACACCAAGTTGGTCATTGTAGATCTCCCCTTCATAAAGCCATGCTGCTTTTCAGATATTAAATTGCTAGCATGAGAGTAAATATGTTCATAAACAACCATTTCAAACACCTTAGCAAAGGTATTCAGAATAGAAATGGGCCTGAAATTAGAAATGCCATTTCCTTTCTCCCGCTTCGGAATAGGAGTAATGGCCGACACCTTCCATGCCTCAGGAAAAGTAGCCGTTTGAAGACTTGTATTAAAAATAGCAGCAAGAACAGGGGCCAGTAAGCTGCCAAGACCCTTTACTATGAATGAAGGTAGCGAGTCGATGCCAGGGGCCGATCTGGGCTTCAATCTGTTAATAGCATTCTCAACATCTGAAACAGATATTGAAGGGAGGTCCAGCGTAAAACATCCAAAATCACCCGGATTGGCAACACTGGAACCACCGCGGTCGAGAGGCGACTCCTGAACGGAAGAAAAATATTCCGCAAAATTATGGCAAATTTGAGAGGAATCAGCGATATACTTCCCCCCCCCCCCCCCCCGACTGAGACAGCAGGCAAGGCAACAGCTTCCTTAGTGGAATTAGATATATACTTCCAAAATTTGTTTGGATCAACTCTAAGACCCGCCTCACAATTCAAGGAGAATTCCTTTTTATCAAGCGCCAAGTATAACTTAACTTGTTTTCTGAGAGAGGAAAAAGAATTATAATCATCTACAAGACCGGATTTCAAGAATCTCTTGTGAGCCTTATTTTTATCTTTGAGACAATAAATTCATATCCTTGGAAATACGCAGATAATCAAGAGCCAGACTAAGGTAACTAGCTACTTATGGTCCGTTGTATTTAAACTCTTAGAAAAATTTTATTTTTTAAAACAAAACTTTTTAGTGTTAATAATATTTTTCATTATTAATGCAAATGTAATACCTAGATTTTAAAAAATACTAAAATTTTCACTTTTTTGTCAAATTTTGTAAATTTGAATTTGTATAAATAAGTATCAGTTAATTAAATAAGAAAAGTATGAATATATCCAAACCAAAAAAAACACTTCTCTGAAAAAAGGGCCAAAAGTTCAAAAAGTAGTGAAATCAAGGATGCAACCAAATTAAATTAGCCGCGAATAATTAAGCCAAGAAAATAGCACTTTCATTTAAAAAGCATTTTTTATTTTAAATAACAATCTAAATTTATAGATTCTAAATTTTTAATCAAAATATTTTTCCTAGAACTTGGTTATTAGGGTATTTATTACACATTAAGGCATTATGGTAAATGAACTAAATTTAAGTTTAAGTTTCATGAAAGTAATTTAAATTAAAAATTTAGAATCCATAAATCTAGATTGTTATTCAAATGGGAAGAATGCGTTTTTATTGAAGTACTATTTTCTCAACTAAAATTATTCTTGACGAATTTAACTTGGCTGCACCCTAAATTTCACTACTTTTTCGAACTTGGCCTTTTTTCACAGAATGTTTTGGGTGGGATTTCTCTTCTTTTTGTAAACTATTTTTTATTTATTTATTTATCCTACCTGAGTTTTAGATTTATACATAGATTTGTCATTTTTATACAATTATTTAAAAAAAAACAATTACTTTATAGGACAATTTCTTTTATTTTAATTGAAATTATATTCTTTCTTTATCTTCTTTTTCTGTTTTTCCCTGATCTTCTCTCCTCATTCTTTGGATCTTCTCCAAGTTCCCGACTCTCGAAATTTCTCCACTAAAAATTCTAGAATCAAATCACATTGCATTCATTCATCTTCTTCTTCATCTTTCTTGTCCCTCTTCTAGATTAGTTTTAAAGTGTCTTTCTTGATATCCCCCTACAAATACATCCACCACCCCTCCATATCTTCACCGATCACTCTTTTAAAATCTTCACACTTCTTTTCATGAGCAGCCTTCTCTAGCTCTAATTTGCAGCCTCTGCATTTTTACATTACATGATATAGAATATATAGTATGTGAAGCATTGCCTGCCAGGCTCCTGACTATTTGAGAGCTTCAATCTCAGAGATGAAAAAAGTTAATTTCACTTTGTGACATCTAGGTGTAAGGAATCAATGCCCTTAATAGTTTGAAACAGGATTTAGAACATAAAACCGGATATTGTGTTCCCCAGAGACCAAAAAGTGACCAAAAATCCATTGGTCAGTGCGTAATAGGGATTTCAATCCAGCAAAGAGGTATCCCGCAATCCTTCGGGATCCAACATCATTTGAAGGCCTGAGGGACCCGCACCAGCTTGCGGATCCGCACGCGAATCTGCATGCAGCTGTTTAAATTTGGCGTCGAAGTATTTATATATAGAAGAGAGCCTAACCTAATAACTGCAGAACACTTTTCGATTTATTTCAGAGAAGTTGAAGAATCAAGAAACAATTTTAAGCTCTGAACTATTCGAGGCGCTTCGTGTAAAAGTGCAAGAAAGGCGAACTGGAACTGAAGTTACATACAGGGATGTTGGATTAATTTCGCCCCCCTGGTTAATTTTTCTATTTTTACCATTTTGGAGGCCCACAGATGATGCATACAAATTTCGGTAGAGTTTAGACCAAAGGGGGTTATAATTTCCAAATTTCGCCCCCCCCCCCCTAGTTAATTTTTTCAACACGATTGTTTAAAATTATTGTTTTTTGTTTTGTTTTGTTTTTTTATCAATTAACCACTTGAATTAATTAAAAATTACTGAAAAGAAGCAATTGAATTTTATTCATCCTCCCTTAAAAATTAACATATCCAGTACGCACCAAGCCTTTTAAATTTCATATTAATAAAATTATTGTATTGTCACATTAATTACATATACATCCATAGTTTCATCAAATCAATACGACAATTAGAATTAGGTTTAATTCGAATTTCTGAATCGGGTTTACAACCAACTTCGTTACAAAGTTAGAAGAGAATCTAATATCAAGCGTGTAATGAATAGAGAAACAAGCCCTTTAAACAATGCTAGGCACAAGTAATTATTCTTATATGTAAAGATAATATGTTTTTTAAAATACTTATAATTCCCTCCAGGCCGGGCCGTAGTAATGCTCGTTGCGTGGACTAGCTCGGCCGTCCGCCCGCCCGCCCTGGCTTCTTGATCCTTTGACTCGAGAACGCTTCACTCAAAAGGAAGTAGAGACATCAACATACGCCGCTGATAGAATTCAATCTTAGTTTGCCATTATTTGGTAAGTAATTTTTAAAGATTATTAATTTTTAGGAGAGACATAAAAATAAATATTATACTCGAGCTCTCTATAAAATATACTATTATAATAAATTAAAATTTCTTGAAAAGTAAAACTTTATTTTATTAAAATAATCCGAAAATGATAATAAAATATATAATAGCGCACCCTCGGCTAAAGAGGAAGACGCGGGTTCGAATCTTACAGGATGCTAAATTTCATTTTTCCTTTTCAATGAAAAAAATAATAATCAAATGATTTATCGAACTGCAGAATTTGCAGGCTTGCAAAGTTTATATTTAGTATTAGAATAAATTTATTTATACTATTAGAATAAATTAAAATTTCTTGAAAAGTAAAATTTTATTTCCTTAAAAAAAAACCGTAAATGAGAGGTAAGGGGTGTCTTTTCACTATTTTTCGAAGGGTTCATAAATTTATTTTTTAGGAGAGATATAAAAATAAATATTATACTCGAGTTCTCTATAAAATATACTATTAGAATAAATTAAAATTTCTTGAAAAGTAAAACTTGATTTTCTTAAGAAAATAATTTAAAATAATTAAATATTTTCAAACAAAAATCGAAGAAAGTTGATAATAACATTATAAGATTTTCATTTATAAGGAGATAGCATAAATTGCTAATGAGCCCAAAATTCAGAGAGGTGGGAGGGTTCTTTCGTAAATGATTATAAATGATTTTATTAAAAATTAAATAAATAAAATAAGGTGTATGATAAAGTCATGTGGATGGCCATATCAGTTTATTTTTCACAAAAATAACAACGCATAAGCACAACGCCTCAGCGATTGGTGAAATAACAAAAAATAAAACCCATTTTAAGCGTAGGGTGACCAACTTTTTTCTCTTCATAAAAAATATACTTATTCCATAATACGGAGCCCGCTTCAGATTTTGGGTCCCCAGCCCGAAATTTCATGTGTGGGCCATGCCGTCACTGCATTTTTTTTTTTTTTTTTTTTGGCTTTTTCGACCATGGTAACCATTTACGATACAATTTATTTTTATTTTTAAATTTGTCTCTACCTCGGGGGTCAGATTTTAGCCGGATGCCTCGAGCCGGATTCGAACTCAGGTCCTCTTGGTTAGCTGGCTGACATGCTACCGCCTAGCCTACCCGACCCCACCGTCACTGCATAAAACAAAATTTACTTTTCGATCATAGAGACCCAAAGGAGAGGTTAATTTAGAAGGCAGTTTTTATTTTTTAATAAAGAATTTATTGAAAAATAAAAAAAAAAAAAACAATTTTTTGAAAAGAAATTTACGGAGACATCAACATTTGTATATTTCCTAAATTTCTTTTAAATATTAAATGAAAAAGAATTATAAAATCTTCGATGGAATCAGGGTAAGAAATGACTTTTAATTTTTATTCTTCAAGTGTGGTCTCCTCGCTGAATGGCAAGCTATGATATTTTTTTTCTGTAAATTTCTTGGCTACTATTTTACTTAGGAGATGAATACGACGATATTTGTTTTTTTTTCATGATATTCTAATTTTATTTTCCTTTATTTAATGCATCAGGCTAAATTTCTCTTCTGAGCTTTCTCAAAACATATTTTGTATGCTATTCGTCCACGAGATTCCAAACAATCTTGTGTAGGGTTGCCCTACACGAGGGGCGACTGGGGCCTTAAGAATAAAGACCATAAATATATTAAGAAGCAAGCAGTACGGCATAAACAAAAGCAGGGATTTGCATGCAGTCATATTGAAGAATGTTCATTCAACCCAGACAGAAATGAACTTTGCAGCAACGTTGCAGCAACATTCCTATGTCCGCCTCTGAACTTTGCACGAACCTTGCAGCAACGTTGCAGGAACATTGCAGGAATCTTGCGAATCTTGCAGGAGTATTGCGAATGTTGCAGGAAAAATGAATAAGAAATAATATTTTATGATGAAATAAGTTTCGTTTATTAATATAAAATGGCAAGTACAGATACATTACAATAATATTTCGAGATCCATAGGGGCTGCATCTTTACTGGTGCTCCCCTTCTTGCATTCGATTGCATTAAAAAAATGTGAGATCAGTCTTATGATGATAGTTTATTTATTTTATTTATTTATTTATTTATTTAATTGTATCTATAGGGCCGTTAGGCCCCTTTATCGTACAATATATACATCGAAATATTACAAAAATTAAATAATACATTATTTTTATTAGCGTAACATAAAACAATCCAATAAAGTAACTTAGAATAATAGCAAACAATATTACACTGCTAGGCTAAGTGCCGGGGGAGTTCTGCCTCACAAGGTTCAGGGCGCACTATCCTCCTCAATTCAACCGGCAACGCGTTCCATACTTCCGTCGCCGTCACTTTGAAGGAATCCGCCACTATCTTGCTCCTGTGGGGGCAAACCAGTGAACGCGCCCTCACCGACGGGCAGTGGCGAACTAAGCTTATGCGCGGACATAGGCATACGAAAATTTGCGGACATTTAATTCTAAGAGACATTTATATATATGTGTGTGTGTGTGGGTATGTGTGTATACATATATATAGGATTTGGTGGACGGGCTTTTGATCAGAGAGAGAAAATTCAAGATTCTTTAGTTTGCCGAGTTTAACAGAAAAATGTTTTTATTTTAATATAATTTAATTTAAATTGGGTAAACAATTATTTTTATAGAGATTTGTTTGCGGGATTTAACAAAACAAAAATTACATTGATAGATTGCTCGTGAAGCAAGCTAATATAAAGCGTAATAATAATAATAAGAACATAAAATAGCATTTAAAATTTTTTTTCGTACTTTCATGTCTGCGAAATTTTGAATTATGCTATCATAGTTCAGTGAAACAGTAATTTCTGATTCAATGCATAGAACTGCTAAAGCATCCAATCTATCTTGTTCAGTTGTATTTCTAACATAGTCTTTTATTCTTTTCAGTTTGCTAAAGCTCCTTTCTGCGGAACAATTTGTTGCCGGCATACACAAACATATTTTAAATATTAGGTTCATATTCGGATATATGGCATCTAATTTCAGATCAATAAACCACTTATATAGTTCCCGAATTGTTACACTTTTCGGGAAATCAAGGTCTTTTTTCTCCTTTTTTGCCATATTACACTTATGAGCGAATTGCAGCACGTCCTCTTTATTGCTCACTACAATATAATTAAAATTCCCTATTTCCTCCTTGAGTTCTCTCTCATCACTGAAGTCTTCTGGAAATATTTCTGTAAGAATAGAAGCTGTTGCAGAATGGTCTTTGTTCACTTCAAACAGATTTGAAAGAAAAGAAAATCTCTTTCCAAAATCTGAGTAGGCTTCTTTTCGCTTTCTCAGGTTGGACAGAAGGCAGTCAATGATTGGTATAAATACTGAAATTCTAAACTTCATCCGATCATCACATTCGAATTCGTTCTCCTGTGTTTCATCAGCTTGTAATTTCCGAACTCTTTTTCGACGATTTTTATTTTCAAAACCAGCTTGTGATAAACAAACATTATTGGCTTCCTCCTCAAATTTTTCAAATTGATTTCGAGCTTCTTCTACATATAGAACCAGGGATTCATAATATTTCATTACTTGGAGAACATTTGTATCAACAGCTTGCAATGCTATGCTGACTTTATTGAACTTCTTGAGTATGAATCCCCAGAAGGCAGTAAGAAAAGCAGTTTCATATTTTTCGAGTTGTCTTTTAAGACCATCAGCTTTGCTCCGAACATCTGATTTTAAATTTTTATTGTTTTTAACATCAGTTAAACACTGAAAAACAGCATTCCAAGATCGTGCCAGACTTTCACACGCCTCACTTCTAGAAGACCACCTTGTTTGCGACAAGGATTTTAACGCCTTCGATTTGGATTTTTGTTTTTGCCCCTGTTCTTCCTTCTTAACTTGAGTGACTTGGCGTTGGTAATGTTGTAATTCTTCCCAGCGGCCTGTAGATCGTGAGAAAAATTATACAACTCTTGTAGAAAATCAAAAAAATGCAATAGCTACTGGAGAGCATTTAGCTGCATTTTCGCCAATTAAATTCAAGGAGTGTGCTGCGCAGGGGGTGAAGTACGCAAAAACACCTCGATTTTCTGTTCCGTCACCAGCCTGAAGAAGACTTTGTAGGCCATTGTACTTTCCGGACATGTTGCTCGCATTGTCATATGATTGGCCACGGCAATCACGCATATTTAAATTATATTTATTGGCCATTGTCACTATAGCCTGAAGTATCTCTTTAGACTTGTGGCCGGCATTAGCAAGAAATCCAATAAAACGCTCGACTGGTGTCCCATCTTCTCCAACATAGCGAAAAACTACACTTAACTTGTCGCAATGTGACACATCAGGAGTCGAATCAACGATGATTGAGAAATATTTTGCCCTTTTTATATCATCAATTATGTTCTTGAGAACAAGATCAGCCATAAGTCCTATGAGCTCTTCGTATGTAGTGTTTGAAAAATAATTTACTTTGCAAGAACCTTTTCCCCCAAAACGTGCTACATGGTCAGCCATAAAAGGGTCAAATTCCGCTAGTAGTTCAACGCACATTAAAAAATTTCCATTACTGGGATTGTTCAATTTTCCACTATGGCCTCGTAATGACTTACCTCGGGATGTTAATTTAATGATAATAGCAACAACAAGCTTAAGAACATTTTTCCAATAAGTTATTTCAGCATTAACTTGGCAAGCTATATCCTGGTCAATTTTTCCCAACTCTTTACCTCGGATTGCGAAATTTAATGAACAATTCATGTGTTCTTTACTCCCTTCATGTTCTTTCATTCTTGTAGAAGCATAATCGGATTAGAAAAGTTGGTGATTTAACTGATTGCGCTACCGACCCCTCTATTATTATTATTATTATTATTATTATTTTTTTTTATAATGATATTGATACAAGAAGAAGTTGCACCAAGAAGGTACAACCTCTTTAGTCCGTGGTGGACCCTTGTAACGTGAAGATAAGGGGAGATTTAGGGATTGGGTAGCAGTCGAAGGTATCTGTGGATGCTGGTCTTGAAAGATTGAAGGTTATAAGTTGCTGGAAAGACGGTCTGGGGAAGGAGTTCCAGTCTCTAGATGTCATAGGGATAAATGAATTGGCGAATGCGTTTGTTCGATTAGTATCCAGTTTAAGCGCGTAGGGGTGTTGAATTTTAGAAAATCGTGTATTTCGCGCAAATGAAGCCCTTGGTGGGATTATCGATTTTATTTCGTCAGAACAAAAGCCATGGTAATATCTATAAAAAAGGGAAAGGGCGGAGACAGATCTACGATGGGCCAGGGAGTCGAGAGTGTCAGTTAATGTAGGATCGCCTATCAGTCTGATAGCTCGCCTCTGAATTGCATCTAAGATATTAAGCGAATGCTTGGAGGCCCCTCTCCACAAATGCGAGCAATATTCAAGACAGGGGCGAATTTGAGCCTTGTATAATATAAGGAGTTGAGTGGGGGTGAAAAATCGTTTGGTTCGGAAAAGAAAGCCAAGCTTACACGCTGCAGCTTTTGCTACTGAGATAATATGGTCATTCCAAGAGAGGTCAGAACCTTAGGTGACACCTAACATTGATATTTTATTACGGAATTCCAATGAGCTCGAATCAAAGGAAATGTCCGGAAGGTTCCTATCTGCGCGCCTAGAAATTAGGCAGCATTGTGTTTTGCCAGCATTAAAGTTTTTTTTATGATAATGATGAGAGAAGGAGTTACACCAAAAAGGTGCAACCCCTAAAGGCCTGGGTTGGCCCCTCCATCGTGAAAAGAAGAAGAAAGAATTTTATGGGTTGGGGCGGGGGCGAAGGTATCTGTGGATACGGGTCTTAAATAGCTGAAGGTTATAAGTCGCGGGAAAGATGGTGGCAGGGAGCGAGTTCCAGTCTCTGGAGGTCATAGGGATAAAAGAGTTAGCGAAAGCGCTTGTTCGACTTTTATCCAATTTGACAGCGAAGGGGTGCTGAGCGTTAGAAAACCGCGTGTTTCTCGTAAAGAGGGCATTAGGGGGGATAATTGATTTCAGCTCGACTGAACAGACACCGTGATAGTATCTGTAGTACAGGAAAGGGCAGAAACGGTTCTTCGGTGAGCCAGGGAGTCGAGTGAGTTGGTTAGAGCCGGGTCTCCTATTAGTTTAATTGCTCGCTTCTGAATTGCATCCAGTGTAGCAAGAGACGATAATTGGCTACATTTGAAGAATCTCCTTTTTTTTATTGGTTGAATTCTTGCTGTTTTCCAGCTCCCCGGAAATGTGCCAGTGGTATATGAAAGTTTGAAAATTTTTGAGAGAATATGATCAAGTTCAGGCGCGCAATTTTTGATTATACTGGTGGGAATGCTGTTCGGGCCGGCGGCTGAATCAACATTTAGGTTTTTATTACTTTTAATATTTTTGGTATTCTGAATTTAATATCTGACATAATATTGGTGCTCGGGGTATAGGGCGGGGGTCAAGTCCCTTGTCGTCTAGGCTGGCATTGGTCGCGAAGAATGAAGCGATGGCGTCTGTGGCTATTGCCGCTGGCAAGATTAAGGGGGGGGGAAGCAGATTTGGAGGAGTTGCTAGTTAATTTTCTCGTGAGATGCCAGAATCGATTTTTATTATCGGGACATGCTGATAATCGGTCAGCCCATTTTTCGTCTAGAGACTTCTTGGTTTCATTAATAATTTTGTTACACTGAGTTACGAGATTTTGAAAAAGCGATTCGTTTGATGTCCGTTGGGCAGGAAAGCCATTCATTGAATGCTTTATTTTTTTCCCGAACAGCTTCGGCGCATCGCTTGTTAAACCAGGGTTTTGAATAATTTTTCCCATTTACATAGGGAACACACTGTTCAATGCCCATCTGAATTACTTCTTCAAATACAGAAGCACATTCAGAAGCATTTTTATTTTTTAATGCGTCATTCCACGGGAATTGTCCAAAGAAGCTACGCACTCATCGAAGTTGGCTCTATCTAATAGCCATATTTTTTTTATCTGTTAGCTCTTAGGTTTAGACAAGTTGAAAGGAAGACTAATTTTTATCGGGGAGTGGTCGGATTTATTCAGAAGGGCGGATGTAGAGAATGTGATTGTTGATTGGTCAGTTGTCAGGAATAGATCAAGAAGATACGCTGTGTGGGTATGATTGTCAGGTATTCTAGTAGGACAGTTGATGATTTGAGTGAGGTTGCAGGTTATAGAAAAATTATAGGCTTCGCGACCAGCAAGCGTGTTGGAGGTGGAATGGGTCAACCAATCTTTATTATCGATATTGAATTCTCCAAGAAAAGAAATTTCTGAATTAGGAAATTCTGATTAGATTTGGTCGCAACATTTACCGAGATAGTTGAAAAATTCTGTAAATTTTGGATCGTTAGGGGACCTATATATTACACAGAGGAATCTGCATGATGAGTTTGAGGAAATTTTAAGCCATAACGCATCGAATTTATCTGATTCCAATGAGGAAAAACTTTGGCAAGGGACATCGTCACGAACGTAGCAGCAGACACCATTATAGCGACGAAACATGGTGTGGAGAATATATTTGCGAAATTGAAGATCAGGGGCGTTAGATTTATTTTGATCAATTTGGGTCTCGCTAAGGGCTAGAATAGAGGGTTTGACGTTTTCGAGATGTTGGAATACCGAGGCTTTATTACTAAAGAGACCGCGGATGTTTGTATAATGGAGGGTTAGCTTGGACATGATAGGGGGGTGGGTGTGGATTATTTGAGGTGATAGTCAGAAATAATAGAATAGAAATCGGAATCACAAATTCGACAAAGAAAGTTAGATAACATCCAATAGATAAACAGATGAAATCCAATTAACTCAGACTGTAGGACTTGAGCAGTGGTAAATACTCCGTTCGATAATTTATTAATTAATTAATTATCTCCCACTTAATTATTTATGTTGAATCTGTGGAGAAAGAAATTGTATATTATTTGCTTAATAACTACTTCTAGAATGATAATATTAAATTAATAAAGTAAGATGTTAATTCAAAAAATCATAGAATTATGCTAAATCTAAACTTATTTTTACTTCAAATCCAATTTTTTTTGGAAACCGATCAAAAGAAAAAATTGGGGAGTTAGGTAGCTCAGCCAGCTAACGGGCTGGCTTCGCTTCGGCATCGATCGATTATGACGATGTTGAAGTGGAGTTCCGGGGTTCTATTCTGGCTGGCAAATAAAAATTAAAACCGGCTGAAAACTCGGCTCCTTCACTAACCCTACTAAGACTCTACTTATGTGCTGTCTAAATGGGCTTTGTTCCCGGTGACATTAAATAAATAAAAAAAAATTTAATAAATATTTAGGAGGGAGTGGGGAGAAGTTCTTATAATTTAATTCAATTAGGGTGAGCGTGGATTAAAAACAAAAACAAAGATGCCTATTGTCGGTCTGTCGGTATTATACTAAATCCCTAGCTTAATTTTTTACTTGGCATCGAAGACATTTTGGGAGAGAATTTTTTTTTATAAATATTGGAGGGGGGGGGCAATCTTGAAATTCTCTCCAATATATATGATAACTGTGGCAAAATGGTCATAATATAGACTTGAAGTTTCTAAGAGAAAAGAATGATTTTAGAATAAGTCAGCAAATATCAATAGAATTATAATATTTTATCCGAGGTCCGAGACATTTTTTTTCTGCAAATGTGGCCCGGGTAAGCCAAAAGGTTGGACACCCCTGGCCTAGATACAAGAAAGGATGTGAAAGTGAGTTGAGAAGACAAAGAAAGATCACTAATTAAGAAACAAGAAGTCAGAAAGAAATATTTTAAAATTTTAATTTTATTTATATTTATTTTTTAAAGATGATTTTTCTAATAAATAAAATATTGCTTTATTTAAGAATTTATTTTTCATATAGGATTGACTTTGGAACAAAAATTCCGAAGAAACCAATCTATATGATGAAGGAAGCCGCAAACAGACTTGTTTGCAATTATTCTCTTGAAGACGGACATCTTAACGTTCAAAAAGCAGTGCATCCAAGACAGAATTGTTATATGGCTTTGGGGCCCGATAAAAAGTAACAATTTATTTAGATTCTCAAATAAAGATAATAATAAACTGGTTAGATTATGGATGTCATACTTAAAAGTTTTTGATTTATATTCATATGGTACATTAAATTCCATATTATTTCTCCTAGCAGGAAAATTATTTTCTTCTATAATTATTAGTCCAGTCAATCTGTAGGTTTTTAATTCGAAAACTATAAATTAAAATTCTTGAATCTCGATGAAAAAGTTTTTCTACAAGTTTCTAATTATCGAGGTTCGACTCTATTTTAAAATGGATTTTTTTATTTTTTATTTTTTCTAATTAATTAGGTATTATTTATTGGTACTTACAGATAGTGATTAATTTTTTCTAGTTACCAAACTCTTCGCCAAAAATACACAAGCAATTTATTTGATTCCCACAGTGGACAATCCAAATGTTATGATACCAGTAAAGGAAAAATTCAAAAATACGATATGGAATATGCTAAGTAGGTAAAATTATAAATTAAAACTGTAATTTACAGTGAGGTATACTTAGAGAATACAATGCATTATTCTACCCTTGTTTTCCTGCATAATTCTTATAAATTTTTCATTTGTTGCATTCCGTACTTTAAAAGTTAACCTTTATTTTATGGTGAGACATTTTTTTATTTATTATTAAAGGTAGTAAATTGAAGTATTATTAGGGTTTAAGGGTAAATAATCTACTTCGACTTAAAATTAACACATCGTTAGGAGTACAGAGACTGAAGATGGGAAATATATTGAGGTTTATAAAAACTTTTTTAAATCTTACATTTTTGTGAAGAGCACAAAAACTTCCGTTAATTTTAATAACACACTGCTTTACTATAAACCAATACCACACTATTTTAGCTTACTTACTTCGATTTAGATGTATTATATCTTTTTCTTTTCTTTTTCTAATGCATTTGAATGCAAGAAGGGTTCCGCGCCATAAAGATGCAGCCCCTCTCGAAAGAGCCTTGCATTGCCGAAGTCATAAGGAAATTGATCAAGCAAAAGGGTGGACCATGACCATATGGTTCATGACTATTTGTGTGATTGTTGTAACTTTGTTTTTCATAAATTTTATTTAATTAATTTTGTCAGTAAAATTTTGAAAAATTTTCAAGTTATTATTTCAAAAAGAACTTCTTGTTAGTGTTAAGTTATTTTTCTCAAATGAAGTAATTAAAGGTCTGAGAATAACAACTAGATTCATCTCCACTAAAATTACAACAGGTATACCTAAGCCTTAAGTGATTGGGATACGAATTAGGAGAAAAATTTGGGAAGATAATTTATTCTCCTTTTCGTTTGTCTTCTGTCGTTAAGTGTCGAGAGTCATATCTCTTATTATTTTCTGAAAAGATTAGATTTCACTATTACTCTAGCAGGAGGATTAATCAGTGGGCACCACAATTTTCACGCAGTTTCTTCCTTATTTGAAATAACCAAACCAATTTTCTTCTTTCAAATTACTTCAACTTGAGTTGCTTCGATTTTAGCCAAAATCTCGAAGTACTTATTCTAGCCTCTAGATAGCTTAGGTTTCAAATCCGAAAGCTCTGCGACTTACCGTATACGAGATATGGACGAACGATTAAAATATTTATTTTGCGACACTCCTAATTTACACTCCCTTTATTCCAATCAGGACATGACACATAGCACTGGCCAAGAGTAGACCAGATTGATAAAATGAAAAGGAAAGATCTGGCAAAGATAATATAATAGGTTGAGCGCAGGTCTAAGTGGTTGACAAAAACTACCCCCTCCCCTTCCCCAGGGAAGGAATAGCATTTTATATTAATAAAGACTTTTTTGTAGTTAATACTTTATGAAATTTTTATTTTATTATAAGTATGAATATAATATTTTAAAATAATTTTAGACGTCCTCCGAAACCTTATAAAATTTTGAGTGATCATGAAAAAGAGAAAGAGAACGTATCAAAGAATATTATCAATGTCCTAATGAACAAATGGATGAACTAAAGAAAAGTTCAGGTATGATTTTTAAATATAATATAGATTAAATTTTATTTACATTACTGGGCCACACTTGGATATTGTAAATTGGATGTTGATGAAAGCAGTCCACGGTGGTTGTAAAAAATAAGACTATAGAGGTTTTATTATTTTACATTTATTTGTTAAACCGACGTTTCGGAGATTTATTCTCTCCTTCTTCAGGGTCTATATAATTGAGGCGAAGACGAACATTAATTAGTATTGGGATTTTCACAAATCATTCATAATATAAAAACAATATACACAAAACAAAAATAATAATCATAAATCTACTTACAACAAAAAGTCAATGAAAGTAGTTCAAAAAATAGTTACTTTCTGTCTCCTTTGACAATGCCAAAAAAACATTATAAAAATTCTTTTTCATCTCGAATAGAAAACAAAGTAAAAAGCAATTGATGATCCATATGTTAATGAGATATATATAAATGAATGAATGTATAACATGTCCCCACCAATCATTGGATGCGCAGAATATCGTTGCGCATATCGGTATAGTTGTTGGTTTTTTTTTTAAATTTATATTACAATTATTTACAAATTTATAAATATGGTCATTATCAGTCCCAAAATTTTTACAAAATATATACAAAGTTCTTTTTTTTTTTTTTTTTTTTTCCTTTTAAAAAACATAGTTCGGAACGTCATTAATATATTTACATATTATTAATATTTTTTTTTTTTTTTTTAATTAAATTCGTCACAGGAGTTTTAAATTATTAATCAAGCCATCCCAGCAAATACTCAGGTCCATCACGTCGGATCTGTAATTTACTGCGCGCGATAAGAGATTTTTAATTGTAATCATTTCCAGGATTTTTCGTTTAAAATAATTATTTTCCTGGAAAATGATATTAAATTCGTTGAAATTAAATTTATGATTTTTTTCTTGGGCGTGAAACGCGAGGGCTGTATTATTTTTATTCGTTTTTGAGATGGACAGTTCGTGTTCACGTAATCTCTCAACTGCCCTTCGCTTAGTTTGCCCTATATATATACCATTGCACGGCAGTACTCCATCCCCCATACACTCGATCATATAGACTGTGCCAGTTCGCGTTTTCGTATCTAATTTATCCTTATGGTTAAATAGAAATCCGATAGTATTAGTTGGTTTTAACGCGACGCTGACCAAGCCCACAGATAGTAATTTTTTTAATTGATCGCTAAGTTGGGGGTAGTAGAAATTACGTAAACACGAACTGTCCATCTCAAAAACGAATAAAAATAATACAGCCCTCGCGTTTCACGCCCAAGAAAAAAATCATAAATTTAATTTCAACGAATTTAATATCATTTTCCAGGAAAATAATTATTTTAAACGAAAAATCCTGGAAATGATTACAATTAAAAATCTCTTATCGCGCGCAGTAAATTACAGATCCGACGTGATGGACCTGAGTATTTGCTGGGATGGCTTGATTAATAATTTAAAACTCCTGTGACGAATTTAATTAAAAAAAAAAAAAAAAATATTAATAATATGTAAATATATTAATGACGTTCCGAACTATGTTTTTTAAAAAGGAAAAAAAAAAAAAAAAAAAAGAACTTTGTATATATTTTGTAAAAATTTTGGGACTGATAATGACCATATTTATAAATTTGTAAATAATTGTAATATAAATTTAAAAAAAAAAACCAACAACTATACCGATATGCGCAACGATATTCTGCGCATCCAATGATTGGCGGGGACATGTTATACATTCATTCATTTATATATATCTCATTAACATATGGATCATCAATTGCTTTTTACTTTGTTTTCTATTCGAGATGAAAAAGAATTTTTATAATGTTTTTTTTGGCATTGTCAAAGGAGACAGAAAGTAACTATTTTTTGAACTACTTTCATTGACTTTTTGTTGTAAGTAGATTTATGATTATTATTTTTGTTTTGTGTATATTGTTTTTATATTATGAATGATTTGTGAAAATCCCAATACTAATTAATGTTCGTCTTCCCCTCAATTATATAGACCCTGAAGAAGGAGAGAATAAATCTCCGAAACGTCGGTTTAACAAATAAATGTAAAATAATAAAACCTCTATAGTCTTATTTTTTACAACCACCGTGGACTGCTTTCATCAACATCCAATTGCATATTTATACCAGTCCGTCTCCTAAAGAAAATCTCTATCAACTTGGATATTGTTTTTAAGAAATTGGTACATGAATTAAATCATTTAACGAGTAGGAAAAGATGTACTTAAGACCAAAGATGATGAGATAGAGAAGAAGGCTCCCATAATCATCCTCTTTAATTAAGACTTTATTTTTTTAGTTAAAATAATAAAGAAAAACAATTTTCTTCAAAATAATTTTTATAATAAACTGATTTGTAAGATCGATCTCTGAAAACAAACGAACATTAAATAAAACAAATTTAAATCTAAAAAATGTTTAAGAAAAAAATAAAACCGACTTCAAAAAAATTAAATGCAACAAATAAAATACACTAAAAGGTATAAAATAATTATTATCTTATCTAGTTACAACTAAACGACGAAATATTAACATGAAATTACTTTTTGAAGTCGGTGCCAAACAAACTATAGCCTATAAGCGAGCGTACCCACCAAACGTACTAAGTAAGATCCGTCGAGTGCGATTCATAAAAGGTATATGTTTGGCACCGACTTCAAAAAGTAATTTCATGTTAATATTTCGTCGTTTAGTTGTAACTAAATAAGATAATAATTATTTTATACCTTTTAGTGTATTTTATTTGTTGCATTTAATTTTTTGAAGTCGGTTTTTATTTTTTTCTTAAAAATTTTTTATTTTTCTCTTTTTAGTGATGTTATTAATAGTGATCCTATCATCAGAACTTGACCAAATTAATATTGACACCATCCCTAAGACACCCCTTTCCAATAAAAAAAGAATCATCGAAATCGGTTCATAAACAAAGAAGTTAGGTCCTGAACAAACCTAACAAAAAAGGTCTAATACCTACGAAAAAAAATGGGACCAATCGGAACGTAGACTGAACCCAATGCAAAAAAAATTTCAAAATCGGCTCACAATTGGCGGAGATATGAGAGAACCTCCTCCTTTTTTTGGAGTCGGTTAAAAATACTTATAGCTATAACAGCTTCAAATGGGAAAATATTTTATTATTTAAAGGCCATTTAGCAAAGTAATTATCGTAATAGATATTTTAGAAATAAAAAAAAAATAGAAAAATAGGAAAACCCATAAAACACCTGAAAAATTGACAGTAAGAAAAAATGTCACATTCTAATAAATGATGAAAAATGTTATTTGAACAATATAATCATGATAAATGATAACAATTTTAACATTTTATTTATTTTTTTATTTTTGGAATTACCTACTTATTCGATCTAAAAATCTTTTATACAAATTTATTTTTGGAATTACTAGATCTAAAAATCTTTTATAAAAAACAATTTTTAAATGTTTATTAAAATTCCAAAAGTTTCGGGGGAATTTCTCCCTTTATCTATGAAATTAAAAAAAAATCAAATAAGGAAAAAAAGGTTGCTTTATGAAATACCTGTATATAAAGCAACATATAGGTATACCTATATTTATATAAATGCACACTATGTTTACTTTTATATAAATAACATTATATTACCTATATGCATAGATGTATACCTATATATTTATTATTATATAAACTATTTTCGAAATTTTATTTAGCGAAATATCTTGAATCAAAAAAATTATTTGATAAAATTTTCGAACAAAAAGAAAAAGACAAACATTTGGTAAGCAAATTAATGACATTATTTCATTATTTTAAATTCAATTTTATTTATTTTACATAAAACCATAGGGATTAAGAATTCTAATAAATGTATTTTCTAGAGATTTGATAAAATACGTCATTTATGTCCTGAACCTAGATCTGAAGATCCTATGGAAAATGTAGAATTAATATTTTGTGATCCTGAACCGGTATGGTGAAATTTCATGTAATAATTTAAAATTTATAAAAACCGAATTTTCAAGAGAAAATCAAGATGAAATTTTGTTTATATAATGTTTTCTGGTTTGAGTATTACTAAGTCCGTCTTATTAAGGGTTCATAGAACTATGTACGATATTAACTCCAGGAACCCAATAATAAAGATCCATTAAAAATTTAAAAGTCGATTCATCCGCTGCATCATTCCAATCATCCTTTTAAAAAAAATTCAGGAACTTGTTTCTATACTTTCAAAAATTTCCAAGCTAACATATACTTCTGGCACATTTCCGAAGAGCTAGAAGACAGCCAGAACTCAACCAATTAATAAAAAAGATAGACTTTTAAAATGTCACTTATTAGTAGAGACCCGATTTTTATTCAAAAAAACTGCCAAAATATGCAGTTAAAAATGTTGAAATATGCAAGTTATATGCAATAATAATAGGTTGAAATATGCAAAGATAATTTTTTTATGGACTAAAAAATTAAAATTTAATACATAAAGACTATATATTTGAAAAAGTGTATGAAAGAAATAAAATATAAAGTAAACTATAGACACTAAGTGTCAAATATGTAGGTATTACTTTTTTTGCATAAAACATTTCACAAAATTGTCATTACATTAATTAATTAAAAAATCTTTAAACTCAAATAAATAATAGGAGAACCTTGAATAAAATCAACATAATAAATATTATAATGTTTCAAAAATGTGAAGGAAATAAACTAATGTTGCCATCCATATAACTTTACCATACACCTGCCCATCCATTATATTTTTTTCTTTTTTCTTTTATTTATTGTCACCGGGAACAAAGCCCATTTAGACAGAACATAAGTAAAGTGTTAGTAGGGTTAGTGAGGGAGCCGAGTTTTAGCCGGTAGAAATTTTATATGCTAGCCAGGATCGAACTCCGGCCTTCCGCTCCAACATCGTCATCATCGATGCCGAAGCGGGGCTAGCGTGTTGGCCAGCTCGGCTAACCCGACTCCCCTCCATTATATTTTATATTTAACAAAATCATCATTTGCGAAAGAACCCCTTCCCAGTCTTACTTTTGGGTCCATTACCATTTAATCATATCTTCTTTTAAATATGGTACTCTTCTAGGGTAAATATAGCTTTATAGTATTTTTGTTTGAAAAATGTTACAGTTTTAATTATTTTTGACTAACCCCCTCTTTGGTTTACTATCACTTTCACACAGAGAGTCATTTCCCTATGATCGTAAATGGTGAATATACTAAATTTCGTACAAATCGACCAAAGAATCTAGGATTGATACCAATTTTGTTCAGGTAGAATGGAGTAGGTTCAAGGTGAAATATATTTAATAAAATTAAAAATAAATTACTAGATTAGTTTTTTGTGAAACCTATCTGACCAAAAACATAAATGTGAAAAGGGAGCCAAGTTCGGTGCAAACGGTTTCGCCGGCATAAGAGTTGAGATCTATACGGGTACCAAGATCCATAGGAGTTGCTTAAATCATAGCTATAGTAACGTACAACGTTCTTTGAATGATTTAAAAGAAACTTTGTTACGTTCTTTGATATTGAATTTATAACTTGGCAACTTATAATAGTCAATAACTTACGTTTAACGTGATTATATTTAATACAAGCTTAAAATTTAGCTTTTATACTACAAACAATTAAGATGGATATAAAACTTGCCAAATTATAAATTCTATATCAAAGTACGTAACAATTTTTCTTTTATATCATTTGAAGAACGTTGTACATTCCTAAAACTATGATTTAAGTAAAGCAACTGCTATGGAATTTGGTACCAGTTTAGATCTCAACTCTTTTGTCGGCGAAGCCGTTGGTACCGAACTTAGCCCCTTTTTCACATTTATGTTTTTGGACAAATATCATTAATTTTTGAAAAGTTTTCTCCTTTAATTTATCTAAATAATTACATTTAAACATTTATATTAATAATGATTAAATATTTCTCATAAAATATCTATTAAAAACCCGGTCGATTTTTCATAAATTTCACCCCTTCATTTCGGAACCTGAAGAAGAGAAAGTTTCGGTTTTTCAATTTCCTCCTTTATTTATGTTCTAAGCTTTACCAGTATGCCAAATTTCCGAATTCTAGCTTGATTGTAATTCCACTATATGTTAATTAAGCCTATAATAAATTTCACCCCTTCATTTTAGGTCATGAAAAAGGGAAAGTTTCACTTATTCGATTTTTCCCATTAATTGTAGCACAAAATCTACCAGTATGCCAAATTTCAGGATTCTAGGATTAGCGGAAGTACTTTAGGTTTTTGATATGTCAGTAAGTCAGTCAGTATTTAAAATGGCACTTTTTCAGAGCTTAATAACTCAAGAACTATAATAGATTTATTCATGAAATTTGGCATTCTAGGTGTTCTAGTGAGTCTTATTAGGCATGAAAAATTTCAAGTGTGTAAGTTTAATAGTTTTTGAATTATGGGGGGGGGGGTCGAAAGTAGCTCGAAATGGTTCGTGTAAATATAGTGTACACATGGCCGGTGCGTCGCCCGTTTTTTCGAACATGGCTGACACACTGCCGTGTGTCTAGATACCTAGTAATTTCTAATAATTTAAATTGTTAGTTCTATTGATCTATTTAGATTCCGCTAATTTGGTTTTTAAAATTGAAAATTATTTAAAAGGCCCCCTCGCCCATTAGCAATTAATAATATCTCATTTTATTAAGAATTAATATTTTGTTTAAATCAAACATAATTAATAATAATTATTTATTTAACACAAACAAATAATACACTAGGTATAACTACGAAGTTTCAATAGGCTTATTCTACGATGGTTCTCAATAATGAGCATCAACTTCGATTGTTGCAACCAA
The DNA here is from genome assembly GCA_024734495.1 of Forficula auricularia. NCBI lineage: Eukaryota > Metazoa > Arthropoda > Insecta > Dermaptera > Forficulidae > Forficula > Forficula auricularia. The sequence continues at coordinate 6,623,518 of JALMQS010000117.1, forward strand.
GCCGATGGAAACGTCGTGGTTATACCTAGTGTATTATTTGTTCGTGTTTAATAAATAATTATAATAAATTATGTGTGATTTAAACTATTTCAACCCTTAATAAATTTAGCCTCAGAAATACAAGCTTTAACAGCTACGTATCTATATCTCATTTCGTTCAAATCGTTGTTTTTTAACAGCACGCCTAAAGAATAGGCAACTTAATTGCAATCTCTACCGGCCTTCCATCTAACTTACAGGAGCCTAGCTTTGAGAGAGGGATAATTTATTTTAATCCAATTCATTATAGGCCCCATCAGCGGATTCAATATGGACAATCAGAAAAATATTTTATTAAAAATTATATAATTATTACTATTACTTCGATCTTGTTAAAGTGAAAATAGAATACTTTGAATTGAAAAAAATATGGCATGACCTAAGAGCACTACTAGATTTTACTATACCTCAACTCTTTGGTATATCAATTCTAAAAAAATAATCTGACCTGTTCTGATGTGGCCATCCACTTGACTTTATCATACAACCTGGCCCCTCACTTATATTTAATATTTAATCAAATTATTTATAATCATGTAGAGGAGGGGGTTAGTTTTTGCATTTTTAGATTTCTGGGGTCCCACTGATTATGCATACAAAATTTGGTTGAGTTAGGTAAATGGCCAAGATTTTCATTTTTTGACCCCAGTTAATGATTTCGAAACTTACCGAATTTACTTATAGGAAAGAGTGGATTTTTAATTCTTTTTTTGATTCTAAGTCTTTTTTTTTATTTATTTATATAAATTACTCTTTCAGAAGTCTTATTATAGGCCTTGATTTTCCGATAAATCCTATAATGTCAATTTATTATTTTTATTTTTTCTTAAATAATCTTGTTTCGACGGGTGAATTCCTAAAGATGTCCTTTGTAGCGAGCTCAACACGGGATCCAGACCATGTAGTCGTATACTGTTCAGATTTCGTCGAGGGGTGAACCGCGATTGGAATTAGGGTGTACATTGTCTTTGGAATTCATTAGATAATCTATTGTCTTCTACTTGGAAATGAAAGTGGAAGTAGGTGTACACGATATTAGGTCGCGGTTCACCCCTCGGATTTCATGCTTGCAAGATTTTGAAAGCATTTTTATTAGTCTTGCATCTAAAAGAAGATTTATTTCATTTTCTTTTTTAAATGAAACATAGGGAAACATGTTTTCAAGTTTGATTTTGATTGATTTATTTATTTTTTGACATAGATTAAAGTCTCTGAATCTTGCACCGAGTGTGATAGGGCGGGTTTCTTAGAAGATGAATTACCTTTGGCTATCTGCTTGAATGGCTTAGAAACTCCTGTTCCGGCTGAACTTTTCTTTCCTGACTCAAGTGGGTGAATTCAATTTTATTTGATTTTTATCTGGAAATATTAAAACTAAAATAAATTCATTCCAAGGTTGTCCACCGCTGCTTCCCTGTATTACTTATTTTCCATGCAATTGTAACATTACTACTGGTGATGAGGGTAAGTGACATTTATTTTTAAAGTTAAAAATAAAATTTATTAACGAAAAAAATATTATTTATTTTAAAAAAATTAAGGACGTTCCCTAATAAATCGATTTTCTTGCAATCCTTTTAAAACTTTGAATGCACATATTTATAAGTGTTCTTTATACGTAGAAATTTTTTTCAATAGTCCTTGCGGCACTAAATTTGTAAATATTGCACTATTGAAATTTGCATATTTATCACGCGAACCCTATCCCGATTGATGTTAAAGCGACTGTTTCATTAAATAACAATCCTAATTTTCTTGAAATTATTTTGAAAAACTGAGAATCATTAACTGAAGATATAACAAATATTTTTCTGTTAAAATAATTGTATCAAGCGGTATTCGTTTTGTATGAAAAATGTTAAAAGTTAGGTACTTTTGATGGTTTTCGTTTTTTCTCTCATGACATGGCAAGTGAGAGATGGCGACTTGGCAACGTCGCACTAAAATCACTCAATTTTTCCATATCTAAAAAACTTCTGCAGCTGGTGCATTTGAGATTTTTAGCTAATTCTCTCAACCTAACTATACTGTTCTCATCTGGAATTTCGCATTAAGCTGTTTCATGAAGTGTTTTTTTTTAATTCTTTGTCTTTTAGCGTCGGTAAGAATGCAATGTTGCTAGATCCGAGAAACGACGCAGTGAAAATAATTTTTCCTTTCTGCGCATGGGAGAGTAGGGGAAAGAGCGAACTTCATCTGACCTATATTAAGGAACGTCCTTAAAAGCCTTTTATTAAATATTCCTTGAGGTCTTAAGTACGTTTTTGCCAACTTCAGCCCTATCTATACGTAGAAGTAATGGAATATCATGAATAAATTGCATTTTTTCAAAATTCTAACATCCTTTAAAGACTGAATAAATACCACAACATTAAATTCACTTTAAAAAAGAACTGAAAGCTGTTTTGAAATCACATAAAAAATATCAAATAACATCTTTGATATGGCCTATGTAAATATAATCTTTTTTAATAATCATTACATCAATGGAAAAGAAAAATATATACATACATAGACAACTTTTTACCCTTGATTCAGTCAATAATTTTTAAATAGTTATTAAATTCACTTTAATTTAATTTAACTCACAGGATTTTGAGAGAAATCCAAAAATATATCTTTTATCTATGCCTTTGACCTTCGCTACTCGCTAATAAAAAAGGAATAATAGTTATCTAAAGTAATAAATAAATTTTCTTCAAACAATTTACCTTTTGTAGAAAATCACGAGGGTGGCTTCTACTATAATTAGCTTTTTATTAAGTTAACATTCACTTTTATTTATTTATTTTATTTATTTTTTTTTTTTCAGAAGAGAAGAAGAAAGGTAAGTATTTATTTATTTATTTTCATATAAATTAAAACATTTATTAATTAAGTAGGGTTTTTGAATAGCCCTTAGATACTATAGTCTATTATGGCCATTGAGTGTTCGTGTGTGTGAAAATTAATGTAGGGATCATATTATAGCCGATTAATTAAGGTTATTTTGAAATTGAAATTTTAATAATCTTACGACTGTTGGGTGTATTGGATCTTTTTTTTTGAATACTTTACCAAATATGGAAAAATAATGTTCCATAATAATTATTGATCACCATAATTAGCTTGAAGAATAAAAAATGTCAAGAAAACAGACATTTTCGCTGGGCAGTCATATTAACTGTCAGTAGTAGATATTGAGAGGCGACTGTGGGTCAGTGGGTAGAGTGTCGAACCGCTGGCCTGAAGTATCCTGGTTCGAGATTGAGTCTCGGCAGATATTTGCAGGCGCCTCCTCTTGGAAAGCAATGGCAAACTACCAAGAATATAATTCCCTAGTCAACCTCTCCAAACTAGCCGTTTGAAACCGGTGTTAAAAAGTAGGTCCTATATATCTGTGTAAAACAGCTAAGCCCACTCAGCACAGGTATATGTGGAGAGGTGCGGAAACGTCAGAGAGACCTGATATGGCACTTAAAGAAGAAACAAGTAGATATTGGAATTAATTTGTAGACGTTCAAAGACAAAGCAGGCTATACATACGTATCTTGAAACTAAGGCCTTTGCGGTTCACGTATTAACTCAGCTTTTTTCTTTGAAAGTGCCAATAACTATGCAGTGTACTCTATTTAGGATCTTATTTCTTAGTCGAGACAGTTTGTTAAGTGACATAAAATAAGACCTCGAATTGTTGGGAATAATTACATCGAATAGAATGTAAGCTTAGATTCTTCTTTTTCTGCAGGTGTAGTGTTTGTATTCGAACTTAGATGAACATCTAGATGAGCTCGTTATTATATAGAGACTAACAATATTTAAATATAATAATATAGAACTATATATCATATAATTCTAGCAAAAATATACTTCTGAATGAGTAATTTTATTAATAATTAATTCAAACATTATGAGAATTTTAATTTAAAAATAATTTAATTTTTCTTAATATTCATTTAAAATGTTTTTATTTTAATATTATTACATGACAAAGGAAAAAATAAAAAAGACAAACGAAAAGGTAAAAAGGGAAAAGGTGGAAAGAAAAAGAAATGATTTTCAAAACTCATCAAATCCAAGAGGAAAGTGTTCTTCAGTCGAATGTCCTTATCATACAGGTATTTAACTATTGTTAATGAAAAAATTAATTAATAAAGACAATTTTAAAAGGTCTAATGGGAATTTATAGGGTCAGAGGAGGAATTTCATAAAGATCAAATTCATTCGATAAAGCACAAGGATTCAAAAAAGGTTGAAAAAAATCCATAGCCACACTTACGCAGCCAGTAAGTTTTACTATTTATAACAATTTTACTAAACATTCATATATAATTTAATATTTTCTTTAATTATTTTAGTTAATTATTAATCACATTTCGATCAATACAATTCGACAGAATTTACCAAGAAAAAAATATGAATTCGCTTGCTTTAAAGGATTTTCAAATATAACTACTCTAAATATATTTATTTAAATATATGTATTTATTAAATTTAATTATATAATTGCACATAAAGCCCATATCTTTTTATATTTTATCACAGACACCTGATAGTAAACACATTATTTAATTTTTATAGGTATACGTAATATAAAAATAGAATTTGAATTTATTTTAAATTGTGATTAGGATAAGAAACATAATAGAAGATATAATTGACTGATTTTTAGATGGCAACCTTGAAAGTCCTCATTTTTCCACAGGCCGATTATAAATTAGTTGCTTTAAAGAAAATAAATTTCAACGGCATTTAAAATTATTTAAACTTTTCATTTTTATTAGGAATTTCCATTGAGAAAGTTTTTCTTTTTCTTTTGTAATATTCTTTCTTTTTTTTTAATTAATATAACGAGTAGGTACTCTATAAGATTTTTATTTTTCAAAAAGATATGATATTCCATAAAAAAAGTTCTACAAACATTTTAGATCCTAAGTCGTTCACATTTTTTGAATAACCCACATGTCCCGAAAATGGATTTTTCCTGTTTGTAATTTATTTACATGAATCCGAGAGAGGCTTTGTTGGTTACCGGGATGAAAATCATATTTTGAATCGCTAGCGTTGCAAAATTATAAATTACCATTTATTAAAATCACTCACCCGATATAATTTCATTTCGGACAGAAAAACAATTAATTTTCGTTCCTTACTGTGAAATTGGAATAGTTTTTCACAGGACTCTACTTAGTAGAAAGAAAATATTTTTTCTAATAGTTTAAATTCCATGGATTAGAATTTTCCTACAATCTGATTTTGTTGTTTGTAAGTCTGTCTATTCCTTCTATAAAAGTTTTGTAGCTTCTAAACTAATGAAGCTAGGAACTTGAAATGGTAGTTCGAGATTCACAAAAAGACAAATCAGCAAAGTAAAAAAAAAATTGATGCTCCTCCCCAATCATAAAACTGCAAACACCAGAATAAAAACCGCAGTCCCCATATGTGGATAGATTTTTTTAAATCTTATTAAACATCCAATTTTGTAATTTTTATTTTGATGCCCCAACCTATGAGCATACAAACTCGCTTCGTAGTGTGTTTTCCCCCCTCTCCTCTAGCTTTGCAACTCTCTGAGCTCTCTTCCTGTTTCCGTCTTTCAGACGACATATAATTTTCAATCTTTCAAGAGCCGCATCCACTTGTACCTTCAACTCCTACCCAATCTCTGAAATTTCTTCTACTTCTTTTCACGATTCAAAGGTCTATCTTGGCCTATACATGATGCACCAACATCCTCTTACATTAATATCATTATTTAAAAAAATAAATAAATAGAATAACTAAATAACTTAGTAAATAGCTTAGTTCGAGTACTTTCGGAAAATTATTTTGATTGATGTAAAATCAGATAGGTGACAAAAACTTCGGATACCTTAGTATACGAGTCCTATTTGACCGGTTTTTTATTTATAGGTAGGTATATATACTTGGTAACAGTAGCGAATAGAGTCAAGACAAGTTACAACATGAGCAAATTAATCAATAGCAATAATAATTTTTTTTTTTTAATGCAATTGAATGCAAGAAGGGGGGTGCACCAGTAAAGATGCAGCCCCTATGGATCTCGAAAGACCCTTGCATTACCGAAGAGAAGGAAAAGTTGATTAAGTGAGGGGGTGGAGACGTAGGTGTTTATGCACTCGGGATTTGAAGATTATAAGTGCTGGGAAAGATGGAGGCTGGGAGAGAGTTCCAGTTCCTTGAAGTCATGGGGATATATGTATTGGCGAATGAAGTGGTCCGGCACTTTTCTAATTTGACCGCGAAAGAGTGTTGGGAGTCGGCAAAACGCGTGCTTTGGGGGGGGGGGGGGGGAATTATTGATTTTATCTTAATGAACCTAGGTGGAGCCGGGACCTGCCCAAAATCATCTACACTATAGGTAAATGTAAATTCAGGAAACCTAATATAAAATAAGTTTTAATTTGGTTTAGATTTACTATATTACGATATTTTTATATCAATATATAAGCATACCAACATTATTTTAAAACATTTTGATTTTTTTCAAAAACATTCTTTTTTTTTAAGCTTTTCGAAAAATTTCAGAGCACGTTCCTACTCAGTGAGTGATATAAACACGATTAATTTAGAGCCAAGGGGATTGATCAATTTAGATTTAGATAAAAGATTTAATTTATTTTCCAAATATTATTATTATTGATCAAAGTCAAGGATGGGAACTAAAAATGTATTGGAGCAACAACGGAGCTAAAATGAAAAGTAAAAAGAAAGATAGATGGGATGAAAATTTAATAACTATTTTTAAAATTATCTGTATTATGTATATATGATAATTCTTGTATATATCGATATCTAAATAAATATTCGGATCATTCCGGAAATACGTTGTATATTTATTAGGCTAGATTAGAAATTATCATAGAATTTATAAAATGATGAACGATTTTATTAAAAAAAATAAAGAATATTTATAAAATTAAGCTAAGAATGTTATGATTTATAATATATTTCTAAAATAAAAAAGATCATCATTTTTTTTGTAATTTGATGATAATTTCCAATCTTTACGTAGAAAAATATAAATATAAAATTTCTAAAATATGTAGATTTTATGAATTAAAAATAAAAGAAATCACTTTGTATCTGAATGATAAAATAAAAGAAAAATTAGAGATTCAATTTACATATAAACTTCCATCTTTCAAACCTTAAATCTTCTTTCTTTTTCTCAGCAATATAAGAGTTTTAGTCTTTAGACATAGGTATACGTAGGTCTAGCATTTTTAATCATTTAAAAAAAATAGATAAACAGATATTTTTTCAAAATTCCATATAAAAATTATTTTTATTTAACATAAAAATTAAAAAAATTAAAAAAATATAAATTATCGCAAATATAAAAAAATTAGGCTTTAACTGGAAACGAAATTTTGATATTATTTTTTATCTTGATTTCTTTTTCAATTCATTCAATTTTTAAATTGAATTCTATTTACATATAAATAAATAATACGAGATGAGTCTTGGTTCGAACATCCACTTAAAATATTTATTCCAGAATTAATTTGTGCATTTCAAAAACAAAATATACTTATGTTAAAATAAATAAAAAAATAAATAAAAAGAAATTAACTAGAATGAAATATATTGCACATAACAAGCCTTTTAATTTGAAATAGATTCTTCATTAAAGTTGACTTTTTATTATAATTAAAAAATAATTTAAAATAGTTTATAAAATAAAACTCATGGTAAATAGCCAAGAGAACTTTCAAGATCTGATGCACCTATATTATTTAAGCGTGATGAAGTAGAGCAATTTTGCTGCTGAGTTTGAGCGTTTCTGGAATACAAAAAGCATTCATTTGGATCTAGCGTGGAATAGAAGAGCTCACTATCGTGGGGCCCACTGGAGTTTTCTTGATGATGATGGTGATTACTCGTAGTTGACGGTTGGTTCATCATCGCTGCGGCAATTTCAGCCGATTTCTTCACAGAGAGAGCTTCGTGATGGGTATTTGATGAATGCGAATGCGAATTTAACTTGGATTGGGAAGTTGATGGATCCAGTGAGTCGTTATTTGCACCCATGAAAATTATCCGACCTTTAGGGTCCCTCGCTGAGACGACAAGAATCTTATTCGATGCTGATGGAGGCGAATCCCTTTAAACAAAATTATTTAATTATTTTAATTCTAAAACTAATCTATTACATTTAATCACTAAAATAAATTTAATTTTTTTAATTTATAAAATTTGTTTAGTTAAACTCCTTCACTTAGTAAAAAACAAAATAAATAGGTAAAAAAATTCAAGACATTTTTATATTAAGAAGTTTTTTTTTTAATGCAATCGAATGCAAGAAGGGGCGCACCAGTAAAGATGCGGCCCCTATGGATCGCGAAAGACCCTTGCATTACCGAAGAGAAGGGAAAGTTGATCAAGCTAGAGGGTGGAGGCGTAACTGTTTATGCACCCGGGTTTTGAAGGTTTGAAGATTATAAGTGCTGGGAAAGATGGAGGGTGAGAGAGAGTTCCAGTTCCTTGAAGTCATGGGGATATTATAGTAGTATTGGCGAATGAAGTGGTACGGCACTTTTCTAATTTGACCGCGAAAAAGTGTTGGGAGTCGGCGAAACGCGTGCTACGCGCAGAGCATGCTTTGGGGGGGGGGGGATTACTGATTTTATCTCATCAGAGCACCTGCCGTGATAGTATCTATAGGAAAGGGCAAAGACATTTCTTCGATGAGCTAGCAAGTCAAGGGAGTCGGTGAGGGTAGAATCGTCACTTAGCCTGACGGCTCGTTTCTGAATTGCATCCAGGGTAGCAAGAGAATATTTATCTTCTCCATAGATGAGAGCCGTATTCGAGACAGGGGCGGATTTGTAGGTGAGAAGATGTAGGGGCGTGAAAAATCGCTTGGACCTGAATTTATTACTAGTTTTAGCAATGTTTGGCACATCAGAAATTTATTAAAATTACAAAGAAATTTTTTACTCCACAATGAATCTTCAGGGACAAAGCAGAAGGAACACAATAGGTCAAAAACAGCGCAATATGAACTAAAAAAAATTCTTTGTAATTGGCGTAAAAAATCGACGAACTAATGGATTTGTCAATTGGTTTATACCTATGACTTTTAAAGACTGGAACTCACTAACTGCCACTGTCTTTCCCGAACTACAACCTTCAGTTTTTTAAGACGTGGATCTACAGGTACCTTCGAGGCCAACCTAATCTCTAAAATTTCTTCCTCTTCTAATTATTTTCACGATGAATAAGTTATAGGGATTACACCTTTCTGCTGTAGCTCCTTTTCGCAACAAAATTATTAAAAGAAAAAAGTAAAAAGAGAAAAAGTACTTTCATTTCTTTGCCCTTTCGTTATAGAGTGCCGGAGTCAACCATGTACACAACAGTAGTTTTGAATATCAAAATATATACCTTTGTATATCGTCAGTACTATGACTTCGTCGTCTAATATTAAGTTTAGATGATCCAGCACTTATGGAAGGAACTCCAGCAAAGCGTCCTGTTAAAGGAGTTGCCAAATATTCGAGGCTTGAAGATATTCTTCTTTGCCGATTTGAAAGATTAGTTTCCGGCTAGATATATCAAAATAACAAAACGTAATAGTTATATAAGCTCATACGTATAATTAATAAGCTCATATAAATCTTTTAAACCTTTGATTTTACCTCTTTGGAATAGTTATTATTTAAACGCCTCACACGTTCATGATGCGCTTGTGTTTGAAGAATTTGTTGTTGTTGTTGTTGATGATGTAAAATTTTTTGTTGACGATGTTTTTTGTAGCAATAGCATTTATCTGATTCTATGCACGAATCAGTGCTACAATTACATGAGGTCAATGAATAATTGTGACGATCTCTGTAACGGATTTAATAAATATTTGAAATAATTTGGAATCAAAATTATTATAAATACAAATTTGAAATTAATGAAACTCAAAGATAATTTTTACTTTGCACTCTCGCCTTGACTGCAATAACATCTCGTTCCACACGATTCAGTATCAAAACTACACTCACTACAACTGAAATAACCTGATGAAGAGCGATTTTGAAGACCTTAAAAAAGTAGAAATTTCTCGTTTTAATATATCTATCTATATATATTATGTGAATAGGAAAAGCGTGTCAGCTAGTCAATCAAATAAAAAACAAATAATTCTTGAGACGTTTTGGACAAATGAGATGATTAATAAAAGTGATTAAAAATAAATTAAGAAAGAAAATTATATTTTTAACGCGTCAATGAGAGACATCCTAGGGCTTCAAGTGCTAAATTCCACATATCGTCGGCTTAGAGTGTAAACCTGCTAAATCCATTTTTTATCATATATGACATATTAATACCGTTCGAAAGAAAAAGAAATACAGCATCGTCCAAGTAAAACTGCTACTTAAAATTAGGATCGTAAGTTATAGAAAAAAAATGTGAAAAATATTTTTTTTCCATAACAACAATATTAAATTTTGTTTGTTTTTTCTCTGCCCTGTAAAATTTCCTTGTTGTACGTTAGCAGGTTTACTCTCTAAGGGTCTAAGGCGACGATATAATTAAAATATAATAAATGAACAAATACAATAAATTTTATATGTGATCATAGGTGGCATTATTAAAATTTTTATATTTTAAAATTGTTATTGTTAAATTAATAAATAAATGATGAAATAATTATAAATGATTTTAGCTTTATGACTGAAGATGGAAAATAAAATTTGGCAGAAACGTGTTAAGAATAATTTTTTGTTTTTCTTTACTTCGCTGATATAACTCTTTTCCCTTTCATACAATCTATAGAACCACTTAAAATAATTGTGATTACACAAAGATATTTTGGTTTAATTTATAAATTAATACATACCTCGAGGATTATTTTTTGCTTTCATCCTATTTTTAACAGCAGCTTTTGTCCCACTGGAATGTCCACTAACCCCCGCCCGATGGAGACAATAATCCCGCCCGAGTCCGCTGCTTGTGCTTGATCCTCCAAAGCTAGAATAAAAAAAAGATTAATTGATTGTTATTACTGAGATATAGGGCGATGATGATCTACCTATGTCGCCGTTTTGGAGTATCCTGTTGAGGTGTTATAGGTGGATAAAGAACTGAAGTAAATTCTAAATTGGCTGCTCTACTGGCTCTCAATTTCCGCACGGATTTACCGAAAACTCGTCGAAAAGCGAATCCAACTGGAACCCCTATAAATTAATACATATTTTATAATTTCTTAATTTAATACAATAGATATATGATGTGTGCCTTTTAATTATAATCTCTTTTTCTTTGAAATTATCCATCCTGATTTTCACCCTTAAACTTAAAAATAATCAAATAAATTTTATGCCTGTCAAAGCAAAAATTTGCACACGCCCAATAAACTCACTTTGATGCTACTTGAAATAAAATGTATATGTATCTACTCATTGAAAATCATAATACTAAATAGATCTTCTTCAAGCGCCATATTCGATTCCGAGCGTCGGCGATTACTATGCTGTTCTCTACTATCCATTGAAATTTTTCTGGGAAAATTTTTAACAGATTTCCCATTGCCTTCTCCCTTGATTTAGTGATAAAGATGAAAACTGTTCTGACTAAAGCGAGATTCAGATTTGATCCCGAATAAACTCGATCCGAAGTCAAGCATCTTAGCCACTGCTCTATCGTAAAAAAAGAAAAAAAAATGAAATGGAATTTTTAGAACTTAGCTAGGTGTTCACTTAATTCTACGCTTATTTTTCCATAAAATGTAAAATGATCAATAATAACATGATAAGGGTAAAAAAATAATCTAGGCTAGTGTCACAAACCAAGCTTCAAATCTAAAGTACTTTCTTATGATATGTATCTCCATTCGTATCCTACTATAATAATGTTAATATCTGGAATTGATAAATGTTGAAATTTTTTTTAAATCACAAAATTAATTATAAATATTTATTGGTGAATTTAATCACAAAAATTCAAGCTTATCAGCTACATATCTAAGATGATGATGATATATATATATATATATATATACCTACTAGGTGGACAAGTATGAAATGGGGTTTTGAGAAACAGATGATGCACCTATTCTGTGTGTAGCATAAAGATTTGACATAGATGGCATTTTGTTGCTCTATCAACAAGTGCCAAACACACATAAATGATAAATTGAAAAAGTATAGTATTTGCATAGTATTGTTTTGCTATGTTCAATATGTCGAAATTTGTGCCAATAAAGAGCATTCGCGGACAGGATTAGTTTTTTCGTTTTCATTCGAAGAGAACTGCTGCTGAATCATACCGAATGCTTCGAGAAGCTTATGGTGAACATGCTCCATCGCAAGATACGTGTGAAGTATGATTTCGACGATTCAAAAATAGTGATTTTGATGTTGCAGAAAAGGAACACGGAAAACCGCCAAAAAGGTAAGAAGATGCAGAATTTCAAGCATTGTTGGTCGTAAAGGATTGAAACGGTTAATACCAAACGCTCAAACGCTACCAACAACAATTGATCGGTTTGAACAGTTCGCTGCTAAAAAAACGATCAGAATTTCAAAAAAGACAAAATAAGCTCATTTTTCTCCATGCCAATTCTCCCTCATATACGGAAAAACCGGTTCGCCAAACGTTGGAAGCACTCAGCTGGGAAGTTCTACACCATGCGGCTTACTCACCAGACTTTGCTCCTTCCGATTACCACTTGTTTGCATCAATGGGTCACGCACTTGCTGAGCAGCGCCTTGGTTCGTACGAAGATGTGAAAAAATGGCTCGATGAATGGATCGCAGCAAAAGGGGAAGTTTTTTACTGCCGTGGTATTCACAAATTTCTCGAAAGATGAGAAAATGTATAACAAGCGGTGGAGCATACTTTTAATCAAGCACTTTTTATCATTTTTCTGAAGTTAACATGTTTTTTTAGAAAAAATATCCCCATTTCATACTTGTACACCTAGTAATATTATATATACCTATATTATGCAATATTATATAATTTTTACTAAAAGAGTTAATATTAGCTTAACATTTAACATGTACCTAATATTATATTATAAAAATAATTTTAAGTTTTTTAATCTATAAAAATAAATGTTAATAAAAATAATTTACTTGGTCTTTTTTTGGTACTTCTTCTTTCCAATTTTTTACGTTGACGACGCATAATCAATTTACTTCGTTGATAAAGTTCATCCTTAGTCAGGGTCATGGCGAGTTTCATTAGGAACTCTTTATAGATGGGTTTAAGATCATTGAACGACATACCCTGTTAAAAAATATCTTATTTAAATAAGATGATAATTCATAAGTCAAGAAAAAAATGAAAATTTTCGTAAATTCAGAAGCAGTAATTTTTCTCAATTTTTAGTGAATTAGCTGGAAGCTTCTTTAATAAATAATATACAATTAATAATACATAATAATTTTTAAATTAAAATGTGCTCTTATCAAGTTAAGATCGATTAATATATTTCATGAACTTTCGTTCTCTAAAAGTCTAAAAGACTCAAATTGAACATTATTTGTGCCCTAACATCTGAGTTTTTCTTCAACAAAGTTTTTTTTACCAATCTAATTAAAACTTGCTCTTTAGCAATCCTATTTCTTTCTAACATTTTCACCACACTCTAATGTCTTCTTATCGTCTAAGTTTCACACTCTTACTTTTGAAGCTAAAAAAAAAAGTATTTAGCTTTGTATATTTTCTAGGGTTATTGAATCAAAACACCTAATTTTTTAAAATTATATTAGCGTGACCAGTTCTTGAATTTCTTTTCTACATCTCCCGATTCAAGTTAATTTTATTTAATATGTACATAGCAAAATTAGTTAACCCATTCTATATTACATTGCCTGTTTTGTACAATGTACTCCCCGCGTAGAATTACGAAAAATTATCTTTCTTCTCTAATGTGTACTCAGTGTTAATAATTTAGCTAGTTTGTCTCGCTAGATCAGGCTACTTTTAACAATTTTTAGGCGACACATTTTATGAAACTTGTTTATTTAAATAATAAAACTTAGATATTATTTAAAGTTCCATTATCGACAGGAATAACATTTTCTCAAATGATTAGTAATTTACTGTACTGGCTTAGTGTAGCCTTTAAGACTAGGTTTACCCACCGCCTACACTTCTGAAATAAATTCTGCGGGTCTCCATAGTGGAAGTAATTAATGATTTTGTTGTTTTGTTTTAAATATTTCCCACATTTCAAGAATATTAAAAGTATAATAAATCACTCTTACCTGTGGATCAAGGATTGCATCGAGAATTTCATCAACATTACTCAATCCTTCTTGACAACTGAATTCGGCGAATAACTCACGAAACCCAAGAGGACTACCTCTGGAACCTCCTCCGAGACACGCGGATCCACTAGTTCCATCTGGATTTGAAAATTTTCGATTATAACGACCTCCCACCTAGGTTTCGAATTAAAACATCTTATTAATATACAAAAACAATGGACCTATGTATTTGAATATACAGTAGAGCGTCAAAAATCCGGACCGTTGATAATCCGGATTCAATTCCGGTGAAAAAAGTTGAAGTGAATACATACATACGTATTCTTTCATTAAAATACATTATAAGTTCATATTAATTAATGGTTTTATTTATCTGCTCCAATTAAAGTGAATTTGAACGGTTTTAGCAAGTTTTCTTTTTGTTATGAACTCAAACAACCTTTTTTTAGTTCTTTTCGAAAATCTGGACATATTGATAATCCGAGCAGGGTCTGGTCACAATTAATCCGGATTATCGATGATCTACTATATTTATAAATGTGCATTACAGTTGTTAGAAAACTCCGACTTCGAGGTATAGCCACTTTGGTTAGTATATCTCCAGCTCCAATATTCGGTTGTGAATGGGACGAAGAAAGTAAGGGTTCTTCTGGAGTTAAAGGAGGAGGAGGGGGTAATGTAAAGGTTGGCGTAGCTGAAGAGCGTCCCCCAATTTTGTTTTCTGATATTGCTGGACTGTTTGCTCCCTCCTCACCCGAGGAATTATTGGATTGTTTTCTTCTTCGCGGTGGACGTTGAGGAACATTTGATGGCGTTTTATTTGAATTCGGAGTGACTGCTGACGACCCACTTCCATCAGAAGAAGAAGATGGCCTGGAAATAATTAAATAATTAAATTTGCTTAGATGAATCAAGATAGAAACATTTTTATTTTTAATTTGTTTAACATTCGAAAAGTTATGCCGGGAACAACATAGATAAACACTTTTTAATGAGATATTCGCATCAGAATGCACTAGAACCTGTATTCGAACAATAATTAATAAGATCAATAAGACATAAATTTTTAATATTAAAAAAATCAAAATAAAATTTAAATATTGAGTCTATCATAAAATGATCAAGTTTAAATTAGCATAGGAAAATTAATATTTAAGTAGGGATGTTTTGACACAACAGTAATTAATAATCAATGATAAAGAATTGAAATCTAAACTAATCAATAAGAAAGGAATTTTATTCCAAAGATGTTCGATTTTTCAGGAGAAGCTTTACTTGATTAACCAATTCTTAATCTGTTATTTATTTATTTATTGCAAAATACTCGTTGCATCTTTGGGCTTTCCGCATACGAAAATCTCGTATTTATAATAATATCCATAAGGCAATATCTATACGTTATTTAATTAATATAATCTTAAGTGTAAATAAAAATTATTACCAATATATATTATATATAATTAAAAAATTTCTTGAATTAAATTATTTCCTACCCTTTACCAATGACAATAAAAATAGTTGAAATAAAAATATAATCTATTAGCATAAAGAGAAACTGAAATTAATAAAGTTGAGTACGAAAGCTACACTTCAAAACGTGTGTTCTAATTGCACACACCTATTTTGTTATTTTTGGCATTGGATACTAAAGCCCATTTAGCCAGTGAGTATGTATACTATGATCATTTTATCACATTTTAGTGGTGTTAGTGGAGGACCTAGATTTTAGCTGGTCAAATTTTATTCTGCCCTGAGCTAGGCATGAACTTGGACCTCCTGCCCCTACAGTGTCATCAAGACCAGGATGGTGAAGCAGTGACGTTCCTCGAGCGGTTACCCATCTTCTTATCTTTTTTATTTTAAAACCACAAAATATTTTCTTGGAATTTCGAAATTTTGGAGGAAATGATGAACTCCGTATAAGTGTTTTGCACCAAATGGAATTTAAAAAAAACTTTTTGATAAAAAGTGGTATTGTCGCTGAATAAAATAATTTAAAAAGGCGCAATCAATTTATTGATACTTGTGTAAACAAATAAAAAAAAATAAATAATATAAAATAGTTTCTAGAAATCTTGGTCAAATAAATTTGCATCTGTATGTTTTATATTTTGAAGGAATATGGCCATAGCCAGGGGGTGCCTACAGGTTGGTTCAGGTGGTGCAAACAAACACCACGGTGCTCAAGCTCGAGGGGCAGACTTTAACGCCCCGGCCAGAATATTAAATTTAGTTTTAAAATCACGAATTTCAAGAAAATATTATTTCAATTTATTTTCGATAAAAATAATTTTTAAGAAAAAAATAAAACCGACTTCAAAAAATTAAATGCAACAAATGAAATACACTAAAAGGTATAAAATAATTAATATCTTATTTAGTTACAACGACGAAATATTAACATGAAATTACTTTTTGAAGTCGGTGCCAAACATATACCTTTTATGAATCGCACTCGACGGATCTTACTTAGTACCTTTGGAGGGTATGCTCGCTTATAGGTATAGTTTGTTTGGTACCGACATCAAAAAGTAATTTCATGTTAATATTTCGTCTTTTAGTTGTAACTAAATAAGATAATAATTATTTTATACCTTTTAGTGTATTTCATTTGTTGCATTTAATTTTTGAAGTCGGTGTTTATTTTTTCTTAAAAATTATTTTTATTTTTCTTTTTTAGTGATGTTATTAATAGTGATCATATCATCAAAACTTGACCAAATTAATATGGCACCATCCCTAAGATACCCCTTTCCAATAAAAATAAACTGCAACGGATCGTTGCTAAACTTTATCCAAATTCATTTGAAATATTAATATGTTTGTTCCTTTATTATTAATCAGATATCACTTGCAATTTGTAGTTCATATTGACATTAATTCAAAAATAATTCTCAATTAAGAGTCGAGGAATAACCATTCCACATTGGATTTTTGACGTTTCGGTTTTTATTGGTAACCATTGCTGAAGACATAGAGGAATCGACTTAAGATCAAAAATAGCCATCGATTCTCATCTAATACTTGAGGAATAACAATTCTACATTAGGTTTTTGACGTTTCGATTATTATTGGTAACCATTGCTGAAGACATAGAGGAATCGACTTAAAATCAAAAATAACGATCGATTCTTATCTAATACTAGAGGAATAACCTTATTGAATTCCATTTTTGATGTTTTGACTATTAATGGAAACCTCTACTGAAAATGTAGAAGAATCGACTTAAAATCAAAAAGACTAAATTATTTTTTGGTAAACAACTCAAGCTTGAGTTACTACGCTATTTTTGATCTTAAGTCGATTCCTCTATGTCTTCAGCAATGGTTACTAATAAAAACCGAAACGTCAAAAATCCAATATAGAATGATTATTCCTCAAGTACTAGATGAGAATCAATCGCTAATTTTGGTTTAAAGTCGATTTCTCTATGTCTTCAGCAATGGTTACTAATAAAAACCGAAACGTCAAAAATCCAATATAGAATGATTATTCCTCAAGTACTAGATGAGAATCAATCGTTATTTTTGGTTTAAAGTCGATTTCTCTATGTCTTCAGCAATGGTTACTAATAAAAACCGAAACGTCAAAAATCCAATATAGAATGATTATTCCTCAAGTACTAGATGAGAATCAATCGCTATTTTTGGTTTAAAGTCGATTTCTCTATGTCTTCAGCAATGGTTACTAATAAAAACCGAAACGTCAAAAATCCAATATAGAATGATTATTCCTCAAGTACTAGATGAGAATCAATCGCTATTTTTGGTTTAAAATCGATTTCTCTGTCTTCAGCAAAGGTAACGGATAAGAAAACAACGCAGTTGCTATGGTTACTCATAAAAATTCCTCCCAAATTTTTAGCATTTCACAGAGAGAAGCCTATCCATTCTTACTTAAGCAAGGCTAAATGAGCTATATTAAAACTTTCAAATGAATAAATTTTTAAGAATTTAAAAAATTAAAAAAGTACCATCTAACTCTAGAGTAAAGTACTTTAAAATATAATTTTACTAAAAACTTTATTTAACCTTTTTTGTGGTCCCCAAGGTACTTAATTAGGATATTAAATTTCATCAAAATTGGTTAAGTCATTTTCATGATATTTAGAAAAAACTAAAAAAGTACTGAAATAAAGTACTAATGTTTGTGGGCCGATATGTACCAAAAACTAATCAGCGCTTCATTTTGTTAAACTAATGGTAGGTTTTCAATTTCATTTCAATCGGTGCAACGGTGTGGAAAAAATCGTGGGCCAAAAAAGCGATAACATCCATCCATACATCCATCCATACATCCATCCATACATCCATCCATACGCACGCACTAAATGAAAAAATCGCACTTTTTGGCCTCTCGACGAGACCCCATGTAATTTTTGGCAAAACCGTCACGTGCTAAAATTCAACCTAATTGAATACTACAATTTGTGACTTTAATTGAGTCCATGGGTTCCGTAGTCTTTACCTGAGGACCCTTTGAAGCCACGCTTGCCCCGAGAGCGATTACAATACTTTACCCATGCTTTGCATTGGATAAAGTAAAAAGAATCATCGAAATCGGTTCATAAACAAAGAAGTTAGGCCTGAACAAACCTAACAAAAAAGGTCTAATACCTATGAAAAAATGGGACCAATTGGAAGCTAGACTGGACCCAATGCAAAAATTATTTTTCAAAATCGGTTCACAATTGCCTGAGATATGAGGTAACATATGCACACAAAAAATTCAGTTGAATAGAGAACCTCCTCCTTTTTTGAAGTCGGTTAAAAATATCAATATAAGCCAGAGAGACCTAATCGAAAAAGGTCATCTGGAATTTTGATGTGAAAAATTGTTCCATTATATTTGGGACAGGGCGGCGAAATCTATTGTCCGCAAACCCAGGTCCGTATGGGAAAAGGTATATGGAACACAGGTAGAAAAGTTCCAAAATTTTAAATTAAGCTTCAAATAAAATTCGACCTTTTTATCTGAATTCAAAGTCTAAAATAATATAAATAAATTGCTTTTAACTAAAGCCAGGTACTACTACTTTATCGTACATAAAGAATAGTCTAGGAAGCAGTCAGCCTGTATTTATGCAACCAAAAGACGTCTCTGGATCGTACTAGCCTACCCTAGAGGCGTCCTTGTTAAAGGGGTTCTTTCGCTGCTACAATCCGCACAAAAAGTTTTAGCTTCGTGACCACTCTATAAATATGAACGGTGCTAAAATTTTAGGTAATGTTTTTTAACGTGACTGTACTTTTTACGCTACTATATTCTCTTTATGAATGGATCGTTTCCAAGCCATTGATCTTATATCCCGTCCATTAAAAATAATCGCCCAAATATGATTTTTCTTTTTTAATTTTTATCAAAACACGTGGTAAATAATTTCAATTTTGTTTTAAGTTACTCCGAATATATTATTCTAACAAATATTAGTTTTTCATCATGATGGTGAAGTCCTTCAATGAAAAAAAATAAAATAATGATCATTTTGCCACCCTTTCCCAATCTATACCATATGTAAAAAAATTTAATTGCAATTATTTCATGTTTGGTGTGGTGAATCGTCTTCAAATTTATCAGTGTGTTTATTATGCTTTTAATGACTTATATTCCAAGTTGCGAAGACTTGTTGAATTTTTGCATTTGTGAAAGAACTACCTTAAATGAATATTTTTTATAATGTTTAAAATTTGACGGCCATCTCCGATAAGTTCATTTCCTATTTTTCTAATTAGCAGTGGCGGCGCCAGGGGTGGGCGCGGTTGGGTATTCGCCCAACCTGAATTTATCAAAAAATCTGAATTACCTGAAATAACTCCCAACGGCCCTGGTTATAGATAATTATTCATACAAATACCTTGACAAATACATTATTTAAAAAACCCCATTAAAATACATTATTGTATATACAGGCAACTCATTTTGATGAAGTTAATAGTTTTTAAGAGATTACATTTAGTAAAATTTAACTTGTTACAATTTTTAATTTTTTTGTCATTACTGGGTTTCAGATATGCGCAAGTTAGACACTTACCACAGGCGATTCATACCTTCGTTACGGCACTGGTGGGCAGGACCCATTCCAGTTGCGTTATTTTCTAATATTTTTCGTAAGAGCGACAAATCCTAACTTGCACCAGGGCGCAAGCACATGAGTCAGGAACAACCCTGGCCGTAGTAATAGGAAATACAGGGTTTTAACACCCTTAGCCGTGGCCAATCAATTGAAAAATGTAATTTGCAATAAAAGTGGATTTCAGAAAGCTTTGAGCAAAAGAGGGAGTGTTTACAAATTATAAATACATTGCTTATCTTGATTGTTCAATTATGAACGATTACTTTTTCTAGGTACATGTAAAAGCCGTCGGCCCGTTTGTAAAACTAACAAAATAAAAAGTTATATATTTACCCTAGGGATTGTCTCATGTGACGATTCGATGTCGGCTGTTGAACTGGCTCCGGCAGTCTTTGTAGATTCTTTGCAATTTTAGACGATTCATTTCGATGCATTTGACCCATGAGTGCTTGGTAAAGATTTGCCGCAATTACAATCGCATCTTCGGAACATCTAAATTTACAATAAAAAAATTTTTCATAACAATTTATTTTTCAATATGCAATCTTATTTTATAAAATATTTTAGTTAACTTATTTTATATTATAATGTTACAGCTATGTAGTTCCAATCTATCACATTCAATCAATTTATTAATAGCACCGTGTTCTAATTTTCCTTTCTTCTTCATATACTGTAATAGCTGTTGCAAGATACAATAACTTTGATCATTAGTCAATTGCTTCGATTTGACATCTCATATTTGTAAATTCACGTTATTTGATTTAAAATTTAAAATTTTGAAATTATAGCGGTGACTTTTATTTTCATAAAAAAATAATTTTTGGTCTTTCAATTCCAACTTAACTCAAAAGTAACGCCTGTCAAATATGTTAGGGTATTTAGTTATCAATGTAAACAATAACTAATATACATAACGAGTATTGCCAGCTGCTTTGGAAACTCTAGATAATCTAAGATTTTCTTTCTATTGTATACCATATTTTCGGACAGAGGGAGATTATTTATTTATTTATTATTTTGAATAAAATTGTGGGGAGTAGGTTGGTGCAACTCCTATAGGCAACGTGGAAAGAAGAAGAAAAGGAAGACATTTTTCAGGTTAATGCTAGAGTATATAGAACAGACAATAAGGATTCATAATTCATAAGTCCAAAACTTTTTGCTGTTTATGTACCAATTCTAGCCAATCCCGTGCTCGTTTGGCAAATCTGGCAACACTGTCCGAGCTTGTATACATTTTATCATAGAAATTTCAGATAAAGTACATTATAAAGGGAGATTTATAAAACAAAAAGTTCTTAATAAGCGATTGAAAGCTGTTGAGGCAAGGACTGAAGCGAAAAAAAGTCAAAAAATTACTAAAATTAACCCATTTTTAGGTTAAATAAATGCGTTGTTGCCATACGCGGATCCAGGGGGGGGGCTGGTAGCATTGGAGATCAACATTTTTTATATGTTTATTTTTTATTTTTTTATTTTTTTTTATAACATTAAATTTTAAAATTGAAGAAAATAAAGCCTTCTATGTGTGGGGGGGGGCGGCATCTCTGAACCCCCCCCTCGCTTGGTCAATTCGATCGCGACACACTTCCAAGATCAAAAGTAGATCTTATATACCGGCGACCGCTCCCCCCAAAACAGAGGTCTGGATCCGCGCCTGGTTGTTGCCAGCTTGTTTTTAGTGTACATTTTTCATTATTTATTCATTATCATCTCAGAAACTGTGTTGTAACTATGAATTAAAGTTTTCTTAAAAAATGCATTAATTATTGTTTAATGATGGTTTAGTTTTTTATAACAATGGTAAGAAGAGTTTCTTAATTATAATTAAATATGTATGTAAACTTTCCGGTATCCTGTATAGTTCAATGTATACGAGTCTGAAAAACTCTATCATTTGGAATTTAATATCTCCAGAACTATATTGTTCATAAATTTCGTTTTGCCACCAATCGATGCACAAGTATTTAAATAATAAATAATCTATCTAATTTTCAAAAAAATTCGAAGAAAACCCATACTGTGAAACAACTACTTTAATTAGGCTTTAATAATGCAATTTTGGATAATCTTTCAATGTACCGTTCCGTTGTCCAAATTAAGGTGGAGCTAATGGGATGTGAATCCACCTGCATAAAAAATAAAATAAAATAAAAAACAATTACCTGCACATATAAGCGTGGCATTCAAGTCTGGAACTTTTTGTTGCATTAGAGGAATCCTGACAACATCGCATTACAACAGTGAACATTGGAGCTCGAAGCCGATCTATGCCATAATTGTTATTGCGACAGGCGATTTTTAGATCACTCGACTCCTTGGTTGAGAGACGTCGAAAGAGAGCACTCTTATCAACAGAAGTGGGGTCTGCGATTAGAGGTAAAAAACTGTATTCGTACTCGGTTGTTAGGAATGAATGCGAAATTCCATCTAGAGAAGAGAGAAAAAAGAGAACGATTAAATTATTATAGGGCAAACTGGTGGATTGTTCTTCCCGATAACCATGCATGGTATTTTTCAAGGGCGACCGAAACGCCTTAAGGACGTCCCTTATAAATCGATTTTCTTGAAATCCTTTTAAAACTTTGAATACACATATTTATAAGTGTCCTTTATACGTAGAAATTTTTGTCAATAGTCTTTGCGGGACTAAATTTGAAAATATTGACCATTGAAATTTGCATATTTTACACGCGAACCCTATCGAGGTTGATGTTAAAGCGACTGTTTCATTAAATAACAATCGAAATTTTCTTGAAATTATTTTGAAAAACTGAGAATCATTAACTGAAGATATAACAAATATTTTTCTGTTAAAATAATTGTATCAGGCGGTATTCGTTTTGTTTGAAAAATGTTAAAAGTTAGGTACTTTTGATAGTTTTCATTTTTTTCTTCTCATGTCATGCCAAGTGAAAGATTGTGACTTTGGCAACGTCGAACTAAAATCACTCAATTTTTCCATATCTAAAAAACTTCTGCAGCTGGTGCATTTGAAATTTTTCATCCAATTCTCTCAACCTAACTATACTGTTCTCATCTAGAATTTTGTATTGAGCTGTTTCATGAAGTGTTTTTTTTTATTCTTTGTCTTTTAGCTTTCGTAAGAATTCAATGTAGCCAGATCCGAGAAACGACGCAGTGAAAATATTTTTGCCTTTCTGCGCAAGTGAGAGTAGTAGAAAGAGCGAACTACTTCTGAGCTATATTAGGGAACGTCGTTAATAAAATTATTAAAAAAATGTAAGGCAGGTTCGGAATTTATGGGGGGGGGGGGGGTGAGGTTTCTGCATCATAATAATATTTGTAAAGAACTATTAATGGATTTTAAAATAAATAAATAAATTAACAGTTAATAAAAAAACCACCTGTTTGTGCTTTTATTATAATAAAATCTTAAAATATCAATAAAATCATTCAAAAACACATTTTGTGCAATTTTGAAGTTATTAAAACTAGAGAGCCTAAAATCCAAGAATTTTTTATATCGGCACTAGAACGAACTTTCTACCCCCTTTTTGGACTTGAGTTATCGTCAGTATCGGGTTCCAAACAAACAGGTAGACAAGAAAAAATCATGTTCGAAAATAATTTTTCACCATGTTTAAATTTTGTTTTGTAGAAAATGAGCAAAAAATAATAATATATAAGTAAATTCAATATTAGAGGCCTTGTAGGCAGGCTTAGCCCGCCTACCGGGCGTGCCTACTAATATTATTTGTAATTAATTATTAGTGGGTTTTAAAATAAGTAAATAAATTAATAATTTATAAACAGAAATTGAAAAACACACGTTAATTTTTTATCATTTTCGAAACAGCACTCAAAAAATGAGAGAGGACTTGTTTTTATTAAAAGTGATCACTATCTTGTTTTAGGTCTAAAATAATTTCTGGAGCTGCCAAAGACAGAATATTTTTTTAATACCTATTTTGTTAAATTGTCTATTTTTAATCTTTTGTTGATCAATTTTTTTTACTTTAATTTTTATATAAAAGTGAAATCATTCTTAAAATTAATCATCATGAGCCTCAGTCGCACTTAGTTAGGTATGTTTAATTAACTTATCCTATTGACTCCTAACAATTTCGTAACGACCTCTGGAGGTCAATATCGACCACTCCGGGAATCCCTGCTCTAGATGCAGGTAAAACACGCTATTTTTTCACAGGCCAGATAGCTATTAAAACAGTCATTCTTCAAATTGCAGGCAATACATAGATTACGAACGCATACAATATTATTTTTTTAAAAAAAGGTTATAAAATTTTTTAATATTTATAATAAAAATTAAATTTATAATTGATCTGTAATTTTTATGAAATTTCTCCTTGGATTCAAATAAACAAGGATTACATATAAGGTAAGATTATGTTAAAAAGGTTTTTAAAAATTACTTAATTTAATAATTATTATTATCATCTTCAATACAGTAATATACTAGATCAAATTGAATCCACTCAAAAAATCTCAATTTTTTTTTTTGTTTTTCGTGTTTAGAAATGTCTGAAACGTAAGAAAAAGTCATTTTCAGGCTTGATGGAAAAATAGATCATTTGAATGCAAGATTTTTTGTGTCTTGACCCCGGTCTATTTAGCAAAAATTTTATTAAAAAATTAATTATATGAATCAGGCAAACATGTGGTCAAATTTTTAAATCACGAGTTAGGGCTCAAAAATAGTACCAGATTATTCAGAAGAGGTCCGACCCAAAATAGGAATTGTCTACAGTGCTCATAGGCGGAAGAAACCGCCAAGCTAAAATGCGCTTTGGACTGTCCGATTTATACATCGCTCAGGTACCGCGAGTTTTACGAACCAGATTTTCCTACCAACTGGTCAAAATTTATAGAAAACGAGGAACTTTTAAAAAAAATTCAAAGCCAAACAAGTATTTATCTTGTGAAAAGAAAAAAATTGAGAGTCGGAGACAACATCCGGGCTCTTGAGGTCATAGAATAATTAGCAAGAAGGAAAGTGAAGTAGTGTTTTTAATCAATTAAATCCTCAACTTCCCTCGCCATCAACAAATATCAGATTAAAATGCATGTTAAGGAAATAAGCTTTAGTAGTTTGTATATAGATATGCACGAATTTTATTTATAAGTATTATTTGGATACATGACTGCATGCCGAAACTATCAATTTATTAGATTAATTAGCTGAGATGTCCGTCTTCGGCGGGAATCTCCGGTAGCCAGGGGGCTACGCCCTCTGGGCCCCCACACCGGCCCCCAACCCCTTTCCACGTCCGCACCCACTCTACACCACACTACGCACCCTTCCCCATTCTACCCCCACACCCACCCGTGCCAACATTATTCCACCTCTATCAAAATCCATAAAGTGTTGATAAGGGGGACCCTTACCTACTTTTCTGTTTTTTGAAAGGTGAACAAAGTAATTATTTTAAAGATATTTCAATTAAATTATATCAATTCATCTCTATATAAAATACTAATTAATATAATAGTAAAATATTCAAGTGAATTAAATTTCATTTTTCTATCAAAATCCATAAATTGATGATAAGGGGAGACCCTTACCTACATTTCTGATTTTTTGAAGGGTGAAAAAAGTCAATATTTTTACAATATTTAATTGAAATTATATTCAATTATCTCTATATGAAATACTAATTGAAATAATAGTAAAATTTTAAAGTAAATTAAATTTTATTTTTCTATCAAAATCCATAGTGTTGATAAGGGGCGACCCTTACCTACTTTTCTGTTTTTTGAAAGGTGAACAAAGTTATTATTTTAAAGATATGTCAATTAAATTATATTCATTCATTTCTATATGAAATACTAATTAATATAATTGTAATATTGTCAAGTTTATTAAATTGGGGCCAAAAAAGGGCCAAAAATCCATTGGTCAGTGCATATGTGTGCGCGCACCGCGACACTCCTAATTAACACCCCTTCCTTTATTTAAATCGGCTTAAAAATTTGACACAACTAATAACTCATGACACTTGATAAATCCACTAATTTTTACAAAAATCGTTACAGCCGTTTTTGAGAAAATAAAAAAAAAACGAAATATCTTTCATGTAAATGTCCACTTCCGGTCGTCCGATCGATTTCAACCAAAAGCTTGATCTACTCTTCTAGCCTATATCAACCTTAAGTTTCGAATTTGAGATTTATGGTTGAGAAACGCAGGGGGTACATTCTTACGTACGTAAACATCAACTTCCGGTTTTTCTATTTTAGCCAAAATCTTGTTATACTTCTTGTAGCCTCTAGATAGCTTAAATTTCAAATTTCAAGTCGCTGCGACTTTCCGAAGACGAGATATGAACGATTAAAATATTTATTTTACGACACTCCTAATTTATATCCTCTTCCTTTAATTCAATCGGATTAAAAATTTGACACAACTATTAACTCATGACACTTGATAAATACACTAATATTTAAAAAAATCGTTAGAGCCGTTTTTGAGAAAATCAAAAAAACGAAATAAAGGAAGGGGTGTAAATTAGTAGTGTCGCGATGACTTCAAATAAATTAAAATGTGAAAGTCGTGTGGTGAACACACCAGTTGATTATATATATTAAGATAAAGTGCATATATATTCAAAATAAATATATGTGTGCATGTGATTTAGAATTCACTTTCACCTGTATGCAGGACTGTACAGTGTACACGGATGATATTAATAGCACGTTAGATATAAAAGTAGGAACTAGAATGAGCCAGAAGGATGCTATAGAACCCACCTCCATGCGGTTACACACGTGCGTTAGACTCGTCTATAGGTTCCTGTATGAATGTTTGAATGATAGCGTGTGTGAATGTTTGCATGGGTACTGATGAGCTCTTATGTCGCTTGAAGTATGTATTATAGTGTGGCTGTGTGAATGGGTGTCTTGATCCCGACACCCAGAGTAATTTGAAAACATAAGATTGTAGTAAGTTTATTCTGATGCCTATATTTCCAAGTGATTTTGGGCTTTTCAGCTTGAAAACTTCCGATTTGAAATTGCAAAAAATATTTATTTATTTAAATTTATTTGAATAATTTATTTGAAATTTTTACTAAGAAGGCACATCTCACAGACGCCTGCAGTAGCTCAGTTCCTCAAAACAATAAAAATAACAACAAAAATTGAGGAAGCATACCGTGTCTTAAAAAAGTTAATTTTTTCTTCAAATTATTAATATACATTGTTTATATTTTTCTTATGATGAATATAATATAGGGCTTTAATTTCAAGCTTTTAAAAATATTGGTTTAGTTAGTACCTCTTTATAATATCTACAAATTTTCATTTCATTCAAAAAAAATAGTAATGATAATTATGATAATAATCCCTACCTCAGTTTACGGTTTCTCATATAAAATATTCTATCTATTTGAAACATCCCATGCAAAAGTTGCCATAGTATTTTCTTTCCATTATTTTAGGTATAAAAAATATTAGAAACGGGAATTTCAATCTGTAGTAGGTATTGAAAATCTTCTTTTCGTGATAAATTTAAAGTTGAGATTGGAGGTTTTGAATTAAGAGATTTTTATGTTTCAAAGTCTATAAATTGATTTTTAAAAATGTGTGTGTGAAATTTTTATATAAAGCTTTTTTGTAAGCTTCCACAGTCTTTAATCAATATCGTTTATTCTGATTTTGAGATATTTTGAAAAAAATTTAAATTCTTCACTAGTAAGGATATTACTCTTTTTCATTATTCCAGATACCGTCATGTCTGTGGAAACTAAGACTTTGGAGGAATATGCATTGGAAGCTGTGTTCAAAATGATTCTAGACGGAATGGAACAAAAGGCCAAATTGGATTCGAAGAAAAATATTGCGAATTCTTTGCCTCACATGATTAAATCTAGGCTAATGCAGAAATTTCTCTCGGATTCATCGCTTAGCCAAAAGATCCGCCTGAATTCTGTTTATATTTTCCTCGATGAGAATACCAAACACTTTAGCTTTATTCAAAGGTGCTTTGACATTTCTAACACTTCAAAATTAATTGTTCAAATGCTTCTTGAATCCTCTCGGGACATCGAAACTCTGGATCTATCTGTATTTGAGTTTCATACTGAACTTAAGGAGGATTTTAAAAATCTTCTAAAAAAATTAACAAATTTACAATCTCTGAGTTTGAAAAGTTTGTGGAGGAAAGGGTGCCTAATATATGAACTTCTGATCGAAGATGATTTTGACAAGCATGATACCGATGTTCAAACAGCTTTGAAGAAAATTGAATATCTTACATTAAATTATAATAGTATCAGACCAGAACATTGTGCAAAACTTTTAAAAGATCTACCCATTTTGAAAAGTTTTGGCACAAATCAATGTAATTTAGTTGAAGTGTTATCTCATTATATTGACATCTGTGAATCTGAGAACAGAACATTGGAGTTAAGTGAAATTTATAGTTACAAAACAACATTAACCGAACTAGAGAGTCTTGCAAAATTTTTTCCAAAAGCAAAATTGATAACGATTAACCAACCAGAAGAAAAAGTTGTCGAAAATCTCTGCAAGTTTTCTTTACTGACAGAATTACATTTGTTGAATTTTAATAAAAATGAGCTGATGAATTTTTTGAACAAAAACGGAAATAAAATTACGAAATTGAAACTTTATACCAATTTCCCTTCGAATTTTGACAGAAAAACTTTCTATAATCTCTGTCCCAAATTAATCGAATTATCAATTATAGATCCGAATTATTCTTCTTCAGAAGATGAATATGATGAATTAGAGGAAGAGAGAAGTGATTATGCTTATACTGACACTGATGATGATTATTATTATAGTGGTAATTTATCTGATTTAGATAGAAGATATGGAGATTATGATTATGATTATGATTATGAATGGTTTTGAGGCTGGGGGGATATTAAGTTATTGGGGTAACTTTTTAATGAAACTGGGGGGATCATTAAGCTAGGGGAGAGCCCCTGTATAAATAATTAAATTTATTTATTTACTTCTTAAAGATTTTAATTTTCGAAGATCGAAATTTTTTAAAATTGATAATGTTAGTTTGCCGAAAATAACAGTTTTTAATTTATAATTCAAAAATTAAAGAATATTTTTTCTGCTTAATGAGGCTATAATAAGTTCATGAAGACTTTACTCTTCTTTTCAAGTGATATTAATAATTTTGTTCCTACGATTAACCGTGAGTAAATGAGAATTTTTAACCGACTTCAAAAAAAGAGGAGGTTATCAATATATCAGAATTTGAATATATTACTTAACTCCGTTTTTCCGGACGATTCACGATTACAAAATTAAAATGTCTGTTTGTTTGTTAGAAATTAAAAATATGAATGTATGGGAGAAGTAGAATATAATATAAGAATGTAGATGGTCACATCAACTACATATATAAAAATGTTTCTGTGTTCTATTTATTTAATTGTCATGTAAATTTTTACATTGTTCATAAATAGCTAAGGCAGGGGTGTCCAATCTTTTGGCGTAAAAAATATTTTTTCGTAATTATATAAGGCTTTTTTGTAGATCTCAAAGCCTTTTTTCAACCAAAAAGTTAAATCAAGCTCTTTTTAATAAATTTTAAAACTACTAAATAAATACCTAAAAAAATGCTTAAAATAATAATATAGAATAAGAAGTAAGAAAAAGAGAGGGAATAAAAAATCATCAAGTAACAATTTTGAATAAAAATTGATTGAACTAATCACATGGAATTATTTCATTACAATTTTATGCAGAGGCAAATACAGAACTGAACAGAATCATAAACATGTAGTTCTGAGCTTGAAATGGTTGCTATAAAGTGAAGGAATGTAGTTATCAAATTTATTTGTTAAGATCAGATCACATCAATTAAGGGATTTTAATTTAGAATAGATTATTCATAAATAGCTATGTATATAATAATAAAAGAATCGTAGAACTAGAAAATAAACTTTTATTTATTGCTAGGATGAAATTTATTAAAAAAATATTTAATGAAAATATGTATAACTTTTAATGTGCAAGACAAGAATATTTATGAATTTAGTAATTTACCTAGAGGAGATGAGGTTACTGGAATCTCGAGATCAATTGGTCTGCAAATAAACTTCACCGCCGCCCAAACAGCAATGCAATCAAATGTGTTAATTTTTGACTCTCCTCCGCCATGATCAGCTTTTAATCCGGTTGAAGTGATTTCAAGTGTACCCAAGCGTTTTTTAATACGTTTTAAATCGGAGAGATATAGTTCTTTCAATGGGGTTTGTAATCCTTCTAAGGAAGTAACCTATAAAAAAAGAAAAAGAAAAAACATTTAGTTCTTAGATTATATATTTATTTATTTTATCTTACACCCTTTTGGTGGTCAGAGTGATGAATTGGATTGTGGGTCCTATTGATTTATATTTGCTAACACTTCATTCAGAAACGGACCTTAACTCCACCCTGTGTGTTATATAATATAAATAATTAAATTTATTTATTAACTTCTTTTAATTTTTCAAGAATGAATTTTTTTTAAATTATAATATTAGTTTGTCGAAAATAGCAGAGTTTTTCATTTATAATACATTAATTAAAGAATATTTCTTCTGGCTTAATATATTGAGGCTGTAGATTCATATATACTTTACTTTTCTTTTCAAGCCATATTAATTATTTTGTTCGTACGAATATATCCTCGAGTAAATAAATGAATTTGTAAATTCCGTGCGCGCTCTAGCTCGAAAACTAATAAGTGTTTTAAAACGAAATTTCTTATTTAGTTGTTTAATATTGAGATTAAGAGCTGATTAGATTTTGATTGAAATACGAACTTGCATACATGAAGTTTACTCTTAGACATTTTTTTATAAAACTAATTAATATCTCTTAAGATATCACTTTTACAAAGTTTACTATCTTTGGACATTTTGTAGGTGTTAACAGTTTGATTTCTTTCAAAATAATTTTGGCTGTTTTTGAAATACAGTCTCGTTTATCCGCGGAATTGGGTTGCGCGGCAACCGGGATAAGACAATTCCGCGGATAACCCGCAAAATAGTAAAAAAAAAGTCAAAAATCAGCATAAGAATGTTTTGGAAAAATGTTTATTCACAGTAGGAGCAGATTTAAAAATTAATTATTTTAAAAGTATATGTGTACATATCTATAAAGTTTTTAAAATTTACATTTGCACAAGATAATCCGTCAGCAGTTTAAACACCTCGTCTTCATAAAGAGAAACAAAGAGGTTGTCCTCTGCTTGATGCAAATAAACATACACACATATATATCAAATATATATATATTATTTATTTGTTTCTCTTTATGAATCAACAACTCTGCTCCTCAGCAAAATAAAAACTTTTTAATTACCTACCTTTTCTTCACTTGAGATTGACCCCGGATTAGCCGCAAAGCGGTATTTTAAAAAACTAACCAAATACAAATTGTTCTGCACGATTATAATAATAAATATCATGTATAATATAAATAAAATTATTTATTAGTATACCTATACACAAGGGAGTACCCAAGTGTTACCAGATTTTTCCATTCTTTTTTCACGTAATTTTGACCATATTTATGTCTCTTTTTTTATGATATTGATGTGAGAAGGAGATACACCAAAAAGGTGCATCCCCTAAAGGCCTGGGTTGGCCCCTCCATCGTGAAAAGAAGAAGAAGAGGGATTCTTCCCAAGGGTTTGTACAATGACAATCCTGTGCAGTATACATTCCGCTTCACGATGCCTGATGTCGTTCATTTTAAGTCGCCATGTAATTTATCAAATTAGTTCAGTTTTAATCTATCTACCTAATTAATTGCCTTTCTCAACTCCATTTTAATGCATTAATTCTAATTCTAATAACCTTTATTTTGATTTATATTTGATTCTTGTGTTTTTTATTAACTTTTAAGCTCACGATGATCAATCCACGTTTCATCACTCGCTAAATAGTTCTTGTATTTAATTATTATATCAGAAAATTTTCTATTAACTAAATTAAATGAACAGGTACAATTCGCATAAAGCGATGTAAAAATAAATTTACGATTAAATAAAAATGAATGTTGTAATCAAGCAATTGATTAATTAAATAATTTCATAATAATTATAATTAAAAATAACATCGCATTAATTTAATATTGCATGGAATTCGAAATCTCTCTAAGAGTTTTATATTCTCGTGTTTTAGACCACTTGCATAACCTGACTATTCAATTTCGTATATTTCACTAACAAATAAATGTTGTCCATTGATTAATATATTATTGAAACAGTGACTTTTTATTGCTTACAATCTCTTTATTCGTCCAATTCTCGGCTCCACTTCTCCCTTCTCCATTTTTTAATCAACCAGCTCTACAATCCACTCATTCCAAAACGTCTTGGTAATCTCCAGAATATAATTTTTAATTTCTTCTTTGGAATAGAAACTGTTTATATAAAAACTCTCATGTGATGAAATGGAAAAAGATAAATTATGAAATACAGGGATATTAATAAATGCCCCGTTAGAGGGAATATAATATAATTTCTTCAATTGATTCTAAGATTTCAAACAATATTTATCAATGCACTTTTATTCGGCTCAGTGCGTCCTGGATGTTTTTAATTAGGAAGAAGGATGTAATTAAAACTTTGTTTATTTTAATTAATTAGCCTAGATTCAAATATTTCGAGGGCTTGTATCACCTTTACTATGAAAATATCTATATCAAACTGTTTTCATTTTATTTGTGTGAACTGATGAATCTGACACATTGGTGAGCTGGTGGTATCCACTGATGAAGAGGTACTTGCAAGTCCTCGAAATATTTGGAATTAATATAACCACTTATGGAATTAATATAACCACTTATTTAAAATAAAATAACTGAAAATAAGCAAATTAATTAAAATTTTGTTAAGGGAGAATGGTGTGAGTTCTTGGTAAAGAAAATTTTGAAAATATTTTGAAACTTTTGAAAATTACAAAAAAATCAATAGAAAATTCATAACCTCCAAATTTCATACTTTTGAAACAGAAACGGACAAAACATACAAAAAACTACCCTGCATTTCAGATCGCATCACTAACCCCCATTCCTCGAAAAAATGGTATTAGCCCAGCTCTTTATAACAAAAACACTTTAACCTCCAAATTAGTTAACAACAAATTAGACCAAATTGACTAATTGATGAGATCTGGTGTTTATGAGTTTACTTGTGGAGATTGTGACGCGTTCTATTTAGTTCAAACAGGCCGCTCCTTTGAAACGCGTTACAAGGAATATGAGTACGCTCTTAAACGTTTAAATAAATCTGATTCATCCAATTTTGTCTCTACTTCGGCCTTTGCAGGTCACTCATTCCGCCTCCCCAAACAACCCCACACCATTACATCTTGAATTAAAGGGAAAACGTTTATTAGAATCATCAGAAATTAAAATAGCTATTGCAAATAATAAAAATATTATAAATAACCAGCTTGGCGTTACGAAACAACTAATAATAGACATGTAAATATATCCAAACAATAGCACCTTCACATATCATTCATTCATTTCGATTTATAAAATTCCAGCTACTTTCCAAGTTTAAAACACCCTTTCTTAATCTTAAATTTAGATAAACAAAAATCTTCTTTGTACTTTAACTCTTTCCTCTCTCGCCTTATCTCCCCTTCTCTTATTGTTAAAGTTAAGAAATTTACTTCTAAAACATGTTTGTATTTTTGTATTCACTGTCCTTTGTGAACTCCTGAAATTGGGCTTATACCCCGAAATATATATAGAGTCGTGCTAAACGCTAGCATCTGATCTTTTATTTTTGTGAAACTTACCTAGTACATATTTTAAATTTTAAAAGTTTTAAAAAATATTTTCAAAATTTTGTTTACTTTAAATTAATTACACCCTTATTCTAATTAAATATTTATATGGTACACTGAGCGTCTTCTAAAATTTAACAAATTTTAGTAGGAATTAAGTGGACATCGATGAGGCAGTCCAAAAAAAGAAGATAATTTACACTATCTTTTTATTCATAAAACCGACGTTTCGGAGGTTATTCCCTACTTCTTCAGGGTTTTGAAAAGTCAGTGAAGGAAATCAAATGCGACATTCCCCTCTGTCTCCTCTTTCAGTGGCAGTAACAATAATATATTGTATTTCATTCTCAGCAGAATTATAATGTGTAAATTATCTTCTTCTTTTTTTGGACTGCCTCATCGATATCCACTTAATTCACTTACTATATCAGTCCGTCTCCAAATATTACTCCAATTTTAGTAAGAATAAAGATTTTATATAAATAAATAGATTACTTTAGAATTGAGTCCAACGCTTCCCAAATAGCGAACTAAAAAGCGATTAGCTGTCTTGATCGGCACATCAGGTACACAAGCAATTTCTTCAAACATTCGTTCAATCTTGGCTTGTACGGTGTTGCCATCAGTTGGTTCTGTAAACAAAATAACACAGATATAGTATAAGTTATGAATGGTTGATTTTGTGCCTCCATAAGGTCGAGAAACAAGGCCCAATAAGATAATATGGACTCGCAAAAGTATCAGATAAAAAATTAACATTAAGGTAGTTCTTTCTCGACAATCCACACAAAAAGTTTTTGCCTCGTAACCACTCTATACATATGAACGGTTCTAAAACTTTAGGTTATGTTTTTTAAAGTGACTGTATTTTTCACACTACTATATCGTCCCTGTTCAGGCAAAACTCACTAACTGCAAAAAAGCTTTTTTTTTAGTTTTTGACATCAGTAGATTCAGAATAACGAAATCTTTCAAGAGGCAAAACTCACCAAGTCGTTAAATTTATTTTTGTCTATTTTTTTATTTGTTGTATAATCATACCTTCAAAGAATGTGATAAATGTGTTTTCTGCAAAAAGAACTATTTCGTGTTTGGTGAGTTTTGCCAGAATAGGGACGATATTCTCTTTATGAATGGATCGTTTCCAAGGGATTGATCTTATATCCCCTCCACTAAAAATAATCGCCCAAATATGTTTTTTTATCAAAACTACGAGGTAAATAATTTCAATTTTTTTTTAAGTTACTCCGAATATACTATTCTAACAAATATTAGTTTTTCATCAAGATGGTTAAAGTCCTTCAATGAAAAAAATAAAATAATGATAATTTTCCCACCCTTTCTCAATCTACCATATGAAAAAAATTCATTTTTAATTGCAATTACTATATTTCATTTTTTGTGTGGTAAATCTTCTTCAAATTTTAACAGTGTGTTCATTATGCTTTTAATTACTTATATTCCAAGTTTCGAAGATTTCTTGAATTTTTGCATTTGTGAAAGAACTACCTTAAGAGTTATATATAGGTACATGTTTATTTGGATCAAGCAGAGGACAAAGTCTTCGATTTCCTCTTAAGAGTCAACAGCTCTGCAACTATCGGCAAGAAAAACATGTTTTCAATTTCGGTAAGAATTATGTTTATGGTACATCCATATCTAAAAACATAAATAGAAGAATATTTATCTGTTGCTTTTCGATTATAATGAAATTTTCTGGGACTTTTCTAATTTCTACAGTAGTTACCAACGGTTTGAAACTTTCAGAGAAATGCTAAGTTCCTTCTATCGACATCGCTAGCAATTCCTGTAGAAACAAGTCAGTTGTATCAATTAAGGAGTTATTTACTGATGTAAAGCACATTAATACTTTTGAGGCTGCATCACTATTTTTTGGCTATTTTCAAACAATGTATCAGATTCACGAAATCACTGCGATAAAGTAAATAAAAAATGATCAAGTTTTGTTTTACTCGATATATTGAAACTTAGTTCATAGTTAACCTAGTTTTCTAGCTAAGTGAATTTTTCTTTTATATATGGTATATGCAGGTATAGCTTAAAAGACATAGTTACAACTTAGTTTACAATTCATTTTAAAAAATTATTTTTTATGCTTATCGTGTAGAAGCTTGGAAAAAATAATTTTCATTATTATTTTTTTTCTGTCTGTCTGTCTGGATTCCGATACCCACAGTTTAACGACGAAAGAAAGGAAGTTCGTTCTGGTGTCATCATGTTTGACAAAATGAAGATGTGATTAGATTTCGGGTTTCCTAGCTTTAGAGTTTCCGGTTCGAAAATGCAGAAAACCGAAAAAAATCGAATTGTTGAACGGTTGTAATAAGCTTGGCAGTCAAGTTTGTATTAATAATCTGCACCTCTACGTTGAGTTTGAACTTTCTAGCTCAAGCCGTTAGCTGACAAAAAATTGAAGGAGACAATAAAAGCATATTCATAAATTAATTCCTGTGAATCCATTGTAATAGACTGATGAAGAGGGCAAAGCCCTCGAAACTATAGTCTCGTTATAAATAAATAAAATTTATAATTCCAGCAGAAGACACACTCTTTTATTGTCTCCTTCAATATATAAAAATTCTGCTACTCTCGGCAAAAACTTTCAATTTAATGACA
Organism: Forficula auricularia; assembly: GCA_024734495.1. Lineage (NCBI taxonomy): Eukaryota > Metazoa > Arthropoda > Insecta > Dermaptera > Forficulidae > Forficula > Forficula auricularia. The sequence continues at coordinate 6,660,243 of JALMQS010000117.1, forward strand.
AAAAATTGTCAAATCACTAAAATTTTAAGAAAGCATACTGAGTCTTAAAAAAGTTTTTTCTCAGGTTCATATTTTCAAAACATTCAAGAATAAAGCGTTTTACTTAATAATTAATACACAGTCCGGGAAATTCTATTTGGACTATTATTAAGTTGTAAGTAATTTTCTTTTTAGTGTGGGTGTTAAACTAAACAAGATTACTTAATTTTAAAATTATAAGAAACTATTATAAATATATTTTAAAATTTAAATTAGATTTGTTGTAGTTTTTTGACAATAGCTGGCGGAAATATTTTAACGATCCATTCTTCCATAGTTCCCAAACGAATGAAAATTGTTTGTCTATTGAAATCATTCTATGTGATTTTTTAATGATATAAAAGGACATGGACCTCGGAATCAATTTAACTCTCCGATTCTTATTTTTTTATAATATACTTTCATTTCATTTTCTATATAAATTTATTGAATGGAATAATAAGTATAAAATCATTTTTAAACTCATATATAATTATAAATATATATAATGGAAAATTGGGTAATATGGCTCAGCAGAGTGTTTACATGATAAAAAAATTCACTGTGATATCGAGAATAATTTTTAGAAAAAACTAATAAGTCAAAAGAATTTGAGCTAAAAAACATATTAAATTGAAAGTTTTTGTGCCGAGAGTAACAGAATTTTTATAAATTGAAGGAGACAATAAAAGAGTGTGTCTTCTGCTGGAATTATAAATTTTATTTATTTATAACGATTATAAATGAAGAAAGAAGAAAAAAAGAGTGTGTCTTCTGCTGGAATTATAAATTTTATTTATTTATAATCGTTATAAATATTTTATTTATAATCGTTATAAATAAATAAAATTTATAATTCCAGCAGAAGACACACTCTTTTATTGTCTCCTTCAATAAAAAACATATTTTTGTGATTATTTTTAGTGGAGGGGATATAAGATCAATGGCTTGGAAACGATCCGGCAACTATGTGTGTATCCATATAGAGATTTCGTAGTGTGAGTGGTAGAGTTAAGTTAAAATAAACTGCAACGGATCGTTGCTAAACTCTATCCAAATTCATTTGAAATATTAATATGTTTGTTCCTTTATTATTAATCAGATATCACTTGCAATTTGTAGTTCATATTGACATTAATTCAAAAATAATTCTCATTTAATAGTCGAGGAATAACCATTCTACATTGGATTTTTGACATTTCGGTTATTATTGTAACCATTGCCGAAGACATGGAGGAATCGACTTAAAATCAAAAATAGCCATCGATTCTCATCTAATACTTGAGGAATAACAATTCTACATTAGGCTTGAGTTGTTTACCAAAAAAGAATTTAGTCTTTTTGATTTTAAGTCTATTCTTCCACGTTTTCAGTAGAGGTTGCCATTAATAGTCAAAACATCAAAAATGGAATGCAATAAGGTTATTCCTCTAGTATTAGATAAGAATCGATCGTTATTTTTGATTTTAAGTCGATTCCTCCATGTCTTCAGCAATGGTTACCAATAATAATCGAAACGTCAAAAACCTAATGCAGAATTGTTATTCCTCAAGTATTAGATGAGAATCAATCGCTATTTTTGATTTTAAGTCGATTCCTCTATGTCTCAGCAATGGTTACCAATAAAAACCGAAACGTCAAAAATCCAATATAGAATGGTTATTCCTCAAGTACTAGTTGAGAATCAATCGCTATTTTTGGTTTAAAGTCGATTCCTCTATGTCTTCAGCAATGGTTACCAATAAAAACCGAAACGTCAAAAATCCAATATAGAATGGATATTTCTCAAGTATTAGATGAGAATCAATCGCTATTTTGGATTTTAAGTCGATTCCTCCATGTCTTCAGCAATGGTTACCAATAATAATCGAAACGTCAAAAAACTAATGTAGAATTGTTATTCCTCAAGTATTAGATGAGAATCAATCGATATTTTTGCTTTAAAGTCGATTCCTCTATGTCTTCAGCAATGGTTACCAATAAAAACCGAAACGTCAAAAATCCAATATAGAATGGTTATTCCTCAAGTATTAGATGAGAATCAATCGCTATTTTTGGCTTAAAGTCGATTCCTCTATGTCTTCAGCAAAGGTAAGGGATAAGAAAACAACGCAGTTGCTATGGTTACTTATAAAATTTCCTCCCAAATTTTTAGCATTTCACAGAGAGAAGCCTATCCATTCTTATTTAAGCAAGGCTAAATGAGCTATATTAAAACGTTCAAATGAATAAATTTTAAAGAATTTAAAAAATTAAAAAAGTACTATCTTACTTTCGAGTAAAGTACTTTAAAATATAATTTTACTAAAAACGAGTAAAGTACTTTAAAATATAATTTTACTAAAAACTTTATTTAACCTTTTTTGTGGTCCTCAAGGTACTTAATTAGTATATTAAATTTCATCAAAATTGGTTAAGTCATTTTAAAGATATTTAGAAAAAACTAAAAAAGTACTGAAATAAAGTACTAATGTTTGTGGGCCGATATGTACCAAAAACTAATCAGCGCTTCATTTTGTTAAAATAATGCTAGGTTTTCAATTTCATTTCAATCGGTGCAACGGTGTGGAAAAAATCGTGGGCCAAAAAAACGATAACATACATCCATCCATCCATCCATCCATACATCCATCCATACATCCATCCACACGCACTAAATGAAAAAATCGCACTTTTTGGCCTCTCGACGAGACCCCTTGTAATTTTTGTCAAAACCGTCACGTGCTAAAATTCAACCTAATTGAATACTACAATTTGTGACTTTAATTGAATCCATGGGTTTCGTAGTCTTTACCTGAGGACCCTTTGAAGCCACGCTTGCCCCGAGAGCGATTACAATACTTTACCCATGCTTTGCATTGGATAAAGTAAAAAACATAACCTAAAATTTTAGTTCCGTTCATATTTATAGAGTGGTTACGAGGCTAAAACTTTTTGTGTGGATTGTCGCAAAAGAACCTCCTTAAATTTAATCTTTAATTCTTACATAAAGAGAAATAAAGAGGTTGTCTAATTCTTACTTTAGCTTGTATGTGCAAGATCATTATTATAAACTTTTTTGTAAAGTATGTCAGCAAATGACATTTAGATTTATTCTCCAGATAATGTATACCTGAAATATATTTTCATTTGATATGAAAAAAAATCGTTAACCGAAAAAAAAGATTATTTTTATTCTCTTTCTTAAAAGAAATGGCCTTATAGCTCGTTAGGCTTATATGTAAATTTCAACCGAGGTCCATCGTCATTATGCAATTGTATTCCTGTCAATGATAAATATGTGGTAGGTATACCTAAGCGAAATCGGAGTGATCTTAAAATTTCCATGTTTGGACTATTTAAGGATATAATCGACTTTATTGTTTATTTCGATTGTAAATTAGCCTTACCCTGGGTAAACGACCATTATTTGCTTACTCCTGAGATCTTCTGGCAAAAAAACAAAAAAACAAAACTGGTTTATGAACGTCACTCGTAACTTCTTTATCTTTCCATGAGTAATTCATCTTTGCAATCTGATAACACGTCACACTAAAATTATAACTAAGAAAATAAAGATGAACAATCAACTAGGACAAAGGTTTTTCATTTATTTTTAATTTTAAGTAAAACTTTAAGAAAAACTTTAAATTTATCTTCACTTGATCATTAATTAGAGAAATCTATAAAATAAATCACCATTACAAAACTAATAAATTTAGATAAGAATGAATTCAGACTAAGAGCATCATCATCATTATCGAGTATATATAGTCCTGATTGGTTCGTCCTCGGGTTCGACGGAACCGCCTGGGGCCACTCAATTCGAATCGACCCTAAAATTTGCCTGCCTTCCAGGCGATTTGAATAAGAAAATAATTTGTGTTTTCATTCTGTTTTTTTTTTTTTTATTTAATATTATTACCTGTAGTAGGTATATTAAACATCCATTTAAAAATAAGTTATAAGTTGATAAGTGATGGGAAGGTAACCCAAGGATATTGAAAAAAATTATCTCGAATAAAATAGATTAATTGGACATTAATTTTTCCCCCACTCAAAAACCTGCCTTTCCATCACTTATCAATTAAAATTTTTACTAGTCCGTCAAATCTGATCCCGACACTAATTTACACTCTTCAACACACACCCACACGAATACTCAATGGCCAAAATGGGCTATAGTTCCCGAAGGCAATTAATATATATAATATATACCTATTCGAAAACTCTGTAAAAAGTAGGTATTACTTTTTACAGAGTTTTCGAAAAGTTTTATTTTATATTGGTTTTTATTTTATCTTTATATCAATTTTGCCCCCCCCCCCCCCATTTTCCGCTCCCTAGATCAGGTCAGGTGACTTTAATTACTAAGAAATTTATTAATAATAAAAAATGATTACAATATTGATCATTACTAATCTCTAAATAAGATATAAAATGATGCCGCGGGGCGTTTTTAATGCATGGACAAGAAGACAAGTGGTTGACGGTAATTACTCTCTTGGTTAACATATTAGAGTGAGATTGAATCAATCATTCATAATTGAATCTTGAGTTCCTATTTAAAAAAAGAAAATGAAACACATTTTAATGTTTGTTTTTAAAGATGATTAAGAATCAATTTTGGAACAAAATGTGCCTAATTATAATTATAACTCTTTCAAGTAGATTTTATCTTGAATAATTGATAAAGTAATTAAAATAAATGCAGAATGTACTTGTTCCGGTGAGACTCACCTAGGATACGGTAGTGGTTTAGATTCGTGACTAAATCCTCCTTGAGCTTTCTCCTTCGGAGATTTTCAGTGTCTAGAGAGAGATGGCTTCTCGTTTCGTCGAACATGGAGTCGATCTTCATTTTATACAAACTATATGCAGAAACAGAAGAAGGAGCTCCGCCGCGTTCCGTCAATGAAAACGTATCGGCTTGAGGGATCAGGCCATCCTAAGAAAACAATTCATTCGAGTTCTTAATCTGTCGCTTTCAAGAACAGCTGGCGAAAATCCTTGACGAATTTAAAATATGAATCATCAATTTTAAACAAATAATAAGGTTTACAATTTAGGGAAAAAATTGTAGGTAATTTGTATGATCATGAAACGAATTTTTAGATGTACAGTTGATGCTGGGCAATTTCTGAGATATGTATTTAAGAAGAAAAAAAAGTAAAACATTTGACCTATTTTACGAGATGTAATTGCACTTTTCAATTAATCTAAGATTAAAGAAACGGTAGTTAATTTAAAACATATAATCAAAGAATTAGGTATTATTATGGAGATTAATCAAGTGAGAAATATTAATAAAAGATTTGGAAAAATAAATTCATAAAAAAATCAAGAGCAAAAGTAGCAGGTACTAAAATTGTATTGTTAATAGTAATAAGTTATGTTTTCGAGAAAGCAAACATTTTGAGTTTTAGCTTCCACGGAGACATTTTTACTTTACCATACAGGGTATGATCAAGTATTGTATCGTGCATGAAAAAGTGGGTATTTTCCTTCTTTTTTTCGAACTATCTCAAAAACGGCTGAAAGTATTTTGATTAAAAAAATTGAGCAAAACCATGGCATTTCAGTCTACAAAAAAGCCCTAATAAGTGAACATCGAAAAAATATTTTGAGATAATAATTGTTTTGTCAAAAGGTCTGTTAGTCTGTCTGGTTGGTTGTCTTCTTGTTTGATAGTCTGTGCGTTACCAAATTTTTGTGGACGAGCTAGCTCACAAACTAGTGTGAATATCGAAACCAAATTTCCCACGAAGTTTTGGTCCATTGAAATTAAGAGCTGATTAGATTTTGATGACCCGGAGGAGGGGGGGGGGGGGTGAAAAATTAAAAATCTAGGCTATTTGAGAATACTCAACCAAATTTCGTATACATAATCAGCGGGACCCCAGAAGTCTAAAAATGCAAAAACTAACCGCCCAAAAGGGGGGGGGTCAAAAATGAAAATCTAGACCCTTGTACCAAACTCAACCAAATTTTGTATACATAATCAGTGGGGCCCCAGAAGTCTAAAAATGCAAAAACTAACCACCAAAAATGGAGGGGGGGGTTTGGGTCAAAAAATGAAAATATAGGCTCTTTTGTACCAAACTCAACCAAATTTTGTATACATAATCAGTGGGCCCAGAGTAATCTAAAAATGCAAAAACTAGCCCCCCTCTTCTACATGATTATAAATAATTTTATTAAATATTAAATATAAGTGAGGAGCCAGGTTGTATGGTAAAATCAAGTGGATGGCCACATCAGAACACGTCAGCTTATTTTTTCTAATAAATGAATTTGAGTATCCCACTACTTTCACTTACCCCTCTTTAAAATAAACCAATTTATTTGTAATGATAACGTCCTTAGTCTAAAATATTATAAATTCTAGTAGCTAATTTTAAGATTTATTCTTACCTGAAGTCTAAAATGGTAAGGTGAGTCTTGAATACTGGAGGCTTGAGAAGAGTCGAGAGATGAGGTGTAACGCACCATTTTAGAAACAGTCTGTAAAGAAAATGAAAAAGTGTGAATTATTTTTTATTAAAATTGCATTTATTGAAACTCTAACAAAAAATAAAAATAAAAAAATAATATTAATGACAGAGTCGAAGGTAGTTGTGGATTTATATGGCTCAAAAGATAAAGAAAGGCAATTTCGGGTTCTAGAAGTCATAGAGATAATAGAAGCAATAAATAATTTTCTAATCTTGAAAAACTTTTGGAAAAAAACAAATAAAATAAAAATGAAGTATAAATATTAAATGGGCATCCAGAATGGCATGAGAAGCCCCTCTCCACCGAAGTGAACCATATTCGAGACAGGGGTGAATTCAAGGCTAGTATAGGGTAATAAGTTGTGTGGACTTGAATTTAAAACTAAGCTTGCATGCAGCGACTTTTGCTACAGAGAAGTTCAGACCATAGAGTTAAGATATTTTATCACAAAATTCCAATTCGTTCGATCAAAGGAATTATTTGAAATATTTCTATAGACGCGCCTAAATAATATTGTCTTGCCAGCAACAAGGTTAAGTAGTACCAAATTTTTAAGTCTTCAAATAATAATAAATATAAATAAATTGCCTAGGCCAGGGATGAGCAACCTGTGGCCCGCCTCACTTTTTCGTGTGATGACCAAGCCCTGGGGAGTTCCCCAGCATTAGTATAGAAGAAAAAGGATGATATTCCATCAGTTACATCCTTAACACTACGGTTTGAGAGAAAACATTCACGCCACTTACAGAATCTCAGGGTGAGACCAAAAGCAAGAACTTTAATAAGAAAATGTGTGTGCCAGACCAGAACTATAAAGCCTTTGAAATCTCTAGTACTAGGGCAAAAGTGTCTTTATATGCATCAAAATCTTAATTCTAAATATGAGTCGCATATGCTAAAATATAAGTTCGTAAACCGGTCTGACTAAAGCCGAATTGCCTATTCGATTCTAAGTGCCGAAGAATTTGCTTAATGCTCGTTGATGACTTTTTTCCATGATTTCAGGAAGAACGAATAGTACTTAACATTAAAAATATCCAAATAAAAATTTATGAGCTAATGTAAATTGTATTTGTTTATGGATAACATTCACGAAATTTGAAAATATTTATTTCATCTTAGGGTAATGGCATATTTTTTTAACGACGTCATTTATCAGGCATTAACCGTTTTCAATGTATAAAACACCGAACTGTCATTCTAATTAAAATTCCGGGATGTGGCCAGAAGACCAGTTAAATTGAATCAAATGAACATCAAGGTGATTTTTTTTTTTTTTTAGTTAGACATCTTTACTTTGATTTGTTGTTTATATTTATGTAATTGATTACCATTGAATAATGTTTATTAAATTTGAAGATATTTTAGGCGTTTAACTAAAAATATTAACCGTTTTTTAATACCGTCAATGTAAATTGCATGAGAGAATTATGATAAAGTATTTAACTTGACTTCTTGAGGCCCCCACAATGCACCCTCCGGCCGGAAGGTTTTAGACTTTTGGTTAATTTCAAATGAACACTTCTATGAAAACAATAATTATATTTGCTTCTCATTTAATTAAGCTAGAGAACTGACAGACATTTACTTTACGTCCCAAGATAACATTGGTCCATAAAAAATTTTTTCTATCTTTTTAGAAAATGTCTGTGAGTGTGTTGAGCCTGTGTAGCCAAAATGATAGGTTGAATTAATAATTGTGAAATTTTGAATTTAGATGTTTTGGCTAATTTACTCTAATAAATAGAGCTTCATTTGATTATCCCATAAATGAAAATTCTTCGTTTTTCTTGACTTTATTTTTTGGAATTGGTCGTTGACACATCATTAAGCTAAATTTTATGGTAGTGTTTCTCAAACATTTTGGTCCGCGACCCCCTTTTACATTTAAAAATTTCAAAGGACCTCCTGAAGAATGGGTATATGTAGAAAAACATTACGGAGTAGGGGGTTTAATTAAAATTCAGAAGGAGTTGATTATTTTTGTTGAAACACTCATAATTTTAATTCATAGCATAGCATAGCATTTATTATCAATAAAAATTAATAACTGATCTTTGATACATCTTTGAACAAAATATTCTATATTCATATATGTTTCGACATTAACTTAACTAACTAAATTTATTAAACATATTATCAAATTATCAAATATTAAAAAAAAAATTGATCCGTCATCAAATTTTCTGAGACCCCCCCCCCCAAATATTTTTTGCGATTCCCACTTTGAAAATCACTGTTCTATAGAATTTCAAAGGTTCTTCGAATAACGAACAAACACTTTTATAAATTTAATTTTTGAATAAAAATTAATTTTAAGGCAGAGATATGCTAATTTTAATTTATGTTTTTAAACCATAAAGAAAAACAAAGAGGTTATCCTCTGCTTGATGCAAATAAACATACACATTTAACCTTCATCATCAGTTTGAAACTATGGTATCAAACAAATAAAGTTTATACCCATATCTTATATATATATATGTGTGTGTGTGTGTGTGTGTGTGTGTGTGTGTGTGTGTGTTTATTTGAATCAAGCAGAGGACAACCTCTTTGTTCCTCTTTATGACTCAATAACTCTGCTACTCTCAGCAAAACAAAATGCTTTTTTAAACTTTACAAAAATACATCGAAATATCGATTCAGGAATTTATTAAGAAAATCCCAAATACAAATTTATTAATCAGAATCGATATTGTCTCCTTCAAACTACTTCTCATCGACTGCAACGCACTCATGTCAGCTCTTGATCCAATCCTCAAAACATTTTATATATTCGGTTTTCTGTTTGGCCATCAGAGTCATCTTCGATTTTTTCATTATCTCCACTTGACTGCTAAAACGCGTACCCGGGAGCGATTTTTTGAGTAGACTGAACAGGAAGAAGTCGCAGGGAGCCAAATTAGTCGAATTTAGTGGCTGATGGATGGTATTCGTTACGTTCTTGGTCAAAAAGTTGCGGATAACGAGGGTATTATCCGACTTCCCACAAATCCGGTCTTTTTCGGCGTCTCAAAGCCAAATCATTAAACAAAATGAACGGATTCACAAGCGATTTTCAAGTTCGCTGCCATCTCTCCAATGGTCAATTTACAGTTTTCGGCCATCATTTCTTTCAATTTTATCGACGTTTACCGCGGTTTTCGATGACGACTGCGTCCGTCATCCTCGACAGACTCACAAAAACTTGGGGCACACATAAAAGTTTGTTTTCGATAGAGTAACACTTCTTTAACTTTTTCGCACCGTTTTTAACTTAAAATTTAATACAAACTCGTTGATGCAAAGACGATTTCATTTTTAAAATCATAAAAATCTCTGATAGTCCATACCGAAAACCGAGTATAAAGAATGTTTAGAGGATTGGATCGAGCGCTGGCATAAGTACGCTGCAGTCAGTGTGGAGTACTTTGAATGGAACAATATCGATTTTAATGAATAAATTTGTATTTTTGATTTTCTGAATAAATTCCTGGAACTTTTTGATCAAGGGAGTATTGCATTGTAATCTTTTTCGCCTTGATGATGAATGAATGATAAATGTATGAAGCGAGCAAGAAGTGAAATTAGAGAGAGAAAAAAATAGGTACTCAGCCACAATTAATATTGATGACCAGAAGAGAGTGGAAATATTAGTATAATTCATTCATTAAGAATGTGTTCAATCTTCTGCGTATTAATTAGCTACAAAACGGGTTTCTTGTTTTAAATTGATTAAAGTAATTCAAAAGACGTAAGAGGACCCTCGACCATTAACACTTTTAATAGCTTGGCAACGGAAATTAAGATTTTAGATGCTATTTGAAACGGTAGCAGTAAAATGAGAAAAGGACCATTTTAATTTATTTCGCTCTCGAAATTATTTGAATATACCGTAGATGCTACATAAAATTAGAAAAAATAATAATTAATAATCTTAATCTTCTAAATTGCATTCATTTGAATAGATCTCTTCTTCATCAATTTTCTACGCAATATCATATTACCTACCATTATATAAAAATCTGTCATAAATTTCAAAGTTAAATTTTGCACATAGTCTGATAATTTCTATCTTTTATCCTTTCTTAAATTTTTTAAAAATGTTTTCCTCTTCTAGAAATTGACTAGACACCAATGAACTTAACCTTTATCACAGACTTATGTGGAGGAACATGAAGTGTTTTATTTCGAACAGGTTCATTGGAAAATAAAAATTTCTAAGATCATTAATCTTAGCCGTGATGCAGATCGTTTGAAGAAACTGGTAGGAAAAAGATACAACGTCTTATTTTTATTTAAAAAAAGAATAAATATATTTAAGCTATGCATTCAGAAACTAGCGGTGAATAGATAGATCAATGTGTAGGGATAATTTTTATGAGTTTTGTAAGGATAGTTACTGAAGGCTGAATTTGCTACTTTTAACTACAGGAAAATTTGATGACCCCTTTCATTATACTATATACTGCGTATGTGTATCTCTTAAATATGGAATATTAGGCTGAAATAATAGTACTCTATATTGCATTTTGTAAAAATTTAAAATTAATTTTATTTTCGAGAAACCACCTATCATAAGGAGACGTTTCATGAAGGTTAAGGGGGGGGGGGCTTTAAATACGTTTTATGTAATTATTAGCCCAGTAAATAGAGGATCCAAAAATAATTTTTAAGAAAAAATAAAACAGACTTCAAAAAAATTAAATGCAACAAATAAAATACACTAAAAGGTATAAAATAATTATCTCTTATCTTATTTAGTTACAACTAAACATAAATATTAACATGAAATTACTTTTTGAAGTCGGTGCCAAACATATACCTTTTATGAATCTCACTCGACGGATCTTATTAGTAAGTTTAGCGGGTACTGCTCGCTTATAGGTATAGTTTGTTTGGCACCGACTTCAAAAAGTAATTTCATGTTAATATTTCGTCGTTTAGTTGTAACTAAATAAGATAATAATTATTTTATACCTTTTAGTGTATTTTATTTGTTCCATTTAATTTTTTTGAAGTAGGTTTTATTTTTTTCTTAAAAATTATTTTTCTCTTTTTAGTGTTGTTATTAATAGTGATCATACCATCAGAACTTGACCAAATTAATATGGCACCATCCCTAAGATACCCCCTTTCCAATAAAAAAAGAATCATCAAAATCGGTTCATAAACAAAGAAGTTAGGCCTGAACAAACCTGTTGTGATATGCCTTGTCGACATGTTTTGATAGTCAACGCGGAAGCAGAGTCTTGCGAAATGCTGAATTCGCAGAGCTTGACCTGAATATAAATATATAAAAACCATGAATCTCGGATAATCGAGGTGGTTGACATATCGATCGCAAGGCTGTCACTCGCTTTTCCCGCCCTCCCATTGTAACTAATCAATAAAACCCATTGTTATAAATATATATTTCTTCTGTCATTTACCTAGAAACCCTTAACGATAAACCAATCCCAAATATATTATAACATTTTGGCGCCCGAACATACCCAGAACACCCCCCTTGATATCTAACAACAATTCAAGAATCGAACCGGCCTTTCCAAGGGACGTCATCAGAAGACCAGACGGGATCTCCACCATTGCCGCACCGGAAAATTAAAGTAAGCCTTATTTCTCTTTTTCCGTTTTATTTCGCATATATTTTTCGTTTTTTTGTCAAAAAAAAAAAAAAATGATGGGCACTTCTGACCTACTAGAACAAACCAACTCCAATACCGCACCCGAAAATTCCAATAACACACCTTAAAAAAGCAATACAGACCCTCCTAAAATCCCTACACATACATCCACATTCCTGAACTCAGAGCACAAAGGAATTACACAATCCCGAAATCCAAATATATTATAACATTTTGGCGCCCTAAGAAGAGCTCATTATTGAAAAAAAAAAAAAAAAAAGAAAAACAATTTCATATGTAATTTTACGGAGTATGGACGGAAAGGGAGAACTAAGGTTTATTTTTTTTAGTATAATAAAAAAACAAAAAAAAGAAAAAAACAAAAAATTTGTTCACATATACATATATATATATATATATATTAAAATAAGACATGTACTGTTACAAAGATACACTATGATATTACCACTAATCCTAGGATGCCTTCAGGTTACTACAGGTCAGGTAACAAACACTCCTATAGATGCGACAGCATCTATCATTTTCGAAACAATTGGGGAAGTGCGGACCTATGAAACCACCTTCAAAATAATAAGCTTTTTTGAGATAGAGATATTGCAAAATAGATACAAAGAAATTAATAATTATTTTAACGAAACAATACATTCTTGTACATCAGCTGGGAACGAAGGAGAATGCAGTAATTTAATGGCTTCATCCCGACCAATTCAGTTGAAAATTTCAAAAGACTTAAGAGCATTAAATCTATTGTAGGGGGTCGTGCAAAAAAAAAGAAAGAACGAAACGAGGATTATTTGACGGTATAGGAAAATTAGCACACATGCTTTTCGGAATTGTCGACGCTGAAACAGCCGAAAATTATAAAACGATGATAGATGAAAATTCTAGTAATCAAAATAACTTCGCTTCTAAAAAAACAAACTGCTATTTTAAGCACCATCAACATTTTTCGATCAAAATATAGATAGTATCAAACATAATGAAAATTTATTAAAAAATTCCACTGAGGAACTGGGTGAGGCCATTAAAAAGTTAAAATAAAGGAATTTTCAAAAATGCAATTACAAATAATACTCACTGATCACTTTACAATATTAAACGTATTAATGGAAAATCTTAACGAACAAATAAGAGATTTCATAAACTGTATTTCACAAATCAAAAACTTGGATATTTGTGCCCCCTTCTTATCCACCGTCACTATTAACTAAAATGTTGAAGCAAAGACCATCTTTCCCCTGGGTTAAGCTTCCCTGTTTCTCTAAATGAAGAAAACGTCCATTTCTCCCAAAATTCCTAGACTACCGAGCCTATATCCTCGAGAACCGACTCATTTGAAATAAATTCACCACTTTTAAAGACACCCTATACAAATTACATAAGAAATAACCCCAATACCCGAACGCTTTAATAATAAGACTTTCGCCTTTTTCGACGTAAAAACTCCTTGTTGCAGCAGACCCTTCTTACCAAAATTTTATAACTTTTTCTGAAGACGATTACAAATTATGCAAACAAATTACGTCAGATAATTTCCTTTCACTCACCCATAACAAACACATACCGCCCCATCGGAGAGGAATTTTTATTGATGCCCTCTTGAGAGGCAAAAGTGAGGAAATCACCCTCCAAAGCCTGTAAAAACCTTCCTGCGATAGTTTGAAATTGACCGCGATTACCCCCTCCCTTAAGCTTAGAGCTCCAAATACCTGGGCTTATATAAACCCAGGCGAAGGGACTATTTCTCGTTGCCCATATGAGAATCGTCAGGAAAAATAATGTTGGGAAGTTCTGGAAAGTTAAGCGATTACTGTAAATTATAGTTGAAAACATCATTCTATCCTCAGTGCAAAAGGAAAACGACTTAAAAATGACCGAAATAATCCCGAAACTCAATATTCTTACTCTCTTGAATAATAACTATTTAGAAAATCTTGAATTACAACCTCGTACAATAAAACTAATACCAGTTAGAAATATAAATACAAAAAAATGATTTGACTCAACTTTCTCACGAGATCGACAAATTTCAAAATGACCTTGACGACCAAGCAAAGAATCATAATATACATAGACACGACGTCATACAATTTGGAATGCTGGGGACCATTTTCGGTGCATTCATGGGTTTAGGACTTTATTATAAATTTTATAAAAAATGTTCAAAAGAGGATAACACTTACAACTCCGGTATCCATCAGAATTCTCCCCGTTGCGACCCCCTCCTACTGTAGAAACCCAGGAATCGAGAGAGAAAAATTAAATCACCAAAAAATCAGAGCCGCAAATAAAAAAAGGTGGCACATATTAACCCAAGAGGGATAGAGTAAGTTTGTTTATTAAACCCGTTTTCTACTACATATAACCAATATTATTCATATGTTACAGGAATACAAGAAAGCTTTATAAAATATAAGTCTAAATTTAGGAAACATTTATGTGCTCACATCAAATATAACACTCTGTATTGTACTAAATTAAAACATATTTATAATTTTGCTAGAGGCTTAAATCAGTATATTTTTAATTGCTTACTATAGCGCTCAAAAAAAAATGTTTGAAAATAAAAATAAAAATGGGAGAAATAAAAAGTTTTATATGTAATATAATAATTGTATGTTGAAGATTTTCGGGACTGAAAATCCCGAAATGAGGGTCAGGTGTTGTGATATGCCTTGTCGACATGTTTTGATAACAACGCGGAAGCAGAGTCTTGCGAAATGCTGAATTCGCAGAGCTTGACCTGAATATAAATATAAAACAAAATATGAATCTCGGATAATCGGAGTGTTGACATATCGATCATAAAGGCTGTCACTCGCTTTTCCCGCCCTCCCATTCTTAACTAATCAATAAAACCCATTGTTATAAATATATATTTCTTCTGTCATTTACCTAGAAACCCTTAACGATAAACCGTCAAATATATTATAAGCAAACCTAATAAAAAAAGGTCTAATATCAATAAAAAAATGGGACCAATCGGAAGCTAGACTGAACCCAATGCAAAAAAAATTCAAAATCGGTTTACAATTGGCGGAGATATGAGGTAACAACATAGACACAAAAAAAAAAAAAAAAAAATCACTCGAATAGAGAACCTCCTCCTTTTTTCGGTTAAAAAGGGATTCAGCTTACATTAATTGCGGGAAAATTTTTTTTCTTGTATCGTTTGGTATGGTGTGGGTATGCCAAATCTAAGTCCTAAGGTTCATATTTTATAAAAAACTGTCCTATAGTAAATTAAAGAGGACAAAATTTCACGTCGATTAAAAAAAGAAATGCAAAATTGGTCAAGTAGTTCGATATTTAATGGGGATCCAAAAAACAACCCCCCCCCCCGGATCAAATTTAGTCTAGTTTAAAAATGTATAGAGTGATCTTTGTCGAAAACATGCTCCTTCATGGTCAAAATGGGAAATAACCGAAAAAAGTGCGAGTTTTTGGGATATGTATTCAAAAGTGACCCGGGGGGCTGTTTTTTGGATCCCCATTAAAAATCGAACTACTGGACCAATTTTGCATTTCGTTTTTTTAATCAACGCATAAATTTTATCCTCTTTAATTTACTATAGAACGGTTATTTACAAAATGTGAACTGTTTTCGAGTTATAAGCTAAAAACTGGAAAAAATCCGAAAATTTCAAGGTTTTCGGCCACCAAAAGTTGTCCCCACACTTTCGAGGTCGCAAACTTAGATTTGGCATACCCACACCATACCAAACGATCCTAGAAAAAATCTTTTCCCGGAATTAATGTAAGATGAAACCCCCCTATTTACTGGGCTATACTATATATAGAGAAAACAAAAATATTTATCAAAAAGCTATAAGTTACATTACCTAGATACAATTTATTTGAAGTATAATTTTTAAAATGAATGCATCTATTTTTAATAACTTAGGACTGTTAGACTGTGGGGTTTAAAAAATAAAAAAATAAATTAATCAGGGGTGCCCATAGCGGGAGGAGGGAGGGGTTGCTAAATTAGCATTATTATGCTAAAAATAAAAACAGAGAAGTTAATAACTTTAACAAAAGCTAATAAAAACCTCTTTTAATTCTTTTGAAGTGAATAAACTATAATATACAGGGGGCTGGAGTTACTTTTCAGGAAACAAGAGGGGTACTTTTCATGAAACTAGGGGGGGGGTATTTTCATGTAAATGAAAAAAAGGAGGAGGAAGGCACCTCTGAATTAATAAATTGAATTTGAAAAAAAAATTATACATTTATTTTGTGCTAATTTTCAGCTTTATTCATTAAGCGACTTCAAAAAAGGAGGAGGTTCTCTATTCGACTGAATTTTTTTTTTTTTTTTTTTTTTTTTGTGCCTATGTTACCTCCATATCTCCGCCAATTGTCAACCGATTTTGAAAAAATTTTTTGCATTGGCTCCAGTCTAGCTTCCGATTGGTCCCATTTTTTTTTCGTTTTTTTTCTTAGGTATTAGACCTTTTTTATTAGGTTTGTTTAGACCTAACCTCTTTGTTTATGAACCGATTTCGATTTCTTTTTTCATCCGAAAGGGGGTGTCTTAGGGATGGTGTCATATTAATTTGGTCAAGTTCTGATGATATGATCACTATTAATAACATCACTAAAAAGAGAAAAATAAAAATAATTTTTAAGAAAAAGAAAAACCGACTTCAAAAAATTAAATGCAACAAATAAAATACACTAAAAGGTATAAAATAAATATTATCTTATTTAGTTACAACTAAACGACGAAATATTAACATGAAATTACTTTTTGAAGTTGGTGCCAAACATATACCTTTTATGAATCGCACTCGACGGATCTTACTTAGTACGTTTGGCGGGTACGCTCGCTTATAGGTATAGTTTGTTTGGTACCGACTTCAAAAAGTAATTTCATGTTAATATTTCGTCGATTAGTTGTAACTAAATAAGATAATATTTATTTTATATCTTTTAGTGTATTTTATTTGTTGCATTTAATTTTTTGAAGTCGGTTTTTATTTTTTCTTAAAAATTATTTTTTTTATAGCTTTTCAATCTTCATATAGGTAAGTAACTATTCTATTTACTACATTTTTCAACCAAAAATTCTAAAGCTAGTAAGCAATCTATAATCAGTTCTTTATGAAAATTCAAAAATTTTGTCAACAGAACTAATTTTTTAGGACTTTTCTTATAGGAATTTAGACAGACGGGAAAAAATTATTTTATCATAACAAAACATTAAAATATCAATAAAATCATTGAAAAAATATGTTTTCGACATTTTTAAACAGGAAGTTGTAATTGTAGAGCTACAGAGACCAAAATATATTCAGTTTTAAGCATTAGAAATAGACACATTTTGACACCAGAACTAGCTTTCTAAAGTAAACTCATACAAGCCTTCGAAGCCTGCCTGCATCCCTGACGAACCGAGCAATATCCTGTGTTTTTGAAGTAATTATATATTTATGACAGGGGTTCCTATCTCCCCTATCTTCATGAATCCCCCACCCCTATTTTCATGAAAAGTAACCCTCCTTATTATTATATTTTATTCTCTTCTAACTAAGATGATCTTTTTGTTGAAGTTATTAAATTGACCGTTTTTATTTTTAGCATATAATGTTAATTTTGCAATAATTTTCAGCCCCCACCCAGAACTTTCAATGAAGCACTCCGCGTCTTAGCGCCCCCCTCCCCCGTCCTTTGGGCACCCCTGTTTATGAATTATTGTCATTAAATATTCCAGCTAGCGCTCATAATGTCCAATTTTTGTAAGTAATATTAAATTTATTATTATAGGAGACCAACCTCTTAAGACCACTTAATAAATAATAAATATTATAATTTTAATAAAGTGAGGAAGCGTGACGCTGCTTACAGACTGCGGCGAATTTGTTTATTTACTTTACATTTTTTATAAGATCGCGATATTCAAATTGCCTACCATTTAAGTCTTAGAATCCATTTTATTAATAAAATTGATACTCAAGATACAGGTTAAGCAAATCCGCAGATATTGAGGTCAGCCTGTGGATGAATTTTTCTCGTCAAAGGCAGTGCTATAATGCAATAATAGGTAATAGGCACTCAAAGTCATTCACTCATTCTCTGTTCAGAAATAGCTAGTGGCAAAACCTACTATTTATTCCTACAAAGAAATCCATTTGTAGGTGTTTCCTTAAAACTATCATTATTCATAACTTTTATTTCATAGGATGTCGATATTAATGAATAATAAATAATAATAAATGCATTGAAAAATGTTAATTGCTCTTTTTCTTAAAAAACATTTCTTTAATGGCTTGAAATTTAAATTTTAGTTTTTATGTAAATATATGTCTAGTCATATACGAGGCGAAAACAATAACATACAATAAATACACCGTTAAGTTCGACATAGAGATTTGTAAAGACTGCAATCAAATACAGAAAAAGATTATTTTTTGTCCTATTTTTTTCAACTCGGTATGCACAACAGGTAGAAGTATTTGCATGCCGGGCGACCCCAAGTATTGTTTTGCTTTCAGTGTTTAGAAACGTCTACCCAAGAGGACAGGAAAAGAAGGCCGTATAAAGGTTGTTTTGGTGCCATAATATTTCGATTTCAAAAAAGAAGAATTCGAGCAATTAATACTAATAAACCGAAATTGCTTATCCAAGTTTATATATTAATAAAAGCTGCACCTGATTGCCAAGTTTCAGCTTCCTAGCTCAAATCGTTCGCTGGCAAAATTAAATTTGCAGAAAATCTAACGATCAGTCTTGAAAAAAGTTTTACCTTTTCTTCTAATTTTTAACCGACTTCAAAAAAGGAGGAGGTTCTCTATTCGACTGAATTTTTTTTTTTTTTTTTTGTGCCTATGTTACCTCCATATCTCCGCCAATTGTCAACCGATTTTGAAAAATTTTTTTGCATTGGCTCCAGTCTAGCTTCCGATTGGTCCCATTTTTTTCGTTTTTTTTCATAGGTATTAGACCTTTTTATTAGGTATGTTTAGACCTAACCTCTTTGTTTATGAACCGATTTCGATGGTTCTTTTTTTATCCGAAAGGGGGTGTCTTAGGGATGGTGTCATATTAATTTGGTCAAGTTCTGATGATATGATCACTATTAATAACATCACTAAAAAGAGAAAAATAAAAATAATTTTAAGAAAAAAATAATAACCGACTTCAAAAAATTAAATGCAACAAATAAAATACAATCACTCACCTTCACCCCAAAATCCTATACCACTACACTTCGCCTCTAAAAGCCGAAAACTAGACCTGTTAGAATCAACCGAAATTAAGAAAGCTATAATTGAAAAAGATAAAATTCTCAATAACCAGCAGGACATTAGAAATTCCACAATAATAGATCTACTAATTAACAAAAATTAAAAAACTTAACCTCAGTCTCTCTCAAATATATACTATTTCCCAAATTACAATCAAAATTAAATTCAAATCACGCGCCTTCAGTCTTTGAAATAAATGACATTTTGATATATGAGATAACCACAAAAATTGTTGTATATTGTAATTTATCTCATCTAATTTATCCCTATTATATTTTATCTTAATTCTTCATCTCTATATGTTATTTAGGCTTATTTGTAAACTGATATTTATAATTAATTTTGTGTCTATGACTTAAATTTGTAATTTTACTTTCTAATTTAATTCTAAAAAGACTTTATATTTATACTTGTAATTTTTATTTATATTAATATTCATATTTACTTAGATTTCTTATATTTACATTTATATATTTTATAATTAAAAAAGAAAAATCTTTGTAAAACAATTTTTTAAATTTTTTAAATTTTAAATTTTCATTGGTGTTTTTCTTGTGTAAGATTTGAATGTTATATTTTGTTATATTGGTAACCATGATTTGAATGTCAAGAATGGCGACCACTCGTTCAATTATTATTAGTATTGTCTTGTAAACTCCTGATGATGGACTAATAATCCGAAATATATTGAGTTTGTATAAACCTCTTTGAGTTTTATTTCATTCACTGTGAAACTACACACCCTTTACTCTATTAACTAAATAAAATACACTAAAACGTATAAAATAATTATTATCTTATTTAGTTACAACTAAACGACGAAATATGAACATGAAATTACTTTTTGAAGTTGGTGCCAAACATATACCTTTTATGAATCGCACTCGAAGGATCTTACTTAGTACGTTTGGCGGGTACGCTCGCTTATAGGTATAGTTTGTTTGGTACCGACTTCAAAAAGTAATTTCATGTTAATATTTCGTCGTTTAGTTGTAACTAAATAAGATAATATTTATTTTATACCTTTTAGTGTATTTTATTTGTTGCATTTAATTTTTTGAAGTCGATTTTTATTTTTTTCTTAAAAATTATTTTTATATATCTGTAAATTTTTAATAATTTAATAAATTATTATATATGGTAGTAGTAAATAATAATAATCTTTTTAAAGATTTCAAATTTAAAAAAATAATCCAGTTAAATATAAAAGCATTATCTTATCCAACTACCGAGTGACTCCTATTAGTTTAGAATATAATTGATATATTCGATTCTAATAAGAATATAAGACAAAGCTGTGTCATCTACTAAATCTGAGTCATAATGGATAATTTTTTATTACATATCTTAATGATTTTGTTCTTCTCACGGGGTATCTGATTGGTGCTCATTTTTAACCGACTTCAAAAAAAGGAGGAAGAGGTTCTCAATTCGGCTGAATTTTTTGTTTGTTTTTTGTATCTATGTTACTCAATTTTTTTGCCAATTGTAAACCGATTTTGATGATTTTTTTGCATTGGGTTCAGTATAGTTCCCGATTGGTTCCCTCGACAGCGTTTCTCTCCACAGGCTATTGGTGGCATTTAATTCGTGCATAAGATACATTTACGACCTGGGCCATATGGATCATGTTTCTGAGAGGGTAGTAGAGGTATTAGGCTTCAGCCTTCCTAACTATCTAAATGTTAGATACCTGAGGTTTGTCCATAGGGTCCTTATATCGGGGTCTCCTTCCTACCTGGCGGAACTACTTACCCCTGGTCTTTCAATAAGATCAAGAGCCCTGGTATGCCCGCCACATCAGACTGCCCTCAGATCGAGGTCATTTGAGATCACAGCCCCACGACTGTGGAACTCAATGCCCTCTGCACTAAGACAACCATCCTCTGCTGCCCGCTTTTTGCGTGGACTCACTGAAGCTTTATCATGCTAATGCTATAGCCTCTAACTTATATTTTATAATATATATTTTGTATTTCTATTTTGTATTTTATATTTTGTATTTTTTTTATATTTTGTTTTGTTTTTTGTATTTTTTTTATATTTTGTTTTGTTTTTGGTATTTTTATATCTAATTTGTATTTTATTTTTCTTTCTTTATATTGTTAATCTCTATATTTGTCAGTTTCTTTTTTGATTGTACACTATAAGGGTCTACTCTGACCTATGTACATAACATCATTAATAAATAAAAAAAAATAATAATTTGGTCAAGTTCTGATGATTTGATGAATGACAAAATAGCGGAAATCTCCAATTCATATGAGCAAATAATCGAAATTATAATAAAAATCTTTTATAAAAAACAATCTTAATATGTTCATTTAAAACCCGCTAACACGTTTCGAGAGAATTCCTCTATTTATAAATTGATTTTTATTATCATTTTGTGAGGATTGGTTTTTTTTTTTTTTTTTTTAATGATATTGATGAGAGAAGGAGATACACCAGAAGGTGGATCACCTAAAGGCCTGTATGGGCTGGCCCCTCAATCGTGAAAAGAACAGAGCAGAAGGAAAAGAAGCCGGGATCACGAGCCAATCTCAGAAACTTAGATACAATTCAATATCCAATTTACCAAGGTTTTAGGGGCTTCGAGCAGTGGTAAATCCTCCGCGCGATAAATTCGGTTAAATTTATCTCCCACTTAATTTTTATTACCAGACCCTATACTTACAGAAAAAATGTCTGGGTATAGCCGGGAATCGAACCCGAGACCTCCGGGTTGCCAGTCAGTTGTTCTGACCATCACACCACCGAGGCGGTGGGAGGAGAGGAAGGAGGGGAAGGAAGATTAACCAATCGACTTGATTGGGGAATAATGGAATTAAATAATTATCGGAAAAAGAGGTTTTTTATCTAATTAGATTTTTCCTCTTATTAAAAACACGGACTAAATATGAATAAGGACACTCGATGGTGGAGAAGCAATCTCCGAAATCGAAGCTAAAATACAAGGTATACATTAATTAATGTAAAATAATTGGTTTAATAAAATTTATAATAATTATCATTTTGTGGACGAATTGCCGCCAAAATTATATGGCCTTTAATTAATAAAAGAAGCTCACTTGAGTTGGATCAGAAATTAAATCTATATAGGGCCATGGTGCGCCCTCGTCTTACTTATGGGGCACCTTTATGGTTTGGTCATGCGGCCAAAACAAATGTTTCGCTTATTGAAAGAGTTGAAACAAAAACTCTCAGGACAATTGCTAACCCTCCGCCAGGAATCAACAACTACATAATCAGAGAAGGACTACAAATTGAGAGCCTGCAAGACCACATTCGGAAATTATCGTTCAAGTTCCAAAAAAGGCTAATTACTCATACGAATTCATTAATTACATCTATCGATCTCGGATAATTATTAATCTCGTTTTGCTTTCTTGTTATATTTTAAGTTTCTTTTTTTTTTTTTTTTTTTTTTTTTAATTTGGTTTTAGAGGTTTTTTAAAATTTTTCCTCGTTATATCATTATTTGGTGAATCGAACGAACTAAGATGTGTTAAACAAATTTTTAAAGGAGGATGAATTGGGGGTAGCAAGCCCGAAGTCACCGTTAAAAATAAAGCTGACAAAGAATGTATATTCATCTTGTATGTAAAATGTACATCTGTAATTATAATTGTATAAACAAAGAATTTCTTATTATATCATTTTGTGGGGACTGATAACCAATCGACTTGATTGGGGAATAATGGAATTGAAATAATTATCGGAAAAGAAGTTTTTTTATCTAATTAGATTTTTCCTCTTATTAAAAACAAGGACTAAAGATGAATAAGGACACTCGATGGTGGAGAAGTTATCTCCGGAATCGAAGCAAAAAATACAATGTATACATTAATTAATGTAAAATAATTGGTTTAATGAATTTATTATCATTTTGTGGAAGATGAATGGGATTGGGGGGATGGAGGAAGTGACCAATCGACTTGATTGGGGAATAATGGAATTAAAATAATTATCGGAAAAGAGGTTTTTTTATCTAATTAGATTTTTCCTCTTATTAAAAACAAGGACTAAAGATGAATAAGGACACTCGATGGTGGAGAAGTAATCTCCGGAATCGAAGCAAAAAATACAATGGATACATTAATTAATGTAAAATAATTGGTTTAATAAAATTTATAAAAAAAAAAAAAATTATCATTTTGTGTGAGAGGGAGTTCGAATGGGGAGGATGATTGGAGAGGTTAACCAATCGACTTGATTGGGGAATAATGGTATTGAAATAATTATCGGAAAATAGGTTTTTTTATCTAATTAGATTTTTCCTCTTATTAAAAACAAGGACTAAAGATGAATAAGGACACTCGATGGTGGAGAAATAATCTCCGGAATCGAAGCAAAAATACAATGTATACATTAATTAATGTAAAATAATTGGTTTAATAAAATTTATAAAAAAAATTTATTATCATTTTGTGACTGATTGGAGAATTGAAAGATTCGGTGGGAATTGGAGTAATTATCGGAAAAGAGGTTTTTTCTTTAATTAGTTTTTCCTCTTATTAAAAATAAGGACTAAATATAATCAAGGACACTCGATGGTGGAGAAGTAATCTCCGGAGTCGAAGCTAAAATACAATCTATACATTAATTCATGTAAAATAATTGGTTTAATAAAATTTATCATTTTGTGATGGGGGAACAATCACGACAAGATAGATTGAATAATGGAATTGAAATAATTATCGGAAAAGAGGTTTTTTATTTAATTAGTTTTTCCTCTTATTAAAAACAAGGACTAAAAGATGATCAAGGACATTCGATGGTGGAGAAGAAATCTCCGGAGTCGAAGCTCAAAAACAATGTATGCATAAATTCATGTAAAATAAATGGTTTATCATTTTTGTGATTCAATTCATACGAATCTTTCTCTTATGAGTTATGAGATGTATGCAAGGTATTATCTTAAGTCTCACTATTGTCAACATGATCATATATGTTTAATTGTTTATTAAATAAATATTATAAATGAAATTCCTAATCATTATAATATTATGTTGGAAGGAAAATTTCTTTTCTGAAAAATTACAACTGTGTAGATCATCTTTCTAAATTTTGAAGTTTTTCATTTTTGTAGCTTACTTATACGATAATTTATAACAATTTAACAATTTTTCTTTACTTTTTTATAGAAGTTTAACTATGCAAAGGTTCACCTTCCGTGATCAAAATTATGAAAATAAATATATAAATAATAAGACGTATAAGTGCGAGTCGGACCATCGTATATCGAGAGTTCCGTACCCGTCTATAAGTCTTAAAATAATTGAAATATCGAATTCGTGTTTATTTATGTTGATTTCATATCTAATTAGCTATTTTCATACTTAACTACGGTTTAAATACTTAACTTTAAATTATCTTATTTAACTCCTCGTTTTCCTAATTAACACGCTGTTTACATACTTACCTTGTTGATTTCATATTTAATTAGCTGTTTTCATACTTAACCATGGTTCAAATACTTAACCATGGTTCAAATACACGACCACGGTTCAAATACTTGACCACGGTTCAAATACTTGACCACTGTTCAAATACTTGACCACGGTTCAAATACTTGACCACGGTTCAAATACTTGACCACGGTTCAAATTGGTGGAATTGGGTGTTGGTGAGAAAAGAATAGGAAGGAGACAGATAAATTTTTAAAAATGTGCGCTGTACTTGAACGCGAGTAAATTCCTCCTTAGAAATGTCGAACACTAGCCCCTTGATCAACCCGGCTCAGAAAACATCAATTGGATATCTTAAATAATTATATTTTTTTGAGTTATATATTATCTTTGAATGGAGATAGAACCTTAAGTCTATGAAATCGGTGATTCAAAATTTTGGGCAATTGTAGACATGGACGCCAACAGAGGATGCAAGAGCCCTCTTTTGAGTTCCTGCACACACACATAATTGGCTCTAATATATAATTCAAAATTTTCGTTTAGAAACTGAAAATTATTAATCTTGAATAGGTGGATCAGGTGATTTTTTTCTGTCTTTTCGCCTAGACAACTTTCTGAAACACCCATTTAATTACAAAAGAATAAGGAAATTGGTATTGCATTTTTTTTTTTTAGTTAATCGGATTTGAATTAAGAGTGTAGAAAATTAAGCTGATGTGACCGGCCTCCCAAATGACTTTATCATACACCGGGCCCTCCTTATATTTAATATTTAATAAAATAATTTATAATTATTTACGAAGAACCCCCCCCCCACCCTCTTAATTTTCCCCCATTAACAATTAATAATATCTTCTTTTAATTATGAGACTATTTTATTAGAAATATCAGCTTTCTTCGATTTTTGTTTGAAAATATTTTTGAACCCCCCCACACCTTTATTTGGTCACTAAATATTTCACATAGCGAGTTATTTTCATATGTTCGTATAGGGTTATAGGGTGCATGTGCGACAAATCGATTAGAGAGTATAGAACTTATATTGATAGTTCTATTTTTTGAACCCCCCTCCCCCAATGTAGGCCTCCGAAAAAATATAATAACTCTGTTTTTTTATTAATTTTTTTATTATAGTACATTTCAATTTTCTTGTTTATTTTTTTTTAGTTTGAAAATCTTAAATTTTTAAATCTCTAACCCCCCAACAGTGGCGTAGCCAGAAAATTTTCATGGGGGAGGGGTCGATACACAAAGCAAAATATTTAGTGGGAATTTTTTTTATTAAAATAAATAGTCCAGTTAAATTGTGTTTTTACCCGGAAAGTTTTGGGGTAGTTGTAATTTCTTCGACCCTTTATGTTTTTCGGTGTGCTGAATCCGAATCGGAGGCTTGTTAACAAAATTTTACCAAGGAACATTGTTGGTTTTTTGCTTATGACGCGAAAACTATCAAGTTTTAGTAAATAACCTTTCTATTCAAAATAAAAGTTCATAAAGTTTCCTACAAATTTCATCATTTAGGTTTTTTCTCCGACCAACCAATCGGGCTTAAGCGCTAGTTGAAAATTGGCGTATTTTTTCTGTTTTTGGCAAATCCCTAAAACTCGCATTTTTGGGGGGTTTTTTCCATTTTGAACATAAAGACTACTCTATAAATTTTTGAACTATTAATTAATAGAGTAAATTTGATATAATTCAAACAAAAGTTTCATCTTAAATAGATAATTGTAACCCGTGCCGCAATGAGGTTGAATTTTTGAAAAACTGCAATTTTTTGCAACAAATCGCAGATTTTTCCTTCATAAATATGAAAACCACTCATCCTAGAAAACTTGATTTCTGTCTCATTCTCTAGGAAATTTTGTTGAGTAAAACGTTTACTTGAACCATTTTTTGATAAATCTCTCAGATTTCTAGATTCCATAACACTTTTAAGTATTCGGATCATTTCATTTGTAGTAATTTTATGAACTTTCATTTTGAAAAAGAAGGTTATTTACGAAAAGTTTTCGAGTTATAAGCAAAATAATGAGATTTTTTAAACTTTTTTTTGCATTTTTGACAATGTTCCATCTCGAAATTTAGTTAGCAAACCTCAGTTTAGGCATACCAAAAAACATTTAGGATCGCGGGGCCCTTTAGATAACGATTTAATTGAACTAAAAAGGTACTTCAAGAAATTAAAAATAACATAATTCTTGATTAAACATTTGTAATATATTGTAATATATTTAATTACGGTTAGTTTGCCATAAGAAAGGGTTTGTTGTTGCGGTTACTCATCCCATGAAACCTTCCTTTGGGCTGGGGGTTCTGACCCCCCCCCCCCCCCCCCACACACACACACACACACACCGTGGCTACACCTATGCGACGAGCAGAGGTATACTTTACTTCCCGACAATTTATCGACCTTTTAACGACAAAAATTGTCAATCTCAAGAGGTAGGTGAAATTAAAGAAATCAGTAAGCAACAGTAGAATCGAGTTTCATTTCACAAATCATCGTTTCTTTTCATATGGTTTTTTAAACAATTTTTCCTACTCGAGAATAGATCAATGGATATATTCTTTTTATTCTGTATAAATTTTGCTGGCAATGAAGCCAGTATTACAGCGAGCCAATTGGATCCTTGAAGTCAAGAATTAACGATAGATTTTCTTAAAATTTTTAAAATTTGTATCCAGGATACCAGGGGCGAACAGGAGTGTACTTTCCTTCCCGCCAATGAAGACAGTATTACAGCGAGCCAATTGGAGCTATAAATCAAGAGTTGACCATGAATTTGCTTAAAATTTTTGAAATTTGTATCCGGGCACCAGGATCGAACAGGAGTGTACACTCCTTCACGCCAATTAAATTTTCATCAACTTTTTGTGAATAAAAATTTTATCGATTTCAAGAGTAGGTGAAATGAAAGAAATCAGTAAGCATCAGTAGAATCGTGTTTCATTTCACGAATCATCGTTTGTTTTCATATGGTTTTTTATACAATTTTTCCAACTCAAGTTTTCGAATAGTTCAATGAATATATTTTTTTAATCTATATAATTTCAGCTGGCAATGAAGCCAGTATTACAGTGAGCCTTGGAATCAAGCGTTGACGATTTATTTTCTTAAAATTTTTAAAATTTGTATCCGGATACCAGGAGCGAACAGGCAGTGGCGTAGCCAAAAAATTTCATGGGGGGTAGGTGGGTGGGAGTGTCAATCCACAAAGCAAACTATTTAGTGGGAATTTTTTTTATTCAAATAAATAGTCCAGTTAAATTGTGTTTTGTGTTATGAAACTTTTGGGGTAGTTGTAATTTCTTCGATTTATTTGCGGTTTTTTGCTTATAACTCGAAAATTATCAACTTTACGTAAATAACTTTCCTATTCAAAATGAAATTTCATAAAGTTTCCTATGAATTTCATCATTTAGGTTTTTCTCCGACCAACTGTTCCGGCTCAAGCGCTAGTTGAAAATTGGCGTATTTTTTCTGTTTCCGCAAATCCCAAAAACTCGCACTTTTTTGGATTTTTTGCAATTTTGACCACTCTATACATTTTTAAACTAAATTAAATTTGATACAATTCAAACAAAGTTTCATCTTAAATGGATAATTGTAACCCGTGCCGCAATGAGTTTGAATTTTTGAAAAACTGCAATTTTTGCAAATTACATGTAAAATTTCGTTTTGATATTCACACTAGTTTTTGAGCTAGAGTGTACACAATAATTGGTAACGTACTAACAGCGACATTTTGACAAAATTATTAATATCTCGTAAAATATAATTCTTCGATCTTCACTCATAAGGCCTTTTTTGTAGATCAAAACGCCATGATTTCACGATTTTTTTAACAAAATATATACCTAGTTTCAGCTTTTTTTGTGATATTTCGAAAAAAAAAAAACATTTTTTTCATGCACGATTACAAAATTACACATATAGCATACACTGTATGATAACCTAAAAATTTGCTGGTTCTAATATAATGTGTGGAACAAGTGATATATTAGTTAAATGTATAATTCGTTAAATACTTCTCGACTATAAATGTAGACGCTTCGATGGCGCACAAACAGATTTTAGATAACAGGCAAAGCTCGTAAAAAAATGCATTTACTTAGTACTAGTTAAAGAATAATTGAATGGCAAGTAAACGGAGCAGATGAAGAAAAAAAATTAGAAAGCTGATTCTCTTATGCAATAGGGTCGAAAAGTGCGTCAATGACCTTAACAGAGGAGTAGACAAGGGTGAACTGAAGCCGAAAACGAAATTCATTTCATTTAAATGGAAGAGCATCTTTTCTCTTTAGAAAAGAAGAAAATACAATACAGAAAAAAATTGCCTACATTTATTTATCCAACAAAAGCATATCTATGCTTTTTCCTTCCGAAATCATCTAGAATTCTAGATTAAGTTATAAATTTAATATCTTTTAAAAACTCAAGCGATCCGAGTGTTAAATCCACTCAATTTTAATTTTTTTTATCATTCTCTTTAAAAATGTCTAGAAGGAGGAGAAAATAATTTTAAAACATATTTATTTATCTCTGTCTGAGTATCTAGGGCTGTTTGGATTCCAATTCACACGATAACTCTAGAATAAAGACTCATAGATATATATTTTTCTATTCTGTGATGCAATACCTATGCCGCCGAGGGTGAAGCGCGATTGGAATAAGGTGTTCACAGTCTTTGGAATTACTTTGGAATTCATTAGATAATCTATTGTTATCTATTGTCTTCTACTTGGAAATGAAAGTGGAAGTGGAAGTAGATGTACACGATTTTAGGTCGCGGTTCACCCCTCGGGTGCTGCACTTCTCCATCCACACTTTCTTAAGAGCTTATTTGAAATAAAAAAAATAAGGAACTTTCGATATGATTTTACAAAGAGAGAATTATATTCAGCAAAGTATTTTTGATTCAAAAAGTTTTTTTATTTTGTAAATTGGTTAACAAAGAAAAACAATTAAGTAGTAATGATTTTAATTACTCTTAACGGAGCTAAACAATTAATATATATCAGTAGAATGAACTCAGGTTAAAAATGACTCGAAAAATATTTTTAAAACTATGATTTTTTTCTCTTTCTGTGTCTGAATTCCGATACCTACGACAGTCCAAGAACGGAAACTCAAAAAGTAGGTTTGTAACAAAATACATAGTACTGATTAGATTTTGCAATATCAGGTTCAAAAGGAAGAAAATATTTTTTAAATTATTCTATTGAGATTTTAAGAGGTTGTTAAATATAGTATAGTTATAAATGAACAATATTTATGTTTATTAATAATTAATAGAGCATCTCTAGTGTACCGAGTCTTAAAATAGTTTTCACTTTTTTATTATTTAATGTGCGGGTGAGTGATGATTTCATTAGAATGAAAATAACTACAAAGGGCGCGGATAGAATCATCTCTCTTTCTTTAGAGCTAAGAGATATTGGGGTATTGCAAGGTTGCCTGAAACAGGTCTGGACTTGTAAGTGGCATCCACTTAAAAGAACAGACCCGTTTCAGACTATTAGAAATTAATTGCTTAATTTCTATTATTCTAGAAACGGGGTTTTGCACTCGGACCAAAACGATACCTACTCTTTATATAGAGAGAGAATATTCGATTGGACTTGATTAAAATTTAGACAAAAATGTACAAAACACAAAAGAAATTACTTTTGCGGCTCTAACTAGCGAGTCTTGAAAAAGGTTTTACTTTTTCTTTTATTTCTTTGTATTTTTAATAACGTCGAGAAATCAACTAAAATTTAGTTCACAATTAACTTTGCCGAGGCAACACCCAATAATTTTTTCCAAATAACCGGAACAAAATGACAAACTGACTGGCACACCTGAACCATACTTTCAAACCAGTCAGTACCGGTCAAACATTTATTTCATTAAATTTATAAAAGAGATTAGAAAAATTATCAGTAGTCGTCCTAGAACCGGCCCAGGGGAGGGTCATGACCCCATGACACCCCCCCCCCCCTGAATCCGAAATTTGTAATCTCAATTTAATTTAATTAATTGCAGAATATAATATAAGTTATTACTTCTAAAATCTAAAAACATCTTAATAACTCACAATTGTTATCTTTTAACTGAAAAGAAAAAAAATAACTTATTAAATCAATTTAAATTATTACCTATATGGCTCATATGAATGGTAATTTTTGTAAGATTTCATCGTGCTATCTTAATTATTTAAAAGCTATAAGCTGCACACGAGGCTTGTTTTAATATTTTTTGTCTGCTTGCTCCCACACAAAATCATCCCAGGACCAAGCCGGAAAATAGGAAATGTCCTATCTTTTAAATCAAGCAAGCTAGCCAGAAAGACAGCCAGTAGTGACGTCATTTCGATCCCGACAGCCCTCCGAATTGCAAACCAGAGCTCCATTCCCAAAAACAGGTAGAGGAAAAAGCCTCATGTTCAGCAGGCTTAAGTCTCTCCGTATTCCAATAGAGCTCGAATATAAAAAATTAATTAGTTTTTAAGATGGTTTTCATAATATTTTGGACTCCTAAAATCCCTTTCTTCAAGTATAATCCATTATCGGTCAATTCAGTTGAGCTAACTCAATAAATACTGAAGATATCAGATAGGATGTAATCGGGGATACTTGGATGACGTTTTTTTAATTCACAGCTTAGTAGAATAAACTGACTGGATTATTAAATATAGAAGTTTAGAGGTTAAATATTTATTTTCAAAAAACAAAATAAAAAAAATTTAGTATTTCTATATAAATCATGAACCTTAAAACAATATGAGATATAGAAATGTTAATCGTCTCTCTGCTCCAGAAAGGGATGAAAAATTGATGAAATATTAACAATAGGACATTTCTAAAAAAAATATTTAATCGTCATTACGATTGATTTATCAAAGAGTAAAAAATAAAATGAGAAAAAAGAAAATATTTTCAATTTTGTTGTTTTTTCTTGAAGGTAAACGTTCAACTAAAACGGCTGTTGCTATTAAATGACTAAGCACGAATGATAAATAATCTATAGTAATAAAAATATTTTCTACCTGTCACCGAATAAATTTATCTAACATTATAAAATACAAATGAGAAGGCTTTTCACTGTTTAGCCTTTAACCAGACCGAGAATGAGGATATCATTTTCAAAAACTAATAGGTAGTTCGAATGGGTATTTATGGTTGAGTTTAGCCAGTTAAAATTACTGAATAATAGGTGTTGGGTTTTTATTGGGTATCCTGAATTTTATAACACTCGTTTAAAATTACATGCAAAATTGTATGTTTTTATTTATTTATTTATTTTAATGCAAACGAATGGGAGAAGGAAGATGCATTCCCTCTAGATCTCAAAAGACCCTTTATGAAAACAATTTAAATAATATTTTTTCGGAGAGTAGCGGATTAATATTTAATTTGTAAGGAATCAGTTGCGTATTTATAAGAAGATGTCAGTGGTGTGTGAACTAGAAAATGCTCCACCCCCGCCCGGATTGGATCTTTTTACATTGAAATTTTACTAGTTATAAAAATTAATATATTTTTTTTAGGAATATACTATTTTGTAAGAAATTATCGTTATTACGAGTATTATAATCGAATATTGAGTTAGATAAGAACTAATAGATGAGTTTATTTAGTATAAATAAATATTCAATATTTGAAATTAAACATATGCCTGATGTTTTCAAGAAAAAATCTTGGCGAAGCTGCAGGCTCTCAAATGAATGCTTGAATTTACAAAGGTGTGTAATATATAAATTTGTACATAATTAAGGTAAATGTACCGGTAGTTGACCATGTGTAAGTAGTTGATGATTTTCGGCAAAATAAGAAAAATGCACGGGAATTGGACAAAATTATTAAGTAATAGTATAGTTTAAACCCCTTAGGGCCGGTTGTATGTCGCAAAGTAAATGCTTTTTACCACTAACACAGGGTAGAAGGTAAATGGAGGGACTGGGATGGCCAATCAGATGCCAGGCACTGTCAGTCATCTGATTGGCCATCCCAGTCCCTCATTTACCATCTACCCTGTGTTAGTGCTAAAAAGCATTTACTTTGCCACATACAACCGGGCCTTAGTGTACATATTAGGTTTTCATCATATTTCACGCACATTTCATAGTTGACCTCCAAAACAATCAAAGCAACACATTGCGCCCCTGTTTTCTTTTCCAGATATTTCCTTGAGCAAATTTACAAGAACATTGCACAAAGGTAAGTTTGAATTTCTGAGCATTAAAATTCAATCACTGAGAAATATATACGTAAACTTGATTGTAAAGTTGTGTTTCTGAATAATAAATGAACTTAGAAAAAAGAAGGATGCGAATGAGCTAGCTAAAGAAGAAAGAAAGTCAACGAAAGCGAAGAAGTTGAAGAAGACACTGTAATTATTTAATAAGCCTTCTAAATTAAGTGCTGATGTTCCATCTTCAACAGAGAGTGATTAGAATAACTCCAGTGAAGAAAGCTCAGAATCAAATAGTCGATGGCTGCCCGTTCAGAAGTACTATATATAAACGAACACGTAATATTCCTGTACGCGGAGGACTACTACCCTGGGCAGATAATTTGTGTGTTGGAACAAGAGGCGACTATTTCATCTATATGTCAAATTTTGGAAGGCTTGTGGAAGTGACCGATGCGCCCTGACAATAAACTATGAAAAGAAGGTGGTTATAATTATTAAATATACAAGAACCAAAACAAGTGAGCAAGACTCGCAATTTGTATAGTATCCTGGAGCTCGATTTCTTGGAAAAATCTTAAAAAATCACATGATTAAGAAAAAGTATCTTCTAATAAATTGATTATGCATAATATCAATAAATAAATATCAATTTGTCATTTCTTAATTACTATATCTAATTATATTTTTAAAATCTCGTACTGCAAAAAGTAATTTTTTGAGTAATTCAATTTTTACCAAACAATACAGATTGTTTTTTTTTTATATATATAATAATATTGATACAAGAGGAAGTTGCACCAAGAAGGTACAACCTCTGTAGTCCGGGGTGGACCCTTGTATCGTGAAGATAAGAAGAGATTTAGGGATTGGGTAGGAATCGAAGGTATCTGTGGATGCTGGTCTTGAAAGATTGAATGTTATAATTTGCTGGAAAGACGGTCGGAGGAAGAGAGTTTGAAGAATGCGTTTGTTCGATTAGTATCCAGTTTAAGCGAGGAGGGGTGTTGAGTCCTAGAAATTAGTTTATTTCGCGCAAATGAAGCCTTTGGTGGGATTATCGAATTTATTTCGTCAGAACAAAAGCCATGGTAATATCTACAAAAAAGGGAAAGGGCGGAGACAGATCTACGATTGGCTAGGGAGTCGATAGTGTCAGTTAGTCTGATAGCCCGCCTCTGAATTGCATCTAAAATATTAAGAGAATGCTTGGAGGCGCTTCTCTAGAAATGCGAGCAATATTCAAGACAGGGGCGAATTTGAGCCTTGTATAATATAAGGAGTTGAGTGGGATGAAAAAGCGTTTGGTTCGGAAAAGAAAGCCATGCTTACATGCTGCAGCTTTTGCTAGTGATTAATTAAATTTTGATGATTTAATTGATATTTTTGCGAGTTAACATTGAAAAGGCCCCTACATGCTTGAAAGAGCTCATCACACCTTCATTGGCGTAGTTAGGGATTTTACTAGGGGGAGGGCAAGCGGCCAGCTGATTAGGCGCCACAAGTATTCAATTTAGGTAATCCGATTAGAGATCAACTAACTTTTTAGTAGAATTGACAAATTTTGGAAGTAACGAAATAATTTAATGAGAAATACATATAAGTGATGCCTCGGAATAATGGAGTTTCGATTTGTCTAGGGGGGCAATGAGTTTTGTAGGGGGCACTGCCCCCCCCCCCCCCTTGCCCCATCCCTAAATACGCCCATGCTCACCATTTGTAGAATTTAATTGAATTAAAAATAGTCTAAAGTTCACTATGCTTTTCTAAAATGTATTTTGCCCCGAGAAGTTATAACATGTTTGTGCCATATCCGACATGTTAAATAAACCTTCGAAGGGTGAATTCGGTAGAGTGGCTTTGAGCTAATTCGTTATTAACTCGTATCAAAGTTGTGGCGTTGAACTCCAAGGACACTTTAATTTTGTTTGTAATATTAAGAAATGAATTTTATTTTATTTAGGAATGACCAAGGTCTTAAGGACTTGGCTAAGGGCCCGGCAAGCTAATTAGCGCTTGGGTTCGATTCCTGAAGGGACGAAGCCCTCTGATTTGCAATGTAAAAATATTTCTACTAAAATCTTAGATTCGTTCCTAAATAAAATTAAATTCATTTCTTAATATTATATAATGGGTAATATACCTAACCTGGGTTGATTTTTGAAAAAAATTCATCTTTCTTCAAAAAAAGAAGAAACTCAAAAAAAGCTTATAGAAAATAAGAAGGTAAAAATATAAAACTATTAAGCATTGGCGTGGGCGTCTCATAGTAGTCTTTGGGAGGGTAGACACTAGATAAAAAATTAAAAATAATTTTATTGTTTTGTAAATAAAAATTGTAGATATTAGAAATTACAATTAAAAAAAATAAGGATTCTGCTCGGAGCGAAATTCTATCTACGCTACTGAGTTTTATATTGTAGACAGAAAATAGTTTTAAGAAATGTTTACATAGTGAATGATACACAATCTAATTGCAATATAATTTAATTAAAATTGCATTAATCATAATAAAAAAAGCGTGTAATCGCTCTCGATATTTGATGACTAACTTATTTATTGACCATCAGGCAGAAAGTTTTTTTTGCTAATCATTTATGTCTCCTCTTAGTAGATATAAGTACTCATAAAACAGCAATTTATCTTCCGATTTAAGTACTTTATTTTGAAAATTCAACTGAATACTCGGGTCGCAATATTTAGTCAACATTTATTTTTACTTTTTGTCTTTTTGTCGGAGAAATTGTTTTGATTATCTCTCCGTCTTTGTGTCTGAATTAATTTTATTATTAACTTGAACAAGTCAGGACTTGATTTCGACATTGCAACAGCTTATTAGATGTTAACAGAAAGCGAGAAGGATACTATCTGCGGCCTTTTTAGGAAAAATATGGGGGGGGGGGGGAACCGGCCACCATAAGGTTTCAATTTCGGTAATCCGATTAGAGATCAACTATTTAGTAGAATTGAAAAATTTTGGAAGTAACGAAATAATTTAATGATAAATAAGTTAGTGATGGCACTTAATAATGGAGTTTCGAATTTGCTAGGTGGCCAATGAGTTTTCTAGGGGGGCACTGCACCACTTCCCCACCCGTAACTACGCCCATGGTTCTAGGTAATGAGGTGCATTTGGGCATACAAGTTTGTATTATTAAACTACACCTCTATCCCTAGTTTCAAGTTTCTAGCTGAACAAAAATTGTTATATCAGGAAAGTTTGCTGATCTCATAATAAGCTTGAGAAAGTTTTCACTTCATCCAGAGGTATATAAATTTATGTTTTTCCAACTTTTATATTAGAATAAATCGTGAATGCTTAAACACAAAATTATTAATATCTTCCGGAAAAAATAAAATGTTTGAATTCTTCTGAGGATGCATAAACACTTTCTTTAATAATATTTATTTACTGATATATGGGAATTTCGTGGCTGGAATATTTCTTTTAGCGTATCGGAATTTGAACGAAAGTCTAATATTTTATTATATTAAACACATTTTTCATAAATTACCTAACATACTAAAATGCACTTTTTTAGAATACAATATTTTCAAAATTTTACATATAAAAATATTTTGTTAAAAGCCAAGTTTCCTATATAAATTTATATTAAAGCTAAAGATGATAAAAACTATTTCAGAAACAACTTTAAACAAGAAAATAGATGTTGAAGAAAATGTGTAGGTACTTCTGTCAGTCGAATTAAGATCAAAATCTTGCTATCACATTTTAAGATTAAATTTCAAATTTCACTTTCATAGAATTTATGGTTTTTAAGAAATCACTAAAAATACTACTATTATTTTTATGACAGAAATTGTGCTTATTGAATTTCAAGTCGTGTATTGTCAAAAACTCAAATTTT
Organism: Forficula auricularia; assembly: GCA_024734495.1. NCBI lineage: Eukaryota > Metazoa > Arthropoda > Insecta > Dermaptera > Forficulidae > Forficula > Forficula auricularia. The sequence goes on from JALMQS010000117.1 coordinate 6,697,074, forward strand.
GGAGATCTTTTCAATACTTACTGTACATACCAGTGTGCCGATGGGGGAGGTATCGATCCTCCAAAATTTGCATAAAAATATAAATTTGAGATAAATTCTTAATTTTTAACGAGAAGAAGTCTAAAACGTTATTGTGGCCCCCAACTTTTTTGAGTTTAAAGGGGAGCGAAGGGGACAAAATAGTTCTGGGTTCTGAATAGTTCCAAGAAAAATATGTGATATCCGGCCGAAAGCGGGCAGTTCACTAACCATTTGAAATTATGTTTTAATCCTACTTTTACACAACTGTGAGGCAATGATTCGTTTTTTAAGGACGAATTTAAAAATATATTTTGTGACTTTTCCATTTGCTGTTTTTGAACTATAGGTATACACATTTATTTACAACCAGTACTATTATTATATGAATAAATAAATAATAGGATAGCAGACAGTTATAAGAGACTTTTCTAATTAGATCTTTATATCTATGTGAATTTGCCGGTTGGGACACTGTGAGGGAATGATTTTTAGTGTATGTACTCGAACATATATTTTTTATTTATGATAAAAAAGATAATTCTGTTTTATAATTTAGTACGCCTAGTGATGCAGTTTCATAAAAAATTATAACGTACGATAACTTAGTATCCAATTTCACAGGAATCAGCAAGAACATCAATTTCGATTATTTTTGAGAATCAGTCATAAACATGTTGGTTATGACCTCTGCTTATTATACACATGTGAAAATAAAAACTGGTCTTTTACATATTATTTTTACTACCATGATATATTGGTTGAGCCTTCTTTACGGATGTGAAAGCTGAATTCCCAAGATGATATTGGCTTTAGTTAATCCAGAGTACGCAGATACCCAAATTTTTTTATATGGTATTTTTATGAATTTACATATATATAATGTAATATTTGTGTAATATATGAGTTATATGATTTCGGGGCTATTTCATGGATAAAACATTTCACCAACGAAAGTTATCCACTCAGGCGGAGACAACATAGAGAAATAGAGAGCACTTAATAAATGTGAAAAGCCGAAAATTAAAAATATTTGAAAGGTCCGAGCTGAGCCAGAAGCAAACATTAAAACTTGGCAAATAAATAATTCAATTAAGTTTTATTATTGAGTGTAGGAGTGAAAGATTTTTTGCCTTAAGAAAAAACACTAGCTGAATAAGTGACATTTTTTGACCTTTCCATATAAAGGGATTTCTTCATAATTAGAAGACCATTACATCATCATCTCTTCATGATGATTATTTTTAGATTTTAATAAAATAAATAAATTTCAGTTCAAGTTTTATGCATTCATTATATTTAATTTATGAATTTATTATATAAACATTTTAAAACATTTCCTTATTAATTTTAAATTAGCAAAATAATGAATAATCCTTACTTAGTGGGTAAAAAGAAAGAATATTTAAATACTCATCTTAGGTAACTAATTTCCACAGTTTCCAACAAACATTTTGTCTGAAATCTATAAATATTTTCGCCCAAGCTTCTACATTGATTTTATGCAATTAATTAATTACATTTATGATCAGGGGGCTATTTTACACCTAGCAAAATTATTACACCGTAATAATTGTTCGCGTCTATGAAGGACCAATGAGTTTCTCTTAAAATTCAGAAGCTAGCAATTAATTGATGGGAGATTTAGCCTTATTTTATAGATATATAGATCATTCAATTTTTCGGCACATTACAGAACTGTCTCTGCCCTTTCTTTCATTATAGATACTACCATAGCATTTGTTCTGACGAGATAAAGATATAAATCACCCTCAAAGTCTCAGTTATATAACTCAATTTTCAAACACGATCTCATTCACGATCAAATGGGATACAAAAAGAACAAACGTGCACGCCAACTCATTTATCCCATGATTTCTAGGCAATAGATCTCATTTCTCCCTTCCGTATTTCCTGTAATCTATAACCTTAAATTATTCAGGACCCACCTTCACAGGTGTAGTTTCAATTCCAACCTCCAATCCAGTGGCAAGCGAGCTTAACTCGCGCCCGGGGCACGATACCTTTTTAGCGCCCCCCCCCCCCCCAGTCGAAAACCATATAATATTATATATGTAAAATATACTCGCAAATTAATTAATAAATAAAGTCATAGGCTCAAGCTAGGCTTTAAATTTGAGACAAAAATCTAGTTGAGAAAACAAGACTAGATTTTGAAAAGTATATGATCATCTAGACACAGGTTGAGTCAGCCCTGCCAGTAGAAAAGACATGCCATTTCTATTATGAATATATTATTACAGTTTGATTTAGACCATTAGTGTTCCTCTTTTTCCTTTTTATTTACGAATTAACATTTATTATATTACACTGGCACTAAATTTAAAATATATTTTCCAGAAATCAATTAAAATAAAAATAAAAATTATCCAGCAATTTTTTGTTTTGCGGATCATTTGGCGCCCCTTTGTGAGTAGCGCCCGGGGCATGATAACCCCCCTTGCCCCCCTCTCGCTACGCCACTGCTCTAATCCCTGGAATTCCATCTTCTTTCTACGACGTTGGACCTTAACTTATACGTGTTGTCCCTTTTTGTATATTACCTTATTGTATTAATACATATAATTGAAAAATTATTATTATCATTTAAAAAATATTCAATATGTCATTAGTAGAGACCGGATTTTTATGCAGTAAAAACTGCCAAAATATGCCATAAAATATGCAATTAAAAATACTGAAATATTCAAGTAATATGTAGAAAAAGTTGAAATATGAAAATATTTGAAGTAAAAATTGGCAAAATAAATTTTTTTATGCACAAAAAAAAATTAAAATTGAAGACAAAAAGACTATATATTTGAAAGAGTGCTATGAAAGCAATAAAATGATAAAGTAAGCTATAGACACCAAGTGTCAAATATGTACTTTTATTGAGTAAAAAATTTCAAAAAATTCTCATTATATTTAAAATATATTAAAAAATCTTTAAACTCAAAGAAATAATAGGTGATCTTGAATAAAATCAACATAATAAATATAATTATGTTTAAAAAAAATGTGATCGAAAAAATAGGGGGGGGGGGGGATATTTTTTTTTAACAGACACGATTGTATTGTATTGCTTTTATGTTTGTATATCAAAAGCTTTTCTTATTGACGTACAAATAATAAACTAATAAAATAATGCAAATATTTGTCCGGCTATAATATGATCACTACACTAATTTAGACACAGTTTCAAACACACACACACACACACACACAAACACTCAATGGCCAAAATTGGCTATAGTTACCGAAGGCCATTAAAAAATAATAATAAAGAAATAATTAACAAAGGATCTCAAAAATAATTAAAATTTGATTGTAATTGTGAATAATTTATGTTTACAAATATTTTTCTAAATTATCTTCAGATTATTATGTCTACGGTCACAAAATTGATTTATACTATGAAAAGGATTTTGAAATACGGTTTTCATATTCATAATTAGGATAAGATTTTGTCATAAATAATAAATATTTATTTTCCCATATCGATTACTAACGTTAACTAGGTTAACCAGAAGATGTCTCTAATGAACGTTCAAAAATTTTGTTTTAAAACAGCCGCCCCCCCCCGGCGGCCTTTACTAATATAAAAAATTTGCAAAGTTTATTTTTCAATAAATAATATAATAGCTTTAAATTTGTTATATTAAGTACATCCTACTGCTAACATGTATGTGCCATATCACTTATTTTATATCATTGACACTTCACACATCAGAAAACAAAAACAAAAACAACTCTAGCGGAAGATGTGATTTGCAGGCAGGGTCATGGAGGGACTAGTGCGATGGCTTCTCTTGGTTGAACGTAGCCAAGGCCGGCAAAAATGACACAGTTCCTTCTCCAGCTTTGTATATTGCTATGAAAACGTCTGCCTGTGGTCTATGAATTATTATTATTATTATTATTGGGGGTTTCGACTGCTAAGGTCATTAGAGCCTGTCTATCAATTTCTGCGAAGGACTTGGTACTTTGGTAGTGTTGATTAACAATTATTCTTAGTCCAAGAAGAGCAGTATATTTTTGTTGCAGTGAAACTACAATATATTCTAATAATTAAAATAGTTATTAGTACACGGTTATGAGCTTTTGAAGTAGCTTTAGTAGGTTTTTTTTAGAATACTTAATTTATTGATATTTTTCACAGAAAAGAAAAACAAATTTTATTATTACAATCTTCCATTGAGATGTCATGAGTATTGGAATCTAGCCTCTCCACCGATAGACAAAAAAATAATGTTTGAAAATGATTTATCTCCACGTTTCAGACATTTCTCATCAAGAATAAGGAGAAAAAATTAAAAAATTTCGTGTGAAATTAGTATACCGGTTTTCTTGAAAAAGGAAGTTAGAGATTTATCAAAACGTCCGCATAAAAAAAGAAATATTTGAATCGAAAAATTTAATGAAAAAAAAACAAAAACAATATTTCAATTAATGTAGAAAAAAATTCTAAAGGATAAAATTTCGATGAATGATAAAAAAAATCAGAAGAGAAAGAATAATTCTATTCAGATATTACTTTTTTGAAGTACTATTATGATCATCATGCTGCATGCCTATTTCCCAGTGTCAATATTAAAATGTCAAAAGCAGTGGCATGACTGGGGGGGGGGGGGAGCATTCAGGTCCGGGCAGTACGTTTTTAGGGGTGGCTTTAAAAATGTTTTTAAACACTTTTTTAATAATAAAAAATAAAATTGTCAACTAATCTGAGAGTTAACAATTAGAAAAAGCCTTTAGTTCTAGTAAATCTGAAAGAATAAATAAAAAATACTACCTTGTTTGTGAGATTACTTATTTCGTTAAGTAGAGGAGAAAACCCGATAAATTACAAATTCAAGTGATAAAAATTTTTCTTGTCGCTAACTGCTAAAATATTTTATTTAAACCAACAGTTCTAAAGGTTTATAATTGGGGAGGGGTCCGCCACGGGAGGCAAAACTTCACGCTACGCCACTGCAAATAAGGAAATTTATTTGTGATAGTTAGAATCGGAAACGACATCAGGCAGCAATCGTCTTCATCGGTGTAGTGGTGGGTGGCAAAATTAGAAATAATATGAATTTATAAAATGCTAATAAAACTTCTAAGAAAGACATTTTACTAGTATGTGAGATGGGATATATTAGAATAAAATCTTGAAATGATTATCTTGCAGATTTCATTTGCGAACAATCATTGAAAGATACAAAATAATATTCTGTAAAACCCGTTAGAGTGACTAATCACAATTTTGATGACCATTTAAAATTACTTAAAATTTGTCAGACATCATTTCAGTAAACTGTCTTTTTTGGAATTTCAAATAGGTATTCTGTCTAACCAGAAATTGACATAATGTATTTTATTTTATCTAATTCGATTATAATAATTTCTTTTCCCCTCAAATAAGCCATTCATTTTTTATTTAATTGAAATATTAACGGTAAGTAGTTGAATATAATATATTAATTTGTGTATAGCGTGTTTATAACCAAAATCTAAGTATTGTAACTACTTCTGTTGTAAAAGAATAAGATAGTATATATTTCTTAGTTTGCATCAATATTTTTAAATGAGCAATATTAAGGGAATAGAAATGAACAGTCAATCAGAAAACTGAGATTTAAGATATTCACGAAAAATAACCTTTACATGTATATAAATGTATGTAAGAAACGTTTTATTTTAAACATTTGAAAACAAAATTAATCAATTAGTTATAAAATATAATTCTCATTATTCGTCGAGCCCAGAAGGCAGTGTATCCTGCAGGCCGGACGACCCTATATATATTATTGAATTCACCAAGTATTGTAACTACTTCTGTTGTAAAAGAATAAGATAGTATATATTTCTTAGTTTGCATCAATATTTTTAAATGAGCAATATTAAGGGAATAGAAATGAACAGTCAATCAGAAAACTGAGATTTAAGATATTCACGAAAAATAACCTTTACATGTATATAAATGTATGTAAGAAACGTTTTATTTTAAACATTTGAAAACAAAATTAATCAATTAGTTATAAAATATAATTCTCATTATTCGTCGAGCTCCAGAAGGCAGTGTATCCTGCAGGCCGGACGACCCTATATATATTATTGAATTCACCACCCTCCCCCCCCCAATATATGTAATATATATAGATAAGATTTGCTTTGTAAAAATGTCTGAAACTTGATGAAAAATCATTTCTAGCTATGATTTGTTGTTTTTGTTTCTGACCGCGTGTCCGTCTGGATTTTGATACTCACACGATAAACTCAAGAACGTAAAGTCGAGGAAAGTTAATTCTCGGTTTGTATATTAAATGCAGAACATTAATTAGATTTTTAGGGAGAATAGTTTTAGAACTTCGTGTTCAAAATGCAGAAAATTTCATTTTTATTGATTTTATTATTTTTTTATTTAAGCCCATGTGCCATGTCATAATACCATATAGATATAAAAGAGAATACCGAAAAAAACATTTTTTTACTAATTTTTTGATTTTATCATTAACAAAAAAAAAAAAAAAAATAGCTAGAAATTTTCACTGATTCAACTTTAAAACATCAAAAATTTATATTAACTTTTAAAGGAATCGTAGGGAGTTGGACAAGACTTTAAATTAAATTAAATACAAGTTTTGATTAAATATGCCATACGTTTCGTTGCTATTTTGCAACTTCTTCAGTGGCTCATTTATTAAACTTATTTGTCAGAATTCTTACTACGAGAAAAACATTTCAAACAATATTCTTTTTTCTTATCACAATTCATTCAACTCATCAACCAACATAAAAAATACAAACTCTTAAACAAATTAATTGCTTTTTGTCAAAAAAACTAAAAGAATCAAATTGAACAAAGAAATTTTTTATTTTTTTATTTTTTATTTTTATTATTTATTTTAAGATGTCATTAAGAAGATTATTATGTAATTATGTATTAATTTAAAGTCTTGTCCAACTCCCTACGATTCCTTTAGTTATTAATCATGGACACGAATAATGAAATATTTATATTAACATATATTTATTAATTATTATTTATAATCATTTTTGTTTATAATTCATGTTTGTGATTGATTTAGTTTTCAAATTTTTACTTTATATTGATGTAAAAACCTTTTTATATTGTGTAAATTTTATTTATCTTTTTCTCGTAAAAAATGATTTCATTCATATTTATATTACTAACTAGTTGTTGCCCGACGCTTCACTTCGGGCAACACCCTAGCCCCTGGCGGGAAGCGTCTCGTTCCAGACCTTTGGTAACCCTCTTGGTAGCCAAGGACCCCCTCAACCCCTTGACCCACGCCCCCTCCACCCCAACGACCCTCTCTCCAACTCCCCGGGGCCCTCTATCCCCTGGAACTTAATCCCCCGGGACTTCCACCCCCTGAATTCACACCACCTGGTCTAAAGATTTTGTATACAAAATTTGGTTGTGTTTTGCCAAAGAGCTAGAATTTTCATTTTTGACCCCCTCGCCAATTTGCGTAGTTTGTTTTTGCATTTCTAGCCTCTCTGGAGGCCCACAGATATGTAAACAAAATTTGGTTTAGTTTCTCAAAAAAGAATTACTAATAATAATCGAAAGGTCACCAATCCGGCAATTCTACGGTAACTGTGGAGCCGTAATCTGACGATGGATTCTTATATAGTACTCACTAAAATAAGACGAAAATGAAGAATACCTACCATTTTTCGAGATTTCGCTTAGTTTTCGAGATATCGAGTTTAATAAATAGAGTTTCTTGTATTTATTTTAATTGTTTATAGAAGCCACGAAAACCATCAAGGGTTCCGTGCGGCGCCGCTATCAGATGACGGATTAGCAACGCAGTTTGATTCAAAATCAATAAATTAATATTATTTAAATTATTATTATATTATATTATATAATATTATATAATATAATATTATATTATTAAATATAAAATATAATATATTATAATATAATATAATAAAATATTATAAAATATATTATTAAATATGTTATTATATATACTTTTATATTATTAAATTATTATTATATTATAAATTAATATTATTTAAAAAAATCATTAAAAAAATTATTAAAAATTAATAATCATTAGTAAATGCCCAAAAAATTCGAATATGTAAAAGTAGTTGCCGGTTCGGTTAAGAAAAATTCAGTCTGGCTCGGTTTGGATCGTATATCTTCATTTTGGGCTGGCGATTAGGTTGGCTAACCACTTTCCAAAAAATGGCAAATGACAAGTTATTAATTTTTAATTTTATTTGCCATAAACAAAAAAATGAAAGATATCTATCTTTTTAATAAAATAATGAGATTGTGATACGGTGACTCGTTTCTAATTAAATTTAGATATTTTTAAATTAGGCATATTCTAAATTTTTAGTAGAGCTCTTGATATTTCTATACAATTAACTAGAGTATTAGAGTTTATTATTATTATTTTTTATGTGTTGTTGTTAGGTCTCTCTTGAGGTGAGTGCTGTGTGGCGCTTGATGCCGCGCCCCCCATCAAGTCGATGGGGTCCCAAATAATCTGTTGAGTGCAGAGTTGTAGGTTGCGTGTTCATATAGGGTGTTTGCAGGAGGGGCTGCTGGATGGCTGTGGCCCCTCCAGATTTGCTTCTTCGAATCCACTCACCAATTCGCTTCTCCAGTCGAATCGAGTCGCTTTAATTATAGCATGGCTGAATATATTTCACTCATGCAAAAACGACGCAACGATCCGACTGAGTCATCTAGCGGCCGTGTCTCGAGGCTCGTCGCCATGAGCAAGAGCGGGCCGCTACATGTGTCAAATCTTAAAATTAAGATGGAAATTTTTCGTATATTTTAATTCTGACTTGGAATCGGATCAATATCTTTTGCATCGTAAATGTGGAACCTGGTCCTGCACAACTGAAAGACGTAGGATTCAACCTGCCCCCCCCCCCCCCCTCGATTCCATACATATAATAATATTTTTTATTTGGTTCTTAAAGAGCATTGAATAGTTGTAAATAACGTTTTGAATAAATGAGGCTATGATGGGATATATACTTAGTTAGTTTTAATTTTGTTTGTATTGTTATTTATTTATTTATCTATTCAGAAAATACATATTCCTAACAATTATTAAACAATTTAAATACAAATCGAAATCAATTTATTTATCTTCATGAATTCTAGAAATTGAAACTCTCTTCCCGTATCCTATATTGTTCAAGGAGTTATATTAGCCAAAATGGGATCCACTGGGTACAATAAAACTCCAAGTGTAAAACGTGAGGGGTGATCCGCGATTGGAAGTAGCTGTACACCTCTTTGGAAGTATTATGGAAGTACTTGGAAATATTTGAAAGTACTTGGAAATATTTGGTAGTACTTGGAAATATTTGGAAGTACTTGGAAATATTTGGAAGTACTTGGAAATATTTGAAAGTGCTTGGGGATATTTGGAAGTACTTGGAAATATTTGGAAGTACTTGGAAATATTTGGTAGTATTTGGAAATATTTGGAAGTACAAGTAGATGAAGTAGATGTACAGCATATTAGGTTGCGGTTCACCCCTCGGTAAAACGTTTCGGCCTAAATTTTATTGGGCCATCCTCAGTTATTGGGGATTATACATATATTACAATACGCAAATGTGATTGAAAATAGTTTCGTCAACAAAAGAAATTTCATCTCTGAACCTTGGGCGCAAACACGACACAAACTACATGAAGTTAAATTTCTTATTGTTGACAAAGATTTTACTCTGGGAGTTTTATTGTACCCGGTGCATCCCACTTTGGCTGAAATAGTAAGTTCAACCAGCTGAAAAATTATTATTATTGTATTTTCAAAATGAAAAATATACCTAGATATGTGGAACTAAAATTTTTGAATTTGATTTTGTTACTATATAGCTATACGTATATGTATATTATAACGCAGAGTAAAATGACTGTGAACCGATGCTTCAAACTAATCTGGGCAAATTTTTTTCGAGTATCCACAACACCAAAGATTATGTTAAGAGTTCTAATATCATTTAACTTGATTGAAATATACTTTTGATGTTTTTAAAATTGGTGACAAAGAGTTTGACAGTGAAATAATTTGATTTGAATTGGAGCCATGCAACATTCATAGTTGCACGGTCTAGTTGCCTTCCACTTATAAATAATAACAGCCCTACCAGTTTTATAATGCTTTTGTACCTGTTATCCAGTGGTGATGAGGCCAATTAAATTTAAAAAATAATAAAAAAAAAACATTCATTGATTCATTAAAATTAAGAACCAGTGCTTCTGATGATGAATACGTATACCTATAGGAAAACCATTAAAGATGTAGGGATTAAATTATATCATATAGGTATCTTTTCATATTTTATAAAATTTCCTGTATATATTCTCAGCTACATGTTCAAGTAGAATATAGTTTTAATTTATTATAAGATGCAATAATAAACAGATCCCTATGAAGCGTGCATTTGCCCCCATATCTAAATTAAAAAAGTATAAATAAATACCTATGTGATCGTTGAATTAAATAAATATTTCATTTTTAATTATTCAAAAAAATACCATAGATAGAAGTATTAAATAAGAAATATGTTTGATTAATTCAATTCAAGTATTTACTTCAATTCCAATTAAAAATCATTTCATAAAATGATTTAAAAAGTTATATTTTAACTATTAATCACCTATAAGACTAACTACTTAATTAAGTTAAGGCAAAGTGAGACTATTTTTTTTCATTAAAATAAATAACCTGTCGATGTTTTTATTCACTCCAATTTCACCAAATTTTTGAATATTAATTATTAATTTTAATAAAATAACAATTTATCAAACTATGCATATTTAATCCTTTGGGCCTCTCTTATTCATATATTACCATGAAAGCCTGAAATCAGTTAAAACTCGATTTGCCTCGTGAGAATATAGTTTTAACTATTAACTACCAACTAAGCCAAGTTCTAGCTCATCAAACTCTTCTAGGTATTGAAGGAGACAATAAAAGTGTGTCTTCTGCTGGAATTATAAATTTTATTTATTTATAACGATTATTTTTAAATTTTATTTTTATATTTCAATTTATAATTCCAGCAGAAGACACACTCTTTTATTGTCTCCTTCAATATATAAAAATTCTGCTCCACTCGGCAAAAAAAACTTTCAATTGTTCTAGGTATCTTAAGAAGATAATTTTTATTTATTTATTGTTTTTAATGGTATCTAATCTAGACAATTAATTTTTTTTATATTCTACATCTCCCCTAATTTCAATACCCACTCTACACAATTCTACCCCATTGTATGGATAAACAATTATTTGCCCTGGCCTGGGTGTTGAAATTAATGAGAAATGTTAAAAATCTAAATTAAAAACAATTTATGAAAAAGTATTGAGAATTTTTAAATTGTAACTTAGTTATAGCAGAACGTTTTTTTTTTAATTACTGGGGGACTTTGAACCTCCACATTCCATCCTGGCTACGACCTTGTACACAGTTATTGGCTATTACACATAATGTGAGGTAATTGTGTGTTAGTGGCTATCAGTACAAACAAGCCAATTTTTCTTATATCTTTCAAATATATTAACGCCGAGGAATATATAATCAAAATATTAATGATAAAAATATAGATTTTAGGAGTTAATTTGCTACCAGAATTTGACCGTATGCGTGATGCAGTCAGGCTCTCTCTACATGCATGAAAGAACCGGTAACGGACAAATGGCGCGATGGCTTAATAGAAAAACCTGATATGACTGATGACTCATCTCTTCTACCAAGTCCAATATTAAAAAAATAAAAATAATAACAAAATTTTCAACTAGATTTATACATATATGAATTTCCTTTATTTTTTTAGTTATTTAAATTATGTCTTTTAGGAACAGGGCGGTAACAAGGGCGGTTCGAACAGTATTTACGCACAGGGCGCCGATCTAAGGAGGCGCAGAAAAAGTCAATAGTAAATCAGGTAAATTTACTCATTACTATATGAAATTGCATTTCAAATGAAGCGATATGAAATTTCAATGAACTTTAATTGTTCTTTTGAGTTGGAATTCGTGTTTAAAACATGGATGTCATAATTTTCCCTTAAAACATTAAACAATATAACATTTCCCTTGCTACCATATGTTTAATAAGTTATTGTTGCTAAGTGTTTATTTTGTACCTAATAATTAAAAATAAATAAATAATATTATTTTTTGTATGACTATTATTAAGATTTAGGTACCATAGTATTTTTTTCTCAAGCCAGAACAATTTCAAGAATTTATTCGAAATAAAAAAATGAGCAACTTAAATATGATTTTACAAAGAGCAAAGTATTTATGATTCAAAAAGTTAAGTTTTTTTTTTTCTAAAGTGGTTATCAAAGAAAAACAATATTAAGTAGTAATGATTTTTAATTACTCTTAACTGAGTTAAACTATTAATATGTATATATCACTAATTATGAACTACTACAGTAGCATAAACTAAAGTTAAAAATTACTTTAAATTAGTATTAAATCACGCATAAAAATAAATTTGCTCTTTGTGCTGTAAAATGTCTGAAAGGTAGAGAAAAATATTTTTCAACTATAATTTTTTCCAAACGTACTAAGATCCGTCGAGTACGATTCATAAAATGTATATGTTTGGTACCGACTTCAAAAAGTGATTTCATGTAACAAGTTCTTTTTTTTTTTGGCTTTAGAGAACTATGCCCATACAGCCACGCAATTAATGATTCTATAATTTAAAGTGAAAAATAATGGTACAATTGAAGAAAGAAAAAAAAACTGTTAAATATGTATCTAATTTATAACTCAATTTTGCAGCTGATGAAAAAAGGCTACTTTATGTAAAATTTATTCCTCTTCTAAAGCTAGCAGATTCGTAATATTAAAAGGCGCAGTCAAGCCAGAGGCAAATAAATAATTTAATAATTTGTTCGATTCTTTTTTAAATTTATTACAGTTAAAAATTAGATGGTTGGCAGATCCTTCGTCTAGGTTGCAGTAAATGCACATCGGGCTGTCAAAAATGCCTATTTTGAATAGATGTGCTGGAAAGCGACCATGGTTAAACATTAGTCTAACTAATGTAGTATAGGCATTTCGACCCAGATGCACATCATCAAGCCAATGCTTCTTTGGAATGTTAGAGTGTAGCAGAGCATAGTGAGTTGGGTGATTAGTATACCATTTTTTCCAATAGGTAATCCAATTTTTATAAAATTTTGATTTGAGCCAATTGACGGCATCCGAAAAAGTAATTTCCTTGATCAGTATAGAGCTCGAGTTCATTATGCTATCTTTGGCTAAGAGGTCCACTCTTTCATTGTCCGGGATTCCCATATGGGCTTTAACCCAAATGAACCGGCATGTTCGTTTTTGTTGTTAAATGTTGATTAAGTTCCTAATGATTCTTAAGACTAAAGGGTTTTTAGTTTGTGAATCATAGTTCTTTATAGCCATCAGAGCGCTCCTAGAATCACTTAAGATACTTATACTTGTCTGGCCTGTGAAATCATTTAGTGCGTCTCTGGTAGCAAAAAAAAATTGCCAAGCATTCAGCTGTATAGATTGAAGCATTGTTATTTAGTTTGAATTGTCTACTCAAATTCATTTCTTTTGCCCAATAAGCACATCCGGTGCCATCTATAGTTTTGGAACCATCTGTGAAGATGTTGATAGAGCTCTTTTTTTTCTAATAATTCCATTATTAAATGTTTATTTATTATATGATTTATGGAATAGTTTGGAAATATGACATTTGGCCGATATAGAATTTGGTTAAAATTAAATTCTATGACTGGGTTTTCATTTTTATAGATGATGTTTTGAAGATTTGCCGTTTCTTGAAAACCTAATGCTAGGGGAGGGGAAGGTTTGGATCGCCAATAATTACTTATTAAATCTAAAGTTGATATTTGACTAATTTTCTCTAAAAGAAATTTTTGTTGATTTACTCTGATTTTTAAAAATTGTTTGGTGCTAAGAAATGCTCGTCTCAGAGCGAGAGGAGGTTCTCTATTTTCGACTCTAAAGCCCGGTTGTATGTCGCAAAGTAAATGCTTTTTACCACTAACCAAGGTAGATGGTAAATGGAGGCACTGGGATGGCCAATCAGATGACAGCCACTGAATGTACCTGTCATCTGATTGGCCATCCCAGTGCCTCCATTTACCATCTACCTTGGTTAGTGGTAAAAAGCATTTACTTTGCGACATACAACCGGGCCTAAGTGCCTCAATAGGAGTGGATCTCATCGCACCACAGCAAATCCGAAGGGCTTTACTTTGGATTGAATCTATTCTTTTTAAAACATTTCTACTAGCCGATCCGTACAGTGTTGATCCGTAGTCTATAATAGACCGGATGTAAGCTTTATAAAAAATTGACGAAGTTTTTAGATCTGCTCCCCATTTAATTTTAATTATCATTCTTAAAATGTTGATTCCTCTCCCACATTTCGTCCTGATCAGATCAATATTGTCTTTCCAAGTTAGTGCATTATCTAAAACCATGCCTAAATATTTAGTATTTTTTTTAACCAAGAATGTATTCGACTCTAGTGTTATTTGAGAAATAATTGGTTTTCTCCTTTTTGTAAAAATAATAGGTACTGTTTTTTCCAAGGACAATTCAAAACCATTTTTAAAAAGCCAATTGTTAATTTGTGAAAACCCGGTCCTTAATCTTTCAATACTTTTATCAAAATTATGATCTGAAGTATAAAAACAAAAGTCGTCTGCATATTGTATAAGGTTGCAACTTGGGTAAATAATTTTGTGTAGGTCTGCTGTGTATATATTAAATAGAATAGGGCTTAATATAGGCAACCCTCGTGATACAATTCTCGGACCTAGAAACTCGTTATTATTTAATCTTAAATACAATTCTCTATCATGAAATAGGTTGATTATATTTCTCGCTGCTTTAGTCGGGATTCGAAAGTTTTTTAATTTATTCTCCAAAATAACTAAGTTTATACAGTCATAGGCACCCTTTATATCAAGAAAGATGGATGGCATATAATTTTTTGTGTGCAAGTTGTCCAATGAACATAGGGTGCAAACGACCTTTTGCCTTATCCATACGCTCAAAAAAAAAAAAACATAAAATGGGCCTTGGTCTCTAAAGTTAAATTTATATTGAATTTTTGTGTTCTCCATCACAGATTTTTCGAAAGTGCTAGGTGAGCTTTTTTTATTTTCTAGTTCCTTTGGTAGATCTGTGTTAGTTGAATTCATTTTTTCTCTTTCAATATTCTTAGCATTTAATATATTTTTTGGATTAGTTTGTGTAAGTTTAAGATCAATAAGAATTTAAATGAGTTGGAAAATATGTATAATTAATATGTATTATATATATGAATGACAGTTATAATAGAGAGGTTATGCTAGGTGCGACCGTTCCGTGCGGAGGCGGAGGCTAGAAGCTAAGTGTGTAACAATTTCATCGTTTAGTTGTGACTAAATAAGATAATTATTTTATACTTTTTAGTGCATTTTATTTTATTTTTGAGTTCTTATTATTTTTTTGTTGCATTTAATTTTTTTGAAGTCGGTTTTTTTTCTATTTTTTTTTTTTTCAATTCATTTCGTTTTAAAATTACAGGGTAGGTCAGCCTCAAAGTGGCCATTTCTAGGTGATTTTTTATACCTGTCGGCGTTAAGTAATAGTAGGTTAACTTAAAATTATAAAAATATTCCACAAATTCACTAATCCTTGTCAACGACAAATATTTTAAGAATGAGATTAAAATCTCAACCATTTTAGATGATATAAAGATAGAGAATCCTCGGTATGTGGCTCGACATTTTTGCATATTATGATGGTTGAAATGTTAAGATCACTGCATAATTAGCAAGTTCGAATTCCAGGGCATCACAGTCACTAACTCACTAGCTAGCAGACAGGTGCCGAGAATTTTAAATTATGTAGGCATTTATTAATCTTTATTTTATCATTTGAATATTTTGTTTTACACATTTTTATTTTTTACTCTTACTTAATATAAAAATTTTAGATTAAATGTTAAATTAAATGGAATTTTTAACCGACTTCAAAAAAGGAGGAGGTTCTCAATTAGACTGATTTTTTTTTGTATGTTACCTCATATCTCCGCCAATTGTGAACCGATTTTGAAAAAAAAAATTGCATTGAGTTGAGTCTAGCTTCCGATTGGTCCCGTTTTTTTTTTCATTGGTATTAGACCTTTTTTGTTAGGTTTGTTCAGGCCTAACTTCTTTGTTTATTAACCGATTTCGATGATTCTTTTTTTTATTGGAAAGGTGGTATCTTAGGGATGGTGCCATATTAATTTGGTCAAGTTCTGATGATATGATCAACGACGAAATAACGTCAATCTCCAATTCTTATGAGCAAATAATCGAAATTATGATAAATAAAATCTTTTATAAAAAAAATCTTATAACATTCATTTAAAACCCGCAAACGTTTCGAGAGAATTTCTATATTTATGAATTGAATTTCGTTATCATTTTCTGATTCATTCGCCCGACGCTTTCTCTTACGAGATTCATGCAAGGTATTATATTAAGTCACTATTAATAACATCACTAAAAAGAGAAAATTAAAAATAATTTTTATAAAAAAAAATAAAATAAAACGGACTTCAAAAAAATTAAATGCAACAATTAAAATAATAAGAATAAAATAAAATGCACTAAAATGTATAAAATGATTATCTTATTTAGTAATTTCTAGTTCAGTGATAAACGTTTTTATAAATTGTTGCTATATATATGTGTAAGTGTGTGATTGTAATGAATTATATGATGTATCTATATTGAAGATTTAAGAATGAATGTTTCATGTGAAATGACAAATTCCGGTTCTTGAACGAGATGTATGTATGATTTCAAATTATTATAAAAAAAAAAAAAAAAAAATTTTGTGTTATATAATTCTCTATAAAAATAAAAAATGTAAATAAGTGTTTCATTTCAATTTTTAGAACTACTGAGGATGGTCGACCAGTGGTGACCGAAACTGTATAGTCAATTTAATGAAAAATTTAAATCAAGTCACTTAAGTTCTGGAAGTTATTTAGTTACAACTAAACGACGAAATATTAACATGAAATTACTTTTTGAAGTCAGTGCCAAACATATACATTTTATGAATCGCACTCGACGGATCTTACTTTTAGCACGTTTGGCGGGTACGCTCGCTTATATAGTTTGTTTGGCACCGACTTCAAAAAATAATATCATGTTAATATTTCGTCGTGTAGTTGTAACTAAATAAGATAATTATTTTATACCTTTTAGTGTATTTTGTTTTATTTTTAATTTATTATTATTTTATTTGTTGCATTTAAGTTTTTTGAAGTCGGTTTTATTTTTATTTTTTTTTATAAAAATTTTTTTTATATCGTCCAAATAAATACTAAACGTGTCTTGTTAACTATTTATTGAAGGCTGTTGGGTTGTTCGAGCTTTCAAACCCGGCAACTCGAGTTCAAATTCCATTCATGTAATTTACAAAATTAACCGGAAATAACCTGACTTACAATAATATAATATAGAACAACGCACACATATAGACATGAAAACAACATTGATGAGGTCAAAATGAACAAAAAAATATCCGAAGGCTATTAAATAAAAACAAACCAACAAAATATCCAATACTATCAGACGAATCCCATGGTTGAAATACCTTGGAGAAAAGCAGCCGTAATCTATAATCCATACAGTTCGATTTATTACTTTGATTTGTCTTATTATTATTTTCTCTTTGAGTTAGACCTAGTATTAAGATGCTTTCTCCAAAAATCCACTTTATTTTAAAAATGTTCTTTATTTTTCAAGAACTACATGTTATTTGTTGTCTGTAAATTGTATATAAATCGTAGCTTTGAGAGATTAGGATAAGTTATGTTGAAAATATTTAAAGTAGAAATCGAAAGGTTCAATTCCTAGATAAACAATATTAAAAGAACTTTTTTACCAACATGTTTAGTCCGTTTATGTTGATACAAGATACGCCTACCAGATTAAAATTAAAAAGATTTTCTTGTCAACAGTAGCAGAGTTGTTGATTTTTTTATGAAGAAATCACTGAGGAGGATGTCATTTGCTTCATGCAATGAAACATAGACATACAAATATACAAATTCGATGGAAGTATATGAATAAACTGACAAACGAAACTACATTCAATTTTGTCTAATGCTCAAGACAAATAAATAAATAAAATATTTATAAAAAATGACTGAAGTTGAAGACAAAACCTTCCAAACTATAATCTTTAACAAATACAATATATATTATATTATATTTGTGTATGTTTATTTGCATCATGCATTCTTATGACACTCTCATTGATTTCTTCTTAAAAACAAACGAGATTAGTTTAAAAAGTTTGAGTTATCAGGTTTAAATAACTTCTTATGTTATTAAAGATATTCGGGTAAAGATGGCTGATATTCAACCAGTAAAATCTCACAGGACTGCATTTGTCTATCTGGGTCATCTTCCAGTAATCCATGAATTAATCGAAGAATGCAAACGTTGTTAAATTTAAATTTGGATAGTTTTCCCGTTCCAATGCAAGCCTAACTTGACGTTTAAGCACTTTGAATTACTGCTAAACAAACATTAGACTGTACATAAATGCAGGAGAAAGACAATGAGAATTTTTGAAAAATGTTATAATTGAGTTTACAGCTGCTCACTGGGCGACCGGAATGTTGAATTCATTCAAAATCTTTCATTATTTATTTATTTTACTTTCCATTCAGGGTTAAGCAATGTTTCATTAAAAAAGTTTTTTTTTCTTCTTTTTTCGAAACATCTACAAAACGACTCAAAATGTGATTAAAAAAAATCGAGCAAAACCATGGTGTTTTTTTTTTTTTTGGTTTACAAGAAAGCCCTATACATTTATAGATTGAACAGTTGTTAACCGTTATAATTTATTTTTTGGTAGAAATTATTATATGGAGACATAATGAACTTAAATCTGACACAAAAGTTTTTAGTAATAAAAAAGTTGAATCTTTATTCCATATGTTTCAGCTTTCTAGCTAAAACCATACAAAGATTGTCTTATCCTAGATGTTTTGTGTACGATCGTATACTATATAAAGTATCTCTCACATTTCATTTTTTTTCTTTTCCAAATTAAGTTGATACCCAGCTTTATTTAGAACATAAGCTATTTAGAATTAAAACTGCTTAGATTGAGGAAAAATGACGATAACGTCAACATTACTTAGCCAAAAAGGAGTAAGAATTGCAGAAATTATCAAAATTTTGCAGAAAGCTTACCGAGTATTGAAAAAGTTTACTTTCATATTTAAATACTATGTGATTGATGACCGTCATTGCTCCATTTGAGAATTAAACTTGATCCACGTGAGGAAGCTCTCTTTTTTATAGATATTACCATGGTTTTTGTTCTGACGAGATACAATCAATAATCCCACCAAAGGCTTCATTTGCGTGAAATACACGATTTTCTAAGATTCAACATCCCTACGCGCTTAAACTGGATACTAATCGAACAAACGCATTCGCCAATTCATTTATCGCTATGACATCTAGAGACTGGAACTCTCTTCGCCCGACCGTCTTTCCAGCAAATTATAACCTTCAATCTTTCAAGACCAGCATCCACAGATACCTTCGACTCTTACCTAACCCTTATCTTCACGATACAATGGTCCACCGCGGACTACAGAGGTTGTACCTTCTTGGTGCAACTTCTTCTTGTATCAATATCATTATAAAAAAAAGCGATACACTTTCTTCCCTAAGAGCAAAAATTGCATTTATCACATTTCCAAAAAAATATATCTTAAGCAATGAAAAGTGAATGTTTTAATGAAAAATTATTTTTATTCCGTAGCATTAAAAGAAAAATTAGGAAATCCCAAGCCCTCATCATACGAAATATAAAGTCAATCGATTTTTTTTTATTATTACTACACTTAAGGAATTGAAGTAAATACTAATTATAGATATTAGGCCAATTTATTATACGCAATTAACTTTTACTTTTGCATCATTTTTAAATGGTTTATTTGACTCTTTGTATTAATCGAGAAAGTTAACTAACTATAAAGAAATAACCAAATGACAAAGAGTTACAACATTATAAATCGAATTGATTTTAATTTAGTCACAAAGAAAAGGAAATTACGTCAAGAAATAATTATGTGAATAAAATCTTGGGTTTACGAATGTGTCGACAAACACAAGATAAAATGTTTCGGGAATATCATCTTTGTGAATTTTCCTATTTCTCAAAGAAATCAATAGTTAGGATAGACTATAAATGAAATTGTGTTAAAGCCGAACATGAGCGAGGATTTGCCTACCTGCCGGGAGTACCGAAAAAAAAAAATACAAACATATTGGCACTAAGGATTCAAAATTCAATTGAAAAAATGTTGTTTTGCCGAGAGTAGCAGAGTTGATGGATTGAAATTTGAATCATAAAGAGAAATAAAGATGTTGATGCAAATAAACATACCTATTACTCACATTATATCAAATATAAATATGTATTTATATAATTTATTTGTTTGTACTATAGTTTGGAAGGCTTGGCCTTCATCATCAGTCTTTTTAATTAAAAAAAATTTATCTATTATTTCCATGGGGTCACTAATTGGATACTGAAAATTTGTTTTCATAGCAAGCTAGCCACTAAAACACTTTTTTTGCATCAAGCAGAGGACAACCTCTTTGTTTCTCTTTAGGATTCAAATTTCAATTCTTGGGACTTATGCTACTACAGTCTCACCATCAGTGCGATAGATAATAGTTGAATTCAGACTTTTAGGATTCAGAGGACCTCAAAACTTTGTTTTTTAAGAAAACTTAAATTCGAATTTTTGGTTCTAATGTAATTATTTCCACTTAAATGCAAATATAGATAAATATTTTTTTTTTGTTATATCTGTAGAACTCTTCAAATGTTATTGAGAGGGCAAGAATTAATCATATTCATTAATTCATTAGAATAACTCTCTCGAGTTTAATTTTTCAATTAAAACTTGTTTATTCAAATAGAAAGAGAAGTAAAACCTCATGTTTTTAGTAAAAAATTTTAATCACTTATTATTGAATTAATTGATTATCTTGCAAAAATGATTGAAATGATTACCAAATATTGTCAATAAAATTATATTCTAATATGTCAAAAAAAAAAAAAAATAGTTTTTTCTTGTAGCACGCAGACGCTTAAAGTACATATTTGATAAATAATGAAGATATGTTTCTTTTAATTTACATTTATTTTTATTGAAATAAATTAGCAGATCTCCCTACAGCGAACAGGATTAACTAACAAGTTTATCTTTTAAACAGGTTGGCCAGATAGGGGGGGGGGGGGGAGTGGATAAAACCAACTTAAGGATCGATGTTTATTAGATTTATTATTCTTCATTAATACTAAAATTTATTGCTAAATTCTTCGAAATAATAAAATGTTAGTTTATTTCAGCAATATAGTAGATCCACGAATATTTTTTTTTAAATGTTAACTTTTCGTTTTCTGTTCTCAATGGTTTATTGACATGTTTTGTAATAAATTCGAGAATAATTGACCTTTTTTCGGCGATCGGCTTAAGCTAGAAAGAAGGGCACAGTGGTGGATTTTAATACACAGAAGCCTAATTTCTTCCTTCTTTCATTAGCTAAAATTGTTGGAAGTTCCCTATGTCCTAGTAAGTTAGAAAATCTAAGCAATTTTTCGTATTCAAAATACAATAATTTTTCAACAAAAAAAAAAAAAAAAAAAAACTTTTTCAGACTTTCTGTTATGAGTTATCGTGGGTATATCGAGACAGATAAAAAAATCTCATGAATTTACTCTCATTTTCAAATAATTGTAAATAAGAATAAAAAAGTTCGATTTCAATTAATAAAGCATAAAGGTTGCCGTAAGTAAAATGAGTTGATATTCATAAATATTTAATGAATTGTCAATATGATTGTCAAAATTGTTGTTTTTTAAATTTTCGCTTAAATAATATACCACATGAAAATACCAGTGTTATAATTTATTCTTACTTGTAGACGAAGATGCAACATCTTTAAGCCACGATTGGCTCACGTAACATAGGAAAAAGTAGAGCAAATATAAGGTTTTTATTTTAAATGAGCAAGTTGTTATTTCAAGAATGAGCAACACTGATAACTCAAAATTGTCTCTAGCATAGGGTGTCCATAGTTTCCCAGGACTCAACCGGGACATTTCTGAGATTTCCAAGCTTCTTTGTTAACAGCAATTTCACTCTTTATGATTTATCTTTAAAATTGGTTGTAGAATACATCTTCAGTGAGGGAAATTAAGATTCTTTAATTATTCCAAACATGTCGATACTTCTCCAATTCCGGCACTTCTAACAACATCCAATGCAGAAACGAAAATCGGTTCAATCTATTCTTTCACTTAAACTTAAACCGGGATAATTTACTGTCCCGAAAAAATTTGTCGGGACACCGAGACTAGAAAGTTAAAAGCGGGACAAATCCGTAAAAACCCGGACTTATGGACAATGGACATCCTACGCTAGCATCTTGTCAAGAATAGGGAGAAAATTCAGGAGTTTGTTCGGATTCAAAGGTAACTTGGGAAATTGTTGATTGTTGTAGGTTACAAGATGATGGTGGCAAGAAATGATCCATCTCTTTAAGTCATGAGGATAAGCGAATTGAGGAATGTGGCTTTAGAGAAGATTATTGACTTTATTTTGTTAGATGTCAGGCCATGTTAATATCCATAAAAAATGGGAAGGTTTGGAAACGTTCTACGAATGGCAATCGAATCGAGTGAGATAGTTAATTAAGAATCTCATATTAATTTTATTATTTGTTTCATGAATCATAACGAGCCATGTAACGTTGATAATGAAGTTTTCAAAACCCCCATACTTATCTCCAGGTCAAATTATAAATAAATTCAACACTTTGTAAATTCTTTTATTCTATTGGATTATAATTATAGCAACTTCCTTCACGTTTCCAACTTTAAATCATCAAGATCCAACTGAACAAATACTTTCGAATCCAACACATTCCGTGCCTGTTCCCTTTCTTCTTAATGGGAAGAAAAAGTCAATCTGGAATTTAATTGTTGGTCTTTTCAAAACCTCATCATTTGAAATAAAAATTCAACATTACAAGAAGACATCATTGGATAATTTCACCAAAATGAAAAAAATGAAAACGGCTTTTCGATAGCTTAAAATCTGAAATATTTTACAAATCAGGAATTTAAATGCACAATCTAGGGGCTCCCAGCATCTGTTTCAAAATTCTAAGGAATATGAAAAAAATAATTTTACAGTAGATAATATTCTTAATAGCGCACCTATATAATAAATAAATAGCATTGTGTCTTGTCTGTATTCAAGTTAAATCAGTTAAAAGATGCATAATTTGACATGACCATATTTGATTTAATGGAAAAGTGCTTCGTCTTGCTAAATAAAAAGAGGAGCGAGTAATTAAGACCTGTCTAACTAGTAATCAAATCGACATGAAATTTGTTAAATTATTTGTAAGAAAGAAGTGAAGAATGGCGTTTTAAAGTTAAGAACGCAAATCTACCACACCGGTATAAATCGCAGAAGGAGAAGAGTTATTTTCAAAATAAATTCGGTCATCTATATACTATATGTGTGCAAAAATATTTTATTTAAGATTTTAATCTTTCCCTTTAATAATTTTAGTTAAAATATTCATTCAACATATTGTACAAAATAATAAATTACAAATAATTTCTTGATGCTAACTTTCAAGTTAAGGAAGTGATTAGAGAGTTTACAATTATTCAAAAAGAGGTTTCTCCTTCTAGATTATTTGTTATTAAATTCTTCAATATTTTGGTACATTTTTTGACTTAAAAAGTTAAGATATCTATATAATTAAAATACTTCAAAGTGAAAAAGAAATTACTATGTGATTGGAGGAAATTTAAAAATCGAAAGCATCGGAAGTGTGGTGATATGTGCTAGGAATAAGAAATTTTGAGGTCTCGAATCGAATATATCGATTGAGTTCAAGTGAAATCCCTTATTGAGGTTTCACTCGAAACCTACGAACTCTATGCTCATATCGTCCTATCCCAATCAGTAATGAGTAGCGAGCAACCACTTTCGGTCCTAATATATCAGACAGGTTCTGAACTGACCAATGACCACAAAATATCACTATTACTTTCGGAATATCGAAAATTTATTTTAAAATGGCTATATTGCGTGCTTAGAAAATTAAATTTGATAATAATCAGATTAGTGGAAATTCACCAAATGTTGGGTTGATGTTCATCTTTGGACTAAGATTCCGTAAACACCTACTCGCCCTTCTAATTGATTTTTGAGGCTTTTCTGGCCTCTTGAATTAGTATCTTAACTTAAATATAAATACCTACGAGATATAAAATATCCAGCATCTAAAAAGTGCATAATGCATTTATCAAAACTAATATAGAGCGTGACCATTTGACGTCTCAAGAAAAGTGAAAGTTTAATCCCGGAGGATATTTTAATAAAAATATTATAATGAATGTTTTTTTTTAATTTTATGTAAACGTTATTAAAAATTTAGACTCGGCTTGACCACACTTAGGGGCGATTTGCTCACCTTCAGTCAAACTGTCATTTAAATCAACTAATCGTCAAATTTGCAACTATCTAAAGTTAGAGTTAAAATGGCCCCACTCTGATAGCTATTTTGATTAAATTGATTGACTCTAGATGGAGCTGGACAAACCGACCCATTTAATTAAAAAATATAATTCAGAGTGAC
Organism: Forficula auricularia; assembly: GCA_024734495.1. Taxonomy (NCBI): domain Eukaryota; kingdom Metazoa; phylum Arthropoda; class Insecta; order Dermaptera; family Forficulidae; genus Forficula; species Forficula auricularia. Next base: position 6,721,855 of record JALMQS010000117.1, read on the forward strand.
GTTATCCGAGTCAGTTAGATTAAATTTTAAACACTTTCCGGAATTCTAATTGGAATAATCAAAATAAATTTTAAAGGGTATTCAATGAATGTTTTGATTTTAAGAGTTCAAGTTGCCGAAAGAAATAGATTTTTTAAATTTCTAAGACAATCACATCAGAAAGTGTGATCTTTTAGATCCGAGATGGAATGGATTATTTTTAATTATTTATATGCCAGAAGGGTTGTTTTGGGGGAATTGGCCCGGATAGCTAATTTAGGCACTCGGGTTCAATTCTCAAGGAGGTAAAAACAAGCCTTCTGACATATAAATAATTAAAAATAATCCATTCCATCTTCCCATCCTCTTGTGATTTTCTTAGAGATTGTTTTGATGATGTTCGATTCCATCTCAGATCTGCCTAATAGATGACACCCTCTTGTGATTTTCTTAGAGATTGTTTTTATTTTAGAGCAGTGGCGTAGCGAGGGCAAATGGAATTTTGAAAATAGAAAATATATCGATGTCCATTTTTAAAAAATAAGCTTTAATGTTGATCTATGATTAAAATTGAGGGTCAATGTTAAGTGAAAGCAACTTCATGGTCGAAAAGTTTTTCATTATTTTCATTAATTTAAGGTCTTTAATTAAATCTACAAATACAATTTGATTTACTCAATACGCTGAGTAGACAGAAGTATTGAATTAACTTGAAAAATTTCATTTTTTTTCTTATCGTGTTTGCAAATGTCTGAAACGCGAGAAAAATCATTTAGAGTCATTATTTTTTGACGTCAGTCGTTTATCGGGATTAAAAGACATAAATAACTCAAGAGAAGAAGGTTATTGAAAGTTCGATCTAAGACCAAAATGTTTATATTTGGTAAACGAAGAACTGATTAGATTTTGGGCTCTAACTTCTGATGTTCAAGTTGAAAAATGCAAAAAATCAGAAAAAAAATTGAATATGAGAACACTCAAACATATAATAAGTAAATAATGAACATATATTAATAATATACACATCGATGCCAAGTTTCAACTTTCTTGCACAACTCGCTAAGATTTTCGTAAAGTGTACCGAGTTTTGAAAAAAGTTTTTTTTTTATTTTTCCTCCATTTTAAAACTCAAGAAAGTGTAAGTGGGTACACAGCATTTTATTTATTTTTCGATGTGTTTCTTGAAACCTTGTTGACTACTAAAAATCTAAAAGCGCAATCCTCAGGCGGTTTCCTCACCATCAAGGTGTTAAGAATCGACCGAGGCGGCGCCAAGAAATATTTCATTAACATAAACGTAAAATGAAGTTGAGATACCACATTTTTAAATTCTCTTCCATATAATTAAGCTATTAACATAAAAATAACAATCAAAAATGTAAATTAATAAAAGTTTTCGTGTCTAAATAAGAAAACAACCTTTTAGAATTTAAATGAGAAAAATTAACCCATTTCAAATGTTGATTCAATTTTGTTTAATGCTTTATATTAGGATAATCTTAATTCATATTAAAGTACAGTTAGCGTTCAATTAAAATTAAGGAAAAGTGTCCAAATGAATAAATAACTGATCATTCGATTCTCTGATGCCAATCAGGTAATAAGTATTAAAGAGAGAGAGAGAGAAAGAGAAAAAAATCCGGAATTTTTCATATTTGATGGGTTTTACGTGGAAAATGATGGCTAATATAATTATGTCTTTTATTATAAATTTTAAAAAATAGCAATTTTTCTTGTTTTATTATTATTTGTTTCTAACAAAAACTTGTGATTAAACATATCTCTTTTTTGAAAGAAAAGTTTCATTTGTTGTTTGTTTTTTATTTCACTTGTTTCTACGCATTAACTAGTGAAGTTTCTAAATAATTTTCAGGTTAAATTTAAATGAACGACCATATATTTAATTCTTTGATTCAATCTTTTTAATTCTAATTTAAGAATTTATTTTTGATATCATTTATATTTGAAAATATGTTTTGACGAGAAAATAACAAATAAAATTAGGGAGAGATTGTAGAGATATTTATTTACCAATATATATACGTGTTTCAATAGTTTATTCCTGTGAGCTTCGCTCAAAAATATATTACAACTGCTACAGCTCTGCATGGTAGAAGAATTAAAGTTAAACCCTTAAAAATTAACAATTTAAATGTAGGAATTGGATGAACATATTATGTAGTTTTTTTTTTGGCTTTTCGGTCTTTCTAGTCAAAAGCCAATTTACGATACTATCTATTGTTTAATATAATAATAAAACTTGATCAAGATGTGAGGTAGGTTTCACAAAAAAAAGAAATAAAACAAAACTCGACTTTGTTTTATTTCTTTTTTTGTGAAAGCTACCTCGCATCCTGCTCAAGTTTTATTATTATATTAAAATGTTTCACCTAGAACCAACACCTAACTCCTTAAAAGCTATATTTTTTAATAATTTGTCTCTACCCCGGGGTCAGATTTTAGCCGGATGCCTCGAGTCGGATTCAAACCCGGGTCCACATGGTTAGCAGGCTGACACGCTACCATCTAGCCTAACCCGACCCTCTTATGTCGTTTTATAATGAAATATGCAACTCGCCAAACGAGAACTGGGAGAAAATGGGTTGGAAAATGATCTCTAATATAATTATGTCTTTTATTGTAAATTTTAAAAATTAGCAGTTTTTCTGGTTTTATTATTATTTGTTTCTAACAAAAACTTGTGATAAAACATCTCTCTTTTTTGAAAGAAAAGTTTCAGTTGAAACCAACTAGTTTGCGCATTTTTAAAAAAGGAAATTTCAAAAATGTGCAGATTCAGTCGAAACTTTCCTTTCGATAAACAACTTAACCATCAAAGTATCAAATTCATAATTAATTGAATTTGCAAAGAACGCTAATTCGTGATAATACAATACGAATCAATAAATAAGATTTCGATTTTTATATAAATAATATTGAAGTATTATAAGAAAAATCAAAAGCAATTTGTACTCTCTAGAATTCAAAAAATCTCTCTTTTTATAAACAAGATAACTCAAAAACAGTAAATATCAGGGAAACAAAGAAAGTGAGAACAAATTTGATGGGTTATAATCGGGCTGTAGTTAATAATGGGAAGTTTGGTTGGTTGAAGATGAGCCTAGAAAATTGAACGCGGAAACTGAAATTCATGTCGCATGCACATCTATAAATTAGTCTGCTTCATACCCTCATATTCACACACACGCATTCACACAAATAAATTGGTTTACTCCAAAATGATTGATCAACTAAAAGGCAAAAAATAAGATTAATTCTATAATTTATAAGTGTTTAATTAATTTTTATATCAATTTATGCTCAAATTAAAATTAATATGTATAACATATTATGATAATTAATAATAAAATTATATTAAAAAACACCAATGGTTAATAAAAAGTAGTCATAAATAAAGAGTATATCAATCAATTCCATTTTAAGACGATTGAAATTGATGAAAACAAGTAAAACTTATAAAGTGCTAAATTTACTCTTTCTTGTAGTAAAAATAAAAATGCAAACCATTTAAATATTAATTTTATGTTTATAGAAAGCGAATATTATTAAAGTCGATGACGGAGAGTCAATGAAACGAAATATATTGCAATAACAGATGTTAAAAATGAATTTTTATGCAAAAAGTTGTTTTCAAGCAACTAATATGAATAATAATAAAAAATAATAACGACTTCTTTTCGTGAATGTTCGTTTTTGTTAAATTTAATATAATATATTAAATTTCTCAAATTTATTGCAAATAGAAAAATATACCATATTTATATCATTCTAACTTATAAAGAATATATGATAATTTGGAGTAATAGGTAAAACTAATTAAACTTGAAAGTAGTGCTGAAAAAATCTTTCCAATAGATTATATTTCTTATATCCACCTTGAATAATTCTGATTAATAGTGTTTAGTACCATAAAGATAAATACGGAACATTTATGATAAACACTCAACACATCTAGGGAGGTTTCATAATACAGTGAAACCCCTCAAATCCGAACTAATTGGGGCTGTAGCCTGTTCGGATTTCAATTTGTTCGGGTTAGCCGAAAGCAGCTTCGACAATTGAAGATAACTGATATCAAGTGAAATATTAAGTGATATTTTGTGTGTTTCTATTATTATTTCATTGTTTTTGCAAAGTGATTAATCTAAAGAATTTCAATAACCAACTTTTACAGTTTTTCAATACTGGATGACATAAGTATGTAGACTCATTTACACTTTGTTAGGTAGGTATACCAACTGTACTTATTTGTTAATTTTTCAACTAATTATGTAAAATAAGTTTATAATGTAGAATATAGGTATAGATAATTGTTTTATAACTAAATAAATAAGTTTCTCTTTTTTGCGTTCGGATTTTCCGGAATTTCGGATTTCACTGTATTGACATAATCAAACCGCCAGCTCTCAAAGGATTATCAAGTTAAGAAAAAAGTGGCCCTGTTAATAATGAGGCGGGAGACCTTCTACAGGTACACTGAAACTGTTTCCAACCTTCCCAATCCCAAGCGTGTTGAGTGCATTCTCATCCATTTGGAATTGATTAAAAAGACGAAAGCCTAAAGGGAGATACTGAGAGATAGTGACCCTCCATCTTAGCTAGAAACGCAAAGGCTATCTCTTAAAGAGTAGATGACATTGCCAGGAGACAGGAGGAGCTGGCCAATGAACATAATTTTATGTGATATTTAACGCTGAGGTTTTTTAAATGAAGCTATTATATACAATTTTTTAAATAAACATATTTATAGTCATCGATTATATATAATATTTTGTTAAAATTTTCATTAAAATGTGCAGGAGCGCGTCTCGGTATTAAAAATTGACTCTGTATTTCAATTTATTTTTCAAAAAATATTAAAAATTAATTCTTCAGTTTTACTAGGTATGCAAACTAAAACTTTTTCTCTTGGAAACCACCTATATGTAAAATTAAATGTTAATGTTCAAGCTCAAGATAATTGTGAAAAAGTTAGAAACTTTTGAGTGGACTTGAATAAAAGTAGTTAACAATATCATTAGGCCGATTAAACGCAATTTTTAAGTATAAAGGAAAATACTTTAGAGCAACGTTTCTCAAACTGTGCTCCACGGCCCAGTACTGTACCCAGAAAAATAATTTTTATAAAAAAAAAATAAAACCGACTTCAAAAAACTTAAATGCAACAAATAAAATAATAATAACTTAAAAATAAAATAAAATCCACTAAAAGCTATAAAATAATTATCTTATTTAGTTACAACTACACGACGAAATATTAACATGAAATTACTTTTTGAAGTCGGTGCCAAATAAACTATACCTATAAGCGAGTGTACCCGCCAAACGTACTAAGTAAGATCCGTCAAGTGTGATTCATAAAATGTATATGTTTGGCACCGACTTCAAAAAGTAATTTCATGTTAATATTTCGTCGTTTAGTTGTAACTAAATAAGATAATTATTTTATACCTTTTAGTGTATTTTATTTTATTTTTAATTTATTATTATTTTATTTGTTGCATTTAAGTTTTTTGAAGTCGGTTTTTTTTTTATTTTATAAAAATTATTTTTATTTTTCTCTTTTTAGTGATGTTATTAATAGTGACTTAATATAATACCTTGCATGCATCTCGTAAGAGAAAGCGTCAGGCGAATGAATCAGAAAATGATAATAAAATTCAATTCATAAATAGAGAAATTATCTCGAAACGTTTGCGGGTTTTAAATGAATGTTATAAGATTTTTTTTATAAAAGATTTTATTTATCATAATTTCGATTATATGCTCATAAGAATTGGAGATTTACGTTATTTCGTCGTTGATCATATCATCAGAACTTGACCAAATTAATATGGCACCATCCATAAGATACCCCCTTTCCAATAAAAAAAGTATCATCGAAATCGGTTCATAAACAAAGAAGTTAGGCCTAAACAAACCTAACAAAAAAGGTCTAATACCAATGAAAAAACGGGACCAATCGGAAGCTAGACTGAACCCAATGCAATTTTTTTTTTCAAAATCGGTTCACAATTGGCGGAGATATGAGGTAACATAGACACAAAAAAAAAAATTCAGTCGAATAGAGAACCTCCTCCTTTTTTGAAGTTGGTTAAAAATACAGAAAAAATAAAAAAAAATAAACTTTTTGGCATAGTTCGCTCATCACACATTTAAAATGTGTAATTTATTGAGTTTAATAAAGTCTATTTAATATATAGATAACCTTATTTTTTATATTAATCCTTTTGTAAAAATTAAAATTAGCACTTTAAATAATATGATGTTTTTTACATAAAAGAACAAAAAATACTGACCCATTTGGGTAAGCTGCTATATAATGTTAGAAGATTCTCGTAATATAAAAAGCACTGTGAAGATAAAAAAATTCTTAAATAAATTCAAGACAGTAAAAGCATAAAGGAATAAACAGAAAGTTGTATGATAGATAAAAGCAAAAGCAGAAAAAAGATGGGAGCATACACTTGGCTTGAATAAGAGAAAGGGTCGTTAACCATCCAGGGCTAAGTGAAAAAAGAGTATAAAGATAATGTAGATCATTAATTAAATCTTCGAAAAATAGAGAGAAACGCATTCCAGGATTTATCTCCTGAATAGGTAATCTCTCACCTTTCGATCTTGTACCGACCCGGCGTATATACACCATTGGACTGACAAATCGATATAATTTCTAATTAATAAAATAAATGTTTAAAATATTATTTATATCTTCTTTAATTAGGAATAAATAGAATTGTACTGTTATTTATAGGAAACAGGTAATAAATTTATTTTCTGATTAATTTTTATTAACTAGATATAGTACGTAGAAAGAACAGTAAATATAACAATGGTATTGTAGCCAGATTTGCGCTCAAAAATTCACCTTAATTGTTTGTTTCCCATTTTTGACCAAAACCTGATATTTCCTTAACATCTTCCCAACTTTCACGTTCGCTTCATAAAATAAAATAAATATAACCATATATATTTTTAACCGACTTCAAAAAGAAGAAGGTTATCAATTCGACTGAATTTTTTTTTTTGTGTCTATGTTACTTAATTTTTTCGCCAATTGTGAACCGATTTTGATGATTTTTTTGCATTGGGTTCAGTTTAGTTTTTGATTAGTACCATATTAACTTGGTCAAGTTCTGATGATATGATCAATTACAAAATAGCGGAAATCTCCAATTCATATGAGCAAATAATCGAAATTATAATAAAAAAATATTGAAACGTTTATTTAAAACCCGCTAACGTTTCGAGAGGATTCCTCTATTTATAAATTGAATTTTATTATCATTTTCTGATTCATCTTACGAGATGCATGCAAGGTATTATCTTAAGTCCCACTATTGTTAACATCACTAAAAAGAGAAAAATAAAAATAATTTTTAGGAAAAAAATCGACTTCAAAAAAATTGAATGCAACAAATAAAATAATACAACTCAAAAATAAAATAACTAAAATGCACTAAAAGGTATAAAACAATTGCCTATCTAATTTAGTTATAACTAAACGACGAAATTTTTACATGAAATCACTTTTTGAAGTCGGTACCAAACAAACTATGTAAGCGAGCTTACTCGATGGTGTGTTCATTACACGGCAAACGATCCATCGAGTGCGATTCATAAAATGTACATGTTTGTTACTGACTTCAAAAAGTGATTTCATGTAAAAATGTCGTCGTTTAGTTGTAACTAAATTAGATAGGTAATTATTTTATACCTTTTAGTGCATTTTAAGTATTTGATTTTTGAGTTGTATTATTTTATTTGTTGCATTTAATTTTTTTGAAGTCGGTTTTTTTCTAAAAATTATTTTTTATCCAATATTATCAAACAGTGTTTCTCAAACTCTTGATCCATTTGTGGGTTGATTTCACTAAGACATCCTTAAGATATTGCTCTTTATATTACTAATACACAAAAAAAATCAAAGGGATTTTTTTTTTAAATCAGGTTTTGTAAAATTCTATTCGAGGCTGCTAGGAAAGCTAAATTGGATTAAAAAGGAAGTCCTTCTGGGATAAATCTAATAATATCTTTGATAACTTTACTAAATTCTTGTTTTGAATTGATTTTGTTTGTTGGCTTACCTAGTACGAGTAGAATTTTGAAAAAAATTGTAAACACATGTTTCTAATTGTACTATATAGTAAATATACATTTGAATTTTGAATCAGTCGCCGGCATAACTTTACGATGAATTTTTGTAGATCTCCTTTGACAGATAAGAGAAAATTTTCAAAGGATAGCTTGATAGCGTTTTTGGTACTTGGGCTCAATTTTGGGGAGAGGGAGGGGGGGGGGGTCAACCCGCCTGGCATACAATCAAACTTACTTAATAAGATCATTGATATCCTTAGTAAGCTCTCATTTTAAATTGATTAAATTTATATAGATAATATAATGAAAAAATAGAAAAAGCCCTGGTTGCGACAACAGTCTTTGGATTGAATTCGATGATGATAACTGATAAATACATATATACGTTCAAAATGTTCATTTATATAAAATATAAATTTAGGGAATGTTTAATAACATAAAAAATGGCAGAGGAAAAAATGTATAAACTCTTTAATTCTTAGTATTTATTTTCAACTTCAAAATCGGATCAATTCCAAAATTAGACCAATCAATTAAAAGATGGAATTAATTTAATTAAATTTAAATTTTCAAATAGATTATTCTCAATTTTTAAATGAATTAATCGTAATTCGAAATTGAAAAGTTATATTGAAGTACCATTTCACAATGATATTATAAAATTCAATGTTAAAAGAAATCAATTTAATAATTTATTATTTGACTAATCATTCAAAATTACATTTACTTTTATTTTCACTTTCATTTACGATTAAAATGTATATAAATTCGATTTCGTGAGAAATGCCGGATCTTAGATATGATCTAATTCTATGTATATAAAATCAGTGTAGTATATAAAGAGAGGATAAGCGAAGCCGAGGTAGACCTCCCACACGATGGACAGACGATATAAGAAGAATATCGACAAACTAGATAGAAGTTGCAAAAGATCGAGAAAACTGGAGACATTTGGAGGAGCCCTATGTTCAGCAGTGGACAAGAAAAAGGGCTGATTGATGATGATGATGAAAATCAGTCATAAATAATTGTGACTATTTGCTTGCCAGGCGACCGGAATTGAATTTCACTCATTTTTTTTTTTTTTTTTTTTTTTTTGGTAAAAGAAATGTCTGAAACCCAGAGCAAGTATTAAGTTTTTTTTTTCTATCTATCTCTACGACAATAATTCATGAACAGAAAGTAATACAAGTTCGTTCTGGTGACAAATTTTTGTACTTCAAAGAAAATCGATTTTTTCGGTCACATTAGATTTACGAATATGAGATAAAAAAAAAAATCAGAAAAAATCGAATAGCTATAGAAATCTTTTGACAGTTTTTCTTCTAATGAATTGTGGGGCCTATTATTGTATTGATAAGCAGCACATTTCTGCAAAATTTCAGGTTCCTAGTATGAATCAATCGCTGAAAAAAATCTTGAAATTAGATACTAACCGAACAAGCAGAGAGGGACCTCCAAGCCATTCTCTTGCCACCCGGGATGCAATTCAGAAGCGAGCTCTCAGACTAATTGACGATTCGACCCGCACCGACTTCCTCGACCCTCTAGTTCATCGAAGAAGTGTTTTCGCCCTTTCCCTATTTTTTTTTATAGATACTATCATGGCGTGTGCTCTGATGAGTTAAAGTCAGTCATTCCCCCCAAAATGCAGATTCCCAACACTCTTTCGCGGTTAAATTAGAAAAGTGTTGGACAACTTCATTCGCCAATACGTTTGTCCCCATGACTTCAAGGAACTGGAACTCTCTCCTGGCCTCCGTCTTTCCCGACACTTATAACCTTTAAACCTTCAAAACCAGGGTGCACAGACACCTACGCCTCCACCCTTTCGATTAATCAATTTCACCTTCTCTTTGGTAATACAAGGGTCTTTCGAGATCCATAGGGGCTGCTGCATCGTCCTATATGCAGGATCTTAAATTCAATTTCATAAAAAAAAACGCATTAGAAAACGGGTTTACCTATTTATCCCTATGATTTATATAGAGTGGGACTATCTTGCTGCGTCCATCTTTATACATATAACCTTAAGTCTTTCAAGACCCTAATCCACTGTTATCTTCAACTCTAACCCAATCCCTTAAATTTCTTCTTCTTTCCACGATGCAGCAAGCCCCCGCCCCCCAACTACAGAGGTTGCATCTTTTTGGTGAAAAATCTTCTTGCGTCAATATCATTGAATATAATTATAATCTTTATAATAATTATTCTGCAAATAAGAAAATTAAAGGTTTTTCCGATCAAGAAATCTTCTATTTGTGTAAATTGAAGGCAGAAGAGAACACCCTCTTTGATTTGAGCTTAGAAACCCTAATGATTAAAAATAAATTTGATAACTGTATCAGATTTATTCGTCCATTGATCTCAAATAGGGAAAATAATTTTTATTGAATACGCAATGGTGTTTTTACAACAGTTTAAAATTTAAATGTCTTCATAAGAAGATGACGATCAATGTTTCAACTCCATTATAATATTTAGATATTCAAATTAGTCCCATTTTTTTACAATAATCACAATAATAATTCCAAAACAAAACACATTTAAAAATAACATCGCAACATTTTTTTTTAATAAGGAAGATTCAAGCAAAGCTTTCCCTGCAATTTGCGAACATTTCTCTAAAAAAAAGACAGGGACTTTCAAACTAAGTTAATCATATTCACAATTGAATAATAATCATCCAAGCAAAACTAATATAAAAGATTTCCAATTCTTAACTGTGCTTAGAAAAAAAATTCCAAGATTCATATGTAAACAACAAAATCTATTGAATTAAAATAATTTTGAAGTAAATAGAGTCAGTTATGCATAGATAGTCAAGAGATATCTTGACGTGAAATGAGAAAATTGTTGCAATTTATAATATTTATTACTATGAAACTCCAGTTCATAAGCTAAATACAAACAGATCTCTAAAAGTGTCTCTGAGTATTTCACGGGGTATCAAAATGGAGGAGTTTGAAAAAAATTAAAATTAAAAAAAGAAAAGGTAGAAAACTATACTAAGCATAAATTTATATAGGAACAAGCCCTTACTTTTACAAGGGTGTATCAATATTCCACGAGCGCAGGAAATGGCAGTACTTAGGTTCAAAATAATTAAATCTACAAATTGAATGGTTTAATTAAATAGATCATCAATGTTTTTATGAGATGATGGGCCAAAATTTTGAAATTTTGTGTTTAAAATTAAAACGTTAAAATGATTAATGATATTTACTCGATACGCTCATCCAGAGAACGAAGTGCTGAATTCAAACAAAATTTTTATTCTTTATGCCAGACTACTAAGAATATTTGGAGAAGGAAATCAACATTCATTTTTCATCATTAAGGAATAAGAAATTTTAGTGGATTTCTCAACGCGATTAAAAATCCAAAGAAATAGAAGAAAAAGTAAAAACTTTTTCCAAGACTCTGTACCCTTGGTAGTTAGAGCCGTAATAAGTAATTTCTTTTGTACATTTTTGTCTGAATTTTAATGAAGTCCAATTGAATATTCTCTCTCTCTATAACGAGTATCGTTTTAGGAGGGGGGTTAGTTCAATTAAAGGGGGATCGAGTTTTTAATCAATTTTTAATCAAAATTTCAGATTGCCCACAGTGGCAGCTTTAAAATTTCAAAAGGAATCATGAGAGGTTATCTACTAAATCCTAGCTGATGGGTCCCCCTCACAGGATTTGCCCGGATTGAGAATTTTGGCACTCGGGTTCGACTTCCGAGGGAGATTAACACAACCCATCTGATGTCTAGGTAATAAAGATTGCCTATTTCAGCTCAGATTTAGTACATGACAGCCACTCGTGATTGCCTTATAAATTTTGAGATTAATGAGCACATTTTCAATGTATAAGTTTTAACAATTTCCTAAGTGTTTGAAAGTGATCTAATATCCCTTCGAGATAGATAAATACCAATGGCGTACTGTCTATGGATGCTGTGGATGCTGCACATCACTAAAATTTCAAAACGTTTAGAATATTTTTTCATTCCGTGTTAGAAAAAATATAATGTTAATTTTGAAAAATAATGACAAATTCTGCGTTTATCGATGAATTAAAAAAAAAACGAGCGTAAAATAAACTATCAATTTAAAAATTGAAGGGTTATTTTTTCTGGACAGCATCCTCTGGTTAAAATGTCACCGCCCGCCACTTTAACATAACTGAAGTAAAGAGAAAATTCAATGAAGCAGGGGAACCTAGTTATTAGGTAATACATTAAATGTCTTATATAAGAACAATATTTTGTTTATGCTAATTATTTTCTATGGTATATTATTAAATAAATCATGGTCTTTTTAAGGAAATTATTTACTAAGTTAGGATGTTATCAAAATTGAGAGGTGGGGGCAATAATTTTTCCTTTTATTTTGAAGAAAGAGGGAGGGGAGCAGAAGCAAAAAAATTTAAATAATTTGAACTTAATCAAGATAAATAACAATTTTAACTTTAAAAATAATTTTTATAAAAACAAATAAAACAGACTTCAAAAAAATTAAATGCAACAAATAAAATAATAATAGCTTAAAAATCAAATAAAATACAATAAAAGGTATAAAATAAATATATAATTTAGTTACAACTAAACAACGAAATATTAACATGAAATTACTTTTTGAAGTCGGTGCCAAAAATATATATTTTATGAATCCCACTCGTCGGATCTTACTTAGTACGTTTGGCTGGTACGCTCGCTTATATAGTTTGTTTGGCACCGACTTCAAAAAGTAATTTCATGTTAATATTTCGTCGTTTAGTTGTAACTAAATTATAAAATTATTTTATACCTTTTAGTGGATTTTATTTAATTTTTAAGTTATTATTATTTTATTCGTTGCATTTAATTTTTTTGAAGTCCGTTTTATTTTATTTTTTTATAAAAATTATTTTTATTTTTCTCTTTTTAGTGATGTTATTAATAGTGACTTAATATAATACCTTGCATGCATCTCGCAAAAGAAAGCGTCGGGCGAATGAATCAGAAAATGACAATAAAATTCAATTCATAAATATAAAAATTCTCTCGAAACGTTTGCGGGTTTTAAATGAATGTTTTAAGATTTTTTTATAAAAGATTTTATTTATTATAATTTCGATTAATTGGTCATAAGAATTGAAGATTTACGTTATTTGGTCATTGATCATATCATCAGAACTTAGCCAAATTAATATGGCACCATCCCTAAGGTACCTTCTTTCCAATAAAAAAAGAATCATTAAAATCGGTTCATAAACAAAGAAGTTATGCCTGAACAAACATATCAAAAAATGTCCAATACCAATGAAAAAACCCAATCGGAAAATAGACTGAACCCAATGCAAAAAAAATCATCAAAATCGGTTCACAATTGACAAAGATATGAGGTAACATAGACACAAAAAAAAAAAAAAAAAAAAAAATCAGTCGAATTGAGAACCGCCTCCTTTTTTGAAGTCGGTTAAAAACAACTATTCAAAAGTTCATGTTGGTACAGAAAAAAATGGATTATTTTAAAATAAATTGTCTATTTCTTTTGAAGAAATTCGCAGATTTAAAAAAAAAAAAAAAAAAAATCAGAATTTCTCCCCCCTTAAAATTTTGGTTGAAAATATTTTAAATGGAAAATCTTAATAAAACGTTAATGTATGTTCTTCCACAATAAAATATAAAATTGGAGGAACAAGTTTTCACTTTTTCAAGACGCGGTACGCTGGCCACATATTTTACTGAAATGGCAATTTTTCGTCAGTGAACGGATTGAAAATTGCTACAGAAAAGTATTAATAGAAGCATTTATGTCAAATTTAATCTCATTGGTTCGATAGGTTTGCAAATGACAATTCGATTTTGTTTTTTGTATTAATGACCCGGAATTTCTGAATCTAGAAAGCCAAAAATCTAATTAGTTATTTTCCTTGAAAAGGCAGAACAAGGAACTTCGTAAATATAACTTTTCGTTCTTGAGTTATTGTGTGTATCTAAATACAGATAGACCTAAAGAAAAAAAATCATGTTTGAAAATACATTTTCTCTTCGTTTCAGAGGTTTCTAAATAGAATAAAGTGATATAGGGAAGAGGTGGCATGAAAGGGACATGTATTTTAAGGGACAATTGAAATAACTCGCTAAATAAAGGTGGTCTAGGAACGACTATATTTTTTGTACTGTGGCAGCCCCAAAGTACATACATTGACATCTTAATTCACATTCCTATCATTTCAAGGATGCCGGTGACGTGAATTTGTTTGAAATCGTGTACAAAATTATTTTTTCGGGTATTCTTTAGTAACGTTTTTCCCGTACTGTTAATTAAACAGTTTAGCGTTGTTTGGTGATATACATGCAGATTCGAGGAAAAACATGATCAGTAAACTTTTATTTAGAATAGTAGATTTTGTGGTCATGTTTTTTGTTATGTTCTTATTCGAATAGTTAAATAAAAGGACTAGGCGTAAATGTAAACAAAACCTTTATTTGCGAGACACCAAAACAAAACAATAATAATAAAATCAACATCAAGCGTCTCCATGGTTACCACCATTAGATTCCATCATTGACTTAACACCTCCCCCTTCAAGAATATGATTTTTTTCTTGGATCTATTTCAAATTTCAATCTTGGTTTTATAATCCTTGTGGATCTTCTTGGTTGATTTTCAACTGGAGTACCTTCTTCTTGCTCATTCAATTGATTGTTGTTTCTTCCCTCTTCATTGCTGATATTTCGATCGTCTACATGACTCGACTGATTGGGCGGCTCAAACGAATCAAATGAATCCAACAAGTTTCTATTTGTTTTCACCTTATACTGGCAATAATAGTTTTTATACCGACGTCTCAACTGGTTGGCATGTCTAACTACTGTGCTCTGCTCTGCCGAAACTTCAAATATGACATTCCCTCTCTGTCCTATAATAATACCGGGAATCCATGCCCTTTGACTGTTATACATATGGACCCATACCAAGTCTCCGATTTTAAATTTTGGTGGCATATTATCTTCTTCAACTACTTCAAAATTAGGAGTGTTTTTTTTTTCTTCTTTCATAAGGTCTAGTCGAGTTCTAATAGGACGTCCTAGAAGTACTTCTGCCGGGGATAAATGTGTTTTTCCGATATCAATTTGTGGTAAATTTTTATTAGGGGTAATTCTATATGTCGTCAAAAATGTTATTACATTTTCTTTTATTGTCTTTCCATTTCTTCGTAATTTGTTAAGAGTCCTTTTGAAAGTGTCTACATAACGTTCTGCTTGGCCATTACATTGAGGATAATAAGGTGGAGATTTTAAGTGAAGAATGCCGTTGGATTTACAAAAATCTGAAAATTCATATGAAGTGAACTGGGGTCCATTATCAGAAACAATCATTTCTGGGATTCCGAATTGTGCGAATAGAGTTTCAAGTTTATCAATAGTTCTTTTACTGGTTATCTTGTCCATTATATAAATTTCAGGCCATTTGGAAGTAGCATCTACTATTACTAAGAAATATAAGCCATCTATCGGTCCAGCGAAATCCAGATGTAACCGTGTCCATGGTTTGCGAGGTATTGGCCACGAATATAGTTGTTCTTTGCTTGGTAGCTTAGCAGCCCCCGCACAATCATCGCATTCTCTTATGAATGTTTCAATATCTTTTTCCAACCCTGGCCAATATACAAAACTCCGGGCGAGAGCTTTCATTCTCACCATACCCGGGTGAGATGAATGTAATTCTTTTAAAACACCTCTGTATAACTCTTGGGGAATAACAATACGATCGTGGAAAAATATACAATCACCTATAATAGACAAAGCATCACGTCTTTTCCAAAATTCTTTCATGACAGGATCATTCACATTTTTAGGCCAACCGGTTTGAATAAATTTTATAACTTTTTGTAGGTCCACATTTTGAGATGTTAACTTTAAAATTTGCTCCTTCGTTATTGGTAGTGATTCCAAAATATTTATAAAAATGGCATTAACTTCTTTTTCCATCTCGACACTTGCGATTAACGTTTCTTCTTCCTTTCCACTTTTGTGGTTACTTATCAATCGTGAAAGGGCATCAGCCTGTCCAAAATCATTAGAGGGTATGTATTCGATATTAAAATCATAATTCAACATGATGGTGGCCCATCTTTGAAGTCTTTGAGCAGTGTATACAGGTATTCCTTTTTTTGAACCGAAAATCGAAACTAAAGGTTTATGATCTGTTCGTAATTTAAAATGTCTTCCATAAAGATAACGATGAAATTTTTTTAACGCAAAAATAAGCGCAGAAGCTTCACGTTCAATCTGACTATAATTCCTTTCGGCAGGCGTAAGTGTTCTTGATGCGTGAGCTATAGCCTTTTCACTACCGTCAGGAAATATGTGGCTAATAACTGCCCCTAACCCAGTGTTTGATGCATCAGCGGCTACTACTAATTCTAAATTTGGATTATAATGTGTGACCAATAAGTTTGAAGACAAAATTTTCTTTATATTCTCTACTGCTTCTTGACACTCCTTAGACCAATTCCATTTTGTATCCTTTCTCAATAGTCTATCTAGGGGTTCTCTATATGTCTGTAATTCCCCTACATAGGTCGCATAATAATTTACCATACCTAAAAATGATCTTAATGACTTCTCGCAATCAGGTACTGGCATTTCTAAAATTGGTTTGATTGAATCAGGATCTGGCCTCCGTCCAAATTTATCCACTATCGAGCCTAAGTATTTGACGGATGTTAAAAAAAATTCGCATTTTTTTAATTTTATTTTAAACCCATATTCTTGAATCCTTGACAAAATTTTATTTAAAGTAATTGTATGGTCTTGAACATTTTTGCTGACTATTAATAAATCGTCTAAATAGGCTACTACGCCATCGATTCCGGTAATCATTGTGTCCATAATCTTTTGAAAAATTCCCGGAGCTGATTTAATGCCAAAGGGAAGTCTATTATATTGAAATAACCCGCGATGTGTGTTAATAGTTAAAAATTTCCTTGATTCCTCAGCCACTTCTACCTGAAGATATGCTTCTGCCAGATCTAACTTTGAAAAAATACATCCACCAATTAACGTAGAAAATATATCTTCAGGTAAGGGCAATGGATGTTGATGTAATTGTAAGCAATCGTTTAACCCTGTCGAAAAATCTGCACAAATTCGTAAAGAACCATCAACTTTTCTGATTACTACTATTGGGGCGGCCCATTCAGAATAAGTAATCGGTGAAATTACATTAAGATCTACTAACCGATTGATTTCTTTATCTACAGTTTCTATAGCTGCATAAGGCACCGGACGTTTGGGTTTAAAAACGGGTTTGGCTCCCGTCTGTAGATATAATTGAGCTTTAACCTTTGTACAACAACCCAAACCAGGTTCAAAGACTTGTGAATATTTTTCTTGAAGCTCTTTAATAATTGATTCTGTATTATTAAGATTGATAGAATAGCTCTGATTTAAAGAACCATCACAAATTTGATTAATTGGAACATCCCAAAATCCTAATAAATCTATCATATCGATTCCTAAAATATTTATATCATTATTCCTTATAATGAATAATTGACCATTGACCTTTTTGTTTTCAAAAGTAAAAGTACATAGAAAGTTCCCAAGGAAATCTATAGTTTCTCCTGAAGCTGATTTTGCGATATGTGAAGTTTTATTATACTGCGGTCCGTCTAAACATTTCCAATTTTTTATCGATATTAACGAGATATCTGATGCCGTATCAATTTGAAATTTGATTGGTTTGTTATTAATTAATATAGTTATAAATTTGCGCTTACTTAGAAATGGTGAGTCCTGTAACGAAAAGACCATATTAAGTTGAGTGAGCGTATTATCTTCACTTTTGTAGACTTCTTCAGCTGGCTCAGTACCTATACAATTATTTTTAAATGGCGTATATCGCTTGTATCGGGGACAAAATCCCTCTTTATGCCCCATTCCATTACACGTTCTGCATTTATGCTGGGAGTACGGGCAAAACCGGACATAATGCATTTGGCCACATAACCAGCAAGGGTAAGATGGAAAATTCGATTTAGTATTAGTATTTTTATAAAGTTCTGACTTTGACCCTTGATTTATTTCACGTCGGTTGTTTCTTGAGAGTACGCCATATACTTCCTTTTGTTCACCCTTTGCTCTAAATTCTATTAAATTTGAATCATGTTTAACATTTTCAAATCTCTGGCATTCTTCAATAATCGTCTCAATCGTCATCTCTGGGTGTGAATCCATTTTTGCTAAAAGATGAGTACGGATTTCAGCTTCTCCAGGAGCCTGCAAACCGCAAACAAAAATAAGGCACTTGAATTGGTCTACTGAGATATTTTTAAAACCGAATTTTTCACAATTAGCATTGACAGTTGCTCCATATGATGTGAAAGAATCTCTTGGATTTTTTTTTTGTTTTTAAACAATTATATCTCTTTTGAAACGTTGATATTGATCGACCAAAATGTTTAGTTAACTTTTTTATGGTTTCATCAAAAGAAAAATCTGAGGGCTTATGTGGTAAAATAATATCTGAATAACGTTTAAATACGGTGTTACTTAACTTTGATATCAAAATCCGAACTCGAGTCTCCTCCTTCAATATAGTTCCTTCTTTTCTGAATATATCTTCAAACCGGCTGATCCAAATATCAAATGTATTATTATTTTCTGGATCATAATTAAATTCCGTTACACGCTGGGAAATTGAATCGATAAGCCGTTCATTACCATGTTGAGTCGTTTGTAATGTCTTCTCTAGAAGTTCTTTCACTTGCTCAAATGTAAATGCTTGACCTTCCATAATCCTCGTCGCCAGTTGTTATGTTCTTATTCGAATAGTTAAATAAAAGGACTAGGCGTAAATGTAAACAAAACCTTTATTTGCGAGACACCAAAACAAAACAATAATAATAAAATCAACATCAAGCGTCTCCATGGTTACCACCATTAGATTCCATCATTGACTTAACATTTTTAATTTGCGTTTGATAGTTATGAAAGTGACACTACAAACGGTTATGAAAAGGGACGTTCATTTCATGACTAGTATTTCATAAAAAATTGTTATTGTTACTTTTTACCATATAGCAAAAAACAATTATGTTAAAACAGAATTATTACTATTAAAAGAAATATGATTGTTTTGTTTTTTTAATTATATGAATGTAAATGTTTATTTCTATGTTAATTATCTTTTAAGATGAGAAATTTAAGACCAATATGCTATTAATTGCTTTCAAAAATGTGATTTTAATCTATAGATAGCTAATTATATACGTACTTCCTAATATTTAGTATGCGTGTTTCAAAGTTTACGGTGATTTCCTTATATTAACGCGCTGTCCCTTTCAATACGACCCATTTTTGAAAGGGACAAAATACACTTTTTTTTTAATGCGAAAATATAGTACTAAGAACGATTGAATGTGTTTTATTTTATTTTATTTCGATAGCCAATAAATTGAAGTTTTTAATTCTATTTTTACTTCTTTAAAATGTTATATTATTTAGATTAAAAATTAACAGTTCATTGGAGAATGTTTTTTATTGATACTCTTATTCAATTTTCGCACAACGTTTCAGAGGAATAGTAATTGTTTATATCTGTCATCTGTCAAATCCATCCAGACTTATTTTATTTCATTGAATATTGTGTTTGTGGTTTGTTCCTTCTGAAATTCAACAATTCTGTTAGTTCTTTAATAACCTACTATTGTATCAATCTAAAACGATAAAAATTCCACTATCTCTCAATTATTTTTATTGTTATCTCAACCAATGTTGCTCTAACTAATTGAGTGCTTGAAAAAGTCTCGAGAGGGACGAAACGTTGTGCGAAAATTGAATAAGAGCATCAATAAAAAACATTGTCCAATGAACTGTTAATTTTTAATCTACTAATTATAATGGACATTAATCAACATAAGTTATATTATTTATTTGCTAGAGCCTCCACAGCAAAAATGTCCCTTTCATCCCCCCTAACACTTCAGCTGGAATTCTTAGCCTGCCTCCAGAGTACACCGGATAAAAAATCAATCGCACCAAAGCATGTATGGCTACATAAATATACCGGAGGATCTTAATTCCCTTACTCGGCTATAAATTATGTCCCCTTCTCTTTCGAATGATTTTTTTTTCGGCCTCACTCTGGAATCTCTCGAAAGATAATTTAGAACGGGATTCAAATCCATTAATTAACACAAGGAATCGTATTTCAAAACTACATTCGACTCATCATTGCATTATATTTCTATCAGTGATGAAAAGATTTATTATTTCAAAGATATTTTAATTACATCTTAAAAGAAAATATGCGCAGGTGCTTACAATCTAAAATGTGTTCGACTGGTAGCAAAGAAATACTGTTAGTTTATAATTTATATCAATAACTTAATTTGTTATCATAAATAAAAAGTGTTCAGTAGTAAACAAAAACAACATTAGGAATAGTTTACTATTAAAATAGAATAAAAATCACGTCAATTTTTAGAAAATGGAATATTTTCACATTTATTTAAAAAGGTTTTTGCCAAGAGAAAAAGGTTTAATTTTTATGAGATATAAATCAAAGAGTTTCCCTTCTGCTTAATGCAAATAAACAATAAATAAATATTTATTAAATAATTTTCACCGAAATTTTCTCTGGAGAGAGACGGAATGGTAGAACTTTTAATTGAAAGTAATGGAAGGCAGCCCAGGGGTAGTGAGGGAAGAAAAAATTAACACATATCAAATAAGAAGAAATTTATAGGAATCCTTCCTCCTTTCCTTTCAAACCGACGTTTCGGAGGATTCTTCCCGCCTTCTTCAGGGTTTCAAGGGGTTAATGAAGGAAACAAATAAAATGCTTCCTTCCTCTCTCCACATCAGCAACTTTTTTCTTCCTTAGCAGAGGCATAGAAAAACATTTTTTTTTCCTCCTTTTATAATCTATCTAATTAAGAAAAGGAGGAAAAAAAATTGTTAAGATTGCACATCGTTGTCGAAACGTCTCTCAATGACAATAAAGAATATTTTGAAAAAATTGATATTATCAAGTATAATTGATTATCCCCACCTATGACTAAATAAAATAAAATAATTTCTCAGTAGACTGAAAGAAAGTTGAATTGAAATAAATATTTAAATTAAAAAAAAAAATCTATTTACTTGTTTAAGCTTTGCTGGTCAGAATTATATTCGAAGCAATTAAAAATACAAAGAAATAGAAGAAAAAGTAAAAACTTTTTCAAGACTCGGTACGCTTGCTAGTTAAAGTCGCAACAAGTAATTTTTTTTGTACATTTTTGCCTGAATTTTAATCATTTCCAATTCCTCTCTCTAAAACGAGTATTGTTTTTTCCGAGTGCAAAAGGTCATTTCTAGAATAATATAAATTAAGAAATTAATCTAATAGTCTGAAACAAGTTTGAAATTGTATTTGGAATCCTTGCAATACACCTTAGCTCTAAATAAAGAAATGATTCTATAGGCGCTCTATGTAGTTAATTTCATTCATCCATCAGATTCCAATGAAAAAATCGCTCTCATCCACACAATAAATAAATAATAAAAAAAAGTAAAAACTGTTTCCAAGAATCGATACACTAGAGCTGCCCTAGTAATTATTAATAAACTTAAATATAAATTGTTCATTTATGGTTATACTATTACATCCTCTTAAAATCTTAATAGAATAATTCAAAAAACAATATTTTCTGCATTTTGAACGAGATATTCCAAAATCTAATCAGAACTCTGTATTGATTCAAACGAACATGTTGACTTTTCTTTGTTGGGCTATCGTGGGTATCGGAATTCAGACACACAAAGAGAAAAAAATCAAAATTGAAAAATATTTTTCTCTGCGTTTCAGACATTTTAAAGCACAATGAGAAAATATTTATTTTTATGCGTGATTTAATACTAGGCCCGCCTGGGAGGAGAGTAATTTTTAACCTTAGTTTTTCAAGATCTGAGTGCAGAGGATCCAGTCTCCACACTTTTGCTTGATCACTTTCTTCTTCCCTTCCGAAATGCAAAGGTCTTTCAAGATCTACAGGGACTGACTGCATTTTCTTGGAATCAATAACATCAATTAAATATGTTAATTTTATTTTTTATTTCACAATCAAAGACTATGAATCTTCAAAGTTGTCTTGTGGTATGATCTCCTATATTCGAAACCCAAGACGAAACCCTAGGTGAACAAGGCTAGCATTTGGCCCCTTCTTTTGGCTTTGAGTCAATCAAGGACATAGCATATCTTAAAGAATGGAATTAGTTAAAAGAAATTAAATATTATTTATGCCAAGTTTTCTCTTGATTGATATTCCATGATGATGCTTATTATTATTATAATATATAGTTATTATAAACTTTTTTTTTAATAACGTAATTAAAAGTCAATAAGATACTTTTTTAAATTATTGACATATTTTTTACACTAAATATAGAAGGTGTTTCTATTATTTTTATAGAAATCAAAATTCACATAAGATGTGAAGAATGTACAGAAGCAGCACGTCGGGCGTCCAGTATATTCAATTCTTTCGAAAATTTTATTTTTTTCTTATTTGTGTTTAGAAATGCATAAAAAAATAATTTTCAATTATTTTTTTTTGTTTCTGTGTCTATCTACTTGAATGGATTCTGATACTTATAATAATTCAAGAATGCAAGATCGTTCTGCTGTTTAAATCATTGTATTTTTATTACGAACAGCTGATTAGATTTTGGGCTTTCTAGTTTCAAAATTTTTTCCAGCATTTTAGATCCGGAAGTTCTGAAAATAGAAAGTCCAAAATCCAATCTTTTTTAAAATAAAAATAAATAATACATTTTGAACTAATTTTCTTCGACATTCCGTTCTTTAGTTATAGCAGGTATCGGGATCCAGGCAGGCAGACTGAGAAAAAAAAATCATGCTTGAATAAATATATCTTCTGTAGAGGTTTCAATTTATTATAAAATGTTCATTATTACCCTAGGACAAGTTTTTTAATTCATGAATCATTATATAAGTAAGAAAGAGAATTATATATAAACAAAGATACTTAAATATCTCTATTAACTATAGGTATATATGCGTATATAATTATTACCCCCGCTCACTTTTTGTAATGATACTAGATAAATAGAAACATATTTCATGGTCTCGGTAGTTGTTTAAGTAAATAAATAAATAAATCTTTATTCCTCGACCTACTTAGAGGCACAAGTCCTCGGTGGCTAGGTCCTCCAAACATCAATACAATCTAACTACAATACATTAACAAACATCAATACAAATTAACTACAACAATTTAACAAATAATAAACAAGTACAAAAAAAATAAAAATGTATGCTCATTAACAAATAACATGACCATAAATTTACATCAAAAGACAAAAAGTAATTTAGAAATTCCGTGCAAAAACCCGATACCAGGAGCAAGCGACGCATTAGCCATCCCGGCATTTGCCATAAGTTGTTAAGGTAACCTGGTTAAAACCTTAACAAGTATGGTATGACCTCTCTCTACCTCAGCTAATCTCTGCTTGTGAGAACTAAATAAAATTTTGTACAACTTTAGGACTTTAGGACTTGACAAACTTTATTTATAATTGATTTAATCATACTATAATCCCAAGTAGTAATAAATCGACTGTTCCACAAATCATTGCTAGATCCTACAAATGAATGCAAATCTACATATTAACCCTTTGCACTAGTA
This sequence comes from Forficula auricularia, assembly GCA_024734495.1. Taxonomy (NCBI): domain Eukaryota; kingdom Metazoa; phylum Arthropoda; class Insecta; order Dermaptera; family Forficulidae; genus Forficula; species Forficula auricularia. Next base: position 6,745,627 of record JALMQS010000117.1, read on the forward strand.
TTTATTTTTGAGAAGACTACCATGCCAACCAACTCGAAATTTTCATGTCGCCGGAGCAGCGACATACGAGTGCAAAGGGTTAATATCTGAATTAACTAACTTGTAGGAACCAGACCTATTTAAATTAATATATTCTTCCCTAAATCCTTATAATCTAAATAACCATCTGAATCATTCTCGTAACAAAAACCACCACTGGTTTCAACACCTATACTTCTAGTCCCAACCTTGGATTGACTACCATTTCAAACATATTATTTAAAAAAAAAAATATTTTAAAAAGAAACAAAATATTTACCTTAGCAACACAGAGATTTCCTTATTCCAGCCTAATTTCAAAACCAACCCTTGCTTTTCCTATCTCCAAATGAAAAGAAGAGTTAACAAACCCCCTTCCCCAAAAGAGACAAAAAAATAACTAATAAAAACCTACCAAAAAGTAGTAGAGTAGATGAGTTTTATTCAAATTTGTGACTTTGGTCTTTATAAGTTATTAATAAATTATCACCTATGAAGAATTTGCAATAAATCAAAAATCCTAGAGAGAAGATCTGAGTATATTCATTATTATATGATCTCAAACCTGATACATCCATATGTTTAAATCTTTATTCATGAAGGTGAAGACTAATATATTCTGTGAATCTGCATTTCTATATATGATAATTTAAAAATAATTTAAAAATTTTCGAGTGAATTAAATACGTCAGCGAAGCTTACCTACTGATCTAGCGCGTAATTCTTGAGATTGTAGATATCGCTTTCTTTGATAGAAGAGTTCAAGTTAGAAATCTTTGTCTTCCTTTAATTCATCAAATAATTTTTTGCGCTTTTTCTTCCTGGAAAATGATTTTTAATGTATAGTAATGCTGAGAGATGAAAGGATAAGTTAAATTCATCTAATAAATATCTAAACAGTCAGGTGATAAATATATTGACCAGGTGAAAATCGTTTTAACAAGACACTCACTTCTTCCTTCTTTGATAACCTTGGCTCTGAATATACTTACGCCTATACATATATATTGTTTAATCTAGGTATAAAAATTTTATATGTATTTAAAACAAGAGCTATTATAGTTATTTTATTTAAATGAGTAATCCTTAACCAGTTTTCTCTTACTCGAGTATAATCTGATTTCTTCGTATAACTCTAAAATAATTGATTCAAAGAATGAATAAATATATAAACAATTTTATCAACGTGCTATAAGAGTGTTGAACTGATGAACGAATATTTAGCTCTTAAACCTTTTTTTTTTTTATTTATTGTCATCGGGAACAAAGCCCATTTAGACAGCACATAAGTAAAGTGTTAGTAGGGTTAGTGAGGGAGCCGAGTTTTTAGCCGGTAGAAATTTTTATTTGCCAGCCAGGATCGAACCCCGGCCTTCCGCCCCAACATCGTCATAATCAATCTATGCCGAAGCGAGGCCAGTGCGTTAGCCGGCTCGGCTAACCAGACTCCCGCTCTTAAACCTAATTAAGAGAAAAATTTTTAAAGACTCAGTACGCTCTCGGCAAAATTTGATTTCGCTTTATCTTGCCAGAAAGATGAAACTTGACAAAAAGGTACACAAGCTTATAAATACAAACTTTTGTGCTAAATTAGAGATCAATTTAACGAAATGAAATATTTAAATTAATAAAAATACGAAGATTGAGAGCTTCCCATATAGCTATACGATTTTTCCTGATAAACTGCATTTTTAACGGGATGTTTTGCAGATACAAAACCTAAAATTTTATCAGTTCTTGCTTTTAAAATACTTTTGTTTTGCCACCAGAATGAACTTTTTATAACAATCTGTTCTTGACTTATAGTGAATATAGGAATCCACATTTCAAACATTTCTCTCTTTTAGTCATAGAATAATTTCACTAAATGCTGACTCAGTAAGAAAAAAAATTACTAGAAAAAAAAAAAAAACTGACTAAGTTCATTGATGAAGGCGGCGTTAATAATTTCACAAATTTCAGAAATTTGTCAAACAGAGTATTAAGGTCTTGAACAAGCACTTGACCAGTGTTTTGAGGACCTCCACTGAAATCCTCTAGCATGCAGTAGGTACACGTAAATTCATGAAAATATAATATAGAAAATTTTTGTAAATTTTATTTAAAATCACTTTTATTCCAATTTTTTAAATTAATAAATATCTACATTATTTTTATAATTTATTTGTTTTTATTATTTTTTTCTCTTGTAGTCCTCTAAGAAAAGACGGTATGGTCTAAGAAAATAGGCTAAAATGCAGTTTATTCCACAAAAATTTAAGGAACCTCTCATATTTTCTATGGTGTATTTGACAGTGCTGAAGACGAATCCATAGTCTTTTCAATTTAGAGCAAATTGCGTTAAATCTGTTTTTAATCGATATTTCGATAACATGTGAACCCTAATCAGAAACAAAATGTTTATAATTTTTACTTTATCCAATGCAAAGCATGGGTAAAGTATTGTAATCGCTCTCGGGGCAAGCGTGGCTTCAAAGGGTCTTCAGGTAAAGACTACGGAACCCATGGACTCAATTAAAGTCACAAATTGTAGTATTCAATTAGGTTGAATTTTAGCACGTGACGGTTTTGCCAAAAATTACAAGGGGTCTCGTCGAGAGGCCAAAAAGTGCGATTTTTTCATTTAGTGCGTGCGGATGGATGTATGTATGGATGTATGTATGGATGTATGTATGGATGTATGTATGGATGTATGTTATCGCTTTTTTGGCCCACGATTTTTTCCACACCGTTGCACCGATTGAAATGAAATTGAAAACCAAGGATTCTTTTAACAAAATGAAGCGCTGATTAGTTTTTGGTACATATTGGCCTACAAACATTAGTACTTTATTTCAGTACTTTTTTAGTTTTTTCTAAATATCTTGAAAATGACTTAACCAATTTTGATGAAATTTAATATCCTAATTAATTACCTTGGGGACCACAAAAAAGGTTAAATAAAGTTTTTAGTAAAATTATATTTTAAAGTACTTTACTCTAGAGTAAGATTGTACTTTTTTTAATTTTTAAAATTCTTTAAAATTTATTCATTTGATCGTTTTAATATAGCTCTAAATGAGCTTTGCCTTGCTTAAGTAAGAATGGATAGGCTTATCTCTGTGAAATGCTAAAAATTTGGGAGGAATTTTTATGAGTAACCATAGCAACTGCGTTGTTTTCTTATCCGTTACCTTTGCTGAAGACAGAGAAATCGATTTTAAACCAAAAATAGCGATTGATTCTCATCTAGTACTTGAGGAATAATCATTCTATATTGGATTTTTGACGTTTCGGTTTTTATTAGTAACCATTGCTGAAGACATAGAGAAATCGACTTTAAACCAAAAATAACGATTGATTCTCATCTAATACTTGAGAAATATCCATTCTATATTGGATTTTTGACGTTTCGGTTTTTATTGGTAACCATTGCTGTAGACATAGAGGAATCGACTTAAAATCAAAAATAGCGATTGATTCTCATCTAATACTTGAGGAATAACAATTCTACATGGATTTTAAACGTTTTGGTTATTATTGGTAACCATTGCTGAAGACATGGAGGAATCGACTTAAAATCAAAAATAACGATCGATTTTTATCTAATACTAGAGGAATAACCTTATTGCATTCCATTTTTGATGTTTTGACTATTAATGGAAACCTCTACTGAAAATGTAGAAGAATCGACTTAAAATCAAAAAGACTAAATTCTTTTTTGGTAAACAACTCAAGCTGTTTGCAGCCAATAGAATATAATAAAAGCTCTAGTGTTGAATTCGAACTTAATTTCTTGAAATCGTTTTTGTGTTGAATAAATGTTTTTGTAATGAGAAAAAATTTATCTCAATATTTTTACTTTATTTTTATTAATATTATCAAAGCAAAGGTTTTTATTCGAAATTAACCTCATTATTAACAATTTTTTTTATTAAAAATTTTAGTAGGCAGACGTTGTCACTCTGCAGAAATACAAAAAATGTTTTCGAAGATCAACAAGATAGATAAGTTGTCCCGAACTCCCTTAAGTCGAGTCATTTAATTTAGCAACAACTCGATCCCGTGAGCCCCTGGTATTTAGACAACTCAATTGGCATATCACTTAAGGGTATGATATCGCACGACCGGAGGGCGAAATGAATCAAATCATTTTTTTTAATACATTATTATTATGAGATCGTCAAAAACAATTTTAAAATTAGGTAGACAAAATATTAATAAAAACAGAGATGCTAAGTACAAACCGTACAGGCAAACCATAGGTATCGTCATTTTTTACATTCAAACTAATTATTTTATATCAACTAAAAAAATATTTACTCAGACAGAACATCTAAGATAGAAAGGTGGTTTTTTTTTTACTTGCCCATGGAAGTAGTCAAAGTGAAGATAGACTGCCCGCTCTGTCTTTAATTTCAAATAAAAAAAAATCTAATGGAAAATTTCAAAAATTATATTAAGCAGTTTCGATGAATAAAATTTTCAAAAATGAAGGGTCATTTTTTTGGACAGTATCATTCTGGCTGAAAAGTCAACTCCTGCCCCTGATACCTACATAGTTGGACTAGCACTTGATCGGCTTATTTTTAAAAATAATTTGGACCTGCACAATATATAGTAATAATAAAAAATATATATAAGTAGTCCTCAAATAAAAATAAACTGCAACGGATCGTTGCTAAACTCTATCCAAATTCATTTGAAATATTAATATGTTTATTCCTTTATTATTAATCAGATATCACTTGCTATTTGCAGTCCATGTTGACTTAAATTCAAAAATAGCTATTGATTGTCATCTATTACTTGAGGAATAATAATTCTATATTAGATTGTTGACGCTTCGATTATTGTTGGTAACCATTGCTGAAGACATGGAGGAATCGACTTTAAATCAAAATAACGATCGATTCTTATCTAATACTAGAGGAATAACCTTATTGCATTCCATTTTTGATGTTTTGACTATTAATGGCAATCTCTACTGTAAACGCGGAAGAATCGACTTAAAATCAAAAAGACTAAATTCTTTTATGGCAAACAAAGCGTCAACAAACTAATGTAGAATTGTTATTCCTTAAGTAATAGATGAGAATCAATCGCTATTTTTGATTTTAACTCGATTCTTCTGTCTTCAGCAATGGTTACCAATAAAAACCGAAACGACAAAAATCCAATATAGAATGGTTATTCCTCAAGTACTAGATGAGAAT